>JAREYC010000006.1:87972500-89172500 GCA_030015325.1 Cryptoblepharus egeriae
TTACTGCCGTTGGAAGGCTATTTATGCATGGATGGTACTGGAAGATTAATCTTTGGCCAGCAGCATTCCTCTTCTTCTTGAGAAGGATTAGTATATTCAAACTGGAGGCCCTTTCCAAACTCTGGGAAAGCTTTCTGCTTGGGGTGTATTTGTTTGTTTGCTTGTTCGCTCGCTTTGTGAAACTTTCAGATATGCCTTAAAATGCTCTTGCTTTAAAAGTCCACTCTCCAAAAAAAAATATTTAGCCCTTTTTTCCTGCTTTTGCAGTTTACAACAAAGGCTTTGGTGGATATAAACTTTATCATAGAATAAAAAATAAAATTCTTATAAAATAATTCGCTCTCAACAATAACTTGAGCCAGAATAGATTTGGAGACTGAGAAATAGCCTTCTCCTCTATGATCATATGCATTTGCTATAATTCATTAAAGGATTTTCTTGGTTCCCTCCTCCATGCATCCAACACAAACAACAAGAGTTGTCCTTGGAGTGAGTGACAATAGTTCAGTTGTGGTGCACATGCTTTCCACATGCAAAAGGGCCTCAGTCCAGCTAACGTGCTCAGCTCCTATAACTAACAGCAGCCTTTTAACCGTACTAATGTCAGAGTTTTCTTTTAAAGCCTAAGGGAAGAGTCAGTTTTTCTGTTTACTGTTAGTTCCAAAAGTTCAATGGAAATTCAGCAGGACCATCTGATGCTTAGACTATTTATAGAGGACGTTTTATTGTGCCTTACAATGTGCATTTTTTAGCATTGTTCTTCTTTTGGATGGCTTCCTGGGGGTGGACGTGCAAGTTAGACATGCTTATGATCCTTTTGACACCCAACAGACAAATTTCAGACAATTTTAAGCCCCATTGAGTTGGGAATACTGGGACCTTCATTGAGTCTGAACCCTGTTGAGTATAGTATGAACTCCACTGAGGATGCAATCCTTAACACACTTTCCTGGGAGTAAGGAAATATAATGGAATGGAATATAATTGAATATAATGGAACTTCCTTCTGAGTCGACTTCTGAGTCTGTGAAGCATGAGAGTTGTGCAAGTGTGGAAAGATATTATATTCTTAACATTCTTTATATGTTAACATTTTTAACATTCTTTAACATTTATATTCTTAAAGATTAATATTCATAACTATATTACAATAGTTATGAAAATGGAGACTACTGTGAGTTAATATATAAGAATATAAGAACAGCCCTGCCAGATCAGGCCAAGATCCAGCTTCCTGTATCTCACAGTGGCCCACCAGAATAAACCACCTGAATCCCACTGCCATTCCCTTGTATATGGCTTTCTATTTATCCTCACACACTGGAAGACACTGGAACATGGCAAATGCTACACTTTATTTTGTATGGAAGTCAAACCTGAGTGACTTTGGCCATCTCTGATTATTGTTTGTTTTTTTTTAATTTCACAATCTCATCATTGGTTGTTGGAAGCCATGGATAGAACTCACCTCTGAGATATTCACAATGGGAGGATTTGAAGGGGCAGTTAGATCTGACTTCCAGTTTGAGATTTACACACACAGCACAATTATAACCCCTTGTTATGCGGCACAAGTCCTAGCACAAGACCCATGCTGCCCTGAGTGTGTCACAAAAGTGTGCCCCTCCTAAGGGTCTTAGGCCAGTGCACAGATATGCGCCAGCCCCACCATGCCACCATGTGAACAGAGAGATGGGTGAGTTGTGCTGGCCTAAATTGGATAAGATTGCGCTCACACCACACATACACTGGTGGAGGCCAAATCTACCCAGTTTTTGGATACCTATGCCCAGCCAGTACATCTCTGTTTCTTAGGATGTTGTGGTAAGAAGAGATGAGGCCAGATTGGGGACAGCAGTATCAGGCTTCCATGATGATCAGTTTTATCCTTTCCCTTATTGCCAGCACCGCAAGGCACCAATGAGACGCTATGAATTTTGTGCCAACCAGTGACAACACAATGTGAAAGGCACATGACTCTGGCACCCCATTTATGGGTGTCCCTGGGGACGTTCCCCACGCACCTGCCCCCTATACACTACTGCCTGATGTGAACAGCCCTTCAAAATCCTAGATAATGCCTGTGGTTGTCTACC
Organism: Cryptoblepharus egeriae; assembly: GCA_030015325.1. NCBI lineage: Eukaryota > Metazoa > Chordata > Lepidosauria > Squamata > Scincidae > Cryptoblepharus > Cryptoblepharus egeriae. The sequence goes on from JAREYC010000006.1 coordinate 87,974,597, forward strand.
TCCTAACATCCCAGTGGTAAACTTGCATCCCAATGTGCAACCTATGAACCAAAGCATCATTTTCTGCTTCAATACGGTTGCCATATGACCTGAAAAACAGGGACAAACCCAATTTTGGGGGATTGCGTTCATGTATTGGCAAGTGGGCAAAAAGATCCTGTCCTGATTTTGTGAAAGAGAATTATAGCAACTCTATGCTTCAAGAAGTACTACATGCAGAGAACATTCAGACAGGGGGTGAAGACTACAGAAGGGTAGAGTGGAGCGACACTGAGACAGTTCTGGAAGGAGTATAATATTTACAAGGCAGTTAAGAAAATTGATGCTTCCTGGCGTGAGATTACAACTTTCAACATGAATGATGTGTGGAAGCACCTCTGCCCCCAGTTTCTCCATCACTTTCCTGGATTTGAGGAGACAACAGTGACAATGCTCAACAACCTGGTGGTTACTGGGGAGGGAACTGCAGGGGGGAGTGGAACTGGAGGAGGAAGAATACAGGAATTATTAGAAAGCCTCTCTCAAGAACTGACCAAGAATTTGATGAAGCTGGAATCATGAAGGATGGAGGATGAGATCCCAAGGAGGAACAAGAAGATGAGAAACCCAAAATGAGCTGATGGAAGGAGTTTTAGCATGATGGAGAAAGCCGCACCTGGTTTTTGTGGTTCAAGTCTCAAATGTCAAAAAGGTGTCATCAGCTGTTCATGAGGCTACTTCATGCTATAAAATGATTTGGGATGAGAAGAAGACAACTTTGCAGACATCCCTTGACCTTTTCTTTAAGTGAACATAGAAGAATGTAGAATGTGAAGAGCCAATGGCATCAACAGCAAGCCCTAGCAAGCCCAAGCAACCTACTTTTGAAACCACACAAAATAAACCACAATACTGAATGTATAGTAAATACATTTTTATGCTGTACATTTTCTATCTATAATAATGATTATTATTCAGAAGATTGATACACTCTTTTGAACGACTACAGAAGTAATTCACAATTTTATTTACGTAATTTTATTTACCCAGCCACCTTGGGTATCCTTCCATTAGGAAGGAAGATGAGATATAAATCAAATAAATAAATAAATACGCATATTTCTAAGGGTATTATATGGCTAACATGTTTTATTTGCTTTGCTCTACTATTTTTTATTAGGGGCGATTACAGCTTCTCATGTATGTTTTTAAAATTGTCGTATTCTACATACAAAGGTGCCTCCTTATCTGCTTTGTAGGTGTCTGTGAAGTCCACCATCCATGGATCTGTAGATCTCAAGATTGTGGACCAGTTGCTGGTTGAACTGAAGCCCACAACCACAACTGAAGCCAATGCACCCAACAGATTCATGTGCACTAAGGCCTACCAGAGAATTGAAGAGAGAGGTTGGAATGAAAGTGCAATCCTTCTGTCAACTCAGAAGTAAGTCCTATTGAGTTCAATATTATTCACTCCCAGGAAAGTTTGCAGCCAAACCCTACAATCCAGAGTAACTACGGGAGCACATAAGAGACATTACGTGGACCCGTAGTTACTGTCCCATCTAGTGAAAACCTATGGGAAATTCATATTGCAATCCAGAGCAAATTGTTCTTTCACCGGAGCAAGGACTCCCCATAGTTACTCTGGATAGCGCCCAAAGATAATAGAATCATAGAATCATAGAATCATATAGTTGGAAGGGACCTAGTAGGTCATCTAGTCCAACCCCCTGCCTGCAGCAGGAATTCCCCCTAGAGCATCGCCAACAGGTGCTCATCGAGCCTCTGCTTGAAGATCCCCAGTGAGGGAGAGTCCACCACCTCCCTTGGCAGTCTGTTCCACTGCCCAACCGCCTGAACCATCAGGAATTTTTTCTGGATATCCAACCGGAATCTCCTCTCTTGCAGTTTGTACCCATTGGTTCTAGTTCTGCTTTCAGAAGCAGCTATGAACAAATGAGCCCCTTCCTCCCTATGACAGCCCTTCAGGTATCTGAAGAGGGCAATCATGTCTCCCCTCAGCCTCCTCTTTTCCAGGCTGAACATCCCAAGTTCCCCCAACCTTTCCTCGTAGGGCTTCCCTTCCATCCCACTGATCATTCTTGTCGCTCTCCTCTGGACTTGCTCCAGTTTGGCTGCATCTTTCTTCAAGTGAGGTGCCCAGAACTGAACACAGTACTCAAGGTGAGGTCTTACCAATGCAGAGTAAAGAGGAACTATAACTTCTCGCGACTTGGAAGCTACTGTCCTCTTAATGCAACCTAAAATGGCATTTGCCTTCTTTGCAGACGCATCACACTGCTGACTCATGTTCAGCTTATGATCCACGGCGACTCCAAGATCCCGCTCACATGTTGTGCTGCCAAGCCAAGTATCCCCCATTTTATACCTGTATTTTTGGTTTTTATTGCCCAAGTGCAGAACTTTGCACTTCTCCCTGTTGAAATTCATTCTATTTGTTACAGCCCAGGATTCTAGTTTATCCAGATCCTCCTGGAGGTTTCTCCTGTCTTCTGTCTTCCTGTCTTCTGATATGTCTGTATTTCTCCTCTGACTTCAGTTAACATGGGCAGGCCTTCTAACCCTCAAGAGGGTTTTACAATTGACAGAGAGCTTCTGTCTTTCAAGAACTTTCTACATTTTGAGATGATTCCTTTAATTTAACGTCTGATCTCTTCTTCTCTGGCCTGACTTTGAGCCAGTGACCTTCAGACGTTATCTTTGGGTAATTAACAGCGGCTCAACCGTCAAGCCCAGGGGTGTCCAAACCCCAGTCCAGGGGGCCAGATGCAGCCAGTAACAAGCTTTAATGTAGTCTGTGGCAAGACCCCTCTATTCGGCCTATGGGCAAGCCTCTTGATGCTCTCCAATACATTCTTATATGTAAAATTTTTCAATTTTGAAATGTAAATTAGTTTTTCAGGTGTGGTGTCCAAATTCTCCTGCTAAAATGTTTGGACACCCCTGCTCCAAACCATATCTTCTGCCTAGGGTGGAAAGCAGTCTTGGGAGAGGAACCAAGGTGGGAGAGGTAGTGGGAATGGCAAAGCTCTGCTCATCCAGATCCTGAATTCTGTGTTGGGCCACAAGGTCTGACACAAGGGTTTTTCCAGTCTGCTTTGGCGAAATAGTTGTCACAGGCTTTAAAAAACACCATTATGGGACTTGGGTCTTCCTCCAAAGAAACCTCTGGCTTCTTTCTGGTGCCCACTGGATACAGAAGTAGATGCTTTGGCACCATTGCTCCAGCGGGCACCAGAAAGTTCATGATCGGGCTGCTAATCCGGTTGAGGAAACTAAACCAGTTTTGCATCTGATTGACTGGCATATGAATTCCTGAAACAACCTGTTAGACTTTATTTGCAGTATGAATTATCTTCTTAAATAGCCAGTTTGAAAAAAAAAATCATGATCAAATAAGGCAAACAGGATACCTGTTGAATCATGTTTCCCTCCAGCTTCAATTTACTCTTGTTCTCAAGGCCAAATACCATAGACTTATCATTTATTAACTAGATGTTCTTTACGGCAATTATTTACTAAAGCTGTCCCAAATTGTCTTTTAAGGTCCATCATGCTGTGTTAAAAAAAAGATATCATATCACCTGCATATACCCACAATGAAAGGGAATCATTCTTTTCTTCAGAACATCAACCACATCATTTGCATACATATCAAACATGGGAGCCAATATATAGCACTGTTTGACACCATTGTTAATATGAAGGTGAATAATACACTTTTGCAAATCTTCTCTGTCACCTGGAGGTGATTTTATTAACCACAGGGAACCAGGTGAATGGCTATTTACATGTCTGCAATATGCTCTCCTGCCCAAACTATGCTCGGATCTCTGCTAAGATTTATTCTTCTCTTTTTGTCAAGATAAAAATGCATCCATGCCCTTTAGAAAACCCCTAGAAGCACAAGGAGAAGAAGTACAAATCAAATTTTGGTTCATGTCCCTTCTCTGGAAAGTCTGCTGTGTCTAACAGGAACCTACCTCACAGGATGGTCGTGAGGGTATTGGAAATAAATGTAAAGGATTTTGCAAAGTAATATTGCCAATATAGATAACAGCAGTAGCAATACCATGGCAACTTTTAAGGATCTGACTGCATTACCATTTTTTGTTTATTTTTATGTTATTGTTTATCTTATCTAATTGCATAAGAAATGTGCACCTAGATGTAGAACAGTTAATTTGGGGGATTTTTTAAAAAATGTAAGATATAATATCAAGACAAAATTACGAACCTACAAATAATTTTGCTTCATTCTTACCTCGCAAACAAAGGGAAAGGCTGGGATGGGCACGCAATTGGAGTGGTCAAAATAGGATGGAGGCTACATGCTGCAGCAGGATGCCTGTCGGATAGACAATTAAAGTGGCCCAGGAATGACATATCCTCTCTTGCCAACATAATTAAGGTGTATTATTTGTCAGGGAGGTCAACGGTGAACAAATGTCCTAGCAAAGTGAGACTGAAAGACAGGGAAGGCGCAGATAATGAAATTCAGGGATGACAAATGGCTTTGAGGCTGACACTGTGGCATCTGACAGAGACATCCAGCCAGCCTGAAACTTTACTTACGCTGCAGTTAAGTCAAGGCTGTTTCTTTCGGGCTTTGGCATAAACGATTCTTGCACCAAGCCGGTTCGAACACCCATTTTGTTTACAGTAATAAATAAAGGATCCTGGGTTTATTTTTTTAGTAGGTTGGTTGTATTGCTTTGAACCAATTCATGATCCCCCTAAAAATGTGATTAGCTGATAACCATGTCACAACTAAAGCTAGATTAGAAATCTGGAGGGGAAATTAAAGAAAGAGGTGACAACCAGAAGGCCCAAAATCAGTTCATTTGTTTGCCAGTCCATCATTTTTTTGCTGATTTAAAAAAAAAATCCAGGTATGACATCACATCTGGTTGTAACTTCACTTTTGGGGCATATGAAAGGTTGGTTTGAGTTGTTTGATCTGTGAGCAACCTACAGAGTGGTGTATTAAAAATGCAAATATGCATATTTATATATTTATTACATTTAGGGTGCATTCCTAACCAATTTAGGCCAGCATAATTCACCTATATCCTCGTTCCTATGGTGGTGTGGGGAGGCTGGGGCGTGTTTGTGCACTGTCCCCCACGAGTGGCACAGTGGCCTTATGACAATTTTTGTGACACCCTCAGGTTGACACAGTACTTGTGCTGGCCTAATTGCATTATTTAGGTTTTTGCAAGTGATATTTATGAGTTTTTCGGTGGCTATTTTGAAAAAGCTGAAAAAGACTGGCTTCTGCTTTTCAAAGGTTTTCAAAAGTTTTAAAAGGGATGGTACTCCTGTCCATAACCCTCCCAATAAGTGGGGGATGCCTGTATGCAGTGTCATCACTAGGGTGGTGCAGGTTGTGTGGTCCGCACCAGGAGGTGCACCCTAGGGGCGTAATGTACACTGGGGGACCTAAAAATTGCAACTTCATGATGAAGTGGCGAACCCCATCATGTCATATACCAGTGGATTCATACTGAAGAGCAGAATCCAATGCAAATCCATTTTGAAATAGTACCTTCCTAGCAAAAGATATGGCCAAAAAACTAAAATATGCAATGAATTCTATAGAAAGTGAAAGTGACCCATATCGTGGCTTTACTCACAAGTGGACACATGTGCCATAGTTCATTGGAAAGGACAGGCTGAGGATCTAAGGACCCCAGAATTGTCCTGATCCAATAAACACAGCCCCCACAAATTACCCCAGAAAGAGGTTCCTGATGATTGCATTGAAGCTCATTAAAATGGATGTGAACTGCACAGCTGTGTTTACTGACGACTAAGGGCGCAATCCAGAGTAACTACGGGGAGTCCTTGCTCCGGTGTAAGAACAATTTACTCTGGATTGCAGTATGAATTTCCCATAGGTTTTCATTAGATGTGCAGTAACTACGTGTACACGTAATGTCTCTTACGTGCTCCCGTAGTTACTCTGGATTGTAGGGTAAGCAAGCATGCTTTGGCTGGAGTGGAAGGTCATTCCAGGAGAGTACAAGACTTCCAAAATGGTCCCGATCTGGGCCTTTACTAGGGCGTTAGAAAGGGGGCACCCTTGAAGGCACCTCTTATGACCTAAATGGCTAAAAGCATGGTTTGTAGAAATGAATCCCATCAGGTTATACACCTTTGAATGTGTACTTTACAGCAGAATGCAGTGAAACAAACCACTTTGAAATATCTTTATTCTATTAAAATGTATGGATAAAAAAAACCAGTGGAGGTGGGGCAATGGCACATAACCATGCCCACCATTCATATTGTTGCCCCACCCAATGTATGGGGGTGAAGGTGACGCAATGGCCTCCCACACTAGGGAGTGACGCAAACCCTAGTGACGCCCCTGCTTGTACGTATGGATGAGGTGGACCAGAAGACATGGAAGGGAAAGATTTAAATCCCCTTTCCCATCTGTAAGCCTCCCACCCTGAAATGGGTCTCCTCGGACGTCTGCCAGTTCTTTAATTGACTCAAATCCAAGAAGGAAGACAGGGAGGCTTGGAAACAAGAGGATAGGATCTGGTGTGTACTATCACTGCTCCCACAACCTTCCCATCCCATTTCTCCTTTCTTCTCAATTTTGCCCCCCTCCAAGGCCTATTCTAGCCCTTCCTCTAACCCAGTGGTTCTCAAACTTCCTAATGCCGTGACCCCTTAATACAGTTCCTCATGTTGTGGAGACCCCCAACCATAAAATTATTTTAGTTGCTACTTCATAACTGTAATTTTGCTATTGTTATGAATAGTAATGCAAATATCTGATATGCAGGATGTATTTTCGTTGTTACAAATTGAACATAATTAAAGCATAGTGATTAATCATAAAAACAATACGTAATGATAGATAGATAGATAGATAGATAGATAGATAGATAGATAGATAGATAGATAGATAGATAGATAGATAGATAGATAGATAGATAGATAGATGTGGCATAGCTAGGAGGGAGGGAGGGAGGGAGAGAGAGAGAGAGAGAGAGAGAAAGAAAGAAAGAAAGAAAGAAAGAAAGAAAGAAAGAAAGAAAGAAAGAAAGAAAGAAAGAAAGAAAGAAAGAAAGAAAGAAAGAAAGAAAGAGAGGGAGGGGGGAGGGAGGGAGGGAGGAATGGGAAGGTAAGTACCTGGGTGAGAGGAGGCCTCCATAGGATTGGGATCTCAGGCAGCAGAGCCAGCCACTGTTTCCTGGGAGTAAGTCCCATTCACTATCATGGGACTGACTTCTGAGTAGACATGCATAGAACTGGGCTCTAAGGCTGCAATTCTCCCCACCGCCAAGGCTCCACATTGTCTCACAGATGCTCAGAGGCTCCTTCTGAGCTGCTTCTTCCAGCCGCAATGGCTCCAGGGTTTCTGCCAGGTTTTCCCACCTGGCCCCCTGCACCAGGAGTCTTTAGGTGACCCCCAGGAAAGCTCCAGGCGACCCCCAAAGGGGTCCCGACCCCAACTTTGAGAAACACTGCTCTAACCCATCCCACATTCTATGCTAGCTTACTTGCTCCAACAAGTAGCCAGCACTGGGATTAATGATGCATGTGGGAAGTCTCTAGCCTTTCAACTGATACGCCAGCAATATGTGCTGTTAGAGTGTACTAGCTAAACACTAATTTCACCAGTGGGACAACCCATTAGGATTGGGCTGTGCAATGATGTATTATAATGATTTTATTTTTAAAAAAATAATATTCAAGAAAGAGCTGCCTTTCTTTGAGGATACAGTATATCCTTTTCAACCAATATCTTCCCATAGCAATTTTTCCACTAGCTTAATTTCTCAAATACTGTTTAAATGCCCATAACATAGGTATGCATTCGGATAAAACAAGACTTCTGGAGAAAGGAGAATTAAATTCTGTTCTCAGTTCAATGGAAATTAAGTGTTTTAAGTTCCACGGATTGCAGAAGGACTTGCATCGTGCTTGGCTATCTCTGGGTTATGTCATAGAGATTTACCTATGGCTTGTTGCATGTTCGATGAAGCACATTTTGTCATAAGCTGAGATTAGAATGCCAGAGGCAAGGCATCAGCATTAAAAAGTGATCCTTCCTTACTGACTTTGCCAATATAGCATTTCCCGCAACTTTGGAACTGGCATAAGCAATAATATATTCTTATGATATTAATATAACATGTCTGCCAGTTTTACGGTTTTTAAATGGAGGGGGAAATTACTTCATTCCACTTTTTACCATACCTTGAAAAATCATGACCAGTATTAATAAAGCATTGAAATCTCTGTATTTATGAAAGATGGATGCTTAAGATTTTTTTTCAAAAAATCCCTATTATTGATTAGAGGCCTCTTTTGTCCATTAAAATAATAAAACACAAGAATGCCTTGATGCTTAAGCCATGGAGCTCTAGAAGGGTGATCACTGAGATTGCAGCCATGCACTTACTTTCTCCGGACTACAGCCATTGATGTGAGTCGTTAATGCGCTGATAAAGGCTGTAATCCTAAAATCACTTTCCTGGGAATAGGACCCACAATGAAGCTTACCTCTTATATGTTTAGGATTGCACCTAAAGACAAGCCCACTTGTCTCTTTTTCAAAAACAGAAAGAATATAAGAAGTAAGGGAGGTTTCACTATCACTGAAATAAGGTTGCATTTTAAAAGACATTTAACTGAAGCTTGTCCCTTTCCATGGCATTTGTACCAGTGTACATGTTTTCCAAGTATTTAGCTATATATTTATAATGACTTGTTTGATGAAGTTGGAAGTCTGCTTTGTGCAGAGGTTACAATGTAGAATATTGGATAACAATCTGCAGGTTAAACATTAAAGCACATCCACCTGATACATTGCCCAAGTTCTGCTTACCCTGATGCACTCAAAACATCAGATATACTTCTGTTCTTTTGTCAAGATGGTATCGCAATGCCTCAAATTAAATGGGACTAAGTAACCTGACAGAACACTGAGATCTTATCCCTTGAAACTATCTCAAAAATAAAAAAACACCAACAGACTGAGAGATACAGCTGTACAAAGTGACATGTTGACTGTTATATTTTCTTCCATGTCTCTTCGAAAAGTTAATGGGAAGACAGAGCTGTTGATGTTTCTGCTTTTGTCCTTTAGAGGCTAGTAGAGTTTATTGTCCTTCAGATTCTGGTATGGATTTTACATATGAAACAGATTCACATATTCTAATATGGATTTCACATATGATCCTCAGTGGAGGTATCCAACAACAAAGCAGACTCACAGCCCAAACCTATCCACCTCTGGAGCATAGCTTTTGGCGCTGCCAGAATTGCCTCTACTATATCCTGTGTATATCCAAGCCAGATGGGTGGGATAAGTGAAGAATATTTTACTTAGGGTGCAATCCTATCCATGTCTACTCAGAAGTACTCTCCATTGTTTTCGATGGTTCTTACTCATAGGAATGTGTGTTTAGGATTGCAGCCTTACCCGTTCAGCCGCTGCCTGTTTCTCTACTCAGATTTGTCAGCTCCTTGGCAGGGAGGGTGTCAGATCTGGGAGATACTACTGCCACTGAAATCTAATCTGTGTGATCCCAATTCCTGTCCCAATACAATAACTAGTGTACACTGGTCAAAGCACAACAAAGAAGCACTTAAAAAGGCAATCAGGTCATAGCCTGAAAGTGTTTAACCAACAAAGAGGCTCTTATTGCTAAGAAGAGGCAATCTATATTGAAAAATAGAATTTATTGTAAAAACCTCTTTAGTGATTTAGGGTAGCCTGCCTGTGTAAACTGCCTTGAGTAAAGCCAAAGGAGCATAAATACTTGTTATTATTATATTATTATCTTCAATAGCCTGTGCAGCCAGCTGGTGCCTGGCAAAAAGTGTAGACACAGAGGCACTATATCGGCTGAAATTTGGCTTAATAACGTAAGGCGAAATCCTAACCAATTTAGCTTGGCACAACTCACCACCTCCCTTTGTAGTGTGGGGAGGCCGACACATGCCTGTGCACTGACCCAGCCCTCTAGAAGTGGCACAAAAGTGCTTGAGGGCACTAGTGTGACACCCTCACACCAGCATGGGTCTTGTGCCAACCTAACTGGTGTTTAGGATTGCAGACCTTATCCCACAGCAATGCAGATTGGAGAATATAATCATTGTTAAGTGGTGCACGCCTGCAAAACCATGGGGAAATTCACCATTGCTATAATAAAGCAGTATGTTCATTTTAAGGAATAAGGAAATATAACTACTCAGAAATGAACTTGAGCTCACTAGCATGTCTTATTGTCCAGAAAGCATTCAAAAATGCAGAATACCAATGTTTTGGCAGAACTGGAAGAAATCATTGTAACTCACCTGGCTTATCAGCATAGATGCAAGATAAAAAGAAGAGCATACCTGTAGTCAGCCACCAAGGAATTTAGTTAAGTCATGCAAAATGTATTCAGATTATAAATTGCTTGAAAAACCCAGACTAACACCCAGTCAAACCCTAGAGCACATGCACTGCTAGGTAAAAGGAATTTGCCTCTTATTCCACCAAAGGCACAATCCAGAATAACTATGGGGAGTCCTTGCTCCAGTGTAAGAACAACTTACTCTGGATTCTAATATGAATTTTCCATAGGTTTTCACTAGGTGGTGCAGTAACTATGGGTGCACGTAAAGTCTCTTATGCGCTCCCATATTCTGGATTTGGGGGTATGCCTGGTTCAGCCTCAGAGACCAACATGAACAATCTGATTATGAATTATAGAAAAAGATCATTGCTATAGGCCAGAAGAAAGTCAAGGAAACATGGATAGCAAAGCTGTCAGTAGTAACAACACTGACATATGTTCTCTGAAAGTCCAAACATGATGAGTTAGTTATGAGAATCTGTGACTACAAATATGACATGGGGCACAATCCTAAGAAATTTAGGCTGGTATAACTCACTTGGCCTATCTTTCCGTGATGGTGTGGAAAGGTCGGTGTATTCCTGTGCATTGGCCAGCTCCCCCAGGAGTTGGTCAGAAGTGTCTTACTACACTTTTATGACACCCCATTGTCAGCAGAGAACTTATACCAGGGTCTAGGCCAGCCTAAGTGGAGCTTAGGATTGTACCCATTGTCAGTAGCTCCTTTGGCAATGGCTTCTCTGACTGCACATTCAGGACTTAATACCTTAATAACTTAATATTTAATAACTTAATAACTTAATACTTAAGTTGCTATCAAGTGACTTTTCAACGCAAACATATATCTGTGCCATTTGCTCAAATGCTGTTTCATAAGATGGTAGCATCAGGTCTAATATATTCAGAATAAAATACATGTGGACATTAATGGGAACCCAACTGAAATTGCCCCAGGTTGCATGGGGTTCTATCACCTGAGCTCTTCTACCTGCCTGGCTGCCATAAAGTTCCTTAAGACAGTCAAAAATAGAATGAGGTGGACATAGGTGGTCCTTGAAGCATCTACTGCACAAACCATTTCTGAATGGTAATGACTATGGGCGCAATCCAGAGTAACTACGGGAAGTCCTTGCTCCGGTGTAAGAACAATTTACTCTGGGTTGCAATATGAATTTCCCATAGGTTTTCACCATGCGGTGCAGTAACTATGGGTGCACGTAACATCTCTTTTGTGCTCACGTAGTTACTCTGGATTGTAGGGTATGTTGAATATTTTGGGCTTTAAAAGTAACAAAATGGTAGTCCAGTCCTATGCATGTTCACTTAAAAATAAGCCTCATCAATTCAACAGACCCTAGACATACAAGTGTTTTAAGGATTGCAGCCTAAATTCATTTTGCTCAGTTTCAGTAAATGCCCAACTTTTAAGAGTTTATGGGCAATATATAATGCACATTTCTTACCCGAAAGTGCCTAGCCAAACAATAAATATGATCATCTGTGAAAATCACCAGCACTTATTACTAGTTAAAATATTATAAATATGCTGCCATCTGAAGCTTAATAAAAATGAATACTAATCATTTTTATTGCTCACATCTCTTAAGCCTGAAGGCATTGCACATGAAGTGAATGTACTCAGAAACGTACAAATATTCTAGAATACAGTATTATGAATCAATGAAGCTTTTCCTAATAAATATGAGTTCCTTTAAACTTGCTACTAACTACATAACATACCAATGTATGAGATAGTTTAATTTTCATTTGCATCTCACATTACAAACCTATTTGTTTCTCTTATACAGAATACAAAATATATTCCAGGCTGCTTGCACAGCCACATGAACAGTTATAAATATAAATTTTTACCTGTTAAATATTTAAATTAAGGATACGCATATTTACTGAAAACTGAAAGCTCATTTTTGTGATGTGTTGTGTGTGTTTCTGAGTCTAGGATTCTAATTTTAACTAGAATAGGAAGTTTAGAGTCAATCCAGCTTCTGCTTAGGCAATTCCCTTATATTGCATGCATGTTCTTATTCCCCAACCCATTACATTATTATCTCCACAATAAAAGTTCTTTATTGACACCAATAGTTTTTCTCTTTCTTGTTGAGTTCCATTGAGTTGTGCCATCTGTTTACTTGATCCTGGCACAAGTAACAGATTTCCCTCATCTGCACACACTTTGCCACCTGCAGCTTGCCATCCTAGTAGTGATTGACTCTAAGGATGGTGTTCATTTCCATTCCAAAGCCATTCCAAAAGTGTTTAGTTATGCCATTATAATGGTAGTGCTGATGCATAACAGATATCAGGCTGATGGCTCCTGTCAGTAATACAGGGAATAAGGTATTATAGTTGAGCCTACTTTCATAAGCTCTACTTCCATATGCAACTTCTACAGAACCGATAGGAAGCTGTAGGTCCCAACTTCCAAGACCAACAGCACAATCCAGAGCAACTAATCTGTCCACATAAGAGCCCTTGGGTTGCCCTATCTATCACTAGGGTGGAGCAACTGCAACATGCTCCACCCCAGTTACTCTGGAAGAGGCTTAGGGCAGAGCAAGGCAAGATAGGGTGCCCTAAGAGAGGTCCCTAACTGGGACAGCCTAAGCAGCTCAGGAGAGGCAAGTTGAGGGCATGTTTAGCATTGCCTAGGGCAGAGCAGTTACTCTGTATCCAAAGCCTGTTTCCAAGGCAGAAATGCCCTCTTCCAGCCCTCAGAGTTATACCACCTCAGGAGCAGGTATAGTAATGAGTAGACCCATAGGGGTCCATGATAAGGCCCAAGTAAGAATGGCAGTGTTGACCAAAAATCTGACTTCTTGGCCAGCCTAGCTGCAACCCCTTCCTCTCAACCTCAGGATATGGAACAAACTACAGCTGCCCACAAACCTCAGGATACAGCAGGCCACTCCAAGAAGCCCCTTGTATTCACTGTAGAATGTACTGGCATCTCACCAGGGACTCCTTATAAGGCAGGCACCCAGTGGCGTCACCAGACTGGTGCAGCTGGTGTGGGCTGCATTGGGTGATGCGCTCCATATGGGGTGATGTGCTGGAGGAGTTTGACTGTCCTTTGGCAGGCCCCAGGCATCAGCACGCCCATTCAGGCCTGCTCCAAGGCAGAGCAGCAGCCAGAAGCTGCTACTTGTCCTTGGAGCTGACCCGAACAGCCAGCTGAGGTGCACTGTGCAGAGACACACTGAGCATGCCGAACAGCTTCAGAGGAGACTTCCTTAGAGCGGAGGAAGTTTGCGCCTCTGCACAGCCATTTGGCCTCACTCAGGAGGCGGAGCAGCAGCGAAATGACTTCAGAAAGAGTACTGCACAGGCACCAACTCTGACACCTGCACAGTCTCCTCTGAAGCCGAAAGACTTCAGAAAAGTACTGCACAGGCGTCAGAGATGGTGCCTGCGCAGTATTCTTTCTGAAGCCAGTTGGCTTCAGAAAAAACTGCGCAGGCGCCAACTTTAGCAACTGCGCAGTCCAGGTTGGGGGGGTGCGAGCATCCCAGGGGTGACGCACAGACTTCCGCACCGGGTGATGCGCAGAGTCGTGTCACCACTGTAGGCACCACAGCTGTTCCTTGTTCAGTGTGATCTGAGTGGTGTCTCCTCAGGAGCAAGTCCTCCCCTTGTGTCAATTACTTAGCATGCTATGGAGCAGTTAGGGTAGCCCAGGCTTCCTGACTCTCTGGATGCAGCATAACTTTCTGCTCTGGATACAGAGCTGGCTGAATTTGCTCTGGACTGTGCCCCTAGAAAAGGAACCTGTGTCTGATCCTAATGGCCATTCAAGTCCCACAACATCGTTCCAATCTACAGCTTCAGAACTAATACCTTAAATATTTAAGGATGAGAAATCCCATTCTGCTTTCTAAAAATCTTAACAATTCAAGCCTTATAGATTATTACCAAATGCAAATGGAGAGTAATGAACACTGGTTTGCTCCAATGCTTTGAACAGTTAAGCCTTTACACCGTAACAGAATTTCCACCTACTTGTTAATTTAATGTAATCTGCGAGAGTTCCTTAAAAGGGAAACTCTGATCTGATATACATAGCAATATTTAGACGAGCAAGATGTAATTATGTCCCTAAATTACCCCAAACAAGTTAGATATTATGAAGAGGAAAATGAGATAGACTCACTAAAGGAGAGTTGACAGCAAGACTGAACGAATGAAGATTCAGCTTAAGCTGTTGAAAGCCTAACAAGATAAAGACAGGCAGGGGAGAGTTCCCTTAAACGTGATGAAAATAAAGCCTGAAGGGGTGGAATGATAGAGAGAGATTGAAGAGTACATGCTCCACGACAGAAGATGAATGGGTTCAACATGACAGCAACATGTAGCTAAATTAATCAGAACGCCGACAGCACTAAATGGAACTTTAAAAAATGCCATTAATACCGGCAAGCTTTCATTAGCAGGCGTGAGAAGTCTGTATTTTTCCAAGGAGATGCTCTTTAAAGAAACATTCCTTTGTCAGTTACTGGCCATTAGTGAATTTAGGTAGGAAAACATGTATCACATAAGACTTTTTGGTGTTGGATTGACAGCAACCTCCCTTCCTTTCACAAACAATGAGCACCATCCAAATGGCACCCTCCTTCACCTCCTTTGCAAAAAGTACTCCAAGTTGCATGTTCAGTGAAGCTTCCACAGGAGAACTGCCTTGAAGATTTCACTTCATGTGCCAGATCTGTCAAGTTTCCCACGATAACACCTAAAAAAGCCATCTCATATTATGTCATCAGGATATCACTAACCCTGTGGAGGAAATACTGTAGCTTCTCTTCAATAAGACCAGTTCAGATGTTCAACAGAAGTAAGGATTGCAGAAACTTATAAGCATCATATTACTGATTTACGATTTCTGATGAAATATCTGGAGTACAATTCAGGTACTGAGATCTCTAAGCCTACGGTTCCCAAATGGGTGGGTCAGGATTCACCAGGGGTGTCCTCTTTTTCCATGACATGTCCTTTTTTAAGGCTTTTGTCCTGGGAAAAAATCTTATCTTCCTTTTTCTTGTGAGCAGGCAGCAGGTAGCCTTCTTGTAATTAATTCTATGTAATAAATTCTATGTAATAGTTTAAATTCAATAATAAGTAATATAATGTGTAAATTAACCACCTAAAAGCAATATATATGAGTGTTTTTAGCTTTTATTTTGTCATGTCCAACATTCTTCTTGTCCTACATTCTAAATGTCCTACATTCTTCTTCTACATTCTACATTTTTGGAAGGACTTGTCCTCTTCTGCAGTTATTAGATTATGGGCACCCTGCCATAAGGAGAGCATTTTCCCTTAAAGGAAGAGGCTGGAATGGCTATGATAGGGATGGGCCCCTTGCATGCTCCCTCCAAGACCAGGGTGATCAGATGCCCAAACCTCAAAAAGAGGACAAGCTCTTGGATTTCTTTCAGCCTGGCCTTTCTGGCAGACAATGGCACATTTGCCTACCCACAAGTAGAGCCACGATATTGGGCACTTTCACTTTCCCATAGAGCCCGATGCATATTTTTTTATATTTATTTTTTTGGCCATAACCTTCGATAGGAAGGAAATATTGCAAAACCGATTTTTGCATTGGATTTTGCTTTTCAATACAAATCCAACTATATATTTCATGATGGGGTACTGCACATCACTGCAAAATGGAGCCCTTTTGGAGGACACCCAGACAGAAGGCTAAAAAAGAGGACAAATCCGGAAAAATCCGATCATATGATCACCCTGTCCAAGACTGACTGCCCCTCTAACTAATGCCCTGGACATTAACTTGGGTGGGAGTAAGCACCACTGGGGCAATTCTGAGTAAATATGCCCATACCCTTGAGATCTATACATTTGAAAGACAAATACAAAAAGGTACAGACTTTTTTGACAACTGATATGGAATTGAGCCACTACATTTTAATGTCATGATTCTTCCATTGATGGATCGATGGATGGAAGGAAGAATAACTACACTGATTATTTTGCAGTCTTGCGATGAATAGGGAGTACTTTGCACAATGAAGCTACTTATTTATAAATCACTGAGGTCCACCTAATTCTATAGTCCACATCCTGGCACAGAACCCTGAAACCATCCAGACAATTAATACAAATAACTCCATCGGCTATCCAAAGCACAGGTTTCTAAACAAAGCTGTTCTTTTAGTATTCGACAGCCCCTCCTTGCCAAGATGGAAATAAAACTTAATTTTTTTTCCAGTTCACTCCAACCCTGTCCTGAATCCATGGTACGATTTTGATTAATATGCAAGGTTGAAAGATCTCCCTGTGTTTGAAATTGTGCAGGAATGGAATGTCCACAATTATAAATGAGCCTAATTCCTCTGTGGTTCTCAATGCTCTTCTTCGGCCGTTAGTAAAAGAAAGTCTTTTATTTTATCATGCTACAGTTTTGTGTTCTATGGAGCTAATCTAGAGGGATGCCAAATAAAGTGGTTAAGTAAGAACCTAGCTGTGCCTGCTAGTACTTTAGGAGATGCCAAGCCACTGTTGCACTGTTGCATGGTTTGTCTACCTTCAGATGAAATTCACAGACCTTTTATCTTTAATTTTATCTGTTAGTACAGATAAATTTTAATTTTATCTGTTAATACACCTTGATTTTCCTTATCTGGAAAATATGAGAATATGACATTTCTGGCATGCACGGCAATTAAGTTAAAAACAGCAAAATGGTGTCCCCTTATTGAAATCTATTGTATGGCGGTCACTACGGCTGCAATCCTAACCACACTTCCCTAGGAGTAAGTTCTATTGAACACAATAGGACTTACTTTTGAGTAGACATGCTTAGGTTTGCGCTGTATGTTGTACACTGCACACATTATGTAAGACTGAGGTCACTCTGTTTCTGGGAGGTACTTTTATTTGTTGTTTAAAAAAAAAAAGCAACCATCATGTAACATGGTGGTGGCAATCTTGTCTACCTCCAAACTCATTCGGAAAAATTCTAGCATGCCTAGCATACTAGAACTTAAATTAAGTATGTGACTCCAGCACACTTTAAAAAAAAGAGCTCCTGAGAACTTCACCAGCACTTGCTGTATCCGGTCCCCCTTCCTGAGCCTGATCCACCAACACAGACCAACTTGGACTTGCAACAGCAATTTCACAGCCAGGGTCCAAATTTTCCAGGGACAAATGCCCCCTTATCCCGAGGAGACCTCCAACATACGAATTCCCCTGTGGGATCTCCTGCTCCACTGTGTTCTCACAGATGATTTGCACTGGACTGGGTGGCCACACAGTGGTAAAGTTCATTTTTTTACACTTCCACCTGAATCATCTTCAGTTTTGCATCTGCACTGAATCCATTGGTCTAGATCATGACTCTCCAAAATCCAGCCCACGGGTCAGATCTGGGGCTTGGGACCAACCACCTATGAGCAGCGCAAACTATTCTGCATCTCTGTGCCCACTTCAGCTTGAAAGGAACATGGTGTTGTGGCAGAATGGTCAGCACTGCTCAAGACAAGAAGGGCTTCTTTAGGACACAGAGGTTTCCAGTTTGATCGAGGTTAACTACAAGTACAGGAACATCTAGCATTTTCAGTATGTAGAGCTCTATGTCCTGAATTCAAAGAATCACAGACTTTTCTACACACCCATGGAAGGAATGCATGTTAACAACAGTCCTGCATGCTTCAAAGCAACCTCCTTTCGAAACAATGAGGACTTTCAAAGCAATTTATGAGATGGTATAAGGGCTGGGATTGACTTTCAGAGAGGAAGAAAGCCAGAAATCCTACTGGGCTTTTCCAAGCTCTTCAGCACATTAAAGTGGTTCGGCTGATCCTGTGTAATGTAATGTAGTGCAACGAGCTTACAATTTCCATAGAGATTGTTATGGCAAAAATCCAAGGGAGGGAAGAATAGTTTAAGGGAAGAGGGAAAAGTTTAAAAAAATGACAAGGACATGGCTACTGGATTTTCCAAGCATGTCACAAGAATGTGATCTATGCTCGGTGCACATGCCGATGATCTACTTGGAATTTTATATTCTGTGCTTGCAAGGGAACAGAACAAATGTTATTCCCTTGGAGGCCAATTTTCATCTTGTCCTGGAATATTCATTTAAACATTTCAGAAAACACTTAGCTATTTCTAGACATTGGCTGCTGTCCTTTAAGGCTTCCACTGAAGCAACTCCACTGAAGTCCATGAAACTGCACCCCAGTAAAGGGTTTTGAGGATTGCAACCCTTAACTATAATATTTTTATTCCTGGTTCAAGACACATATTTCTCAATGTATTAGCATGTGAAAATAAATTCCTAATCTTATTTTTGACAAGCCTACTCCCTGCACATATGGCTGGCTTATTCCGAATCCATATGTTCCTGAACTAGCAGAATCTTATTCAATTACTGCAGAAATGTGATGGCTCAGAGTTGGGTACTCCAGCCAAGATCAGCTCATTCTTCGGGAAAGTGGTTCACGTGGGCCAATACTATGATGTCTGAGAGTAGAATACACACAGTATATTTTCAGTTGTTGTGTAGCCCTGCAGTCAAAGCAAACACCTGTGGAGTGGTTCTTGCCAGGGCTTTCTACACACCATGCCAATTAAAAATTATATGCCAAGGAAATCCATATTTTGCACCAAACAAAGCCATATTCTGTTAACTAGCCAATTTTTTAAAATTATGACAGGGGATTTGCTCCTGTTGCAAGATTTATTCTGCTGCCTGTGAAAAAGAGCATGTATACCACAAAAACCCCAACCCCACTAGAAGTTCTATCTAGCACCTCCTCTGGTGTTTGAGATTTCATTTGACCTTACAAGTGTTTGTGTATCTTTTTTCATCCTGAATGCAAGAAATGTTGAGGTGACAAAATAGTTTGATGGCAGGATGAGAAAGCAAGCCAGAAATCTCTTCTTAAATTTAAAGCCATGATAATAAGACTCCAGGTTTTGTACCTTTTGCCATGAATATAGAATAAGAGCTGATGAATCTCTAGATATTGCTTGACTGTATATGCACAGTGTCAGTGTACATGGAGCAACTGTACAGATTCTATCTATCTGTCTATCTATCTATCTATCTATCTATCTATCTATCTATCTATCTATCTATCTATCTATCTGTCTGTCTGTCTGTCTGTCTATCTATCTATCTAATGTTGTTCCAGTGAGGATTTTGCAGGAATTGACTTCATCATCCTCAAGTATAGGCAATTGCATTGAACACATTATTTCTTGGAAATCTTTAAGCAACTGGCATTTAAATAACCACAGAAGTAGCAACAACTGACTGATAAAGATCTATGCAAAGAGATTTTGGTTGTAATCCTATTCATTATCACCTGAACTCACAGAACTCACTGAAGCACATATGTTTCTTACTTAAGAGACTTTTGATGAGCCCCAAAACAACGCACCTGGGTTTTCTTCCTCAACCTCAAGGTTGATCAAATATTTAAATTGACATTAAAAAAAAGCAGGCCTCCGTCAGTCTTGAAAGACTATGGTATCATGCTCAGCGCTGCATACGCTGCATGTGAAGCACGAAAGCCTGGGTTGGATTGTTATGGAGGATAGGCTGTTACACAAGCAGCAAATCCCCCCTCTCCACGCCACTGAATTAGTCCAATGGAAAGGCAGAGCCAATACAATTGGATCCAGCTGGCATCGCAGAGCTGGGCTAAGGACAGGAGCTCACCCTGTCTTGTGGGGCCGACCTGGGTCTCGAACCCTGGCCTGCTGGTTAACAGGCACAGCATCTTAACCACATGTGCCACCCACAGCCCACTAAATTAAGCTACACTTATTTGAAAATTCGAAAGCAGCATCCATTCCATGTTACTTCAAAGCAGAAGAGATGCTGCCCTGATGAGGTTTCAGGCTATGGAAAGAGTGACCACTATATGGATTGCATTGCATTCCAACACTAAGAACAACCATTTATCTTAAACTCTGGAACCAGAGAGGAGGATTATTCTAGACATTTAACCAAAACAT
The DNA here is from genome assembly GCA_030015325.1 of Cryptoblepharus egeriae. Taxonomy (NCBI): domain Eukaryota; kingdom Metazoa; phylum Chordata; class Lepidosauria; order Squamata; family Scincidae; genus Cryptoblepharus; species Cryptoblepharus egeriae. Next base: position 87,994,975 of record JAREYC010000006.1, read on the forward strand.
TCCAAGCTCCTTAACAAACCTACAACTAGAAGTTGAACATCTGCCCTGGATAAAGTCATCATTTTATGAAAGCAACCTTGTCTCTGAAAAATCTAGGACTAGCACACTTTTTCCAAATTGTTCTGAATTTACTCTTCTCAACATTCCCATCTAACCGAAACGCCAACTTTGCAGAATCCTCTCTAATTTTACAACGTGTTTAACCTTGTTTTTTCAAATGCATGCATCCATGCATACAAATCATTAATCTCTAGTTAGACACTGTCAGACAAATTTTGAGGACTTCTACACATTTATTGGTCAGGGCCGAAAGACATATAATGGCTGACACAGGGCGTCTGCTGAAAATTGCATCCCTGTGCTGTGTTCGTCTTCTCTTCTCAGAGGATCCTTTCCATTTCCACCTGTACGTGATGCCATATTGGACATTTCCACTCCCACACCAATGGAAATTAATGTGGAACAGAACTGGGAAATGCAGAGTAGTGACATTATTAGATAGGATAAGTGATTACAGTAAAAGGAAAGGAGTTTTTGAACTAAGATGTTCTTTTTGGTGTAAGTTCCATGCCTGACCCTACAATCCAGAGTAACTACAAGAAGACGTAAGAGGCACTTACTCTGGATTGCTCTATGCATTTACCATAGGTTTCCCATAGTTGGCACTGTAGCTGCGTCGGTATAAAAGGTTGTAGCCTTAGAAAAAGAAAACTTACCCTTGTGTTAGCCTAGGCAGATGTGTTACCACCAGGGCAGAAGAGGAGTGAGACTGGCAGAGCTCTGCCAGGAGGTCTGACATGGAATGTCTCGAGTCTATGCCAACAAAGTACAGTAACTGGTGCAGACTTGAGACCTCACTTTGTGGGCCTTAGGACTTGTCCCCTTTCCCCAAGGAATATCCAGCAGGTTCCTGTTGCCTCCAGAATACAACACCTTGGTGTTGCTGCTTGAGAGGGTGCTGGGAAGCTTAAGACTGGGCTTCCCATTCTTAACCTACAGGACTTGTTCATCATTGCCAATGTGAATCCAAATAGTGTGAATTCATATTAATGTCTTATTATAACCATGTGAATTCATTACGATCCAAAATATCATTAATTCAAACAAGACACGTCTTTATTTGTTTAATCACAATATAGGTTTTCTAGTTTAAAAAAATTACGTGCTTAATGCTGTTCCAGACATTGTGCTTGGATACAAGTTCTATTAAGTGAATGGGATCTGTTTTCAAGTAAAATGTTTAGGACCAGGATAAACGAGCCAATCCTACTTTTTGGTGAACCTCAACGTTCTCTTGATTATAGATGAAAAAAACAAAATGGCTGCAGACAGGAAAATGGTTATGTAAAAATGCTAGTAAAATGTGTATATTTTATTCTTAATATAAACTCTTTTGGCTTTCGTTTTTTAGAAGAAATTTGTGTTTTGATTCCAAACCTTCAGCTATGAATACACAATGATGGGAGAGCAACCAATTTCACAGCATTATTGATACAAGCCAGTTGTGATGTGCTAACCAGAAAAAAACCAGGATTAATAGGAACATAAGAAGTTGACTTATATATTTATAGCAGGTTACTGGTCTATCCTGCTCAGTATTGGCTACACTAACTGGCAGTGTCTCTTACCACAAGGCTCCTCATGCCAGAGATTGAAACATTCAACCAATATTTCACAGCTAATTAATTCATGCACAATAGTTCTGCCGTAAATATATAAGCACAGTATATTTTACAGCATTGAGCAAGAGACATAAAAATGTCCCCTAGGGTGCAATCCTGACGTTATGCTGGAGAGAATGGCCCAGCTAAGCTGGTCTACGTAGGCTGACACGTAGGCCAAAACCACAGGGCTAGGAGGCCTTTAAGGCTGGCCTAACTGCTGCTGAGGACCAAATAATTGGCACTTGGGGAGGGCTTGCTCCTGAGGAGACTTGCTTCAGAGCACACTGAACAAGGAACAGCTGTGGCGCGTGCCATATAAGAAAGCTCCACAGCCCCTGGCAGCCAGTAACAGCTGCAGCATGAGACTGAAGTACAGCAGTACATGTAGTATAGGATGGGTACAAGGGGAATGGCTGCTGGAGTGATCTGTGGCAGTTGTGCCGTATCCTGGTGTTGAGAGGCAGGAGTGGTGTTTAGGCTGAAGTACGACTTAGAACTTTTGCTTTTGCTTCAATTTTTACTCTGGCTTATCATGGGCCCCAATGTGTCTACTCAGATTTATGCCTGCTCCTGAGATGGCCTAAGGGACTGGGAGGGTGCATGTCTACCCTGGAAACAGGGTCTGGATATGGCCTAACTGTGCCGTTCTAGGCCATGCCCCACATGCCATCAACATGCTCCTGCTGAGCTACCTTGGTGCAAGTCCATCTGTTTTTGGTCAGACTAAGTGGAATTACACCAGCCCAAGTCTTCATGTATTGCAAACAGTAGCTAAAGTTTCCACCCTGTTCCCCCATTCCCACCCCAGTGCTTCCCATTCACTTCCCACCTATCCACCACACCATCACACCAGGGCTTCTTTGGAAGCCACTGATGTGCAGCAGTGCTCTATATAAAATTGAAGTCTGCTAGCATAATAAAGCATGCGATATTGCCTGACCACAAGTTCTTGTAGCAGGTACAATAAAATTGGGACCTCACTAGTCCTGGAACCAGGCAACCAATCAGCAGGTTGTCATACTGCATTCTACATTTTATATTTTTATTTATTTATTAACATGCTAAATGATGTGAACCTTTGGTGGGCTAAAACTGAAATAAATACACATGATTTATTTCTGCCAAGAGATCACTGGTGCATATTTGGATTCCAACAGGTTTCAATGCTTGTAAACCAAACGACAGATGCACAACAACCCAAAGAGTTAGTGTAATCTGAAAGCAATCTGGTTAGGTCAACATATATATATTGCTGAGAAGATATTGCAGAGATGATCCTCATATTGCAATATTGATCTGCTTTTAAAACTTACCAGTGACATATTCTGCTATTCCATCTTCTTGGATGACTCCAGTACTATCAATACTATACAATACAATACAATAACTATCGTGCTTTCTCTTTAAGAAATGCAAATCTATATTAATTAAAATTAGACAAGGGTTTGTGATGGAAGGGGTCCTTGTACTCAAAGGACACAGCAGCCATTAAATAAATTTTAAGACTTATTACTTAAAAGACTTTAAAATGAAGTCAGTGCATTTAAGTCCTAAGGGAAGCTTCCAAGCCTCTGTACCATGGTAGAACATTAAATTATAGGTGCCACAATCAAAGGCAAACACAATTAAGAATCAAGCGGTTAAATGTTATGTGTCACTCTCTAAAGAATCTATATTAGAACATTTAATTAAAAAACTTTTTAAGAAAAGAATTCCATAGTGCGAGTTAAAACCAAAAAACTGGCCCTTGTTTTGCTCGTATTAAACAACCTGCATATTAAAATCGCTGTGTCTTTCCTGTTCATTATCATGAAGGCAACATTTGCATTTCTTGATAGACTATTCCGGTTTCTTTACCCTCTTTTTTTCCCCTTGTCTTACATCAGTCAGTAGAAAGAGTGCCACCACAGGCCATCATTAACCTTCCAAATCTGCCTCAAAACAAATAGTACAAGAGCTCACTAATTTGAAGATCAAAAAGCCACTTGTCCATTATATAATTGGAATGAAAGGCAAAATGTTGCCGTTCTGAAGAGCATAGTAATTACTAGCTGTTAATTGCTCTCTCGTGGTGGCTCACTTTTAATTAAAAAGAACAGCTCGTCGCAGGCCGATAAGCAATGGCGGAGACCACTGGTTTAATCAACAAAGCAGAAAAATTCGTTTCTGTGGCGGCCAACAACAGCTTGAGAAATCTTCAGATGTCCAATTGAGATTAAAAACTGTCTATTTAGTGCAGTCAGATTTTATTTTAAACCAAGGAAAGGACTATTTGAAGCCTTCCAAGGCGAGCGTCCCCACTACATCCCCACCGGTGCAGCAGGGACTAATCACTTGCTTGTGGTTGTGATCACTCAAGTAAAGAAATTTAGCTACTTTCCTCTTGACTCCATCATTCTTGGGTAATTGGCCTGTCTGAGGTGAGCACTTTTTTTTTTAAAGGGAAGAAAAAAATAATAAAGAAAGCGCTTTAAAGTATGAAAGGCCCACAGACTGTGCATTTAATTACTGTTCATATTTCATGCAGTCAAATGGAATTTCATTTAAGAAGAAAATGATTTACCTATCTTTAAGAAGCCTTTACGTGCACCGCTCTGAGTTCCGAACCCCCATCCTACCGTCCTATTTACATGCCAAAAAAGAGGGAAATTTTCTGAACATCAGTCTTAATACTTTAAGTAGCTTCTGTCTTTGACTCTTTCATCTGCAGCACACAGAAGCGACACTATCTTTAAGGCAAATACTGCTACATCATGGAGAAACAGTTTCTTTAGTTAAGCGGGTCCTGTCTGGGTTAAGTGGGGCTATTTTATTCTAGATGGTCTCATCTCTCTCCAGCAGTGAACGAACAGTTATGGCCATTGTAGCTTCAGTTCATATACCCTTTTCCTTGATAACCCACGGGGCTCACAAAGCATTATATTTGCCCCTTTGCCAAGTGTTTGGAACAACTTTGTGAAATAATCTTCCTTAGATTTGAGAACCGTGTCAACAAGCTACACAATACAGCAAACCTGGTAGAGCAATCTATTATTTTTTATCTTTATTTTTTTTAAAAAAAAATTATATTCCCCATTCACAACAGGGAAACTCAAGGCAGCTTAGAGGATTAAAACATTATGGTTGCAATCCTAAGCCCCAATTAGGCCGGCGTAAGTCCTGACACAAGTCCTATGGTGTCCTGAAGGTGTGACAAAAGTGTTATAAGGGAGATAGGTCCCAATCCAAGGGAGATAGGTAGTGCACAGATATGCGCCATTCTCCTCACACCACCACCGGTGAAGGAAGAGGGTGAGTTGCGCTGACCTAAATTGGTTTGGATTGCACCTTCATTGATAAACTTTAAACAAAACATATATAAAACAACAAAATAAAAAGTAGCACAAACTTAAAAAAATTCAACAGCTATATCTGTAACTAAGTTATATCATTATTAGGCCACAATTGAATGCAAACTTGGTGTACATACTATCTGTCTCAGGCAGTGGTGGGATTCAAATAAATTAACAACAGGTTCTATGTCCCATTAGTAACCAGTTCTCAGAACCAGGCGCTCATTAGCAAAGGGTTCTATAGAACCTGTGAGAACCCCCTGAAGCCCACCACTGTGACACTCTCAGGGCCCAAACTCTCTAATGGTGGTACAGCCACAATGCAGCCCAAAGGAAGTGAACCAGTGTTTCCTTACTTGGAGGAGGCCTCCATGACTGTTTCTCCACCACCACAGGATTGCAATGCATGCCCCATTAGCATGGCTACATAAGTACTGAAATGTTGGATAGGATTGGGTTGTCAGTGGTGTAACCTTTAGAAGACCAACCAGATCCATTGACCGGCAATTATAATTTATGCAAATTAGGCTATTTTTAGATGTTCATCTATTAAAGTAGCCCTAATTTGATGCATGATTGTGGCCTTTTTCTTTTCATGTACCACTCTAATGCTGGTATATAAATGCCATGCAAATATATGGTAATATACACTCAGGTCAATCAATGTAAAAAGTAAACTGTGTTTTCTAGAGCAGTGATTTTTAAGTGTGCTACAGATAGTCCTCAGATGTGCCATGGGAATTGGGAATTGGCATTCATTAATAGGAAAATTGGGGGATTTGAACAGTCTCACGTGCCTTGGCAATGGTAAAAACGATGGTGTGCCTTGACAATTTCAGTGCCTTGTTAAGTGTGCCATGAGATGGAAAAGGTTGAAAATCACTGCTCTAGAGTCTAGACATTTTTTTTCTTTTTCCTTTCCTTTCCTTTCCTCAGTTCTAACAAAGGCAGGCAGCTACGCCTCTAAAACAGCGGTTCCCAAACTGTGGCTTAGACCCACTGGTGGGTTGCAACCTGATTTTTGGTGGGTCACATAAAGGTGATGGAAAGTTAAGATAATTACCTAAAGCACTGAAGCTATTGAAAAATCAGACATGGGAGCTGCTAATTACCCTGCAAAGAGTTCAGCACCCACAGTTTGCAAGATAGTTACTAACTGCCCTGCAATGAGATTAACCCTGCAATCCAGAGTAACTACGGGAGCACGTAAGAGACATTACATGCACCCATAGTTACTGCACCACTTAGTGAAAACTTATGGGAAATTCATATTGCAATCCAGAGTAAATTGTTCTTACACTGGAGCAAGGACTTCCTGTAGTTACTCTGGATTGCACCCGAAATCTTGCACTTTGCAAGCGTGCATAAATATAGAAAGATAAAGTTTGAGGATCTTTTTCTGTTGTTATTATTACTTATAAATACATGAAATATTATTTTTTTTCTATATCTTCTTTTTTAAAAGTCTGGTAATACTAGGTGTGTCTAAATAGAATGTCATTCTAAAACGTGGGTTGTGGTGCTAGAACTTTTTGGAACCACTAGTTCCAAAACTTTTTGGAACTTTTTGGAAGACAGATATGGCCTCCATGATGTTCAGAAGGTCTCCCAGAGATTTCTGAAAGGCACTTCTGGAAGGGCTTCTGAGCCAAGGATGGCCTCATATAACCTCCGTGTGGCTCAGAACATCTTTTAAGCATGAACAAGGCACATTGGGAGGTTCACTGAGGCTATCTAGATGCAGGTCAGGAGGACCTATAGTAAGCCAAATCTGCAGGTTCCAAATCCTTTACTCTTCCCCTGCCAAATAAAAGAGGCACAACCACACATAACTCTTACCTAGTTAGCAGGGGTTAAATAGCAGGGAAAATAGTTTGTTTTCTATGGAGTTCCCTGAATTGTCAGACAAGTTCATTGCCAACAAAACCTTTTTTCAGTTCCACTCAATGGAAAGCATTTATTGAACCAGATCTTTAGGTAGCAAGGTCAACCCACAAACATTTATTGACTTTATTGGCATTAATACTAGAGCTACCCGTTGACTAAAATTTTGTTCACTGACTAACCATAACAATTTTAATATTTCATCAATTCAATAAATTCATTAAATTGAAAGAATCCACATATTACCAGAACTATAAGTGCCTTGTTGAAAATGCTGCAGGAAGTTGAGGTATGTTACAAAACGTATGTTGATGTTAGTAATCAAATGCTACCATTGGCTGTGGGAAGAAACAGCTGCCTTTAATACTTTATTTTTCCCTGCCTTGTAGAAATAACATACCAGTAATATTTCATTTCACACAATAATGAACTGTGTCTCCTTAACCTCAGTTAAAATTGACATCTGGTATTTATTCGAAAAACGGATTAATCTACTGAATAAAATAACTGAAAATTTTGCTCAGGTAAATTTCCAGTGCCCCTCAAGTTGATTTTTTTTAATATGAAAGCTGATTATAATGGTATTTTTAATATTGATTTTATATAGTTGTGAGCTGCCTTGGGTCTGCAAGAGGAAGGAAATAAATAAATAAATAAATAAATAAATAAATAAATAAATAAATAAATAAATAAATAAATAAATAAATAAATAAATAAATAAATAAATGCTCCACATTCTGTGAACTTGCATCCATTTTTTCTTTCTAAATTTAAAAAGTTGTTCTATGCTTTCTCTTTTGTTCACTAGCATATGGTCCCTCTAACCACTGGTCATTCTAGCTCAATGGTTTTTCATGTGAGCAGTGACTCTCCAGGATTTCAGATGGAGATCTTTCCTTACCTAGTGTGGCTATGTAGGGATTCTACCTACAATTCTGGTCCTCTACAACCAGTACAATCGAGTGTTTCTCAACGAATGGTATGGTTACCACCAGTGCTACCCCCTGGTAACCTGCCACCTGGCAGGGAAACCAGGAATGTGGTACAACAAACAATATTAGGTGGCTTAAAAATATGCTTTTCTGTGCTCCCAAAAGACTTTTTATCCACGCTGAAAGACTTACTGTTTGTCATGTGCACCTGATCCCAACTCATCATTGCCCACCAATCCATCAGTGACATCACTGCCAGTTGTTTCTGGTGGTACTTCCAAAGGGTGGACTATAGTAGAATGGAGGGCAAATGTCAGGAAACACTTCAAGCACAATCCTAACCATGTCTACCCAATGGTGGGCTCCAGCAGGTTCGCACCTACTCTATAAAACCAGTTGTTAATGAGAGATAGGACATACAAAGTTTAAAAATAGCCATTTAAAAGTGGCTGCCAGATGGGCATAGAACTGGTTGTTAAATTCTTTGAATCCCATCATTGTTACTCAAAAGTAAACTCCGTTGTGTCCAATGGATCTTGCTCCCAGGAAAATATTTTCAGGATTGCAGCCCACTATACAGAGAAAGAAAGAGAAGAAAAGGAAAAGGAAGGCACTCTGTCCTCCATTGAATATGGTCACACTGTGTCTATGGAAGAGCACCTCCTCCAATCTGAAGTGAATCAAGCAAGCCATAGATTTATCAGTAAGCACTAGGCATTCTGTGTAGCTTGGTATCAATGTACCTATGCATCTATGTACAGTTTACCTATGTACAATGCACCTAGCCTCAATGCCTTAAGTAGGGCTTGGACAAATTCCTAGAGAAAGGGACCATCATGGGTTATAAGCCATGTGAGAGTGTGTGTGTGTGTGTCCATGCATGCATGCATAGATGTAGATGTGGGCAACCTCAAAATGGCAGGATAGGACACCTGGATGCAGGTGTCTTGCATACTCTCTGAGCCACCTGGTGGGCCACTGTAAGATACAGGAAGCTGGACCGATGGGCCTTTGGCTTGATCCAGCAGAGGCTCTTATATTCTTATGTACCAAGCAGTACCAGTGTACCAGCTTGCTTGAATGTTCCCAACATACATATTAGAAAATGAACATTTTAGGCCTTAGGACACTATCCTTACAAAGAGATACTGACCCTGAAAAAGGCTGTCCTGAACTTCCTGTTTGATGGAAAGTGGAGCATGAAATAAAATAAATGCAAGAATGGCTATGGTGCCTTTACACATGTTTTATTAAATCTGATGGGAGGGTTAAGTGAGCTGCTTTTTGTTATTGTTTTGCTTAATAAACGGAAGCTGCAGGACGTTGATCTGGATCTTGACCAGCATTCTCAGTAAGGGATCGGTGCCAATTTCAGATGCTAAGCAATGACATCATATGGCTTCACCAAACTTTGGATAATATCACATTACTGCTGATCTGTACAGAGCTCAGCTTGGACTATATGGCTATGAGAGTGAAGGGAATTACTTCACTCCCATAATAAATTATCATTTTCCCCTACCATAGTCCTGATCTGGATTGCTCTCACTTACAGATCCTATTTGTTCCACCAAAAATTAAGCCCATGAGTCTAATTAATTAGGCTGTTAATTAATATACATTTATCTGAAGGCTTGCTGTAGCTTAGCTTCTGAAGGCTCTTAATAAGTTAGCTGTGCTCCTTCATGGCTTGATTCATTTGACAAGAGCTCTGCACAGACAACCTACTTCATCATATGCAGAAATTATGCTTTACATACACAGAATGGCATAGCTAGAGGGGGCAAAACATTGAGTCTTGCAGGGGACAGCACCACTTATAGCACTTCTGTGACATTCCTGGGCCAGCATGGCACTTGTGCTGCAGCTTAGGCCAACCTAACTGGTGGTCCTTTGCATCCCCTCTAGCTACACCACTGTGTGCATCCACACACACAGACACACACACACCATTCACTAAAACATTTGGACTTCCTGCATACTTGCCATCTGCATGACTGGGAAACTAATCTGACCTGATAAAATCCCATGCAATGTTCCCATCTGATCCTGCATCCTCCTACCCCGCATACCACTCGATAATGCCAAGGCGCAACAATGTGCTTATCGGTAGACTTTTCTGCACATTTGTTTTCCTGCATTCATTCATGTCAGCCCGTTGGCCTGTTCTGACTGCGCCCAAACATGATAACTCCCTGACCTCTTGTGTTCCCTTTGCGATAATGTGGCCTGCGAAGAAATGTTCTCCTCCCCGCATCCGACTTTCTCCCGTTACTGACTTTCTCATCAGCACCTGTCATCAGACGGAGTCTCGACTTTCACGATTTTCTCTTTGGTTTGCGTGCTTGGTTTTTTTTCCCCCTCCGACTTGTTTTAGGGTTTATCAGAGGAAACACTTGCGCTCCGAAGGATAGCCTCCACACTGTGACAGATTAATCCGAGTTGAGTGAACTTCCTTAATACCGAAAGCCCTAATTATTATGAAGGCACTTAGAACACAATGAGGGCTGACATCTGACAGACCATTCTCTGCCAACTCCACATTGTCTTACTGTCAGGCTCTGTCAGTTCCCAGCCTTAATTACATCCTGTTTACAAACATTAGGCCTGACTTCAGATGAAGTCTTAACAAAGGTTGACAAAGGTCAGGGTCACATCACAAGGATGTTATCTGTCTGTGCGCTCCTACTGATAAAGGAGGAGGAAGAAGATCAAAGATGAGGGGGGAAGATAATTTTGGTTTGCCCACACCCAAAAAAACATGGTCCCAAAAAATCCAAAATACGTTTGAAGTACATTCCAGAAAACAACCCGACAGGCGGAGGGGATCTTAATATTTAGATTAAATCTTCTGGAATGTTTTAGAAGGAGTTCCTTTAGAAATCTGCAAGGAACAGACAGCCATAAAATATAGGTGAACCTGGAAGGTTATATCATGAGATTTCCTGGGAAGATCCTTGTTTGCATTCCATGATTTACTCATCAACTCAGATTTATTCGACAGAAGAAACAGTATTCTCTTAGGACAGTGATTTTTAATCTTTTTCATCTCGTGGCACATTAAATTGTTAAGGCACACCATCAGTTTTTTAACCATTGCCAAGGCACACAATGCTATAGGAAAGGGACTCAAATCCCCCAGTGCCCTATTAATAATTATGCCCAACAATAACCATTTTACCCAAATTCCTGTGGCATACCAATGGATCATCTGTGGCACACTACTGTGCCATGGCAATGTGCTTGAAAATCATTGTCTTAGGAATTGACAGGTCAAGGATTATCTCAAAGTCATCAGAGGCCCAGCCAACCAGAGCAACCCCAAATATTCAACACTTGTGGGAGTAGCAGCATCCAATATATTGTGGGGAGGCGGTACTATTGGGCTTCACTGCAGGGCTTTGCCCTACCACCCTCACCATCCTGGTGCCAGCACTCAGAAGGATCAAACACTGCTCTACTGCAGCACCTATATTGTGGAATTCTCTCCGAAGGGAGCTCCACTTGGCCACCTCATTGTATAATTTTATTCTGAAAAGAGTTTGTTTGTATTTGTCCTTTATCCTGCTGAAGGTTGAAGACTTTTTTAGGAGACTTGCCTTATAGGCATGTATACTGGCTTTTAACAAAAAACATTTTGTTCATTTGACTACAATAAGAAGAGACCCACTGGATCAGGCCAAAGGCTCATCTGGTCCAGCTTCCTGTATCTCATAGTAGACTGCCAAATGCTTCAAGGAACATGTAGGACAAAGACTTGCATCCTTGTGCCCTCCCCACATTTGGAATTCTGAGAAACCTACATCTAAAATATTGAAGTCGCACATATTCTTATTGGAGGTTAGAATATGGAGGTTGCACATGTTCTTACGTTTACCCATCATGACTTATAACCTGTGATGGGCTATTCAACCAGAAATTTGTCCAAACTTCTCTTAAAGTCATCTAGGATAGATGCAATGCCACATCTTGTGCCAAGGAGTTCCTCAGTTCCTGTGGCAAGGAGTTTCACAGATTACACGCTGACTGTAATTACGTAGATTGTAATTAGTATACAATTATTGTGAACCCCCATGAGTACTCAAAAGTCAGTTTGCTGAATAAAACTTATGCCTTAGGATTACTCTCTAACAGCCCAATCCAGAGCAACTAATCTGTCCACATAAGAGCCCTTAGGTTGCCCTATCTAACACTAGGTTGGAGCAACTGCAAGATGCTCCAGCCCAGTTACTCTGAAGGAGGCTTAGGGCAGAGCAAGGCAAGATAGGGTGCCCTAAGAGAGGTGGACCAGCTCTGCCCTAACTGGGGCAGCCTAAGCAGCTCAGGAGAGGCAAGTTGAGGGCATGTTTAGCATTGCCTAGGGCAGAGCAGTTACTCTGTATCCAGAGCCTGTTTCCAAGGCAGAAATGCCCTCTTCCAGTTTCTCAGAGTTATACCACCTCAGGAGCAGGTATAGTAATGAGTAGACCCATAGGGGTCCATGATAAGGCCCGAGTAAGAATGGCAGTGCTGACCAAAAATCTGAGTTCTTGGCCAGCCTAGCTGCAACCCCTTCCTCTCAACCTCAGGATATGGAACAAACTATGGCTGCCCACAAACCTCAGGATCCAGCAGGCCACTCCAAGAAGCCCCTTCTATTCACTGTAGAATGTACTGGCATCTCATCAGGGACTCCTTATAAGGCAGGCACCCAGTGGCGTCACCAGACTGGTGCGGCTGGTGTGGGCTGCATTGGGGATGCGCTCCGTATGGGGTGATGTGCCGGAGGAGTTTGACTGTCCTTTGGCAGGCCCCGGGTGTCAGCACCCCCATTCAGGCCTGCTCCAAGGCGGAGAATCAGCCAGAAGCTGCCACTTGTCTGAGGAGCTGGCCTGAACGGCCATCTGAGGTGCACTGCGCAGAAACACACTGAGCATGCCGAACAGCTTCAGAGGAGACTTCCTTAGAGCAGAGAAAGTCCGCGCCTTTGCACAGCCATTCGGCCTCACTCAGGAGGCGGAGCGGCAGCCGAATGGCTTCAGAAAGAGTACTGCACAGGCACCAACTCTGACGCCTGCACAGTCTCCCCCGAAGCCAAAAGGCTTCAGAAAAGTACTGCGCAGGTGTCAGAGATGCCTGCAGTCCAGGTGACTGAGCAGTCCAGGTGGGGGGGGGGGGGCGCGCATCCCAGGGATGACGCACAGACTTCCGCACCAGGTGATGTGCAGAGTCATGTCACCACTGTAGGCACCACAGCTGTTCCTTGTTCAGTGTGATCTAAGGGGTGTCTCCTCAGGAGCAAGTCTTCCCCTTGTGTCAATTACTTAGCATGCTCTGGAGCAGTTAGGGCAGCCCAGGCTTCCTGACTCTCTGGATTCAGCATAACTTTCTGCTCTGGATACAGAATAGTTAGGAGAATGCAGTTAGGTCAGAGCAGGCTGAATTTGCTCTGGATTGCAGCCTAAGTCACCATCAAGCTTGACAGCGTGCTTACTATCAGGTAAGCATGCATAGAACTGCAGCTCAGTCATTTCAGTGATTGTTATGTGCAGTGGCATACTAATGGTGGTGCAAAGCACTTAGGGTGCAATCCTAAGCAAGTCTACTCTGAAGTAACTTCTATTGTGTTCAGTGGGGCTTACTCTCAGGAAAGTGTGGTTAGGATTGCAACCTAGGTTTTGCAGGAAACATAAACTCAGGTGTGCTCCCATTCCCTGAATGGATCTGGAGGGGAAGAAGGGAGATCACTTGGAGTGAGACTCCCTATAAAATATAGAGCCTCCCCCCCCCCAGCTATGCCACTGATTACAACGCAGAACGTATGCACATGCTATTTTTATTTGTATTTTTATTGGACTTTTGAAATGCTTTCAGTACCTTGAGTCAGAAAGGAGACTGAATACAAATACTGATATTTTGAAAGAACATGCAATTCGTTTTCAGACAGTATTAACCAGACAATACCTACAGCATGTCCTCAACAACTTGCCAACTAGGCAATTTCTCATCAAAGAACTGAATGCAAAGTTGACAAAACTATTCAGTGATTTCAAAGAGAAGGGCTGTTCCAAATACAGACCCCGAACTGCTCTGGCAAGAGCAAGAAACTGTAAAGAGAGAAGCATTTGTTAAAAGCTCAGGAAAGTTCTTGAGCTGCTTGAATTTTATGCAGTCTGACAAACAACTGTTGCTTGCTCCAGATTATAATGACATCTGCATGTCCAAATTGGTGTGTTGAGGAAATGCGTCGACTGGATCCACTGAGAGTCTGTTCCATGGGAAGTGGTTGTAAAAATGCTATGCCATATTCCAGATTCCCAGTTTAGCCAGGGTGGCCATATGTCCTCTTTTTCCAAGACATGTCCTATTTTTTAGCCACATGTCCTGGAAAAAAAATCTTCATTGTCCCCCTTTTCCCAGTGGACAGGCAGGATGTAGCCTTCTTGTAATTAATAATTATATGTAATAAATCAGATGTAGTAGGTTTAAATAATAAATTGCTTAAATTAACTACATGAAAACAATATATATGTGTTTTTAGCTTTTATTTTGTCCTACATTTTTCATGTGTGTTCTACATTTGGGGGCCTTGTCCTCTTTTTTGACATATGTAGATACCAATCTGGCTCATTAGTTGCCTTTGAGAATCTTGTGCTTAGCAAAGCAAGTGTGGGCTAAACTCAGGGTGACCATGCACAAGATTCTCAAAAACAACTAATGAGCCAGATTGGTGTAGTGATTCTGATGTTCGGTTTAGACCTGGAAAATCACAAAATAAAATTGTTGTTCAGTCATGAAGCTTTGTGGGCGCCATCAGACCAGTCTCTCTGGAAGGGGAAAAGGAACCATATCACTATAAGCTCTTCTGAGGAAGGGAGGGGAATTAAATAAAATGGAGCAATCTCTTTGCTACATGGTGAACCAGCCATCATCCTCATTGCATCAATAGATCTCCTCAGACGTTATTATTCTGTTAATGGAGGGAGAAGAGGTTCACAATCTACCCATGGCCATTGCAACAATGTACTCCCTACACATAGCTCCAAATACCCCTGTACAGTTAAATCCCTGACATGAATATTGGAGATGTGAACTTCCATACATACGAACTTATCTTCAAGGTATGAACTTTCAAACATAGAAATATAACTTTCTATTTGTCTGCTGCATTTAAGGTACAATAACAGTATTTTAATTGCAAACAGTTGAGTAAAAATATTTTAAGAGTAAACAGAATTAAAAGTAAAAAGTACTTTTTAACAGGAAAGATATTTAGGACACAATCCAGAATGAGGGCTGTGAAGAGTGCCCTTGTTGGGCTGCCCCAGCTATTCTGAATCCAGAGCAGAAAGTTATGCTGGATTCAGAGAGTCAGGAAGCCTGGGCTGCCCTAACTGCTCCAGAGAATGTGCAGTAGGCACCAAGTCAGTGACACCTGGGGAAGGCTTGCTCCTGAGGAGATCCCCTTAGATCACACTGAACAAGGAACAGTTGTGGTGTCTGCATTATAAGGAATCCCTGATGAGACAGTCTACAGTGAATACAAGGGGCTTCTGTAGAGTGGCCTGCTGTATCCCCAGGTTAGTGGGCTGCCATAGTTGTGCCATATCCTGAAGTTGAGAGGCAGGGGTTGCAACTAGGCTGGCAACTAGATTTTCAGTCAACACTGCCATTTTTACTCTGCCTTATCATGGACCCCTATGGGTCTACTCATTACTATACCTGCTCCTGAGGTGGTATTACTCTGAGGAGCTGGAATTTCTGCCCTGGAAACAGGCTGTGGATAGAGAGTAACTGCTGTGCCCTAGGCAATGCCCTCAACATGCCTCTCCTGAACTGCCTAGGCAGCACCACCTAGGGCAGTCCAGCTCCACCTGCCTTAGGGCAGCCTATGTTGCCTCAGGCTTTCCCAAGCCTTTTTCAGAATAACTAGGGTGGCCTATCTTGCAGCCGGGTCTGCCCAGTGATAGATAGGGGAACCCAAGTGCACTTCTGGATTGTGCCCTTAATTTATACTTCTTTTTCTTTTATACATTGGGTCAAACATGCATTAACATCAATTTGTTGGACTTAACAAACAAATTAACTTACAAACAAGCTTCCAGAATAGAACTCATTCATAACTAGGAAACTTACTATATTCAGTACATATCTGCAATGATTCTGGAACCATTCTGTTCCTATTGATTGGATTTAGGCCCCATTTTATTCAGTGGAGCTACTCCAGGTAAGTGCCTACAGAATTACAACTTTAGTTCCAAGTGTGGGAAACTCAAGTTTAATGCAAATGGGAAACATGAGAAACGCAAATTCCTCATTGTTTTCAATAAGGCTACAATTTAAAGTTGGATGATACTGGTTCTACTGTTAAGCAGAGGACTACCAGTAAGGGATATAACGTTTGTACTTTAGAAAAATCAAAAGAAAAGCAAAGGTTTTATAGTTTGCTGTGGTACAGTTATTGCTCATTCCCTTCACAAGTGTTATCAATCATTGCTACAACTCACTCTTCAATCTGAAACAGGTTACTGTAAGTGGCTGTAGACTATAGAAATATAAAACTAATATTTCACAACAGTTCTGCAACAAGTCTGCGGCACCACACTTAACTAACCCAAACAAGAAAATCCAATTTTAGAGAGGAAAAATGAAGAGGGGAATTTGTGGCCAATTCCTTGCTCTGAATCCACCAGTTCCGACATTGTTTTCATTGCTGAGGCATGCAAATGGGGAAGAGTTTAAATGAATTCTGACATTTTTAACGCTAGCAGTCCTTTACGTCAGGAGCAACTCAGCAACACTGATGTAATCCCACTGAAGTGAATGGCACAGCATAGAAATATTCATGTTTCGTTGCAGACGTTAGAATTGCATGAAAGTTGAACAACACAAAGTCATGTACGTGTAAAAGAATGTGGTCTTAGGAACATAAAGCAGCCATGTTGCTAAACCTAAGCAGGTCTAGAATGAGATGGATGACTGCCTATGGCAAAAGGCAAAAGTAAGGTCCAATTCATATGGTCCTATAGGGACTATCAAGTATTTAATCCTAGTAAGCAGCATGTATCTGGAGAAGAGGAGAAACAAGGTGGTGGACAGAGAAAAGGCAAAGGGATGGTCTATCGGTTTCTGTCTAGAATGAATTCATCAGGCCCAGACTATCCCCCCACCTGCTTATGGCATACAGCACATCTGCCACAGCACATGTTACGTTCTGGTGGGGGGGAAATAGACAGACCCTTTCCCTAAAACATTTTCTGACCTCCTCATGTGCCACCTGGCCTTCAGTGGGTCTCTTTGGACCAACCCCAGCTGTTTGGCTGGCACATGTCCAAGGAGGCTGTTTCAGGGCAGAGAACGGGTGATGGAATTTCTACAAGCAATTTTAATATATATTTTTTAAAAGTTTTGATTTCTTTCTTCTTTATAAGTCATTGTAAGCATTGGTTTGAGGAGCAGGAACTGAGATATCATTGGGTAAGGGGGCAGCAATTGGTATACTGTCTCAGATGTTAGGTGTTGGGGCAGCCATGCAATCGTACACCTACCCTTGGGATCCCATGTGAACGTGAACTTTGAGCTGAGATTGAGCTGGAATGTAGAAAATGCATCAGAAACAGTTTACTATAAGAAGTAGGCACATGAGTTCCTTTAATCTCACTGCAGCAATGGGAAATACACTCATGTTCTATTCTATCATAGCCAATGTGATTGCATATACATCCCGACAATTGAAAATCAGGCACAGCAGCCATTCCATATCTGAGGGATAATGGCATGTGAGAACCAGGCCCAAGAATGGAAATCTCCCCCAAATACTTTATATCATTGGGTGGGAGGAGGTAGGCAGAGAGCAATTCCACTGTGTTGTAATGATGCACATAAAAAGTATTCCTTGAACAAAACAGATTTAATGTGGATATAATGAAAGGTGTAACTAAAGGCCATTCCACTAGGTCCATTTTTTATTATTATTTTGCAGTTTTCTTTTTCCAGTATGCTGCCTTGGGTTTATAGACATCCCTGTAGCAGCAGTAGGAAGGGTGCTCCATCTGAAACACAACAGCAAAAACGAAGGCCAGCTACAGCTGGGATTGTTTTCCATCTTCACAACCTATAAAATGTAGGCACATTTCACTTTAGGCAAAACCAGGGTACAGTCTGGACAGAATATTTACAGCAATGTTTGCTTAAAGACTATAAAGACAAGTTATATTTTGTCACAGGTAAAAATACTTAAAGTAGTTACTTTTTTACAGGGATTCATATCAAAATTGAATATTTTATAGATTTCATTTAAATTATAATTTATGAGAGTTTTTCCCTTGATGTTTGTACAACAAAAAGTGTTATTGGCCTGCTTTTCAGCACATTTGCAACGTCATAGTTTCCAGTAAATAAGTCCCTGGAAAAATATCTGTGGGTGCAATCCTACCCTAGGCTGGCACAACTCACTGGTCTTCCTGTTCCTGTGGTAATGTAGGAGCAGCAAGTGTATGTCTTCCCTTCCCCAGGAGCCATAAGTGTCTTATGGTACTTTTGTGACACTCCCAAGTTAGCACAAAGTTATGCTAGGGCTTAGGCTGGCCTAACTGCAGGTTAGGTTTGCAGACTGTATGTGGATGTGGATATGTATGTCCATGCATGTCTGTGTCTCTGTGTATATGTATGGTATGGTATGGGATAGACAGACAGACAGACTCATAGAATCATAGAGTTTGAAGGGACCCAGTGGGTCATCTATCGATCGATCAATCAGTCGATCAATCAATAGATAGATATGCCAGGTTCTGTCAACTTGCATGGTTCTTAAAGCTCACTGCCTTCTTTTGCTGAATCTGTTCTCGTTTTCTACTTCCTCCTTTCCTTGGAAAACATTTCTTCCAGTTCCACAACATAATGCTATCTGGTCCAAAGAAGACAATTCATCAGACAGACGGAGCAGCACAGTCACAAAAGACACAATTTTCAGACAAAACTGCATGGAAGGAAGTTCTCAATATCAATGGCTTGTTATATAGTCAGGGAGAAGATTGCATTCGTGAACCCCAACTTGAATTATGGAAATCATATTTGGCTCTGAGGTACTGTATGCTGCTGGGAAGATGATAACATAGCAGAAAGGCAATTCTGGAATTATCACTGGAGGATGACATTGGAGATAAGGAAGTACAGTAATACAAAACAGTGTGCTACCCTAGTATGAAATCGATTCAAGCCGACAAGCTAAATTTATTTACTTTATTGATTTTAAATTTTACATGAACTGCAATATAAGTAAATCTTTCATGGTAATTCTAAATCTTGAAACATACTGTAAATAACAAAAAAGGCCAATATACAGAACAACCATTTCTCTGGACTGGAAGTGCATTATTCTTAAAGCCCCAGACAATTTTTTTTAATGAACACTTTCAATCTGCCTGAGCCGTCAGGGTTGGTATTTTCTTTAAAGTAAGAGGTTGCATACAGCATTCCAAGAATTCTGGTTAGCAATAAGTTCTTTAAGGCAAAAGGTAAATAATTAAATTGATCATTCTGTGTTACACAAACAGAGCACGGAAGGACTTTTGTACCAAATGTATTGAGGAGGTGGTCTCCAATCAAGTAGAGGTTTAATCCTTTAAGTTTAATGAGTAGATTATTATTTTTCTTCCTCCTTGAGATCACTACAAATGATGTCGTAGAAAGACATGTGCTTTCTAGAGCTGCTTCTGGTTTTACAGTTTTGTGAGCATTTGTGGATCATCTTCACGTTGACATAATAATAATAATAATAATAAGAAGAAGAAGAAGAAGAAGAAGAAGAAGAAGAAGAAGAAGAAGAAGAAGAAGATATACACAACATATCAAGAGTGTTGCAAAGTGCTTTGCATGCATTTGCTTGTTGTACTCCTTCCCGCAACCCCCATAAGTGGAGTATTCCAGCCCAACCTTAAACTTGATCTGCTCTCCCACGTCACCTCCTTCTTCTTCTTCCCAGGCCCTGCCACATTCAACCTTCTCCTCTCCTCCTACCAATCCTTCCATGCCAGATTATCTCCTGCACTGAGCATCCAGTAACTGTCAGTGTGCAGAGCTGGTTGCTCACCAGCGGCGTTTAACCAGCGGAGTTGTCCACTGGTCTGATCATGATTGTGATGGTTGTAAAAGAGGTAAGCATCAGTACACTTACACATGACACATAGACATGCTAATTTGGAATCACATTTAGAATTCAAAGAAAGATTATGACAACTTCTCATATGACCACTTGAGGAAACAATATGCCTTCCTCCCATTTGTTCCTACAGCTGCAAACATCTCATAAGGATGATCAACATTCACGGGGTTTTTTTGGCAATCGTGTAAGCTGCAAAGCTCCTGATGCCAGCTGGCATTTCATATAGCTTAACTCAGGAGTCAAACACATCAACTATAAACTCACAGTATGCTGTAAACGGGCAGGGGAGCAACATGCAAGGGTCACCTTGTTTCAATAGGGAGTCTCATAGAGATACAAAAAGAATGAGCTTTCACATTCCCCTAGCATATGGGGATCAAGAAAAAAAGGTTTGTACCCCACCCCAAACTTCCAGAAATGGAAGTTATAACCATTCTCTTATGTCTAACAGGAGGAGGTCCCCAGAAAGGATGCATGAATGATTCACACATCTACTTTGCACACTTCCAGTGCACCATCATTGCTTTCACCTATTTGAAATAAACAAAATATATGATTTTTTAAATCAGTGCATCTTCTTAATAACAAATCCATCACTGTCCTCCTCTCCTAGCCAAAATCCATGTACGCTGGATGCAACATCTTCCTAACAAGTAGTAGGGCAAGAGGTATTTGGAATTTATTTTTCATAACTATCCTTGTTATCAGCTTACACAGTAATCGGAAATCCTAAGTAAATACAGTGAAAAGGTAAAAGCCTAATTGACTTCCTTGAGGTTATGAAAATAAGGTTTTATTTGGATAGTGTTTTTTTTAATATTATAGAAGTTGTGGCACTTAAATGCATTTGTAATGGGATGAGATGTTTTTGAGCACAGATTAACCTATCACTGTAAAAGATTAGAAGGATAAAATACAGCAACACTTACAAAATCAGCCTGTGCAGATTTTTGTCAGCTGATGCATGTTACCTGGAGTTTTTGATTTCATTATGTTAAATGCTATTAATCTGGGTATATGATTTCAACAGTGAAGAGATGGAATTTGTCATCTGGTAAAGGAAAACATTATTTTTAAAGGAGTGAAAGATTAATGTTTCACTGCGGACTCCTTAAAACCTTATGCAGCAACAGCCCCGTAATATTAATCCAACTTTGATGGGTTTTGCATAAGGCTTATAATTAAACATTTTCTTTTTCAATACTTTATAGAATCCCCATCTGTTTTTAATGGCATCATTTTGATGTTTTTCTTAATCATTCTGGCAGCCTATGCCTGAAGCTTTATTTTTTGTTCCTAATGTCTTCTTCGACAGAGCTTGTATTGTGCCAAGGCTGAGTGAAGGCTTTTGGAAACCAATAGCTATGATGTGTGTGGCTTTCCTTCCTTACATTCCAGAGACTTGGGAAGGACATCATCTGCCTGGGCTTTTCATTTACATGAGTAAGGCAATGGACACTTCCAGAAACATTTGGAATAATGGGTGGGGCTGCAAATGATTCCCCATCTTAACACCATCAAATGCTATTCACACACTGATGCGGCCCCGACACTATAAAAAGGGATGGGCTGTGCAATTAGTACATACAAAAGGAGAGGAATTGGATTCTCTGGGGAGTTGTAGGAGGGTGCCTTAATGAAGATAGCATGTTCATTATGTATGAGAAGCCAAGAATATCCAGTTTTTAGTTCCAGATTCACCAGCTGAGACGGGTAACTACCGTATTTACTCGAATCTAATGCACCATCACATCTAATGCACACCCTATATTTATAATCAAAATACTGTGTGTACTCAAATCTAATTAACCATCAAATCTAATGTGCACCCTGATTTTGGAGACTTAATTTGGCTGAAAAGGGTGAGCGTTAGATTCAAATAAATACAGTATTTTCACTGGTGGCAGTGATGTGCAATTTATTCCCCAAGTCAGATTTACAACTAAACTGGCAAAAAAGCAGGCCTCCGTCAGTTTTGAAAGACTATGGTATTGTGCTCGGCACTGCATACGCTGCATGCGAAGCACGAAAGCCTGGGTTAGATTGTTATGGAGGATAGGCTGTTACCCAAGCAGCAAATCCACCCTCTCCACGCCACTGAATTAGTCCAATGGAAAGGCAGAGCCAATACGATTGGATCCAGCTGGCGTCGCAGAGCTGGGCTAAGGACAGGAGCTCACCCTGTCTTGTGGGGCCAACCAGGGTCTCGAACCCTGGCCTGCTGGTTAACAGGCACAGCGTCTTAACTGCTTGCGCCACCCACAGCCCAAACTGGTAAAAAGTGGCTTGATTAACCAGAACAAACTGACAAGCAATCAAACTTTTTGTAGATTTGTGCAAACTGTTTTGTGCAACCAGTGCTGCTGCTGGAGCATTCCAGTTAACATGGAATTTGTATACTCCCCTGCAACAAGACCTTTTGCGGCATGAGGCATGCCTCCTCATTACCTCCAAATGCCACTTTTTTTGCATATGTTCAGGTGCATTTTGGTCATGTACATCCCATGGATGATAAATAATGGGTTATGCATAAGAAGTGCATGCTCCCTCACCTGCCACATTCATTCTAATTTTGCTCCTTTCTAAAACAACTTTTCATTTAAAAAAACAGCAATAATACTCGGACTGTTGCATGTGTCTCTGTATAATGTTCCACTAGCCTCTGACATATAATTATTTTCCAGGACTGGGCCAGTTCCTGACCTTGACTATTGTCACATTCCCAGATCCTTGAGACACAAAGATCAATGTGTACATTCCTAAGGAATCCTGTCTCAACTGGGTGTAATTTCCAAAGACACATTTCTCATTAAAAAATATGACAAAAAGCCAGCCATTTTGGCTTTTTTACTTTATGCAGCTGTGTTCACGCACCTACCTGTGCCTTCCTGTTTTGATTACTGTAATGCTTTGTTTATTGGCCTTCCAGGTCATCCATAAACAAGAACATATGGTCCAAAGCTCTGCTTACCAGGGTTCTCCTACCAGATTAAGTTGTGATCAAATTCTGTGCCCTGTTTTAAATCAATTGGATTTGGCTTCATGTCAGACAATGTGTTACTTTTTAAAACAGCTATGCTTGTTTTTTAAGAGGTTCTCACATTGCCTCTGGCTCCAAAGTCTGCCCAGAAAAACTTTCACCAACTTTAGTGTACTTTATGTTTCTCTGACAGTAGCTTGTTGGGCCCCCCCTTCCCCCCCCCTTTTGCAGTACATTAAAAAAATGTTGAGATAATTCTTTTAAGAAACTGCAGAATTCTCTGATTTCTCAGAAGCCTCTATAACTCCAAGTTTTCAAGGCCATTTAAGAGACTTGTTATCTTTAACTAAACATCTGTATTTACACATGGACAGATGCAAAATGTTTTGCCAAAAATAGATTCTTGTACAACTGGCAGTATTGTATTATTGAAACATGCTTTGGCCAATTAGGAGCAAAAACGGCCACAGCTTAAATAATACAGCCATTATAAAAATAATTCCCACAGGGGACCAAGGAAACTTACAGCGACTGAGTTGTTCTGAATTCAAAATGCATTGAAAAGTTTCCAAAAGGTAAAATAATAGAAATACATTTTTTAAAAGAAAAAATATTTACCAGTTAAACACCAAAGCACTATAACCTGCTGGACTTTTTCTATGACTGTTTCTGTTGAACTTTTGTCAATGTAGCCAAGAGTTTTGGAGAGGAAAAGAGAAAAAAATATTATTTTCAGTCTAGCTACTACCCCTATCCTAGGCAATAACATCATAATGGAAGAATAATCATTGTGAACAATTCCCAGGAGATTGTGCTGGCTTTAGCTAGGGATAAAGTTGCCAATTTCAGTGCTTTTCTATACTACATCATTGTATTTTTGTCTCGTGCAGATAAGAAAGGGGGGACATCAATCTGTGCTGGTTGGTGGAAAAGTGCTAATGTGTGATTCATTAACTCAGGGTGGGCCAAAGATCATATGTGGCCCCCCAGATACTTTGGTGCAGCAATTACGTTTATGTTAAGGTCATTGTAGACATGCATATTCATCATGTCTTGACAGTCGCCTTCAAATGATGACTTGAAAGTGTGCAGAGTTTACTACAGATTAACTAACACAGAAATTTTTTATATCCTCTAATATTAACAGATTATCAAGTTAACCAGTGCTTCTGCTATCTCTAACTACAGCAGAAGAAGCTAAGCACTTCTTGGTCTGTTCAGTGCCTGGATCAGCAGGTGCCTGAGAACCATAAGTATTCTGTTTTGGGGTTAATAAATAAAAGTGTAATAAAAATCTAATAAATAAATATTTCACTGCAGTGGTCTTTCTATTTTTAATTAAAATCTCAGAGCTAAAATATGGGGAAAATGTATTTATTAACACATAATACAGAAGTAGTAAAAATGCACAATATGCTCAATTTTATTGTACTACTAGCAAAACATACCCATGTTGTAGGAGAAAAATACCCCCTCATGTGCCATTCCCACATTGCGCATCATCACTCCCATGCACATTGTCCCCACTGTGCCCAACGTTCCCCATGCACACTATCCCCCATATACATCAACCCCCCATGTACATCAACCCCCATGTGCAATACCCGCCTTGTGTAACATATTCCCATGTGCAACATATGCCCATGTGCATCATGCCCCATCACATCATCCCCATGTGCATTAACCCTGAATGTATAACATCCCCCATGCGCAACATCCCCATTGATTCAAAACCTCCCCCATGCACAACATCCCCCCATGTGCAACATCCCTCCATGCGCAAAGTCCTCCCATGCAAACCCTCCCTCCCAGTGCATCAGGGACCAGGGAAGTTGATCAGTCAGTCTTCGATGTTAAGTATAGGTCAAAAATGCATTCCACCCCTTTTTAGACCCTTAGGGGTTAAATTTCTAGAAATTGATTCATGGTGGGTGTCCCCGTCACAGAAGGTACACCCTCCCCAAATTTCATGCTTCTAGGTCCGGGGGTTGGGGCAGAGCGTCCCTCAGTCAGGGATTCTCAATGTAAAGTATAGAGAGGAAAATGTGTTGCATCCCTTCTCACCTGCTTCCAGTTGGATTTTCCAACCACCGGTTCTTAGTGGGTGCCTCTATCATGGAAGGAACACTCTCCACAAATTTCACGCTTCTAGGTCTAGTGGTTTTGGCAAGGCATTGATGAGTCAGTCAGTCAGTCAGTGAGTCAGTGACTCAGTCAGTGACTTTTCAATTTTATATATACAGTATAGATAGAAGGGAATTGCAACAAAATGTTGCATCTCAGTAACCTAGGATTCAAGCAGGTGCTAAATTCCCTCTCTCTGCACACTTCTGAGTTCTGATGTTGTCTCCCACCTACTATCTCAACAACCCATGATTCTGGAGGTCTGTGAACATGCTCAGTATGTGTCAGTTTTATATGTTGGAGGGATATAGCTTTTCTTTCAATTTCCAAACTTACCCATTTCTGCACTCCTCCGTGGTTCTCCAAATACTTTGAATTACTAAACTAGTTGTGGGTGATTCTGCTTCTGGTATAAAATGATGGGCACTTTATCATCTAAGAGCA
Source organism: Cryptoblepharus egeriae (assembly GCA_030015325.1). Classification (NCBI taxonomy): domain Eukaryota; kingdom Metazoa; phylum Chordata; class Lepidosauria; order Squamata; family Scincidae; genus Cryptoblepharus; species Cryptoblepharus egeriae. Next base: position 88,020,477 of record JAREYC010000006.1, read on the forward strand.
AAAACCAGTCACCCATCTGGTTAGCCAGAAGGGGTGCAAGTGCATTTCCTAGAGCGGATGCCCTACTGACCTGCAGTGACTCCAGAGGGGAAGGTAAGGGACTGCTTGCACTTTGCGGTGAAGTCCCATGTAAAACATAGTGATATGTAACCCCTCTAGCTGCACTGCTATCTAAATCAGTGGTTCATACAAAAATAAACCAGCAGAACTCCACAAACTTCCAATGTCTCAGAAACACCAGCTAGTGCAAAGTGCTGCTCCTTGCATACTGATAGGTTTGATGTTTCATTTATTTTGAAATATCTGCACTGGCTGCTAATTTCATCACCTAGTAGTGCTTTTTTACCCTATTAGCAGGGGTAACTGTATTATGATATATGGAAATGGTAGCTGACTCATTAACACCTTATTGGTTCCATGTTGATTATAATTACATTTCTTTGGCTCACAGAGCAATCAGTCTCATAAGTTTTTGTTCCATAGGTGGTTGGTGTTTTCATTGTCTTGTTAATCGGTCAAAACTTTTGATATAATATAGATATTCCAATGCAGTCTGTTTCATTGCATTCTGCATTAAAATCATCTTTCCAATGAAATATAACATGATAACATTATTATTCATACACTTTTAGATATTATTATTCATTCACACTTTTAGCCACTAGTGTTAATCTCAGCTTGTTGCCCCCTAAAGCTTGTTGCCCGGTAAAACTGCTATCCCCCCCACCACAGCTATGCCACTGCTTGGACAAAAACCCCAAGAACACCATAACACCACTTTGTAGTATTGTAAACAGTATAGCCAAAAAGTTAAGTACAGTAATAAACACACTCCCAAATTAATCTCTGGAAGTGTAAGACTGAAGTGTTTTAAAAACACAGCCTGAACTATCAGATTTTGGGAAATGCTTATGGAGAAGAAAACACAGCAGTTACATCTTGATACAGAAATGAAGGAGTTAAACAGAATACGTGGCCAGGTTTACTCTTGTGACTAGGATCCCTGTTTTAGTATAGCAATCACTGATAAAACACTTGACACTTGAACACAAAGGTTTTAATCCTGGGGATCTCTCTACGTAATGACAGACCAGCAAACGGGGTTTTCAAAATGCAGACTTTTGGGAGAAGGGTGTGTGTGAGTAAACCTCCCCTATCCACGCAATATTTCAGACACATGTCATCTGTTGTTATCATTAATGATCCATTTTTACAAACAGAGTCCCTCACTGGAAAGCTGAGAGCCGGCCAATCCAAATAAACCAGGCAAAACCCATAATTGCTTACTGACAAGCCGGGCTGCTCGGGATGTAAGATAATGTGGGCGTATATATGCGAGAAGTGTGGAGCGTGTCACATTCTGAACAATGGCCCTCTTCGCTCTGGAGCATAACGGAACAGAGGAAACTCGGCTTATTCACAGCAGAAGTTCTGTCCAAACATACCTAAAATCAGATTTTAAAAGTAAAACACAAACACACACAGACCCTACAATCCAGAGTAACTACGGGTGCATGTAAGACACATTACGTGTACCCGTAGTTACTGCATCACCTAGTGAAAACCTATGGGAAATTCATTTTGCAATCCAGAGCAAATTGTTCTTACACCGGAACAAGGACTTCCCATAGTTACTCTGGATTGCACCCTTAGTGATTCTTCTGGTGAGGTGAGGGGGGGGAGAGAAAAAAAACTTTCATAGATGAAGGCTGGTTGCTTTTGGAAACAGAATGCTGGACAAGGTGGACCTTTGGTACTGCCCAGCACTGCAATTCTTAGGTTCTTGTGTACATATACAGGTGGAGACCCAGAGAGACTGGGGCATGTGCCCAAGCACATTCATATCCACACCAGATGGGTCTGGGTTTTCTTTTCACAGTATATCAGAAGTTGTCCTAGAAGGTTCTCAGCTTCAAAAGTCTCATAGTATATATGGGGACAGGGTGGCATCAGTGACTGGCCACACTGGCACCACTTGAGAGCCCACCTGCCACATGAAGGCTGAAGTAATACAAAATATACTTCCAGTGAGCCATGTCGGAGGATGGTGTAGAACTTTGTCCCGGAGCCATCAATCCATCAATCAGCACTGGGTTGAGGCTTTCCAACACAGACATGAACTCATCCTGAAATAAAAATGGTAGCTACTTGCATATGGGACCAGACTGTGCCACTAGTTCCTTAATGGTGAAGCATCCCACCAAAAACACTGCTTCTCTATACATTTCCAGGCTCAATACATAGTGCAACTTCTTACCTATAAAGCCCTATATGGCTTAGGACATGGGTACCTCAAGGATTTCCTGTACAAAATTGCCATTCTTTGAGGTAACCTGAGAAGGTATCCTCAGGAAGTCCTTCAGTATTACGTGAATGGTAACTGAAGATATTTGTACTGGTAGTGCTATGTCTTGAGGATGCCCTCTCCAAGATCATCCACCTGGCACCAACTCTAATGAATTTTACGCACAACCTAAAATTATTTTATCTGACCAGACCCCTTGAGTTGGGATATGGTGTCATTTTTCTCTGTGTACCACTATTAATATTGCTTATCTGACTGCTTCAAATGGATGGATGGATGGATGGATGAATAGGATGCGATGGGATGGGACTAATGGGCAGAAAACACCAACTATTTGTTATACCACTGAAGCCTCCTATTATAGTCCTCTTTGATGAGATTTTTCTTTGGCCAGAGCTTATCAAGAATGAGCCCTGAAAACTGAAGTGTCCTTTTGAACCTGTGTAGAGTTCTCTTCCCAGGCTTTTCAACAACCATTTTCCAGCTCTAAAAACAGGCAAAAGGAATATTTCTAAGACAGAGAACATCCAAACAGACTTAATTCCAGTACCGCACCCTTTAGAAATTAAGCACCACCTGTGATTGCTCACTTTCTATCGGCACAGGCAGAGTTCTGGCATATCTAATGGTCAGAAAGTCTAATTATGTATTCTGGGGCAATTGGAGGACAGCATATGAGCATCCAGATTGAATTTCCTGCCTGATGTTAATCTGGTCCATGAATTTATGAAGAACACAGACTTTTGTACACTCATCAGAAATAACATGCAAGTGCCAGCCATTGCTGCGGTTCATATGGTAATAAAAACATTCTGGCAAGCCCCAGCTTCACAGGATGATTGCCTCATACATGATCCATGACAGTCTATGGCTCAGGAACAACAAACAAGGTAAATGAGGTAAAGGGAGATCACTCTTCAGAGTAATAGGTTCCCAGAGAAGAAGTAGGATCCAAAAATAAGGTACGTGTTGACACAACGCCCATGAATTAACTCCATCCAAACTTACAAAGTTACAGGGTCAAGATTATCCATCACTCAACCATTTTGTCTATAGAAACTTTTCCATAGGTGGAAAGCTAGATTAATCACTAAGATTAATACTCTACACTACATGCTACATGCTAAAATTAGGAGCTCTCCAGCAAAGGGGGCTCTCGTACGGTCTGGCATATGAAGCTGCCTTACACTTAGATCCTTGATCTATGTTGCCAGTCTGCTGTATTCTGACCTCCGGGATTAGGCAGGAGTCTTTTTCAACCATGTTATCCAAGATCTTTCAACCATAATTACTAAAGAATGAACTTGTTACATCAGTATGCCACTGAACTCATTTGGTTAGGCTGACACAAGTCCCAGAACAAGTCCCTTGCTTGCCTAGGGGTGTCACAAAAGTGCCATACTTCTGTGCCACTCCTTCTGTATTAGGCCAGTGTATAAGCATATGCCAGCTTCCCTACACCTACATGGTAATAGGTTGATGGGTGAGTCATGATGGCCTAAACTGATTAAGATTGTGTCCTGAGTTTCTTCACTGAAGCAGCTAGTCACTCCACACTTCCTAAAGAGCAAGTACAATTTGGGGCACACTTTTGAATGAGCATGTTTAGGATTGCACTGTAGTGATGCTCATTCTTCAGTCTTCAGTGAAGAGGTTGGGATTCTAAATCCATAACGGGCTTATGTACATATGGAAAATAGCGTTATTATGCAAATGCTGGTATAGGAGAAAATTTGGTTTTCCAGGAATTCTGGATCAGGAATACCTGGAATCCAAGAACACATTATTCTGCCAATTAACTAGTCTAGCCCTAGGTTTGCTACAACAGCATTTACTAGCTGAGTCCTCAATATCTTCATGACAAAAAATATCAGGTGGTTAATAAAAAGCACTTGATTACCTTTTATACGTGTTCTGTTACACAACTCCAGAACAAGCGTTGTTGGGAGAGGAGAACCTAAGAGGTTGACCAAAACCAAACTAGCATCTAGCAGTCTTAGAAAGACCCAGTTGTCCCATGATAATCAAACAGGTGTACAAATACAACATGCATCCCTGTGATGCAATCCTAAACATGTTCATTCAGAAGTTTGATGCGTTCCAAATGATACTTGCTCTTTTGTAAGTATGCACAGGATCACAACCTAAGCTGCAGGTATGAGGTATGGACTGTTAACTGGAAATTTAATTTCAAACTTGTACAAGAAATTGAATATAATCCTATAACCTCTATGTTTTAGGTGTCACCACTGAAGCAACAAAAAATCTTGAAAATGGGAAATTTAAAGAGCAAGTGAGTAAACAGATATTTTGAAAGGTTAACTGAACTGATCATTTTTTAATTTAACATAAGGTGGTATAATTTCAGAAAAAGAGCCATTTCAATCAATCTTGCCATGCTTTGATTCACTGTGGTGAATGATTTTGCCATTTGCAGAGAATCTGGTGAAAGGTTTATTTTCCTGCTTCAATAAACTATGATAGTCATTATATAGATTTTAATGTGTTTTCTTTTTATAATAAAACAACTGAAGAATAAAAAAATAGAGAAAGGAAATATGATATGATGTTTCAGACTTATTTTCTTCCTTCTCTCTCTCTCCCTCTCATTATTTTTCCACTCATTATATCATTATTATATCATTAATTAGAATCTTATTATAGGATTCCAATTCAAATCCTATATTCTCAGTGTGACAGCCTCTGAAAACTTTTTCCTCCTGGTGCAGGATAGTAGAAGTCCATTTCACATATAAATCAGTCTGCCATAGGCAACAGTCTGTCCATGTGAAGGTCTGAGCTGCAGGTGCCAGCATGGAAACTATAGATGCAAGTCCAGAAGGTCTTAGGATGAAGCAGGCCATCGAGATACTAGAGGAAATACAGTAGTTCCACATTCTGTAACAATATTCTGTGCATGGTATGAACCCATATGAACATCTAAGGCACCTGAAATATTCTAAAGCTGCAATCCTAATTTCCCGTAATGCCAGTCTAAGCCTTGGAATACGTCCTGTGCTGACCTGGGGGTGTCACCAAAATGCCGTAAGAAACTTCTGCGCCATTCCTGGTGGAGGGTTAGGCCAGTGCACTGACATTTACTTGCCTCCCGAGTATGGGAAGACTGATGAGTTGTTCTTGTCTAGGTTAGGATTGCACCCTTAGTTCTGACGGATCGATAACAGAGAAAGAAGCCCTGGCATAGATTAAGAAAATGTATATGATGTGTATTATGTAAGACCAATTTTATCAGAATTGAAAGACTATAGTATCGTGCTCAACGCTGCATGCAAAGCACCAAGGCCTGGGTAGATTGATATGGAGGCTGCTACCCATGCAGCAAATCCCCCCTCTCCACGCCACTGAAATAGTCCAGTGGAACGGCAGAGCCAATACGATGGGTTCCAGCCAGTGGTGGGCTCTAGCAGGTTCGCACCTACTCTATAGAACCGGTTCTTAACAAGAGATAGGACATATAAAGTTTAAAAATAGCCATTTAAAAGTGGCTGCCAGATGGGCAGAGAACCGGTTCTTAAATTTTTTGAAGCCCATCACTGGTTCCAGCTATGTCGCAGAGCTGGACTAAGGACAGGAGCTCAATTCAGATGCTCCTGATAAATTAATGCATGTGATCTAAAAGGTTAAAGAAAGGGGCGTAAATAGCAATCCAGAGACATGTTCTTTTCTACACTCTTAACAGGGGCTATTGTGTCTAGCCACATCCATATGAATTTACTGCCTGCTACTGGCAATAGTGGCCCAGTGGTTAAAGATACTGTGCTTGTCAACCTGAAGACTCGTTTGTTGGCAGTTTGAGATCCAAATATTGCAAGATGAAGTGAGTTCCCGTCAACTTGCCCAGCTCTTGCCAATCTAGCAGTTTGAAAGCATATGAACGCAAGTAGATAAATAGGTATGAATTTGTTGGGAAGGTAACAGTGTTCCTTGAGCTTTGGCATTCAGTCATGCCAGCCACATGTCTACAGTGACATCTTTGGACACCCCAGGTTCTTTGGCCTTGTACCAGGGATAAGCATCATTCCCAAGACTCAGTCATGACAATATGTGCAACCTGTGAGGGACACCTTTACCACCTTACTGGCAATATACTTTTTTGTTTTTGACCCTGGAAGGCTTGAGTCTCTACACATTAGAGCTGAGATATCCAAATACGTTTCATGTAGGTTTCTCTTGCAATGAAATAGATGTCAGATTTTTCAAAGAACTTCTTCTGCAACTTTAAAAGAAACAAGGTCACAGCAACAGCAAAACATTCCAACTGGAAATGATTTTCCCCCTGTGTCTCCACACAGGGTACTCCCTGGAAGAGAGCCCAGTCTCCGCAGGTAATGGTCACAACAGGAAGGGCCACAGCACTACATTGGCATTTCATACTGCGGGGAGCAAAAGGATGGTAAATGGCATTATTTGTGACCACAACCTTCCCATGCTTCCATGTAAATGCATCAATGATTTGTCAGAGTGGTGTGAGACCTTTCCTTTTTTCCCTATGATTAAATTTACAGATTTCCTCATTAAAAGCAGATTTCCTCATTAAAGCTAATAAATCAAATGGTCCAGGTGGAATTAAACAGCCCTTGCTGTCCCACTCCTTGAAGTCATCTTATTATGATGCTTTGGTTGGATGTAGTGAAGGATTGTCGGGTGGGGGGGAGAAGACACAGGCAGCAAAGGGCAGGTCAGAGAAAATAATTTCTAATTCTGCGCCTCTTGGCCTGCTGTTAATCACCTATTCTACTTTGACAATGGAATTTTTGAATGTGGAGCAAATCATACCAAAAGATTTCTTCCCATCACTGAACACTTCAGGAGCTTTAAGGAATTCCGCTGACGAACCAGCCTTCATTCAAGCCAGTTGATTAGTTCCACCGTGGAGTGCACTAGAAAGGACAATAAGGAGATGGCAGACCCAGGGATTCCTAAATTGTTCTGCTCTGTGTTGCAGGTGTTTTGTTTTGTTTAATGGAATGAAAGGGGGGAAAGGGAGAGTTGGCTCATTCTTAAAATGATCTTCCCATTAAAAGATTAGCAACTTGGAGTTACCAAAATCATTTTTGGCATCCACGATTCTGAAATATTTCCAAAAAACTAATTCTTGTTTCTCCTACTTCCCTTATTCTAACAGAAACAAGCATATAGTTTTGGTGAAGAGCTTGAGTTTATTTCAAGGGGTTTCCACAAATACAAGAGAACACATCTTTCCTTTGTACATACCAAGAGACTTTATGTGGAAGCACTAAACCTAGGCCTATAGATCTGAAAGTACAAGGCAGGCTTGGTACTATTAGAGAATAGGCCATCTCCTCTCTGACCCCTTTGATCCCTAATTTGTGTCATTATTGAGTGCAGAAGCCGAGTGTTGACTGAATTCCCCCAATCAGTAAAATGAGAATGGCTGGTTGCCCTTGAGTTATTGTGTCCAAGGCTAATCTTGGGGTAGAGTCTGATAAAGCCACTCTAATATTTTTCTCAATGGATTTCTCAAGGGATTGTGATTTTATTTTCTTCTTAGCTCTTAAAGCAACTGCTAGGCCTCCATGGTCCTGATCCCCATGGTCCTGATCTGCCTCTCGCCACCTAGCAGTATGAAAAAAGGGCAGGGTGACCATAGAGAATGGAGGATAGTGGGCCTGTACCTTTAACCATTGCATAGAAAAGGAAATTTATGCAGGTGCTGCTTTATAAAGCAGGCCTCCGTCAGTTTTGAGAGACTCTGGTATCGTGCTCTGCGCTACATACGCTGCATGCAAAGCACGAAAGCCTGGGTTGGATTGTTATGAAGGATAGGCTGTTACCCTAGCAGCAAATCCCCCCTCTCCACGCCACTGAATTAGTCCAATGGAAAGGCAGAGCCAATACGATTGGATCCAGCTGGCGTCGCAGAGCTGGGCTAAGGACAGGAGCTCACCCTGTCTTGTGGGGCTGACCTGGGTCTTGAACCCTGGCCTGCTGGTTAACAGGCACAGCACCTTAACCGCTTGCGCCACCCACAGCCCATGCTGCTTTATAAACCCCTGAGATAATGAGATCTATGCAATGGTTAAAGGTAAAGGCATGCTGTCCTCCATTCTATATGGTCACCCTGAGAAAGAGCCATCATAGAGTTGGAAGTGATGGAACAGGGGCAGGGGCAAGGACAGGAGTAGGGGTGGACAGATTGGGTCTGAAAGTTGGGCAGGATACATATTTCTATAGTGTGCCATAAAAATTATAAATTTGTTGTATCAGGTTGCAATCCTAGGAAACTAGGAAACTGCCCCTAAGCAAGTACTCCTTTATAATAATTTTTTTTATTCTAAAGCTACCACTGAAACATTTATTCTTGCTTTGTTTATAATATTGTGTCTGTACCTGTTTTCCCAGGCTGAGAAATACAAACCAATGTAGGTGGCTTATGAGAAGATAAGTTGTTTAGGGTTGGATTGAATACATTGCTGGACAATCTGTGGCAGCCAGAGGAGAAAGAGAAAGGAAAAGAAATTCTTCAGGACTAACTCCATGAATCTCACAGATAGTGCTCAATATTTATGGAGGAAAAATTGCTACGGGACATTATATGATCTAACTAGTAACAGCCTGCAGCTGTCACTTGCAGAGGAACAATTTAATCAGTTAAATTAAATTTAAACAATTTATTAGTTTAAAAAAACCATCCCCCTTTCCAGCATCTTAGCTGCCCTTTTGCCACATCTCTCCGCAATTGCCCCCAGCCTCTTCCAGCCTGCCGTTATCAGTCCCAGTTACAAAAGACAGTTGAAATGGGAATAGAACCCTCAGCTTTCTCTGCTCCAGAGACATGTGGGACTAGATCCCTCAGCCTGTTTGATTGACACAGAACATATGGACACTTCGCTCGCAGGTAGCGTTGCCATAATTTTCTTCCACAAAACCGGAACAGGACCCCTTGTGGCCCAGGTGGTTAGGTCCTCTAACTAGCCTGCAGAGCCTCTGATGCTGTGGTGAGCTTCTGGACCCCTAAGAGTATTTGACTCCGTTGACCAAACACAACTGTAGCTGTGATGGTGGAGTAGGGAAATTGGTACCCATTTAAAAGTGTGCTTTATTTCTGTGCTTTGTGTTGATACTTGCAGAAATCCTGGAAATTAGAGCCCATTTGTTCATTAATTTAAATTCCATTTCTAATCTGTTTATTTACATTTTATATTTAAAATATTTTTTCCTGGCTCTCAACAGGTGTTGTGGCCCTTTGGCCAAACGGTTTAGAGACCTCTGGTCTAGAGGAAAGAGAGAGGCGAGGAAGTTTGGAAATCTTAACTTAAGAGGACAGTATGCAATTAATTCACCGATCCAGTGAATAAGACAGCCACTGTATTATGTGAAGTCCCATAAAACATAAGAAATAGCCACTTTGCCGCTATTAGATGCTATTCACTTGCATCATACTGTTTGTGATTCCCACAAATTCCTTTCAAGACTGTATAATTAATGCTAACACTTAGAACAATTAAACAACAACATTTGCATGGCAGTTTGCATTGACAAAAGGCAATGCAATTACACTAATTAATTAAACTAATTGAACTAATGCAGCACACATTGAGCCACCAGTGATCCATATTTATGTGCTATTTGCCCCTCATTGGTCTAAAGACAGTACTCTTATGGACACATTTCACATCCTCTGTCCATAGAGAGTTTATACTTTTAAGTATCCAATTAAGTCTTTATTTTAAATAAGACAATATATGAATTTTTAAAATAAATGTTATCATGGAAGCACTTTGCTAAATGAAATACCTCACCTTACCCTTTTCTTTTAAACTTTATACTTTTATTGTTGCTTTCTATTTCCTTGTGAAAATAGTATTTTAGGAGTTGATATTGAAATATATTAAAGTAAAAATAAATTAATGGTTACTGAGTCCTTTGTTGAGGAGTAAAATTATGAGGAGTAAAATTATCTAGTCATAACTTCTCCCATATATTCCAGCGAGGTCTCTTAGATCATCTAAGGGAGCTTACCGGCAAGTGTCAAGTGAGGGGGATGGCTACTTGGGGGCAAGCCTAAGTTCGGTAGTGGAATTTGGTAGTGGAATTTGGTAGTGGAATTTGGGTCTACTGGTTTGGCCCCACTAGGCACGGTCACTGCGAGACTAGTTATCCCAGACAATGGCTGTGTTTTCCATGGCTCTCTGGAGTGCCTGGATACCTCTTTAATCCCTGATTGATTGGTAGCTTCCCCCTCTATTTCCCCGATTTCTCCGCCCAGCCTCACACTGCTTCCTTGGAGCATAGCTGACCGAGAGAGAAAAAAGATGGACCTTGACACTGTTGTTTTTAGTTGACATAATAACTGTGTAAGAAACATGGTCTCTGGAGAAACCCAATACAGCTTGCTAACCACCACCCACCCACCTGATTCCCTTTTCCCCTTCATATCCTTTTCTCTCTTCTCCTCTACCCCTCTTTAAAATTTCCTCTTTTCCCTTCCTTTTTACTCCTTAGGCCCCAGTTCTTGTTGTTATTACCGTTGTAACTATCACCTTGATATATTTTTATTTTGTTATTTATTTCTCTATAATGCCAATAAAGGTCAATGAAAATGGAAATGAATGGCATTGAAATGATCGGGAACCCATCTGGGTTCAGAAACCACAACCCATCTAGGTGATCCCAACCCACAATTTGAGAAATATTACACTAGATTAAGCTAAGATTTCCCATACAGACTGAACAGTTTTGAGCATTTAATGGCACCAAACATTTCACCCAGATTTTACAGAAGCTGATCTGTGGCTATTAACTCTGTTCTGATATATTAAGAAGGTGATGTTTATGAGGGAATGCTGTGGGTGGTGCAAGTGGTTAAGACACTGTGCCTGTTAACCAGCAGGCCAGGGTTTGAGACCAGGGTCGGCCCCACAAGACAGGGTGAGCTCCTGTCCTTAGCCCAGCTCTGCGACGCCAGCTGGATCCAATCGTATTGGCTCTGCCTTTCCATTGGACTAATTCAGTGGCGTGGAGAGGGGGGATTTGCTGCTTGGGTGACAGCCTATCCTCCATAACAATCTAACCCAGGTTTTCATGCTTTGCATGCAGCGTATGCAGCGCAGAGTACAATACCATAGTCTTTCAAGACTGAGGCCTGCATCCTGTTTATGAGGATTGCCCAGTAGATTCGTAGGTCCCTGAATAAAAAATAAGAGGAGCCACACACTATGGAATCATGCTGGGAGAAGCTGCCATTGAGCCCTGCTTCATAACTTTTGTTTTATTAGTGTGTGATTCTAGGGAAGTATTGAGTGCCTGCTGGGTAAATTGATCCACTCATAAATTGATCCACTCATGAAACATGGATGTCTTTATACATTTCAAAACAATAGTTTTTCTCATGTAAGGCAAACATGCATACACTCAGTGAAACTTCAGATCCTTTGCTCATATGCACAGTTTAGTATTTATGAATGAAGGCATAAAACTATCAAAACACTGTACATGATCTGGAAGCCCCCTTGTGGAATGAAATAAATGACAGTCTGTCTGGTGGTTGTCACTTTTTAATCGGCTTTTTTAATGCACTGTTTTAGAATCTTCTTTGGTGAACTTGAAAACTTGATGGTTTTAAAATTCACTGTCAAGCAGGCACCTCTTCAACTCAGTTAAACCAAAAGAACTGGAATTAAGCCAATTTTGTGCCACTGATTTAATGGGACAAAATCATCCTAAACCCAATTACTTAAGGTTAACTGAATTGTAGAACATTTTGTAAAAGACAGGCTGAGGCAACAGTGAAAAAAGGCAAACACAATTATTAAGAACAAATCTAACAGCATGAGCACAATCCTAACCAACTTTCCAGCACTGGCATAGCTGTGCCAGTCAGGCATGTGCTACATCCTGCAATTGGATGGCAAACACAGAAGCCTCTCCAAAGTAAGGCAATGTTTGTTCCCTTACTTTGGAAATACAGTTCCAGGCTAATATTAAATGGGGGTGCAGATTGCACTGAGATAGGGTTGTCATATGCCCATAAAAACCAGGACATTCCTGGTTTTGGGGGGTCTCATCCTGTCTGGCTAGGTCCAAATCTTGTCTGGCTAGGTCCAAAACCCAGCTGGAGAAAGGAGAGGCACAGAGCAAGGAGAGGTAGGGACAGGACAGACACTTTCTAGCCATGCGCCGTCCAGCCCACTTCTCTCCAGGAAGTGCCCATTCACTATAATGGGATTTACTTCTGAGTAGACATGCACAGAATGTTTCTGTCCTTATTCTGTCCTTATTCTTAGTTTGCAGCAGTTTTGTACTGTCCCAGTTTTGTGGAATTATGGCAACCGTACACTGAGATGATTCACCCAAGGCAGGCTACACCACTGCTTCCCAAAACTGTAAAAATCTTGGCATTTTCAATGCAAACTTTATGTTCCATGTGTATTTTAACAGAGAACGCAATGAAACAAATCACACTGAAATATATGTTACCAAATGTTATAGCCAAACAACCAAAAAAAGGAAAACACAGCTGCCTTCATGTAACAAAAAGTGGATTTCTTTAACAAAAAACTGACCAATGAGTCTGAACATTCCAAGAGCCAATGAGATGTAATTATGACTCAGCAAGAAACCAAAGTGGTTATAGTATGAATCAGCTCTCATTTCCATGTATCAGAGTTAATACTAGAACTCATATAGTCCAATCCTAACCTGTGCTGGAATCCTCACTTCCCAGACCCAACTTCCACTGCACACCAGTCCACCCACTACCTGAAACCCACATAATCCTGGCCATAAGAAGCACACATGCTTTACATTATGAGGACTTTCCTGTCTTCAGTTATAGAAAAATAAATTGGGTACAATGCCATGGATTCGGATGGTTCTTCTAAAATTTCCTTATTTTAGTATGAAAAATCAAGGCCCCTTTAGGATTTAGTTTCAATCCTAACCTGTGCTGAAACAGTCAGTGGTCTGTGCTGTAACAAAGTTGAGGTGGTTGCCAGCTGGAGGGCAACTTGGACTGAGAGGGTACTCGCCCATATTGTACCCCAGCCACCCATCTACACCAGCAAACTTGCCATCTCAAATCCAAGAGTCCATGTAAGCCTGCCCTGGTGTGAGGGATTCCTGCATTGCCATGGTCAACACACATTCCTGATCCAATCCACCTCCTGGTCTACCCTCCCTCAACAAAAATTTATTTATTTATTTATTTAATAAAAAAATTTTAGCCCACCTTTCTCCGCCATGCAGACCCAAGGTGGCTACAACATGATAAAAAAACATAATAATAAATAACATGATAAAAACATACAGAAAATTTTTAAAAAATTTAAAATTTATAATTAAAACTTTAGTACTTAAAAACATTTAAATTCAATTAAAAGCCCTAAAGCAGTTATTTTCAACCAGTGCGCCGTGGAAATTTAGGGAGGGACATTTATTAATAGGAAAAACTGGGGATTTGAATAGCATGGTGTGACTTGTCAATGGGGAAAACAACTGATGGTGTGCCATGAGATGGAAAGGTTGAAAATCACTGCCCTAAAGTGTAGCAAAGTTTTAGGCTCCACTAAAAAACACATAAGGAAGGAGCCTTTTCCTTAACTCCAAAAATGACCCCTTCCCACATCCATTCTGCCCTTCTCTCCTCCTCTCCCTTCACCATCACCCATGCTGGCCTTCCTCAGGTGGCACAAATTCACAGTGTCCAGGGTTGGATCTAGCACTAGAAGGCCTGCGTGCATAGTTGTACCAGTTCACCTCAATCCTGAATAACCACGAATGTATTTTATGACATGTTGGCAACACTCAGGGTGGTGCAAGTCTATAATGCTGTGCCCAAGAATTTCTCTAAATAATCTTATGTGAGCAACCCTATCATGTGAGCATCTTCAAACTGGAATTGCTTTCCTAAACACTGGGTCACCAGAAGCCAAATGCAGCCCCATACTCAATGAAATCCCTTTACTTTCTCTTGGTCATTACTGGGGACTCAATTTGGGGGTGTTTCTAGTAATTCTGCTGGACTTCTTAGGACCAGAACTAGAACCAATGGGTACAAACTGCAAGAGAGGAGATTCCGGTTGGATATCCGGAAAAAATTCCTGACGGTGAGGGCGGTTCGGCAGTGGAACAGATTGCCAAGGGAGGTGGTGGACTCTCCCTCACTGGGGATCTTCAAGCAGAGGCTCGACGAGCACCTGTCGGGGATACTCTAGGGGGAGTTCCTGCTGCAGGCAGGGGGTTGGACTAGATGACCTACTAGGTCCCTTCCAACTCTATGATTTTATGATTCTATGACCACTGATTATGGTGTCCTTCTGGGTGGGTTGACTAGGTTGTGGCTTAAAGGCACTGTCTTGCAATGTTTCCACTCCTTTTTGGTTGATAGATCCCAGAAGGTAGTGCTCAAGCATGTTTGCTTGGCATCTTGGCCTTTGACGTGTGGGGTGCCACAAGGTTCAATCATATCCCCCATGCTGTCTAACATCTATATGTAGCTGCTGGAACAGGTACAGGGTGATCATATAGAATGGAGGACAGAGTGCCTCTAACTTTAAGCATTGCATAGAAGAGGGAATTGAGGTGTTGCTCAACATAGAAGGGTCTAAAAAGCAGCACTGTACTCTGTGCTGTCTAAATTCTCTCTTTAAGCAATGGATAAAGGTACAGGCACTCCATTCTGAATGGTCACTTGGAGATTTGGAGTAGGGAGCCATCTAGCCATCTAGGGAGCGATAATCTAATAAGCTGATAAAACCCAGCTCTTTCTCTCCTTTCCATCTGATTCCAAGGGAGAAATTAAGGTCCTAAATCATTGTATGAAGCCAGCAGGTTGCTGGATATAAGCAAGATATATAGCTGGAGTACATCTGAGAGAAAGGGGGACAGACTGGATGAAGAAGAGGAGATGGGATCCTCTTCCAATTCAGCATGCAAATATGGCATTCCACTCACCACTGCTATCAAAATCCACCCCAGCTTCCCATCCCACACCAAGAAGTGCCTTCACTGGATCAGGCCAAAGGCCCATCTAGTCCAGCTTCCTGTATCTCGCAACAGCCTACAGGGAACCAAGTGATCTACAGGGAGATCAGTTTCAAAGATTTTTACTTAACTTTCCTGGCCTGTCTGATCAACTACATTCCTTTCAAGGGGTCCGTGCCAATGAACGGACATCTCTTCTTATGTGCAGTATTGCAATTATATCCAAACATTTTCCCCAGACAGTCAGTGAGTACATAATGCATCATCACCAAATTTCCAGATTGCAAAGCTCCATACATTTCAGAACTCAGAAAGTTTGGAGCTTCACAGCCGTCCAGTTTACAGGAATCATTACTGTTCCCCCAATAATAGGCAGGATGTGATCAATCAACTCACCATGTTCTGTGGGCTAACGGGAGATAGGATTGGACCCTTAATAATGTGCAGAAGTCGTATGCAATGAAATTAATGGGTTCTGACTCTGACAGTATCATGCCGACTATAATTAATGAACATTTCCTTTCTCTACATACATTTCATAAAACATATCAATGTGTCAAAGAATCACAGTATGATATGCTTTATATATTTTTTAAAAACTTCTTGGACTTTCATGATGTACATGAAGCTGTTAATTTCAATGTCATTTTATTATTTTTGGCGGAAGAACCAATATGTATGTATGCATGTATGTAAGCAAGGAGAACAAATGTGTTTTGTATTAAAATTTATACAAGTCCATACATTTTTATGCTGTTCATTTGAAAATTAATTTTGGCTTAGGGCTTGGAGACGGCAAACATTGTCAAGATTTGAGGGCTACCTGAAAAGCCTTGGGGACAGCATTACGCTTATGCATAAGAAACAGCAAAATAAAATAAAAATAAATGAATTTCCAAATACGTCATGGCTAATCCCTGGAGCTGACCTACAAATGAAATATGGGGGTTTGGCTACGGGACTGAGTCGATCTTGTGATTTTCATAGAGAGATTTATCTTATTTTCCCAACTTATTTTCATATCTTATTTCCTTTTCTTTTTCGAATTAGACTGTAAATAAAAAAGCGTGAAGATGGAATGAAGCTCCCTTTCCCTGCGTTCACGCTGAATTGATAAATTAAAACGGCAAGATGAGTTTTCGTATGACCCATCCTCGAGGATTTGGGAAAATTTAGCTGATGCAAAACAAGGCATTAATTTGGAGAGGCCTCGCCTCTTACAATGCTTAGTATTCTGACAATGATGAATGGCATCAGTCCAAGCAAATGGTAATTTCACTTTTTGTGACAGTACTTTAGAGCAAAACCGACTTTCTTCACACAAAGAATTTGCAATCCTATTGAAGAGAGGCTGTACCTGAATATCAGAAATCCTTCATTGTTTAAGTATCATCTGATATTCTTGATTGGCCTCAGACTGAAGGTTGCAGTTGAATTAGGGAGAACGGAGGTTAAGTCCTAACCTTGAAAGATTTAGCAGCCATTGAAACACTGCCTCTGGGCACTTATTGGGCCTGTACTTATAAAAAAAACTTTTTCAATTCAATGAGGGGGAGGGAGAAAGCACAAAACTTGTCACATTCATCAAGTGAAGCCACTGGAAAGACATCTACAGAAGAACACCCAAAAAGCATAATCTTTCAGAAAAGCTGATAGAAATGGTAATTGGGTGAGTGAGGAATAATACTACGAAAGCATGGGTAAGAGAGAATATGGCAAAACAAAACAAAAATCAAGGTCACTCACAAAGAATGTAACTTTTTAAACTTATGAAAAATGTACATTTGGCTTTTGTAGAATAAAATTGGGGGGGGCAGCATCTCAACATTTTACATGGCTAGGAAAACAATTTTAGAAAAACCTCAGCAGAGATGAAGTTAGAGTTTTAAAAAGAGAGAAACATATAGTAAGAAAGGAGGATTGAGTGCATTGCTTTTTCTGGTAGTTAGCAAACTGTCGTTCTAAAATACACATTTCTTTTAAGCATGTCCCTAAGGTATTGAAAAATCTTTTTCTAGAACTGGCAGAAGTTCTTACATTGTCTTCTTAACAGGGAGCAGAAATGGTGAATAATAAAAATCTGATTGCCCATCTTCCTGCCTCCTTGGTTGACAACGCAAGTGACATGTGTAAACAGATGAGTTTTGCATGGGGACAAGATTGTCCCTTTGTTATCTTACACAAACACCTCTCAGATTGACTATCAGGCATTTCTGGCACATCGCAGAGGTTGTGTGTCATGGGTCCTATCCAGCTGTGCATAAAGAGGAAGTACCAAAGTGTTGTGTCACTCAGCTTGGGTTTAATGGCACGGATGCAGGTGTCTCCTTTACTGACTGAGACATCAGCTAAGGAGCATTTAAAAAAAAAATCTGGGAAAGGTCACTTTCAATATGCCAAATGCTTTCTGTGATGATCCACTTCAAAACTTACATGGCAATCAAGTTCACAGTCGTCTGAGCATCACTTCACAGCATCACTTCACAGTTACCAAGCAGCTAGGCTCCTTCACTTTTGACTATGACATAGTCAAAAGTATTGTATATGACATATACAATAAATGTGAATGGGAGATAAACAGCCTAAACACTTCAGATTGCCCACTGAAAGACCACATTGGTCCAGATCTGCCTGCTATGTTCAGACAAGCATGGTACCCTTCATATTCCCTTTACCTCACTATCATATCCAGAAGTGGTTCTGGATAATCAACTGCATAAACCCTCCCATCAAACCTTACCTATAATCACAGAGTTGCCCTAGGGAACTTTTTTTTCCTTGTTCCATTTTTTTCCCTTTTTTTCCTTGTTCCATTTCCCACTCAAATCATGCTGTTTTTGTGAATTCATTTAAGTGATAGCAGCTGAGTGCACACCACTCCTGTAAGACTTGGGAGATTATGCGAATTGATATGGCATGCAGAGAGGCAAGGTAATTCAAGCTCCAATGTGATTGCCCTGCCCTGATCATGTTGATCCCTAGTATGGTATGTGGTTCTATAAAAATACCCTGGAAATAATGTTGTGATTAATCAAAGAATTATAGTATTTGCTAGCATGGTCCAAGGAAAAGCTAATAATTTTTTATCATTTAAATACTCTTCTTGAGTCCACATAGATCTTCATATATACATTCACTCAGGAATCCTAAAAATCCTTTAAGTAAGCATTATATCATGATTTATTTCACTTTTATCCTGCACTTCCACCAAGGAGCTCAGAACAGACAATAAAGTTCTCCACTCTTTTATCTCTTTTATCCTCCAAGCTTGTGAAGTGGGTTAAACTGAGAATAATTGGCAGAAGGTAACCTTGTGAATATAATAGCTAAATGGGGTTGGGACCCAGTTTTCCTTGGTCCTAGGCTAACACTCTAAGAGCACAAGCCTAACCATGTCTACTCAAAAGTAAGCCCCATTGTGTTCAATGGGTCTTACTCCCAGGAAAGTGTCTTTAGGGTTGCAGCCTAACTAACCTAACCACTCTAAGGGGAATGGTTGATTGTCTGTTGGCAGTGATTATGACTGAGCTGAGGTTTGAATTAGAACTGTTCTGGCTAGACCAGCGTTTCTCAAAGTGGGGGTCGGGATCCCTTTGGGGGTCACCTGGAACTTTCCTGGGGGTCGCCTAAAGACCCCTGGTGCAGGGGGCCAGGTGGGAAGACCTGGCAGAAACGCTGGAGCCACTGTGGCTGTAAGAAGGCGCTCAGAAGCAGCTCAGAAGGAGCCTCTGAGCTGGTGTGAGACCGACACACTCACCACACATGGCAGCCTCCTCCTCCTCTTCCTCCCAATCCTATGGAGGTCTCCTCAGAAGTCAGTCCCATGATAGTGAGTGGGGCTTACTCCCAGGAAAGTGCTAGGATTGCAGCCTTAGAGCCCAATTCTATGCATGTGTACTTAGAAGTCATTCCCATTTACTCCCAGAAAAGTGTGCATAGCACTGCAGCAGTAGCAATGAAAATAATTTTATGGTTGGGGGTCCCCCACAACATGAGGAACTTATAAAGGGGTCACGGCACTAGGAAGATTGAGAATCACTGGGCTAGACCAACCTACCTTTAGCTGTTTGGCTGCCATTACGGTACAACACAATAACTATTGCTACAATTATTGTCATACACTCACACAATAATATTATATAGATTAGTCCAAAATAAGAGCCATTTTGATGAGAATTAAACTAGGATTGTAGTCTTGCTGACAAATGGACATTAGAGGCTGTATGGAACCCAGATACAGTAGGTATTCATCCAGAAATTTTGATGTGTATGTTGAATTTAGAGTGAAAAGTTCAAAGCACAATTCTAACCTTAAGATAAGCTTGCAAAAGTTCCCTGCAATGGCTTAAAAGTATCACAAACATGCCAGAATTCACATTAATGATGAATTATGAGCCAGGTAGGGCAAAATGAGCTTGTATGCCAGACTCTCAGCATCAAACCCCAATCAGACGGGTAGGTTTGTGCTTGCTGAGGGTGACCAGAGATGGGAATTGGAAAGGGTAGCAGAAGGATTCAACAGGCAGGGCATTTTTGAGTGAAGGGGGTGTGGGGAGCATAAATCAGCTGGCAGACCTAGTCTTGGGGTGAGACCTGCCTCAGAAATTTAGGGCGCAATCCTAACCAATTTAGGCCAGCCTAACTCACCCTGTGGTGCTGTGGGGAGGATAGCATATGCCTGTGTACTGGCCTAACCCTCCCAGGAACAGGGCAGAAGTGCTGTTCCTGTGACACCCCCAGGTTAGTATAGAAATTATGCCAGAGCTTACTCCAGGCTAACTGGAGCTTAGGATTGCAGTTTTAGGCTAGATCTTAACACCTGTCCCTGGCCCAGTTGTCATTACACTGGCTACTTGGAGTTGCACCAATGGATTTGCTGGCACAGATTTGAGTAGGGTAGCAGATGCATGATATGTAGTAAGGGGGGATGTATCTCCCCCACTCTTAAGTTGGACAGCAGCTACCTCTTTTCTTACACTGAGTAGAGTGCAGGCTGAAAAAAGAAATGAAGAAAAAATTGGACGGAAGAGAAACTGCTAGGTGAAAGAGCGGATATTGTCCCAAATATAGGAAACAGCATGACAGACGGTATAGAAGTATATGTGGGACAAAATGCCATGGAGGGCCAATGACAGTCATGCTTTCTCCAGAAGAGAGGCAAAGTATCTCCAAGCATGTGTAAAGTGCCTCTCCTTTGGAAAGGGGAACCAACTTCTTTTTAAAATACATAAAAGTCACCTTGCCTCTAAACATGAGCAGAGTGCCTTTTGCAATGCTGACAAGCATCTTTTAAAGAAAGTTTACAGACTGGCTGCTTGCTAAGACCATGTTTCAGTTTTCATCCATAAAAAGGAAGTTACCGTAAAAAACACGTAATATTTTTTCTGGCTTGACAACTTTTGGGCAGCTAACTAGAGGGATTAAACACTAGCCAGGCCAGTAAAATTCAAGCTGGATGGCAGCTCTAATGAGGAAGCTACTATAAGTATATTCTTTGGTGCAATGATTAATTGCTCAGAGAGGTCACAGACGCATGTTGAGATCACAGCTCACCACATCCTGTGAAATCTAGATTGGAGCACCCTGTTCTCTAAATGTGCCTGTTATCTATCATTCACATGACCAGTCATAAAGCAAAACAAAAAAAGGAAACATCACAGTGGTTTTCACCAAAACAGTCAGAACTGCAAAATTATTCGTATGTAGACACACATATGGTCAGGAGTTTACACCCTCCAGTTAAGAACTTCGTGCGTAAAGTTGATGAGTCCCTATGAAGGAAAACAGTGATGTGATCTTCGCAATCAGACCAAAAGGTGATTCATTCATTAATTGTTCTTTTGATTCATAAAGAAATGTATCATACTGGTTGGGATTTTGAGCTAGGACTAGTGAGACCAAACTTAGCCAAGAAGGTCACTGGCTAATGTTGTCCAGTCTCTCAGCCTAGTCTACCTCACAAGGCTGTTGTGAAACTAAAGGACAAGAACTAAACTAACTAAACTCTCTCTCTCTCTCTCTCTCTCTCTCTCTCTCTCTCTCTCTCTCTCTCTCTATCTATCTATCTATCTATCTATCTATGTGGGGCTGCGTAGCTGGAAAGGGAAGTAAGGTAGTCTTACTTACCCTTTACCAACATGCTATGATTTCCTATTGGACTTCTTGGGTTTGCTCTAGCCACACACTGTGTATGTTTAGCTTGGCACTTCCTCCAAAGGTGGTATAGAACCAAGTAGACCTATTGGATCTGCTGTCGTGTTATCAAAGGTATAAGAAAAAAATTTCCTCTTGCTCCATGGTAGTGCAGCAGAGATCCCAAACACATGCTGGACGCAGTACAGACCAACTGGCTGGCTGGTTCCAGGGCTTCTTAGGAAAGCGCTGCCTGCCTTACACATGCTGCTCAGATTTCCATCAGTGAATTTGCTACTCTACAAGTGGCCCCATAGGGTGAGGGGCTGTAGGGCAAGGGGTAAAATATTCCTTACTCTGAGTTGTTCTCCAAATGGTTTGTCTGTTCCAGATCAAGTTAGGATTGAGCTGTCATTCATATGGCACTAAGAGTGGTATTTGAGCATTTCATCCCAGGATCCCCTTCTGAGAACAACAATCTGTCCAGGACCCCCATAAGTGATGTCATGGCTAGAAGTGACATTGAAGACGCCCAGTGCCAGATTCCAAAATGGTTGCACCCAACTTTTCACAACCTCCCTAAAGGAAGTCGCAACCCCCCAAAGGGGTCTCGACCCCCAATTTGGAGACCACTGCACCATGGTTCAACGTTAAATTTGAAACTAGACACTGTCTAGCAGTAAAGGTTCAAGGTTTATGGAATGCACACATGTAGAGACATTTTAGTTGAAATTTTTTAGTTGAAAAGCGGTATATAAAGACAGACAGACAGAATGGCAGGCAGGCAGGCAGGCAGGCAGGCAGGCAGGCAGGCAGGCAGGCAGGCAGGCAGAAAGAAAGAAAGAAAGAAAGAAAGAAAGAAAGAAAGAAAGAAAGAAAGAAAGAAAGAAAGAAAGAAAGAAAGAAAGAAGTTGGTCCATTTGCATTTTACGTAATGTTACATACAAAATGTATGCTGCCTCAAATGATATAACAGGGATAAAACACAGGGCTATAGTGTAACACAGGGCTGTATCACAAAATGAGGGATAAAACACAAGACATCACTACTTCCTATTTAAAAATATTCTTGTTTACTTTGTGAGTTAAATTGTGGCAAACGTTCTGCCATGACTTGATTGAAGTTCTATTAGCTTTATTAGGGACTGTTCAATATTATCTTGGCACCTGGATATTACATCTGAGCTGACAATTATCCAGCACCAGATCCATGACTTGCTTTCTTTCAAGATGGCATTCTGTACAAACTAGAAGCTAGTAGACTTGGCAACTCACCACCTTTTAGCCTGACTTTTCTTGCATCTCTTGCATCTTGCAAAGGTAAAATGAGACTTGCAAAATGCTTGGTACATCCAGCATTTCTGATCCTAAGAAACTGAGATGTTTATTCTCAGCCTTGTCCGGCAGTGTCTGTTTCTGTGTAGTCAATGTATTCCAACTTCTATTCAGTCCAAACCAGGATTAGCTGGTTTTAGGGACTTCGGCTACAATCCAAAGTTACTACAGGACCTTTTACACTGACATAGTTATGGTGCCACCTATGGGAAATGCATAGAGCAATCCAGAGTAAGGGCACAATCCAGAATAACTACAGGAGCTCATAAGAGACATTACGTGCACCTGTTGTTACTGCATCACCTAGTGAAAACCTATGGGAAATTCATATTGCAATCCAGAGTAACTTGTTCTTTCTCCAAAGCAAGGACTCCCCATAGTTACTCTGGATTTCACCCTAGCCCTACAATCCAGAGCAACTACGGGAGCACGTAAGAGACATTATGTGTACCCGTAGTTACTGTACCACCTAATGAAAACCTATGGGAAATTCATATTGCAATCCAGAGCAAATTGTTCTTACACCGGAGCAAGGACTCCCCGTAGTTGCTCTGGATTGTGCCCATAGTGTCTCTTGTGTCTTCCTGTAGTTACTTTGAATTGTAGGGTTTGGGATTTCAGCTAGGAACATTATGATTGTGACTGTGGCCTACTTAGCTACCTGGCCCATGCATTCTCATGTCTAGAGCCCCCTTCATATGTATAAGTGAATAGGGAGGTACAACACAAGTAGTACAAAACTTCTAGATTAGCCAGGCATAGCAAAATACAGGATCCTTCAATTTCTGACAGTTTATTTTATTACAGTTCCACTCTTTCAACACTCTTTTTGATTCATATTAATTACATTACTCAATTATATTATTCATATTATTCAAAATTATTCATATTATTCAATTATACCCAGCACTCATTCATTCAACACATGCTTCACTCTTTTAACCTCTCTCTGTTGGTCTAAAGACTGATGACCATGGAAGCCAATAGCACTATGCTCCCTGCCACAAAATGGAGAGGCTTCTGGAGCATAGGAATGCAATTTCATTTCCTGTTTATCCCCATTTTCTCCAGCTAGGAACGTAAAACAAGATTCTTCACACATACATTTAGCATGTCCATGTTGTTCTATGATATATGCACAAAAGTCCTTGACTTCTTGTTGGTTATCGCAAACTATGTGAGTACATCACTCATTGAAACAGTATTTCACAAGGAAGGATGTTGAGTATTTTCTCTATTTGCTTAATTCTCCTGGTTTTTTTCTGGTACCTATGTGGTTGTTGGCTACTACTGCATCCAGTAGCAGTAGTAGCCAACTACTACAACTACTACCACCTGGGCCGCAGGCGGTCTCCTTGGAGGAAGGAGATTTTCATCCTCTTCCCAGGGGGAATACCCCAAGCCCAACAATGGGGCTTCTCAAGTCTCACCAGCTTGAGAACCTCCACGTTGGGCTTTGCCCACCCCTAGAGTTGCTATATGTCGCAAAAAACAGGGACAATCCTGATTTTGGGGTTTTGTGTTCACATACTGGCAAATGAGACAGAGGGTCCTGTCCCGATTTTGTGGAAGAGAATTATGGCAACCCTACTCACCCCTATCCTAGACCACCTCCTGATTCCTGGAAGGCCATTCAGAGCTCTTATCATGCTCCATACACCATCTGGTGCTGAACTCACCACTGACTGCGTTCACCAGTGCTCACTCCTTTCTGACTGTTGCAGATGTGCTCAGCTCCTTTGCTAACCCACACAGGATTAGTCCCTGAGCCTACTGCTAGTTCAGTATTCATAACCAAGGCACTTCTCCAGAATACAGAAGTGATACAGAAATTCCCATAAACATATAAAATCAATAGAAACAATCTTTTTATAAGGCCAACATTATCCTTCAGGATTAGATGGCAAATATGAATACATTTCAAAAACAAAGATGAATACCCATGATGAACATCATGCCCACATATGAAATTCTTACAATATCCCATGTTCAATTATCAATCCTTTCTTCGGTCTTAATTTTTGGCTGTGGGTGGCGCAAGCGGTTAAGGCGCTGTGCCTGTTAACCAGCAGGCCAGGGTTCGAGACCCAGGTCAGCCCCACAAGACAGGGTGAGCTCCTGTCCTTAGCCCAGCTCTGCGACGCCAGCTGGATCCAATCGTATTGGCTCTGCCTTTCCATTGGACTAATTCAGTGGCGTGGAGAGGTGGGATTTGCTGCTTGGGTCACAGCCTATCCTCCATAACAATCCAACCCAGGCTTTCGTGCTTCGCATGCAGCATATGCAGCGCCAAGCATGATACCATATTCTTTCAAGACTGACGGAGGCCTGCTTAGGTCTCCATACAGGAAGACCAATGAGTTGTGCCAGCCTAGGTTAGGATTGCACCCTAACCTTAGTCGACGTACTTGATCACAAAATGTTTTGCTGTTTTTGCTATATATAACTAAAGCAGCTACCTTCTTGGAACGTATCTTCAAAAAGCAAAGGAAATAGGAAGTTATTAACAAGAGAGGGGACAGAACTGACGTACATTTATATAAATGGCATTAGAGCCAGTTTTGTGCATTCTAGGATGATTTCTGCATGCCAATCCATATTATATGCTGAATATGTACTGAATAATAATAATACAGAATATACATTATATATTAATAATAATGTATAATAATAATAATATATATGCTGAATATTATAGGAATATATCTATCCACATATACATATATGTTACATTTAACACTAAAGCAGGCCTCCGTCAGTCTTGAAAGACTATGGTATCGTGCTCTGCGCTGCATACGCTGCATGCGAAGCACGAAAGCATGGGTTGGATTGTTATGGAGGATAGGCTGTTACCCAAGCAGCAAATCCCCCCTCTCCACGGCACTGAATTAGTCCAATGGAAAGGCAGAGCCAATACGATTGGATCCAGCTGGCATCGCAGAGCTGGGCTAAAGACAGGAGCTCACCTGTCTTGTGGGGCCGACCCGGGTCTCGAACCCTGGCCTGCTGGTTAACAGGCACAGTATCTTAACCACTTGCACCACCCTTCATCGGCATCCTTCAGTCTCGAAAGACTCTGGTATTGTGCTCTTATTGGAGGTCCTGAAACAACATCTAGTGTGACTAAAGAGGCCAATTTGAGAGTGTCCATCCCTTCCATACTGAGGACAAATAAATTCCATCCCCTGCCCAGGCCCAGGTTTCGCTGCTTTCGGGTCTGCCTCTTTGCTTCAGCCTGCCGAACAAGTGTCTCTTCCAGTTAGAGAAGGCCATGCTGGGTCTTTTGCCTCCATGCTGAACGATCGGAGGTCAAGGTTTCCCAGCTGTTGATGTCCATTCCCAAGGCCTTTAGATCCCTCCTGCAGATGTCTTTGTATCGCAGCTGTGGTCTCCCTCTAGGGCACTTTCCCTGCACTAATTCTCCATATAGGAGATCTTTTGGAATCCGACCATCAGCCATTCTCACGACATGCCCAAGCCAGCGCAGATGCCACTGTTTCAGAAATGTGAACATGCTAGAGATTCCAGCATGTTCCAAGACTGCATCATTTGAAACTTTGTCACGCCAGGTGATGCTAAGAATACGTCGGAGACAACGCATATGGAAGGTGTTCAGCTTTCTCTCCTGTCATGCATAAAGGGTCCAAGACTTGCTGCAGTACAAGAGTGTGCTCAGGACGCAAGCTCTATAGACCTGGATCTTTGTATGTTCCGTCAGCTTCTTATTAAGCCATACTCTCTTTGTAAGCCTGGAGAATGTAGTAGCTGCTTTACCAATGCGTTTATTCAGCTCAGAGTCTGAGCGAGTGTCAGAGATAGTTGAGCCAAGGTACACAAAGTCATGGACACCCTCCAGTTCATGTTCAGAGATTGTGATACAGGGAGGTGGATCCACACCCTGACCCATGACTTGTGTTTTCTTCAGGCTGATTGTTAGTCCAAAGTCTTGGCAGGCTTTGCTAAAACGGTCCATAAGTTGTTGAAGGTCTTCGGCAGAGTGAGCAGTAACAGCAGCAGCATCGGCGAAGAGGAACTCACGCAAGCATTTCAGCTGGACTTTGGACTTTGCTCTTAGTCTGGAAGGATTGTAGCACCACCCACAGCCCCATATATAGGGGGATGTAAAAGCAGGTATACAGTTATAAGAGTTAAGAAAGTGTAAATGCTGAAGGCCAGCAATTTGAGCATATAAGAGATTGTTCTTGATTGCAATGTGTATGTATGTCATCTTTATTGCGATGCTGTTTTTCATAATAAAAACTGTATACCTACTTCTGCACCCCTCTATTAAACATATAGTTATATGTAACTAACACCTGTCCCGCTTATTAATTCGTCTCCCCCTATATGAAAGCCTCAACGGCACCTCCAGTCCAGCACTCATTTGCTTGAAATCTATGCAAGGTAATTATTAATAACTTAAAAACCCAGCCAAGCAAGCACAGAGATTTTCCATCTCTGAGTCCACCTTACAAGGAGAGGCCAGGCCACATTAAACTGTGTGTTAATAAGCAATATTTAATTAACAGATGAAGAAGCCCCCTTCAAAAGCCGCAGTGGCAGATTTTGAACTTGATCTTCTCTCATTTGATGTCATGCAAGACCAGATAAATGACAAGTATTTCGAGAGTCTGCAAAGGCCTTTTCGAACAGCTGCACAGTCTTCACCCCGTCTTTGCAGCAGGTTTCTCACTTAAGAAAAAAAACACGCTTCATTACATCGCCTCTTACTTGAGCTGCAAGGGTCTATTCAAAGAAGATAAGCCTCTTAGAAATGAAGTAGCGTTGAATATAGGTTTTGAGTGACGGCAGGAAGGTTTATCCATTCAAGAGACAATACTGCTTTCTCTGCATTAATCTAGGAGGCGGACAATGATCTGTTTTTAAGGCCGCATCTCATCTCTTTTCCCACAGCAGAAGGTGATTAGAGTTAGGAAACAGGGACTGTGAAAGAAAACGGAGCGCTATCTCTCCAGCCCTCCTGTTTCCTGAATGGGGAGGAGGGAAGTTCTAGGCCAAGTACATCCATCCATCACAGATTCACAATCAGGATGTTTCTGGTTTATCAGATGCCACTTCCAAGCCTGGCAAAGGTGAGGTACAGAGGGCAGGACCCACCCCCGGGAAAATAAATTTTATGTTATCTTTGAAGATAAAGTCATAGACATAATGAAAATATTTCATTACCATGACTATTATTACACATTATTATCATTGACTCTAATTAATTATATGTTCCAGTGAAAAGAGGAAAAGGAGATCAGTCCAGGGTGTGAACCGAGGTCAGGATAGAACTGGCAACTTTTCAAAGAATAATTCTTCTATACCTTAGAGACTGTCTTCTTCCTTATAACTCCACCACAATCTCTAAAATTAACCAACAGATGCTGTTGACTACAGTATCTGTATTTTATGTTTATACTAGATGGATACACACGTAGCTATCCCTAGAACATCCCATATTACACGACTACATTGAGAACTATAAGTTATATTTTAGATTTGGACCAAGGTCCACTAATTCCTGACCTGTATCATACTCTCTCCTCTGCCATAATTCTCTAACCCTACAATCCACAGTAACTACGGGAGCACTTAAGAGACATTACATGCACCCGTAGTTACTGCACCACCTAGTGGAAACCTATGGGAAATTCATATTGCAATCCAGAGTAAATTGTTCTTACACCGGAGAAAGGACTCCCCATAGTTACTCTGAATTGTGCCCTAAGATTATCAGACTATTATGACCAGCTTTCTATGAAGGTAGAGCTATAATATAAGATATTTTGGTGAAAAACCATCGCTCAGAAATATAACATATGATTTGCATTAAAAAGTCTCTGGTTCAATCTTAGCATCTTCAACTAAAATTGGATCTCAGGTAGCAAGTCTTAGAAAGACTTCTTTGCTTCTTAGAAAGTTGTTGCCTGAGAGTTGACTGATCTATCTATCTATCTATCTATCTATCTATCTATCTATCTATCTATCTATCTATCTATCTATCTATCTATCTATCAGTATTCTGTTAACAATACAAGAGCACAGGACCTTAGAGCCAAAAACAAGTGCAAAGGTATGTACCACTGACAGCAATGCCTTGTGTGGGTCTATCACCTCTACTGGTCTGGGATGCATGTTTAGATGTGTATTCCTTTTTATTCTCACTCTGATTCTATGCAGGGGGAAGCAAGCCTTACTCCTTATTAAATTTGCTTAAATTGTGAGAGGGACATCCCCTTTGTAGTTTTGTGTGGCGCTTACAACTGCCTGGTGGGCTCTTCTTTGCCAACAGCTCCATGGATCTGGTAGCCAAGGGAATCCTGGCAATATCTCAAGTCCTAGAAGTTCACAAAGAACACAGCCTCTCTCTCTCTCTCTCTCTCTCTCTCTCTCTCTCATCAGGATAAAGTCCTCTTCCTCAGTGGACCAGAAGGCAAAAGGACCTTATCATGTTGCCCATGATGTTTGAGGTGAAGTGCAATGCAGTTCCCTAGCTTCATTCCTTACCTTTCATCTGTGATGGGTCTGAACCCTGTCAGCTTAAATAGATGGGGATGGACACATCAGTCAATGGGAGGGCACATGGCTTGCAAGCAGAAGGTCTCACATGCAATTTCCAGGCATCTCCAGGTAGCTGTGGGAAAGACCCTTGCCTGAAACTGCAAATAGCATCTACCAGGTATATATAGAATGAGGGAGAATATAAGGTAATTCAGGACAAGTTCTTGGATTCCTCTCAGCCTGGCCTTTCTGGTGGACAATAGCATGTTTGTCTACTCATGAGTCAAGCTGCGATATTGGGCACTTTCACTTTCACATAGAGCTCAATGCATATTTTTTATTTTTAGTTTTTTGCCATTACTTTTGCTAGAGATTGTTGCATTGGATTCTACTCTTCAATATGAATCAAACGACACATGACATAATGGGGTACTGCACATCATTGCAAAGTTCCAAAATGAAGGCAAAACGGAGGACAATGAAGGCAAAATGGAGGACAATCCTTTTGGAGGATACCCAAGCAGGAGACTAAAAAAGAGGAGAAATCCAGAAATTTACAGTCATATGGTCACCCAGCTAAAGATTTGATCCATCAGTCAACTGAAAACAAAAAGTTCACAAAGTGGTTTACAAAGAAAATGAAATAACAGATAACTAATAACTATATTTTTGGGAGAATGGTGTAACTGGGCTCAGAAGGAACACACCCAAATGAACAGATCTTCTGTGGCCAATTCTTTGTCCACTTTGGACCCAGGTGTACCTAGAGGTGATGTGACACAAGTTTACAGGTGAACCTAGAGGTCTTTCTCCTGTGTGTTTCAGACTCCATGTGATTATTTATCAGAAACACCTATATTCATTCAATTCATTGCTACACACTGAGCGACAGTGTAAACAATTAAAGAGGCAATATCCTATTATTTATGTACAGTATTTAATTTATATCATTTTGATCTTCAGCAAAACCTTATGACATCTCTGAGGTACTTTACACTGAGACTGACTGGCCTAAGTTCACCAGGTGAGCTTCACAGCTGATTGAAATTTCAATCCTAGACCACCGTGGTCCTTCTTCAATTCTTGGGTAATCATGCCCCACTGATTGTATTATTGTTACTGTTTTTGAGAAGAAAAATGATTTAAATTCATACCTCTTTTAAACAAAAAGGCATTCAGAAGCAGTTTCCATAGCTTAAAAAATGGTTCAGGAAAGAAAGACAGTGAGGTTGCAATCCTCATCCAGTTAGACCAGCATAAGTCCCAACACAAGTTTGTGCTGGCCTGGAAGTGGCACAAAGTGCCATAAGGCATTTGAGCCACTCCTGCAGGGGTTAGGCCTCTGCACAAGCATGCACTGACATCCTCAAAGCAGCATAGGAACGGGGAGACAAGTGGGTTATGATGGCCTAAACTGGTTAGGATTTCACCCTATTAGTAAGTGCAGGAGACACCTTTACCTTTAAGTAAATATGGAAGGAAGGAAGGAGCTACTGGAAAAAATCAATGAAGCAGAACAATTACTCTTCCCATGCTAGATATAAAAGGGCAGCATTTTTTTTAAGTTTCTTTGTCCAGTTAGCAGGGGTAATAAGATGCCTGTTTGACTGCTATCGATCACTGCTATTGCCATCCTGAGGTCTTGTAAAAATGGTGATCACAGCAATGCTCTTAAACTATATTAATGTTTTGCAATTAGACTTCTAAGGTGATTCTTTGCATCTTGCTGTGAATTTCCCACTGAAAATGCATCTCAGCCTCTGAAATGCAAAACTGCAGACAGGCATCTCTATGAGCATCTATAAGCATCTATAAGCAGATTTTAATTTCAGAGCAAGGGGGAGATGTGGTAGAAAAACATGCTACTTTCTGCCTTCCTGTGCATGCCAGGGCCATGTCGCTGCACTTCTTCAATGAATGGCTTTTTGTTATTCTTATCTTTGGGCCTCCACATTCCTCCAAGCACATCTGTCACAGCACAGCATGATAACCAGTTGCTAACAACTCCTGTGCAGCAACTTCCCTATCTCTCTCTGAAAGACACTGACCTCCCAGGAAGAGGCAAGTTAGGCCAAGGAAATCTGTGTATCAGATTCTGGCTTGTTTGCTGTGAATTGTCTGCAGCCACAGTCCCTAATAATGCTGATCTGCTTTATTCTTATTATTAACATAGAAGCCCTCGCTGTATTGTCTTGAGATGTTCTATCTAACCTCCGGAAATGGTGCTACAGATAACAGCAAGCAGGTTTCAGGCTGTTTCAATCATTCTCTTATTATGAAGTCCAGCCAGTTAAGAATCCTATTCATTTGCTTGGCTTGTCATCTTGATCACATTTGAATGTCTGGGGAGAAGAAGGTGCTTAGCAGGCCCTGGATTTCAAAAGTGGGGGCAGAAAAAGTCTGGGCAATGTGTTGGAGACACTGAAAGTTTTCATTTTGACTCCTTAATGAGGCCGACCTTTGACCGAGGTTGATGAGTTCCATACCTGTCCTGGTGTGTTTTCTGAAAACATTTGACATGGGTTGAAGCTTTGACGTGGGATATGAGTAATGAAGTCTTGGTATAAAAATAATGGGCTGCAATTGCAAGTCATTTGCGTGAAACCGAACTCCTTAAAAAGTTGTCTCTGCTCACTTTCTGTTTTCTAAACGAGTCAATAATATGAATCAGATGGCTCCAAGGACTAGACCTCCAAATATTTCCTCTCTCAGTCTCCTTTCTATAAATTAGCTGCCATTTTGTGCAATTTCGGTTGCCTCCGGGCATGCCTGAAATTGGTCTGTAGCTACTAAATGGCTGAAGCTATTGCAAAACGTGTAGGCTAATACATAATGCCTCCGTTGCTTGCTAAATGTAGAGTAACAGCTCTTCTTGTGAGGTCAAGAGGTCCATTTTGCTACTTCTCAGAATGCAAGACAATTATATGTAAAGTGATGGTGGGAAAAATATATATCAAGTATTTGATTCCTCCTGCAAGTTATAGATCAAAAAGGTGGCACGGACTTGTCACCAGCTTCTTCTGTTTGGGGGAAGTTGCCCCAACCTCCATTTGTTGGGTTAAACCTTTCAAATCTCCATATCATCTTTTGGAAGTCTTGGGGAAAATCTACTTAGGCACTGGAGTCAGAGTACAATTCTTACCAGGGTGTAATTCAGAGCCCCCACCATAGAATGAGCCACACTAGATGAACACATATACAGAGGTGGCTTGTAAGAAGAACATAATTCATTCCGGAAGCATGTTTGTCTTACAAAGCAGATTTTCCCATCCAATATAACGGAAACTCAGACGATTTGTTCCACAACCCAAAAATATTCATATAAAAATATTAACTGTATGTAAAAATGATGACAAAACACTGTAATTGAATTCAAAACACTGTAATATAATACAGAACACAATTAATGTAATATTAATTTTAAAACACTGTAATATCCTATACAGTGAAATAGAAAAGAAAAACCTTTATGGCCAAGAATGACTAATTTTCACCAAGAGTCACTGGTGTCTTTTTGAGCAACCTTCACGAGGATCCTTCTAATGAAACTTGCTTTTGTCTCCTTTTGAGGATTTCACAGAAATGTGACATTGCACTGTCATTCAACGAATTCATCACTTGCATTGCTACAGCCTTATTTGGGTGGTGCTTTTCTATACAATTTTGCACAATTTCCCAATGGTTACAAATGTCCTTTATCTTATGTGAGGGATTCCTCCTCCTTATTCTCCTCTTCTTCTGCAGATCTCCTTCATAACCTCTTGCTGTTGCTCACAATGCAAATCCATCAATTCGTTTTACAACAAAGTCTGCCAAAACTGTTTGTCTTTCAAGGCACTGTTTGTCTTACAAAGCAGAATTCCTTAGAAATTTTAGTTTTTCTTACAAAGCCTTTGCCTGCAAAGCATTTGTCTTACAACAGTGGTTCCCAATCTTCCTAATGCCATGACCCCTTTATAAGTTCCTCATGTTGTGGGGACCCCCAACCATAAAATTATTTTCGTTGCTACGTTATAACTGTAATTTTGCTACTGTTATGAATTGTAATGTACATATCCAATATGCAGGATGTATTTTCATTGTTACAAATGAAATGTGTGTTCTTTGCACACATTGAACACAATGGGATTTATTTCAGAGTAGGCATGCATAGGATTGGACCCTGAGGCTGCAATCCTATCCACATTTACATGGGAGTAAAGGCCTCCTGACTATAATGGGATTTCTTTCAGAGTAGGCATGCATAGGATTGGGCCCTGAGGCTGTCAGTCAGCCCCAGTGTGCACCCAGCTACAGCAAGAGGTCTGGCAAGCCTGACCTGGCCCCCTGCACCAGAGGTCTTTAGGTGATCCCCAGGAAAGCTCTAGGCGACCCCGAAAGGGGTCCCGACCCCCACTTTGAGAAACACTGTCATACAAGGTCCCACTGTACTAGAATCACCTCACTGTTTTAGAGACGAATGTTATCTTCCTTTAAAAATTATTTTATGAAGGATTTCCTTTTTAAAAGATAAGAAAATTGAAACTTGGAAACGATCTTAGGGCAAAATCCAGAGTAACTACAGGGAGTCCTTGCTCCGGTGTAAGAACAACTTACTCTGGATTCCAATATGAATTTTCATAGGTTTTCAGGTGGTGCAGTAACTACAGGTGTATGTAAAGTCTCTTACGTGCTCCCGTAGTTACTCTGGGTTTGGGGGTTAGATGAACATTCTGAGAAACTCTCGTACAAACATAAAGTGTCCACTGTTTCCTTTACTAGTTTTTTTAAAATCCTGATATCTATGCAGCATATACTTCTGTCCCTATGGAATCAAAGTTTGCAATGAAGAATCATAATGCAATCCTAAGCATATCTTCTCAGAAGTCCCATTGTGCTCAATACTACGTACTCCAAGGAAAATCCCTATAAACTAATATAACTAGTATAAATATAAATATAAATTACAGTAGTTAGGATTGCAGCCTTAGAGTCTCGTGGATAATCTTGCATTGTAACAATTTACCTGTTAGCCTTGAAATGTTATACACAGGTAGGAATGAGATGCTGCAACCCACAAGCTACAAATCTCATTCCAGTTTCCCTAATATTGTATAGTATTATATAGTATAGTCTTATAGTATAGACTATAAGACTATAGTATAGTCTTATTCTTGGTCCTGATATCACAACACAATGCATTTTCCATCTTGCTCTGCATCACTGGCAACCAATGGCACAAAACATTGCAATGATAAGACACAGGTGAAACGTATCAGATGCTGTGGATGACAAGAACACAATCATCCATCTGGAGATGTTGTGGATGATGACGGCTGCTGCAGCTACATAAATATATATATAATATATTACTGTCAATATATAATACTAAAGAGTGCCTTTAAGCCTCTTAATGTGCAATCCTAACCTAGGCCAGCACAATTCATCTATCTTCCAATTCCTGTGGGGATATAGGGAGGCAAGAGCATGTCTGTGCACTGGCCTAACTCTCTCCCCTCTGGAGTGGTGCGCACATTTGCTGGGGCTTATGCTGGCCTAATTTGGTATTAGGTTTGCCCCTAACATATTATTTATGCCATGTTAGAATGTTGCTGATGCCAGACAAAATACATTATCCCCAATTTATGTTTTATACTTGCATTAATTTTCAAATCATTGCGTTATTTATTTGTTTTTTTAAATAACCATCTTTTCAGGATCGACTGGTTCCTAAATAGGCTCGTACAATTTCAAAAGTAAAAGGCACAATATTTTGGTACTGGTTATGGGATACTAGTTGCAGATAGACATGTGGGTAAGTTGATAAATGTTAAAAATGCCAGTCCAGACTCAGTTTCTTTGTTGCTCTGCAGAACCTTTTGTTCCTTGGCAAACGTTTGGTCCCTAAAGTCCACTCAAGCCTCACGCTTGAAAACAGTATCTTCTTTCCTGCAACACAATAATAGGGCTGCTCCTCTAAAAACCACCCTGGAACATGTCAGTCAACCCCCTCTCTTAAGGCAGACAATACCTATATTTAAAGCATCTCTGGCAGACCCTTGGAACAGTCTCTGGAGAGAATTGTAAAATGTTTGTAAAAAGCATCTTGTACTATTGCAGTGTCCTGTCCTTACTCATTACCCTGTACTTCACATAGACCTAAATATGCAATTTAAATCCATTTTTCTTTGTTCTGAATTGGATGTGTTGGAAACTGTTCTCTTTGAGTTTTCACCCAGGTAGCTATTAAAATTTTTTTTTCACTGTATCAATTTCTTTTCGCTTGCCCCCCCCCCCCCAAAAAAAAAATTACCGTAATTTCTCTCAACTTTATTCCCAAAAGTGAAATATTTCCCAAAAGTAAAAAAATGGGGAAGTTTCTTTGAGAATAATGGCAGCAGTAAAAGTCAAGGAATATAACCTTTATAACCTGGGTCAAATCTTTAATATGTAATAATGTAAATGGTAGGTACCTGTATTTACTAGAATCTAATGTGCCATTGAATCTAATGTGCACCCTGTACTTATAATCAAAATACCACTAATTAACCATCTAATTAACTTATACCACTAATTAACATAATCAAAAATAATCTAATTAACCATCAAAGCTAATGCACACCCTGACTTCAGAGACTAAATTCAGCTGAAAAAGGTGAGCATTAGATTCGAGTAAATACATTATATCTGAGGAAGAGGAGAAAGGGCTACCTGAACTCATAAGAACATAGGACTGCTATCCAGAAACAGATGAACTTTAATTAAACCAAGCTAGATGCCTCTGGATGATCAGGAACTAACAGCCCAATGATCTTCTTGTTGATGGGAGAAATCCTAGGATCCACTATGTTGCTTCTCAAGTCCCTATTTTGCTGGGACAGACAAGAGAACATCCTTGTCAGGTTTTCATCCCAACACGGAGGATAGGATCTGGTAGAGCAGGGTTCTGCTGGTCCCACCTCCCCTCGGTGGGTCGGTTTCCACTAAACCCCCCTCTCCCCAATGCATGCACATGCACACACACACACACACACACACACACACACACACACAAATATTTACCTTTTACTGACTGGATTAGGAAAATCCTTTTGGAAAACTTAAACAAGGCCATATCCTCGTGCCAAACAAACTGTTGTTGCACCTATTTCTCTGCCTCCTGTCTTATTTCACAACACTGAGTTGTGTCATAAGCCAAGTGGTGGGATTCAAATAAATTAACAACAGGTTCTATGTCCCACTAGTAACCGGTTGTCAGAACCAGATGCTCATTAGCAAAGGGTTCTATACAATCTGTGAGAACCCCCTGAAGTCCACCATTGCATAAGCCTCTACATTTAGTACCAGGACACACAACATATATTTCCCTGTATATGCATGTTCTACATCTCTGTTACATGTAATCTTTTGTCATTAGATTTCTCAATCAGGCCCTCCCATCAAGAATGGTCTAAGATGGAAGACATTTGAAGGAGAAGGATTAGAGGGATTTCAACCTCAGAAGACCATGGCAAAGGTAACTGTGTCAAGGCAGTAAAGCACCCCATGGAGATGTCTATGTTCTGGCTACATTCAAATTTCCATGTCACTTTAAATTGTATGGGGTAAGTGTCTTGAAAAGCCCAAATTTTCATCCCATTTTTGCATGCCACAATTTGCCCAGACGCATGGAATGTGACCAGCTATGTATATATTCACTCAACATTTCTCCACTTACTGTAGTTAGCATTTAAACTTTATTGACTAGTAAGTCAACAGCAATGCTGTATAAAACTCACATAACTCATCACTCTTGGCTCAGAAACAAATGCTTCACTGCCTGTGTTTGCAGCAACTTAACCATGTAGCTTTGATAGTTAAAGTCTTCCCAACCTCATAGAATCATAAAATCATAGAGTTGGAAGGGACCTAGTAGGTCATCTAGTCCAACCCCCTGCCTGCAGCAGGAACTCCCCCTAGAGTATCCCCAACAAGTGCTCTGCTTGAAGATCCCCAGTGAGGGAGAGTCCACCACCTCCCTTGGCAATCTGTTCCACTGCCCAACCGCCCTCACAGTCAGGAATTTTTTCCGGATATCCAACCGGAATCTCCTCTCTTGCAGTTTGTACCCATTGGTTCTAGTTCTGCTTTCAGAAGCAGCTATGAACAAATGAGCCCCTTCCTCCCTATGACAGCCCTTCAGGTATCTGAAGAGGGCAATCTTGTCTCCTCTTAGCCTCCTCTTTTTCAGGCTGAACATCCCAAGTTCCCCCAACCTTTCCTCATAGGGCTTCCCTTCCATCCCCCTGAACATTCTTGTCGCTCTCCTCTGGACTTGCTCCAGTTTGGCTGCATCTTTCTTAAACTGAGGTGCCCAGAACTGAACACAGTACTCAAGGTGAGGTCTGACCAATGCTGAATAAAGAGGAACTATAACTTCTCGTGACTTGGAAGCTACAGTCCTCTTAATGTAACCTAAAATGGCATTTGCTTTCTTTGCAGACACATCACACTGCTGACTCATGTTCAGCTTGTGATCCATGGCAACTCCAAGATCCCGCTCACATGTTGTGCTGCCAAGCCATGTATCCCCCATTTTATACCTGTATTTTTGGTTTTTATTTCCTAAGTGCAGAACCTTGCACTTCTCCCTGTTGAAATTCATTCTGTTACAGCCCAGTATTCTAGTTTATCCAGATCCTCCTGGAGGTTTCTCCTGTCTTCTGATGTGTTTGCTACTCCTCCCAGCTTGATGTCATCCGCAAATTTGATCAGGCTCCCCCATATCCCTTCCTCCAAGTCATTGATGAAAATGTTAAAGAGAACCGGTCCCAAGACAGAGCCTTGGGGTACCTCACTTGAAACCGACCTCCAGGTTGACACAGAACCATTTACTAAAACCCTTTGTGTGCAGTTGTTGAGCCAGTTGCAGTTTCTTCATCTTTTCATTTGATTCACTGTTTTTTTCCCATCAGAAGACAGAAGAACATTGTATAAGCTTAGCCCTTTTGGATCAACCATATAGACCCATCAGGTCCAATATCTTTGTTCTTTGTAGTGATTGACATTTTTTATTATTTAGCATAATAAAAAATTATTTCAATAAGTGACTTTCTTCAATCCTTTTTTGAAGTCATCCATGTTAGAAGACATCACCAGAACCCGAAACTATGATTTTAATTATGCTTATGAAGAAATACAGCAAAAGCCATGCTGGGAAGCGTAGACTTTAGGAGGGTTTAGGAGGGTTAGAATACTTGGTTAACCGGAATTTTGACCTGCCACCTCTGGTAAGCAAAAATGCCAGTTCAGTGGGTGCTGCTTACTGAAGTGTTGGTTACATGAGCCCTTCCCTCACTTACCTGATAGGTTTCCATATGTAGTCATTCTGCCTTTCTTCTTCTCCCCCAAAGAAGAGCCATATTTCTGTTCCTGAAGGGCCCTCATGAAAAAGAAAGTGAGGAAGAGCAGTGCTGAGGAGGAAACCCTGTCAGATACGTGCCCCCACCCCAAGTTTATATGTGAAGTTGAGGATGATTTTGCCTCAGTGGGCACCATTTGCCATTTGGTTGCCTTATACACCCAGTTCCCAGGTTCTTCACAATCTGTTTTGGTCTTTACAGCCCGGAATACATTTGTGTCATCTGCAAACCCAGCCACTTAGTATTTTATCCCACATCATTATCCCTTTATCTGTTAATCCATATCACTTATGACCAAGTTACACAGCACTGGTTCCATGACAGATCCTTGGAGGGGGAATCTACTTTTTACTTCCTTCCACTGTGAAAATTGCCAATTTATTTCTATGCTCTACATCCTCTTCTTTAACCAGTTATGAATTTGTGACAGGAACTGTCCTTTTACAGGTGTTCCCCACTTTCTGACTGTTCATTTTCTGACAGTTCTGCTCTTTCAACACCTTTCAATTAAACCCAGAACTCACTCATTCAACACATGCTTCATGCTTTCAAACCTCTCTCCGCTGGTCTGAAGGCTAAACTTGTCTTCCTTGATGTAGATTTGTATGCAACATGGTCATCAGACAATTTTTGGGTTTTTCTTTATGACTTTATTCAGTAAATAACCATCATTCAAATACATAAGGTATTCATTCCCCACACGTCTTTGTGTAATTAAAACTGTAATTTAAATTGTGTAATTTTACTGTAATTTTTTGTGTATTTTGGCTGTGTTCATAAATATGAGTTATTTAGGCTTTTGCAAGTGATATTTATGGCTATTTTGCATTTGCTAGCTGACAATACCAGGTTTCACTTTTCAACAGTTTTCACTTTTGGATGGTCCCTAACCTGTCCAGTAAGTGTGGGATGCCTATAAAACATTTGGATCCTTCTCCCTCAAGAATTGTTTCACCCAAATGGGATGCTGCCCAGATCCTTTCCCCAAGATTTGACATTTCACCATAGTACAAGTAGCAGCATAATCCTAATTCCCCAATAGTGTTGAAATTCCCTGTACCAGCTCCTGAATGTCACAAATGTGCAATAAAACATGTTCCTGGGGAGCAAGCTAGGGCAGGACAAGGACACATGGTGGCCTAGCAGCACTGGACGTAGACCCTTGATGTGGTAAGTTTATGGTGGCCCACATAGGTCAGTACAGAGGGTCAGAAAGGATGGTAGGGGTAACATAGGAGGGGGGCATTCAGGTGCAAGGGGTTGGAATGTTCAGTGGATCCGGACTGGGAAAGGGTGGGATCTCTGTCCCCAGCTCAACCAGCATTACTTGGGCAGCTTGGATTTGCACCCACTAAATCACAGGCATAAGTCTAAGTAGTCCCATATGGTTGGCTGATAAAATCCTCTTATTTCAAGGTGTGCATCAGTGCACACTTACCACATGTAGGATCCAGCACAGGCCTGTGTGTTCCAGAACAGGTTAGGACTGCAACCTAGTTAAGAAACTATAGGATTGTTGTTATGAAACTGTGATTGGCAGGGCAAACCTGAGAAATTTAGGCCAGTCTAATTCACCTGGCCTATCTTTCTATGATGGTGTGAGGAGGTCGGCATATGCCTGTGCGTTGGCCTAAACCCCCAGGAGTGGGGCAGAAGTGTCTTACTGCAGTTTTGTGATTACCCCCCCCCCCCCCCTCAAGCCAGCACAGGACATATGCTGGGTTTAGGCGGCCTAAGTAAGATTAGAATTGAAGCCTTGTTTCTTAACAAAATAGCATTAGATGCTGACTCCAAAATCCTACCTCTTAGAACAATTTCACATAAGTACAGTAGATTGGTTAATTTGGGAAATGTGGGCTTATACAGGTTGCTAATAACAATGTTGTTCTGCTTCCCATACTTTTGAAGTGGGTTGTAGCAAGATATGGATGTGGTTAAAAAAACATAAACAGAAAGATCATAGTCACCCCATATCATATTCACTCTGTTGAATAAGAGTGTAAAAAGAGTACAGTGGTACCTTGCTTAACAAGCGTTTCACATAACAAGCAAAAATGTCCAAGAAATCTTGCTTCACATAACAAGTTCCGCTTCACTTAACAAGCAAGCATGCTAAGGGCAGGTGTGCGATGCAGCCCTGACACTCCATGCAGAGGCTGTTTAAAAGGGCTGCCAGCCAGCGCTGCTGCCTCTAGTTGCCCCCAACTTGGGGGCAATTGCCTGGGGGTGCTAGAGACAGCTGCCCCTAACTGCCCCCAAGTGCCCTCACTGACCACCTTGAACCTCTAGCAGCAGCCCAGGTAAGCCTCCCAGGAAAATGTCTTTGATTGCAGCCGCCTATGTCTACACAGAAGTAAGCCCCATTGTGTTAAATGGGGCTTAATCCCAGGAAAGTGGGCCTGGGCCTAATCCCTATGTAGTCTTCATAGGATCTTGCACATTGAATGCGTGTTTTGAATTCAATTACAGTGTTTTGTCATCATTTTTACATCCAGTTAATATTTTCATATGAATATTTTGGGGGTTGTGGAACCAATCGTGTGAGTTTCCATTATTTCCTGTGGAAAAATTTGCTTCACTTAAAGACCATTTCACTTAAAGAGCATGCCTCCGGAACAAATTAAGCTCTTTATGTGAGGCACCACTATATATATGAATAAGGGTCCATAAGAAATGATGAGCTAAACTTGGTATATCACAAGCTGTGCAGTCATGTTCTATAAAATCTAGCATGTCGTACTGATAAACTAGGGTTGTTCATTCATGCAGTTAATTCATGCAAGCAAATATTCAAAAATGCAAGCTCCAGACTGCCACCTCCATACTATCTTTCCTTTCTCACCTCATTCTGTTGCATGTGCAAGAAGCGGCCAAGTGGATCCAGTGTGCAACAAGATGCCTGAGTTGGGAGGAGGCTGTACAGCATGCTTTGTTTCTCAGCAGGAGGAAAACATGGTAGCAGCAATCGAAGGAGGGATGATAAGTAAGTGGGAGGGATAAAGATCAGGATTGCCAGAATATTAGAGACTGACATTAATATAAACAGAAAGCGGATACAATGTTCACAGTTCCTCAGTCTCAATTTATCTAGTGCGTTTTGGGCTGCTATAAGGGAAATAGGGCAGAATAGGTTGAGGGCAATAATGAAGGGCAATGATATAAAGGAGGCAGTTTTTCAGGAAATAATTTGTACACGTTAAGCCAGATGAACAGTGATGTAGCTGGAGCGGAAGAGCAGTCAGACTCGGAGGTAGTCTCACTGAGTGGCCCTCTTAAACGGACTTCTCTGCCCCCCCCTGCTATGCCACTGGGCAGGAGGAACATTGGTTGCCTTGAATTATACTGACTGAAGGTGGTGAAGAAGGGAAGTGCTGACTTATAATCCTTCCAGGTACATTTTTTAGTTGAAACACCTTGTGAGAGAAAGTAAGAAATAAGGTTGGAGTCATACACACCCTTTAATCAGTGATGGGATTCAAAGAAATTAACAGCCGGTTCTATGCCCATCTGGCAGCCACTTTTAAATAGCTATTTTTAAACTTTATGTGTCCTATCTCTCGTTAACAACCGGTTCTATGGATAGGTGCGAACCTGCTGGAGCCCACCACTGCCTTTAATTACAAGCATTTGGAGCAAAATTCTGGAATAAAAATTCCAGGTTCATAAATGGGAACACTGATTGCGCTTGTCAATTCCTAAGATCAGCACACTTAGCTGAAGCAGTTGATATTCCAATAACTTGGCACTGTGAGAGGAGTGCATTTCTTTTTTAGAAACAGGAAAACCGACAGAATAGTGTTGAAATGAATAATTTAAAACTGTGTGTAGTTCTTACACACGTGAGTAGCCCTGCTAAAAATCAGTGGCACTCATGGCATTAATATGGACTGCTTCTCAGATTAAATGGTTTCAGGATCAGGTCCTTAATTACTTTTTTTTAACGTACACCACCCACCAACAGTTACCTAATTTAGCAGAATATATTAGCTCTCTGCTGTATAAATCATAATTAAAGCTGTTACCTTACCTATTATGCACTGCAGAAATGCCCCATTAAAGTTAAATACTTTCTACAACCATTTTTATACATTATGTAAGAGAATGTGTAAATGTACATACAGAGCAGTTTAGAATTAGTTTGCATGTTCTTTAAAGAACTATCTATTAAATCAAAATCCTACAGAATTTCATTACGGCACAATTTTTTTATTGTCCCAAAAGTCCAGGCTGTCCCTTAGGAATGTATCTGCTCAAGGCTACTTTCTTATAATACAATTTATTGCTTACAATCACAACTAAAGTATTTAAGCATTTGCAGAGGTTGTCATAAGTGCTTTTGTTATTTTTTGTCAAATTCAAGCTTACACTTAATACAGTTAACTGTAGTCAATCCATTTCAAAACTCAGGAATCTAATTCTAAAACATTTACAACAATATACTGTATAAATTCACTTACTTTGGTACAGGGTATGTACACTGGTGGGAAAACCCTATTTCAACAAGGAGGGAAAGACACTGAGGCCATAGAGAAGCTGCTTTTAAAAGCAAGTTTTATTTCTAATAAAACTGATTTGGTTTCCAAGAAAATTTTCTACAGGAGCCTAGAATAGATTTATCATTAAATATATAAATATGATCTAATAGATGCCAAATGCTCCCTATTCTCTCACATTCCACTGATGTTATAATCTGTAATGCACCAAGCCTTTTGTACATATAATATGATTATTAAACTAATACAATGCAAAATAGATTTATTTCAATGAAGTATTACATTTCTAGATGTTCCAGTAACTGGCATAAAAGGAAAAAAGGGAAATCTAGCCTTTGCAGCCTGTTTTCTGCATTTATTTGTTCTGCAATAACATTCTAACATGTTAACAAGAAACAAGTTCGGTAGAAGGAGGTGTGAAATGTTGCAAGTAAAATTGGGGGGAAAGAGAGCAGGTGGCTTCAAAATCAACATAATCAATGCAAAACCCCACTGTTTTCACTGCATGTTGATCTCTCAGCAGCTGTACAAAGAAGGCATTAAAAGGGGCAATAAAGTGTCAGAAAACAGAAGCTAGACTGAAACTGAAAATTCGCAGTTCCATGCAGTTTACTGTTATGCCTGTGAGCAGTTTATGATGGGAAACACTACGATCATGCTATAGTGGAAATCAAAATAATCTACTTTTTTTCCATAGTTAAAGGACGTTTTTGTCTTTTGCTAAAAGCCACTGGCAAGCTGATGTAAAACAACATATTTACACAAGCTGGTATAAAACATTAAAATAAAACCAATTTAATCAGTATCATTTTTCACACTTTAAGAAAGCACTTAATGTTTGCTGTAAGAAAAGGTAAGAATGTAAGAAAATGTTTGCACTATTACTCCAGTTGAAGTTGACAGCTAGTAAATATGGTTGTAAATATCCATTGGTGTATGTCCAAAAGGTGGGGAAATGCTTTGGGGCGGTCACAAAATACATCTGGGATTATCAAAATTCAACAAGTCTGGACATCACTGATCTTATCCAGACACTGAGGCTGCAATCCTTTCCCTTCATTCCTGGGGGTAAGCCCCATTGACTATAATGGGACTTCTGATTAGACAGGCATAGGATTGGGCTCAGTGTATGGTTTAGCTCTACAAAAACAAGGAACTG
Organism: Cryptoblepharus egeriae; assembly: GCA_030015325.1. NCBI lineage: Eukaryota > Metazoa > Chordata > Lepidosauria > Squamata > Scincidae > Cryptoblepharus > Cryptoblepharus egeriae. Next base: position 88,064,751 of record JAREYC010000006.1, read on the forward strand.
CTTATTCCCCCCCTCCCAGCCCCGCCAGCCCATCACATATGAGAGGAGGTTTAAAGCATCCACTTCCATTTCAGAATAAACTTTCATTTTGCAAATGCTTGTTCCTAAGGGCTAAACCATGGTTTCGCATTACTGTATGTCTAAACCACATCATCATAACAATTTCATGCAAAGTGGAAAAAATAAAATAAATACACTAGGTTAATTGTCCCTATATCAATGTTACCAAATCTCTCAAAATTTCACACTTGTCTCACCCCTATTCTCACATCAAGGATCACTGCCAGTGAGTTTTTTCCTTATATTTTACTAGAAGCTCTAATCTATCAGAAAGTATTTATGTTTCAATGATCCAGCCTGCACTGTCAAAAATTACAAGATGCTTCTCCTACATCTTGTTGTCAACAATTTAAAATAACCTGCACTTTCATGTTGGACACTATAAAAGGTCACCCTGCTGGATGCCTATTACTTGTGACCAAAAGAGTGATGCTCATCCCTCTACAAGGTTGAAGAGCCAGCATTGTTCAAAGACCTCTCCATGGTCATGTGGCCAGTATGGCTAAATGGGAAAGGTACATGGAAAACATTGGGTCCTATATAATTCCTTAATGTTGGCCACCTTGAGTCCTTGAGAATAAGGTGGGATACAAATAAAGTAATAACAATGTTCATACATCATTAAGACAAAACATATCTAAAACCCACTCAAAAATTTGACTTTTAGTGATGTTCAAAATAGAACTGAACCTTGAAGAACACTCTACAGTCAAGACTGAATGTTAACATTCACCAAAGATAAATAAAAAATGACAGAATTAGTAGAATACTTTGCCATGGACAACTAAGATCTGTGAGGTTACATGTACTTACCTACTGGGTAGAGCTCTGGAGAGCCAATCACAACCACGCTTGAGATTAGACTCCTTTTTTGCAATCCTATTAGCACTTGACTGGGAGTAAGCCCCTTTAAACTCAATGGAACTTACTCGTGAGTAGATACTATTAGGAATGCATCCTATGTTTATGTTTTCTTTATCTTTTGGTTTTATTCTATGTTTTAAATATTGTTTTATTTACAACTAAGGCACCTTGGGCATCTGTTTTTTAATAAAGGAAAGGAGGAATATGTGTGTGTAAATAAATAAATAAATGTCATTTAGATTTCAGCTTACCCCTTTTATTCCCCCAAATCATTTTTTTTAAGATTGTGAGCCACTTTGGGGTCATTTACAGAAAAATGTAAGCTTTTCTGAGCCCATGGGATAGAGCAGGATTTAATCAATAGAAACTATAATCATTTTGAGTAAGCCACCTTGTGGGAAGGTATGGCTTAGAACAATGTTTCCCAAACTGTGGGCTGGGACCAGTTTTTGCCTAGTGAAATCACTATCATAGCTAGGGGGTCCTAGTGTGAAAAGGTTTTGAAAGAACAGGTTTAGAGGAACTATTCCCAATACAGAATTCAAGAACTACCTGCTGTTGAAGGAAACATGCCCAGAACGTTGCAGAACCCATTAATGAAATAACTGATTTCTCAAAACACACCGTTGGTTGTCCTAAAGGAAACCATTGGTTCTCCCAACAGAGACATGCCTCAAAATTACTATTCTATATTTTTAAAAAGATTCAGGTCCTAACTTAGCATCTGGATTTCCTTGTTTGATTATGGGTCTTTTTCATTTGTAATTTTTGAACAGCTGTACTGCTACATAAACAGGAGTGTTTCCTGGCATCCTACACACATCAAACCAAACATATTTTCCAATATTAAACCACTGCATTCCACTCCATCATTATAGTCCTGAATAGGCTACAAGTTCACAGAAAACTAGTCGTTTAATAACAATGCATGATTTTTTTTTGTAAGCACGCTTTATTAATACAAAGCCACCCTCTTCTAAAACATTAGCACATTACACATTCAAGTACAGTATATCAGATTGCTGGAGTTTAAAAGTTGCCAAGATAAATGGAAGGTTTTCTGCCAGTTTCTTTTTTCTTTCCCCCCAGGAGGGATTAAATTTCTTACTAAACTTGTGGCAATGAACATAAAATATAATAATAATTGGTTGACATTCCTATCATGGTTTTTTGTCTTAAACTTTAAACTAGCAGAATAAAGAGCTAAGAAAGAAAAGTCTTTCCAAATCTGCACCAATACAATGAATGATGTTAAGCGATTTTTGATACACTTTTTAAAAACAGACTCTGGAATAGATAGATCAACTTAATGAGAAGGTTGAGGGTCTTTTTTAAAAAAAAGAAAAAAAGAAAAGAAAAAAGGTCTCTATAACCAATCAAACTAAAATGCCAGAGCAGAGGGCAAAGGGATATGGAAACTGAGAAGACAGACTTCCAAGTCCTTTCCTGAAAGTGCTTGGATTTTGAGGAGAGTCCAACCTCGGCTGACAAAAGTGCCTTTGTATTGCGACACCGGGGAGAACGAAGGAGAGCTCAGGAAACCCAATGAAAACAGGCCAAGCCTTGTACATTAGACCCCATGGAGAATTTTGAATCATAGGAGCTGCAGACAAGCGCAGCGTATGTAATGCCAAATTAAAGACCACCAAATATGGGCAGCATCAGAGCAAAGGCAGGTCAGATGTACTTGCCACATTTAGGAGAGCACTTTATGTTGCAATTCAAATCACATTGCTTGTCTACAACTTCATCTTATAAAATGCTGGGGGCAGGCAGGGATGGGAGGGGGAAGGAAGGAGGAGGGGTACCAACAGCCAAGGGGCCTGCATTTCATAGACTTACCAGCCTCACAATTTGAGTATCTCTCTTTCTCTCTGCAAACTCTTCTCTCTTTAAACAGTCTTCCCTTTTATTCCTTTTTGAACACGAAGCATCTCTGAAACCTTGCTAGAGTTCTGATCAATGTTCTGATCAACATGATCAGTTCTGATCAACATGTTCTGATCAACATGATCAGTTCTGATCAACATAAAGGTAAAGTGTACTAATAATCTGCATGCAGTCACGCTAGGCTGATCAGAATTTAAAAATAGAAGCTAATCTATAGATTTTTCTGCATTTAGGTGATGTATTTTTTGTAGATTTTTCTGCATTTAGGAGATTTTTCTGTACTTTTCTGTAGATTTTTCTGCATTTAGGTGATTTTTCTGCATTTAGGTGAAAAAAAGTTTAAAAAATACTTCTGACTAGCATAATCCTGTGCATACATGATTACATAGGGTGCAGTGGCTTAGTGGTTAAAGGTGCTGTGCCTATCCATTTGAATCTCGGCGTGTCAGTGGTTCAAGACCCAAGCACTGCAAGACAGTCCTGTCAATTGCCCAGCACTTGCAAACACAGCAGTCGATAAATGCAAGTAGATAAATAGGTACCACCTTGGTGGAAAGGTAACAGTCTTCTGTGCACATGCAGGCCGCATGTCCATGAAGGTATCTTTGGACAACGCTAGCTCTGTAGCTTAAGAAGTGGGGATGAGCACCACTCCCCAGAGTTGGTCACAACTAGCAAGGCAACTTGCCAGGGACACCTTTACCTTTACTATAAGCACAGATAAATGTGTATAGAACTAAAGCCTTAGTTATTGTTTTAAATACATGGTTAATAATGTTTATTCAAAATTTTACAAATCTTTTAGAGTAAATAATGCTTATTTTAAGATCTAGTCAATTCTCAGACTATTACTATGAGTAACATAGGAATGGTGGATACTGCTGAAAATCATGAGTTAGAACTGTCCAAACTACAGAACTGTCAAACAACTGTCATACAACATGGGTAGCGAACAAGCCCTCAGGGATCAGGCCACAGGGGGCTGTCCAGGAGCCCAGTAGCATGAAGGTGCATCACCTCCATGGCACTCAGGCTCTTCAGTGGGAACGGCATGCTCATTGCTAGAAGCGGGAACTGCAAATTGGATCCTCCACCCTACCTTGGGTCTGAATGGCTCCAAAATGGAGGGGAGAAGGGTGCCAATGTAGGACTAAGGGATGATTAGAGATGTCTGACAAGATTGTTGTAAGAATTACTGATGCAAAGAGATTATCCCTACAATCCAGAGTAACTACGGGAACACGTAAGAGACATTACATGTACCCATAGTTACTGCACTGCCTATTGAAAACCTATGGAAAATTCATATTGCAATCCAGAGCAAATTGTTCTTACACCGGAGCAAGAACTCCCTGTAATTACTCTGGATTGTGCCCTATGTGAAGTGCAATTGTATTTCTCAATTTTAATGGCTTGGGGCCAAAAGCAGGATCCTAATAGAACAGTTCAGAGAAACATTGATCCATTCAAATAGAAAATGTTACTATAAACAGGATTTTATCTTAAGTATATAGCTTTTTATATTGTCCATACACTATTTGCCAGCTTCTGCTCACTCCTCTGTTTGGAGACTGGTCAATCCTAGCTTAAAACAACAGCTTGGCTAAATGCAGTATGATTCTGGTTATACATATAACAACAACAATAACAAAAACAAGTATTTATATACTGCTTATCTGGCCTTGGATTGCAAATTTGGCTTTATTCGATGTTGTTTACATAGAAAGGCTTATCCAAGCCTCCAAATAAGGCTTTTATAATACATAGAGAGTTCTATCTTTCATGAACAGACATATGCCAGGTGGATCTTCCATGGTCTGGACACACTCTGGCTGCTGCTATCCCACATGGACAGAGCTTGAAAGCTGACTTCTTTTGGCTGTCACCCAAAAGATCTCTGCTAAGCTTTGTCAAGGTTGCCATTCCAGTGATCTTGAACAGGCGAACTTCAGATGAATTATCTTCAGGGGTAATGGCAACTCATCCCTCTAGACCAGACTTTCTGCCCGTTATATTATAAGGCACATACATGTTGAAACATCATAATCTTGCAGATTCCATACCTCCAACAGAGACTATTGCCTTTTCAAGAAGGACCATTGATCTTGACTTAATTGGTTTGCTAAGTCAAGCGCAAGACTTCCATGTGAACAAAATCTTAGTTACAGAATTCCAAGAGTTGCTGAGTGATGCCAACAAAATGTGGTCCACACTGTAATTACATATTCCAATTAAGATAGGACAAATGCCTTTTTTGTCATCCGTTTAAGGGGCTACTGTAATTTGAAAGACATTGCCTGTGTGTACATGGTATGGAAATATTATGAAATATCACATCTATTTCTAGACTATTTATGGGGAATTGCATTTGAAGCTTCTAGACGCAGTCTACATCTACTGTATGTACATCTATGATTCTATGAATCTAACTTAATAGAACCTACTCCCTGGCACCCTCTGACTCATAAAATGCAAAACACAAAACTCATGTGCTAAAGACACTTTCTTGAGAGTAAGAACACAATAAGGCTTACTTGAACACAATGAGGCTTGAACACAATGAGGATTACTTTTGAATAGACATGGTTAGGATTGTGCTCAGTGCCATGAATGTCCAAACATTTTGGAAGAAGGGCCACATTATCTCTCTGACACAGTGTCAGGGATCAGAAAAATAATTTACTTTTCAAATTTGAATAAATTTACATATAAGAGGGCATTGGAGACAGATCTAGGGGATTACAAGGCTTGCTGTGGGCCAGATTAAGGAGTCTTGCTGTGGGCCACATTCAGGCTGACCCTGGGCTGCATTCAGCCCCCAGGCAGGGGTTTGGATACCCCTGTTCTAGAGTATCAGACAGGAGTCTTTTCCCCGTCTGTATCTGGAAACACCAGGGATTGAAACTGGAAATTTCAGCATACAAAACATGGTTCTTTCACTGGCTTTCAGTCCCATCCCAACAACTTATCATGTTATTAACTTTTTCATTATTCCCTTCTCCACTTGTAAATAAAAGTTCCATTTTAAAAAATTGTTCACAGCCTTTGAGGTTGTGCTACATAGCTTTGCACTGGTTACAGAGCCGGCCCCCAGAAAATCAGAAAGCCTATATTTAAGGAAAATATTTCACACTCCTTGCTGGCATATCACTGGCACACACTCACACAAACACATTCTTTCAATGCCCAGAAGGCCATCTCCAATTTCAAACATTAGCAAGCATAAATTGCCCCAACTTCATGATTAACATGTCATCTCCTTATAAAAGGGGAAGTGCTCAGGAGTAGGTAATATACTGGTGCTCCACAAGCCCACTGCAACAAAGAGTCCCGCAGCGTTTCCGCACAAACCACATTTTTCAAGGGTTTACTACTTGGATGTGTTTAAATCCCATTGGGTTCAAATGGAGCTCTTAGACTGGAAATGCTAAAGGTCTCCCCTCCTTCCCTCCCCCCACCAACCACCTTTAATCAGTTTGGCTGCTTTGTGCAAAACCCATAAAGTTCTCAAAATTCCAGGTGAGATACATATATCTGCAGAGCAGGAATGGCTGACTTTTGTGATCAGGAGGGGAAAAGGCAACAGCTAAGAAAAAAGTCACTTATTCTCTTTGAATAATGAGCATAAAATTCCATTTATTTAGAGAAACAGCTGAAATATTTCAGTTGGATAAATGACCATTCTGCTTCTATACCAGCAGCTAAGTCAAATTGCACCTTAAGTCAAAACAATCAGTATGAGAATTGCGATATTAAGAAAACTGGGATAATGATGAACATGACGGTTTTTTTAAAAAACCTAAGGTCTTGTATGAACCAATATGAACCAGTCCTTTTTCCTTTACATGTCCCTTTGATCTCTGATGTGCAAGTGTGCATTGACATGAATAGTCACAACTAAGAAATTACAGATAGAAGAGAATGGGGCGAAGCACCAGAAAGAGGAAAAAGTGGGGAGGAATGCAGTGCTTGAAAATAGTGATTACAGTGGTGCCTCACGTAACAAGTTTAATTCATTCTGGAAGCCTGTTTGTTATGTGAAATGCTCTTTATGTAAAGTGGATTTTCCCATAGGTAATAATGGAAACTCAGACGACTGGTTCCACAACCCCAAAAATATTCATATAAAAATATTAACTGGATGTAAAAATGATGACAAAACACTGGAATTGAATTTAAAACATGTAATTCAATGTGCATGATTCTATGAAGTCTACTTAGGCTGCAATCCTAAAAACACTTTCCTGGGAGTAAGACCCATTTAACACAATGGGGCATACTTCTGGGTAGACATGGTTAAGAGGCTGCAATCAAAGACACTTTCCTTGGAGTAAGACCCATTTAACACAATGGGGCTTACTTCTGGGTAGATATGGTTAGGAGGCTGCAAAGACATTTTCAAAGTGTCTCCCCACTTTCTCCTTCTCTCCATCCTGAGTCTCTCTCTCCCCTGCTCCCTTCTGGCTAGCTCTGAGCTGCTTCCCTCTTCTCCACTGCTGTTCTCTCCCTTTGCCAAGCGGATGCCTGGCCACTGGAAGCACAGTGCAGAAGTGTTGCTTTCGCTATGGTTAGGTGCACTAGGGAGCCCTGATGCTTTTTAAAAGGGCTGCTAGACAGAGCATCTGCCCCAACTGCCAACGAGTTTGCTTATTAAGTGAAGCAACGATTGTTATGTGAGGCAGAATCCTAGATAAATTTTTGCTTGTTATGTGGATCACTTGGTAAGCAAGGCACTTGTTAAGTGAAGGTACCACTGTATTTGGAAAATAAGCTCCCCATTTAATCACTATGTCCTCCTAGATACGTATTATTCTCAGAGCCCAATCCCAACCAACTTTCCAGTACCAATCCAACTGCAATGCAATTTTGAGGTAATAGAACAAATATTCCCTTACCTTGAGGAGACTGTTTCTATGACTCTCTCCTCCCAGGATGAAAAGCATGACCCATGGACATGGTGGAAGTGATGCCAGAAATTTGGTTAGGATCTGACTGTTACTGCTAAACATGAATCCTATTCTGGTACACAAAAAATATCTCAGTGAATATAAGAGGTCTCAGACCTCTTACTAATACAAACTTTATGTATTTATTTGTTTGTTTGATTTAATTTGATTTGATTTGTATTCCACCTTTCTTCCTAAAGAAGGATACCTAAGGTACCCAGGTACTTATATCTGCAAGTTTCACCCCTTTAACCCCTCTGGGGGAACCAAATCTCAAAAAAAAGTAGATGTGGTTCACAACAATAATTTGAAAAAAATATACAATAAAAAAGCAATCAGTAAAAAAAGAACATAAAAGAGACAGTGTGCAGAAATCCAACTGAAGCCTTTTTTCTTATTAAAATAGTAGGAGGAGTGACTGAATCAAAACTGTTGTGTAGAAAACATTAAAGGTGGTATACCCCTTGTCACAGTTTAAACTGGACATACCTATAAGCAAAAAGAATGAAGAAAAATAGGCCAGCCCACACACATTTAATGTGACATGTGTTTTGGCCCTAGACACCTTGGTCCTTTAAGGCCTGTTTAAGATTTTAAAGGTAATAACTTGAATCATACCCAGAAGCAAACTGGAAGTTGAAACAACAGCAGTTTTGCATCTACTTTTTAGTGTTTTTTTAAAGATCTTGTATTGTACTTCCTGACACATTACAGGTTGCATATATAACTATTCACAGATTACTTGATAACCAAAGGAATAAATTATGATTTTTGTGTGTACGTATTTAGGAAGATGAAAGATTTTTGGTTAATTCAAGTGCCTATACATAAACACATAAGCATGAATTTATGTGGCTACAGCTGACACATTATGTTCAAAAATGCGTGCAAAGGACGGTCAGAAGAACTGATTGGATGATTCGCAAAACCATATTTTATGAGTGAATCCTTTGAGGATCATCTATTCCAGGTAGATACGTGGAAAGCTGATTTACACTGAGTTAGAGACCATTAATTTAATCTAGGTTAGAAGTATTGAGATGGACTGGAAGTGGCTCTTCTGGATTTCAACCTGTCTATGGATTGGCAAGGATTGAACCTGGGAAGTTCTGCATGCATGAGTTGGCAGTTGGTCCAGTAACTGTCAGTTCCAACTGTCAGTTTGGTACTGGCTGGAATTGTGAGAGGAGAGGTAGCAATGGTGCCTGGTCAAGTTCCTCAGAGGCAGGAGCGCTGAAAGGCTATGTGTTCTCTACCCCTTGGGATGGGAAGCAAGACAACCCACTGGGGAGGGAAGCTCCCCATAAAAGAGACCTCACTCCTCATTATTGAAGGAAATTGTAAATAACACAGCAGGACACATCTGTCAGCCAGCACCAGGGCAGTTGAAGGAGAGGTGTAGGATGACCATCTGATACCTGAGAGGAAAATGGACAGCAAGGACACCCCTTGATACGATCCCACTTCACTTTTACCTCAGGGAACTGTGGCTACCTAGTTATCAGTGGGACAAGGGCAAACCTGACAGGAGAAAAACCTGGGTCCTCTCCAAGGAGCCAAGCACCAGGAGGCTATGAAGAATAACTCCCAGTTATCATTGAGAGGCTTTGAGTTGCCTTCTGTGACAATGGAAGACCCAAGGACACTTGGTGAAGAGCTGCCCAAGAGACATCAATACAGGAAGCCAGGACCATAACTAAAAAAGGTTCAATCCAGACTCTCCTGCTTCAAGGGGAGAAACAAGGCAAAGGCATCATTCCATTTAAAAGACTATTAAGGAGACACTATGATATAACAGGGCCTCTATAGGAAGGTGAAAGCAATTACCAGGATAAATATAGAGCCACATTTTTTTACTTCTTGACCTCTTATTGAAGAATGAACAGCACTAAAAAAGACAAGGCTCAAACTGGTTGAGGAAGACCAAAAGAACCAGCAACTTACCACTGATGAGGCTAAAAACGCAAAGAATCGCAAAGAATGGAACCATATCATGAAAGATGCATGGAATCCAGCAGCACCTACAGCAGCATATTGGTTGAGAGGACGACCCTCTCCTCAATCACCAGCTAAGGACTAAAGAAGAAGCTGTGTGCCGGAATATCCCTCCCAGATGGGGTATCTCCACCATTTGACCCGGTCTCTGGGATGGACATGACAATGGCAGAGAATGCAGGCGTTCTCCTCTCCCCTCGGAGTCCAGGGAAGCCATGCCCACAGATTGGATCTAATGGTGGCTTACCCAGCAACAGACCCAAGCTGAGTGTCAACAAAGATTTCTTAGTACTTTGGCTGTACATACAATATAATACACAGGTATTTGTATACCGCCTTTCTGGCCTTTGGACTTCTCCTCTGACTTCTTTTAAAGGGGGTTAAAATAGGCTAGCTTCTCTAACCCTTAAGAAGGTTTTACAATTAACAGAGACAAGCAACCAAGATCAGGGTAGTTGTGAGAGGGTGGGATCTGCCATCTTGGAATCTTTCACTGGGGTTTCCTGTGAGTACGTTTCACTGAAAACAATGGGAATTACTTCCAAGTAGACATGGAGGAGCTCTGTCATCATATCGTATGAAGTTTGACATGGGGTCCTGGAGAGATTTGTAAGTTTGAAAGGAGATTATGGTCTGAAAAGCCTGTGTATCACTGTGCTAACAGTCTTTGATGGATCAATTTTTTCATCTTGGTCATAAGAACATAAGGACATAAGAAGATTCTCCACTGGATCAGGCCAAAGGCCCATCCAGTCTAGCTTCCTATATCACACAGCGGCCCACCAGGTGCATCAGGGAGCACACAAGACACCTCCATTCAGGTGCCCCCTTTTCATCTGGTATTTTGAGGTTGCCCACATCTACACACACCCCTCAAGGCTTTGTTTTTTGCTGCAAGAATGAGACTTGGCTTTATCTCTTCCATCCATTTAGCTCTGCAGCTACTAGTTCTCATCACATTGGCAAATTCTCAAATTGGCACCCTTCAGTTCTTATCTTTGGGTTTAACCACAGCTTTACTCTCTAGACCAGATCTTCCAGACATAGACCTCTAGGTCACGTGGGCTGATCAGCTGTACCGGGTTAGGCTCTGATGACAGGTCTCTGCTCCACAATAGCAATAGGATCACTAGCATGAGTCCTTCCAGGGAGACTCTAGCTGGTTCTCCAATGTAATTTTCATAGCGTGAAATGTATAGCTCTTGAAATGTATAGGTGTGGTAGTAGGCAACTAAGCTTGCTAAGTCAGCATAGTATTGAGGCTTGTTCCAGGCAGCCAAAAGATAATGACAACCTTTTCGGGACTGATTAGCCACCACCATGGCTGAAGTTAACCTTTAATTGCCGTGCCTAACAGTCTTGAACCTGCTTAGCTTTCTTCAGCCAGTCAACGTTGCATTCTGATGCAGCCAGTATGAGGACCTCAGTTAATCTCAGAAGACTACATTTTCCAGTGTTCCCCCCACCTGTCAGACACTCAGACAAGCTGTTATGGAAGATGGGAGGTCCGGCACAAGCGTTACCTGAGGCAGTGGTGGTGGCAAGAGTGGTGGCAGGAACAAAATTCAAATTCTGGGCCATGAAAAGCTAAATTTGGATTAAACATAGCCTGATATTTTCCAGCACATATTCATAGGATTAGAAACTTGCTTTGTGGAAAATAAGTGGAGATTCCTTAGAGTCAAAAAGCTGAATCCCCATATCATATCCTGTCCTTTTGCTGCACTCTGAGAGAATTGCACCATGCACATAGTCCTCATGATAACCAGTTGCTCACATCAAATATTCAGAAATAATTCAGCCACATCTCTATTTACGGAAAATAACAAGGCTTAAAAATGCCAAAAGATTCTTGTCCTAAGTTCTACTACAAGGCAGGAGTCTCCAAACAAGCTGGAAATCCAAGGAACAACATACAAACCACAGCCAGAAACTTAGGAAGAAAAGAGTATCTTTGTTTTCTTCTACAACCATTAATTACGAGTGGGGCCATGGCAATGTATAGATGGCATAGCTAGAGCGGGTGCAAAGCACTATGTTTTCAAAGGACCCCATCGCAGTGTGCAAGTGCCCCCCCCCCCAATGCCAATCTGAGCCATTATGAGCACTGGAAGGAATTCTTTGCATTCTAACTCTTTAGGAAAAACTCATAAGTTCTACAGGATATGGACATCATGAAATGGATCTAAACATTAGAAGTAAACATTTCGGAGAGGGCGAACACCTTTCAAAATATCTTCTTCCACCTAGAACTGCATGCATCCCATTTCATCTCAAAACACCTGTGTCTCCTTACTTACAAAGTAGCATTCTGTCTTCTAGGAAAGCAAAACTCTTAACCTACCGAAATTGATACTACACTTGAATTAAACAACAACACTAAAAAGACTATTCTGATCTCAAAATATATTACATTTGTTTAAAGCCCATTTTTTTCCTTCTTCTTTCCTCTGAAGCAGAGCCCTTTTCTTTCTTCTTCCTTTGAAAACACAAGTTGTATTTTATAATGTACAGCCAGCTCTCGGGCAAATCTCCATTCCTTTCGTCCTGACAGACTGTTTGTCAGTTAAACTCCCCTTGTCATGTATCTCCACCACTGCCAACTCATGCACGGAGACCTTCACTTTTACAGCTACCACTTGCACCCTCTGCAACCTTTGTCATTGATCACTGATCCAATCCAGTGCCCACATGTTCTTCAAGTGCCTACACAAGTAATGAGGTACTTGTGGTGTAAAATTAAACTGTCAACTGTCAGCGATTGATAACCACAGCGAGAGCTGACCTAGAACACCTGCACTAGTGGCCAAGACAGGTGTGACACGTTTGATCACTGAGGCCTACCAGTCAGTCTGACCCAACAGTGTCCCTTTCATGGATTTTACTGATGACAAAAGGTGGTGGATTTCAGGGCTGGATCTGAAAAGCACCAGGTACTGACTGCTGCAAGCTTGGAATATATCTGATCGGCAGCAGGCTGGCAGCGAAAGGGAAGAGGCCACCGTTTTATGATCTTCTCATGCTCATCTATGGGACATTGGTCCCAACTTACACACTCACAGAGGGGGCTTAATAACCAACTAATGTGGAAGAAAAAAACCTTGAATGAATCTCAGTCACTCCAGGCTACCAAAACTACTCAATTTACTGCTAATACTCATAGCAACAGTTGTAGGACAAAAAGAGGGAGAGAAGGAGGAAAAAGCACAGATCTGAGGAAGAGTGACCATTTAAAGATTGGGGAAAAGGGGGAAAGCAGCATTAATTTCAAAGTCACACAGCATCATTTTTTATATGCGTAAGATGCTTTAAGTGCACACCAAAAATGTGATGTGTGAATGTGAAAAACTGTATTTGCAAATAAACGTATCAAGAAAATTCCATCGTCAAGGAAATATGATTCGTTCTAGCATCTCTCTGAGAATACATTTCATTGCAAACCCAGGTTTGCTCTTGCATAATATGTAAAATGTCCTTGAAAGTGGGAATGGCTTGGCCATAAATAGGCTGAGATCAACCTGGTTGACAGGCATGGTTTGAAAGGGAAGGAAACAACATCTGTATCAAAGCTAAACAGAGTCCTATTATGAAAGGTCAATAAGATAAATTAATAAATATAATATCAATAAAATAAAATATCAATAAAATAAATGTACCAATAAAATAAATAAATCTCACTATTCATGATAGGAAAACTACCAGATGGGAGCTTAATCAACTAGGGCTGCAATCCTATACACACCCAGAGTAAGTCCCATTGAACGAAAATTGACTTCCTATGGCAGAGACATGCATAAAATTGGGCTGTAAATGAGAAATGGATTTCTGTGGAGTACACTTGCTTATTCGAAAGTAATTTCAGCTTTGGTGAATAAAAGGGAAGTAAAAAACATTTAAAATAGACCCTCTTCGATGTAGTATCTTGTGTTTATCAGATTGCATGTCACCTCTAAACCAACAATACTGATATCTTGGTAACACTCAAAGGTATTTGCTCTTACCTTATAATCCAGAGTAACAACGGGAGCACGTAAGAGACATTATGTGCACCCATAGTTACAGCACCACCTAGTGAAAACCTATGGGAAATTCATTTTGCAATCCAAAGTAAATTGTTCTTACACTGGAGCAAGGACTCCCTGTAGTTACTCTGGATTGCGCTCTTAATCAGTTTCTTGCTTAAACATAGGATGATTAATCAACTAAAAATGTCATCGGTTAGCATGCCTGATATTATAAAATAACAATAAAACACTAGTTAAGAATAATCCATTGTTGCAGCCAAGTTCCCTTGTATTTTCAAAAGCTTTTTTCAGTGTTCCTGTTTTTTGTCCTTCCACCTGTCTACCTTCTGATTTCCTTCTAGCTAGTTGCTTTTCCATTCATCAGAACTGTCATCCCTTGTGTCAACTTTTTTTGTGAAATGTGCCAACTCTCACCTGGGGCCTCTGTTTCTCTACGCATGCTAGTGCAAGAAAAATCAAACACCGTTAGTAACATTTTAATAAGCTTGCAGCCTCTTGTTCTGCTTCTGTTTTACACTGGGTAGTCTAGCAGCAGCATTCAATTCAATATTAAATTTACATAAAATTTAAGTAAATTTGCTTGTTTTTGCAGAAAGCTCTGAGCAGGTAGTCTCTGTTTTGTCACAGCCAGTCACTTGTGTAAGTCCATGTTACTCCAAGCAGGTGGATTAACTTGAGAAGGAGCTCTGTAGCATTCAGTACTGCCACAAATCCCGACCTCATCCTGGGTCTGACCCACCCATCTCCTGTCCCATCTTTTTTATCTTCACCCTCTCCTTGCCCCAAACCATCCCCTTTCTTCCTTCCCCTCCCCTGCTCCCACTATTATTAGATGTTCAAAACGTAACATAGCCAATGCTGTCAAAATACATACACTTGGATTTAATTTTGTTTTGCAATTTACTGTTGAATTGAAGAACTGGCCTTTAAATCCCGTGGAATCTCATCCCCAAACACCAAAGTTTCATTGGCCCCCACCTCTCTTAAATCTGATATGGTAGAAAAAAATGAATAAAAAAGAAAATGAAATTCAGTGATTCTTGATTGATGACACACCGGGACAGTGTATGGCTAAAAGAGCAAAGTTTGTTATAATGATTGTGAACACTATTGATGAAGGCTGGCAGACACATCTGGTTGATCATCTGGACCTGTGATCATATATATATATATATATATGAGCTGAATAATCATACCTTTTTCAAAACTAATTAATTATACATGTCCAGAAAGTGAAGGTTTCCAAGTGTTTATTAAGTTATTTGTTGTGTATTTTAATCACAAAAACACTTTATATAAACAAAATATTAAGAAAAATATATATTCTAAATGCATTGGGAAACAATACCAGGAGGATAAAGTGGGGGTATCTTCTCCTCACAGTTGCACTATATTAAGTTCATGTGATGAGAAGATAAAAATCTATTAACTTGCTGCTGACCTTATCGACACAAGAATCTCTGCAGACATTACTGAAGCCATATCTCTTCTGACTTTTACATCCATAACCTCATGCACCAGAGTCCCAAAACAAATGTAAACTCTTCATGATGAGTGAAAAGGTGACACCAATTCAGATTCGAGCCTGGCTGGCTGGCAGTAGATGGAAGGTCCTAGGGGGACTAAGACTGGCCTATACTTTCAATTTGACTTTAGGGGCGGTTTTTATGCCATATGCTATTGCAGGCGCTGAATCAAAACAGTTTCTGTAGAACCATATGCTACCAGGTACATATGCTGCAAATCGAAAGGCATAAACCTCCCCATATCTCTATGATGTATTGCAAACATAATTATAACCGAGTAATGTGCAGTTGCATTCCCCCTAATCAACAATTCCTTCTCTCACCAGAGCTCTATCCCTCACTTTCCCTTTTCAATTTAGGCCAGTGTAAAGCAACTCAATTCCCACTCTATTTTCTAAAGTGCAGCTAAATGCGCATAATAAACATTTGCATGTTCTCAGATTTGAATTCTTATGAGGAAATCTGGAAGGAACCCTTGGAAGCACAGCCATGTATGTTAGCATGAAAAAACAAATTTCAAAAAATATATCAGTTCCAGGTACTCATATCACATTTCTGGAATATTTCTGCAAGGTTTCCAAATCATTTTGGCCCTGGTCACAGTGATCCAAGCTCTGGTAACTGGATTCAATTAATGTGGTGCATTATACATGAAAGGCAAAATCCAGAGCAGTTATGGGTCCACACAGTTACATTACCCTCTAGTGTTATCTTATGGAAAGTCACCTTAACTGCTCTATCGCAAAGGATTTATTTGACTTTAGGATATGGATCTATGTCAACTCTATGTCAACTTTAGGATATGGATCTATGTCATTTCTATGTCAGGATTAGAGTTAGGGCAAAATCCAGAGTAACTACAGGGAGTCCTTACTTCAGTGTAACAACAACTTACTCTGGATTCCAATATGATTTCACCATAGGTTTTCACTACGTGGTACAGTAACTACGGGTGCACGTAAAGTCTTTTACGTGCTCCCGTAGCTACTCTGGATTGTGCTCTAAATTTGACTTTAGGGTATGGATCTATGTCAACTCTGAAGATCATGTGGAAATATCAACTAGTTCAGAACACACCTGGACAACTCCAGACATTCCCCAAAATATCTCTTGCTTTATCTCCTGCTACCAGATTGACTCCCCCAGTTTTCAGTCTGACACCACAATCTTAACCTGGGCTGTCACCAGTCCCGGCACAAGTCCTATGCTGGTGTAGGTGTTGCAAAAGTGCCATAAGGGGGGGGGGGGGTGACATTTTGGCATGACAAACTGACAATTTTGTCACACCATCAGTTTTGACAATAGGCAAGGCACACCATATTAAGTTGGTGGCTGGTTCACATCCTTTAATAGTCCTATTAATAAATATTTATTAAATGAAAAACCAAATTTGCCAAACTTTCATGTCTATAGAACCCTTTGTGGACCTCTTGTGGAACACCTTCTGTGGAACACTGGTTGAAAACACTGGTTCACATCTTTTAATAGTCCTATTAATAGATATTTATTAAATGAAAAACTAAATTTGCCAAACTTTCATGTCACACTTGTGGACCTCTTATGGAACACCTGCTGGGGAACACTGGTTGAAAATCTCTGGATCAGTGAAAATCTCTGGTTAATTGAAGACTAGGGACTCTCTGCTGGCCAAATTGGGGGTCCCTGAGGGCCACCAGGGTTTACTCACCACTGATCTAGAATGAGAGTATCTCAAAAATACCCAATTTCTTCATAAGAAGAAATGTTCTTATTTATAAAGTATCTTCCTCTTCAATATTTTCGTACAGGGTTTTCTTCAGCATTAGTAAGGTGACATTTGAAAATATGGTGTTATCTGTGATAGATACCCTCCCCCCGATGCTTGCATGGTACCATATTTTGCCTTTTGGGGGGGAACATGGTGAAAGAGTTTGATTTACACAATTTGCATGTGAACCAGCATGAAAGCTTCTGTACTGATTCATTGCTTCTTTTTACTTTTTGATATTTTCACTATTTTAATGATTATATATTACTCTTTTTTTGCCACAAGCCACCCTGCATATCTGAGATAAGAAAGTAGGTTAATTATTAACAGTGACTATATATTAAACAAAATAATAACTAACATGTATGAGAGTCAGTGCTGGGCTTCATTAGATCATGCACATTAGATCAAGACCTGGTGCTGTCAGGCGGGTTCAGCAACCATCAATTCAGGATTCCAGGTATCTCTTGGAAAGTCATTTGCTAGCCGCAGTTAAAAGGTAGCTGTCTAAAAGTGAAGAAGTGGATGCAGAAGGACAAGGCAGCAGGAAGGCAAGACTAAAAACTAGGCAGTTGCCACAACAACAGACTTAAACTTGGCCTGGCAGCATTAATAATTTAGGCGAACCAATAGATGGTTAGGAAGTGGAGCCACTGGGTCACATAATTCAGCCTTACTTTGATGGTGGGCTGGAGTGGGTCAACCATAGAAAATATATATATTGTACATAACTCTAAGGCTGCAATCCTAAACACATTTTCCTGGGAGTAGACACAATTGAATAAATTAGGTCTTAATTCGGAGTAGACTTGATTTGGATTGCACTGTTAAACAGTGTTTCTCAAACTGGGGGTTGGGACAAGTTCAGGGGGTTCCCACAGGTTCTATAGAACCCTTTGCTAATGAGCCCCTGGTTCTGAGAACCGGTTACTAATTAGGACATAACCTAAATTAACAACAGTTTCTAACCCTACAATCCAGAGTAACTACGGGAGCACATAAGAGAATTACGTGTACCCACAGTTACTGCACCACCCAGTGAAAAGCTATGGGAAATTCATATTGCAATCCAGAGCAAATTGTTCTTACACTGGAGCAAGGACTCCCTGTAGTTACTCTGGATTGTGCCCTATTTCCCATTAGTAACCTGTTGTTAATTTATTTGAATCCCACCACTGGTTGGGACCCAACAGGTGGGTCACTGTGAACCCACCAGGTGGGTCATAAAGAACCAACTCACCAAGTACTATGAGTACTATGAGTTCAACGAGTAATGTTAAAATACTGTATTAGAATTGATGCTACCATGTTATGTGACTGCATTTGGGAAACGTTACAGATTTATATTTTTAACAAACTTTCTATGAGGATGCAATTAACAATGCTATTTAATAGGGCTTACTGCTGGGTAGGTGCAGATGGGATTTCAGCCTTTGGGATATTTGAGGGATTTTTAAACAGATCAGCAACCACTTAGAAGAGTGAGAAGGCTTCTTTTTTAAATACTGTATTTACTTGAAAATGATGCACACATTTTTCAGCCAAATGAAGGCTGCAACCCTATGCATGAAATAAGCCCCACTGAGTTCAGTGGGGCTTTCTCCCAGGAAAGCGTGCTTAGGATTGCAGCTGAAGTCTCTAAAATTAGGGTGCGCATTAGATTCAGTGACACATTATATTCTAGTAAGTGCAGTAGCTGCTACTGTACTTACTATGATATAAAGGGCTGCTAACACTGCACTGCTAGATTACAATGTGTTGCTACACTATTTACTAGAATATAATGAGCCCCTTTTTCAGCTAAATTTTCTCTCCAAAATCAAGGCATGCATTAGATTTGATGGCACATTACAGTAAATTTTTAAATTTATACTTATTGTAAATTTTAATTTACTTACTTTAATATATTGTTTTATATAGTTTTTATTATATGAAAATAATTTAATTTTGGATTAAATTTTCCCGCTTGATGATGTCATTTATTTTATTGAGAGAAGAGTATGAAGGCTGTTCAAAATGTGATGTGGTGCACTTGGGTTGTAGTTTGGGAATGATTGTTTTAAAGCAGTGTTTCTCAGCCAGTGGTACTTGTTCCACAAGTGGTGCTTGAGTGGCGAGACCAACTACGCAACGCAGCAACAGCAGTAGATGGCTCAGCCAGTGGACAGATTTCAAGCATGCAGTTTTCACATGCTTGGAAAAGTCCACTTGTCTGCCCTGCACCTCTTAATAGTACAGTGGAACTTCAAATAACAAATAACCCGAACTGCAAGTGTTTTGAAAGATGAGCACAGATTTTTCAAAAATCTTAGCTTGATTAACGAGCAATGCCTTGCATAAAGAGCAAGGCATTGCCACAGTTCAAGTACTCGTTTCCACAGACAGGTGGAGGTGCAGAGATGGGAGGAAGGCTGGTTTGGGAAAGACAAGACAGGCAGTCTGAATACTAGGGGGACTCAGGAATAGTGTTAGAAGAAAGCTATGTCCCTGCTGTTCAGACAGCATGCCTTCCAAAATCTATCGGTCAATCAGTGACTAGTGAGCAAGTAACTATAACAAAGTATTTGATCTGAAACCAAGCCATGTTGTATCCCCAAAATACATATTCTTACATACATCTGTGTGTGTGCATGTGTGTGGGTGGGTGTGTGTGTATACATGCACTCGCAATAAAAATACAACTGGTATATTTAAAAAAAAATCTGCTGGGAAGAGCAAAATCCAACAGCTGTCTCTTAAGAGAGTCAACTGAAGCAACTGCATCAAAAGAAAATCTGTTTATACATTTCAGAGACTTGCCCATGTATTTTTTAACCATCAGCTTTTGCAGTATGAAAATATTATTTCAGAGACAAGGATGTAAACCTTACTCAAAACAGGATTTCAACCATATCCTGAGAGTGAGGCATCTCTTAGATAGCCGTCCCATGTTATGTGGCAATTTGAAGGCCTGCTGATTTCAACTTGCTGTGGTTGTTGAGGGGGGTCACAATATCAGGAAGCAGGAGATGGCTCATCAAAGATGGCGTGTTTGCCTCCACCATTCATCAACTGGACAGTAGCTTGTTTTTAAAACATGCGGCGGAAATGCATCTCCAGTGACCCATTGTTAAGAACTTCCTTTTGTCTTCGAGTTTGCTGGAAGAAGTGTTGGGGCCCCTTTTAAGCTCTTATTTTTCCAATAGGTAATTTTCCCTAATTAGGACTCTGATTACAAGAAGGAATGTGCACCAAGCGTCATGAGAAAGGCATCTGGTGACTTTCCTTTTACTTTGTTACAAACATGTTCTGATTTCCCAGATATAAACTTTAGATTGGAGGAGAAAATGGTCCAGGGATGTTAGATATATCTCTGGGTATATACACCTGGGTTACAACCACTTTGTAAGATCCAGGAGAAAAAGTCATCAGACCTGAGCCTGGAAAAATCTTGGTATGTGTATTGTGAGAATTTGTGCATATTTACACACTGCTTTCCACCGTTGCTTGTTAGAGATAGAAATTCCTCTGCAGAAAAGATCAGATCCTGGCTATACCATCACAAACTGCTATAGGCTTATATTCGTTGCTACTGAGCATACACAGGAAAATGAGCTAGTCCATAAACCTATCCTCTCCAGTTACTTTCAATGGAAAATGTATGAAGCAGATCTTGGACAGAAAGTCAAGACCTTGGTACGTCACAGAGCCTGGGCAAGGTTTTGTTGGTTTACCGATTTACAAAAATACTGGTGAGATTTTTGGGGATAACAAAAACATATAAATCTGCTTTCTGCATTCTTAAGTATAAAAAATAAAAAGCCCCCTGAAAACTATGAAAAATATATAATGGGATAAACTGGAGGAGAGAATGGGTAATGACCAGAGATGGGCTGGCCCCATCCCAAGATCCGGTACGCCGGAAGTGGGAGGGGCCAGCCGGGGTCAGGGGGTGTGGGCGGGGCGAGGGGCAGGACTGGGGAGGGGCGAGGGGCGGGGCGACGTTGGCGCCTGCGCAGTGCCTGCTTAGAAGCCGGCCTGCCAGCTTCTAAGCAGGCTCTGTGCAAGTGCCGCCACCGGCGCTCACACAGAGCCTGCCTAGAAGCTGGCAGGCTGGCTTCTAAACAGGCTCTGCGCAAGCGCCGCCACCGGTACTCACGCAGAGCCTTCCTAGAAGCTGGCAGGCCGGCTTCTAGGAAGGCTCTGCGCAAGCGCCGCCACCGGCGCTCACGCAGAGCCTTCCTAGAAGCTGGCACCGGCTTCTAGGAAGGCTCTGCGCAAGCGCCGACGTCGGCGCTCGCACAGAGCCTGCCTAGAAGCGGGCAGGCCGCCTCTAGGAAGGCTCTACACGAGCACCGATGTCGGTGCTTGTGCAGAGCCTGCCTAGAAGCGTCCTGCCCGCTTCTAGGCAGGCGCGGTGAGCGCAAAACATGGCGGACCATACTGGTCCGCTATGTTTTGCGTTTCCCTGTCACTGGCGGTACGCTAGCGGTACGGCGCGAAGAAGCGGTACGGGCGCGTAGGCCCGTACCGGTAAGTGCCCGCCACTGGTAATGACCATGGAGTCCACATGCATAAGAACAAAAGAAGAGCTAAGGATCAGGCCAAAGGTTCATCTAGTCCAGCTTACAGTATCTCACAGTGGCCCACTAGATGCCCACAAGACCACAAGAGATCTGCATCCTAGAGCCCTTCCCTGCATATGAAAAAGTGGCACATAACCATCATAATCCATGGAAAAAGATCATAGCCACATCACTCACTCTCCTTACATCTGAGGAGGAGATTCGCCTTACACCTGAGAAAGTGAGTGTAAAGACAGCTTCCTTAGATATGAGCAGGCAGGGCAGCTGTGGTTCTTTTCCATAGACCCCTCGAAAACCGCTCTCGCACTACACCTTATACATTTTGTACCTTGTCCCTCCTACCTTGTACACTTTTAAAGATATTCTAATTTATAATTATACGAATTTATAAAAATGTGCCCTTAGAATAAAAACACATAACACCACTATCTGTACTTTTCCTTCTTGAGAAAACATGAAATGGGCTCTAGGGACAGCCCAGGTCTTGCGCACCTCTTCAGGCACCCCCACAGCCACACCATTCTCATGGCTGGCCAGGGTCTCCTGCCACAGCCTGCCTGCCACTGCCACCACAGCCAATCAGGCCTGCAAAAGCATCTTCCAGGAGGAAGGGGGCACACAGCCTAAGGTTGTGTGTGTGTGTGTGTGTGTGTGTGTGTGAATGAGTGAATGGTGTCTGTGAGTGCATGTGTTTATGTGTGTCTGGGATCCCCCACCCTATCCTGCCTGCCTAGATCACCCACCCCCGATCCTTACCTACCCTAGATCAGCCACCTCACACCCTTACCTACTCCCTAGATCACCCAGCCCTAGATCAGCCAGCCCACACCCTTACCTACTTCCTAGATCAACCACCCCATACCCTTAGACACGCATAGGATTGGGTCCTTAGGCTGCATTCCTATTTACATTTACTCAGGAGTAAACCCCTGTGACTATAATGGGACTTACTTCTGAGTATACATGCATAGGATTGGGTCCTTAGGCTGCATTCCTATCCACACTTACTCAGGAGTAAACTCCAGTAACTATGATGGAATTTGCTTCAGTATACATACATAGGAGTAAGTCCTAAAAGTCTATGACTTTGATTGCAAAGATAGGTGCAAAGGTCTGTCTGGTCCTTTGCAGGGCCTTCCTGCTACAATCAGGGGGTTGCACTAGGGGTGCAATTTCAGTCTTTGCCATGGGCAAAATTTTGCCTACATACACCTCTGAATAGCTGGTAGCAATATCAAATAGATTTATTTGAATCATGTTCTGATCCCCATCTGTGAAAGCAAATTATAAGCAACAACAGAAATCTTGTTTGGTTTTTGTATTAATCTTTAGTTAATCCAATAAAAGGCATTGCCTCCTGTGTTCGATGTTTCTTTTTAATTGTTTGCTATTAGTTATAATTACATTTATAACTGAGAAAAAACTTGACATTCGCTTGATGTCTCCAGATTTGAAAAAAAAAATCCTATTTTTTTCTTTAAAAAAAATTCTACTCTGGTTTTTCATATTTGCTAGAAAAAATGTCATTTACCATACATTTCTGAAGTTTTTCTTCTAAAATCCAAAGGTTCCTCACTATGGCAGATACAATCAAATTGAATTTTATTTTTTTCCCACATAATGTTAATCAAGAGCTAAAAAGATAATTTCCTCCGACCACAAAGCAATTCCACCACAGTGGAACAAACTGTTATCTTAAGTTTCACAGAGCAATTGTTCAATTATTCCTGTTTGTGGCTCTTTTCCAACTTCTTGAAAATAGCACAGACTGCCAACCCTTGAAGAAATTTTTAAAAAAAAGTTCCCTCACAGAAACCAGCGAGCATTTTCTGTCACTCAGTCAGCAGTTCAGCTGTGGCACACTCAACTGTTTCCCTCCGAACAACTCCAACTTTTGTGACTCTGACATGCAGAAATGTACTGTCTGTTTGAAAACAATTGCCTGGAAAGTTGTAGGCCCAGCGACTGTAAATATGTCAAAGCACAATCGCTGGGAGAGGTGCAGCCTTCAGCTGGTGCATTAAATGAAAAGAGAGCTTGGAGGGGGGGAAATAATAAAGATATTTGATGTTTATGCAAAGGGTCCGTGTGTCCAAAGTGAATCCATTATGCCATTTTGACGGGAAAATATGGAAGAGTGCAATTTGTTTATTTATTGGGACCGGACCGCCAGGGAGTGGCTTATATGAAGGTTTCTATTTTGAAAGACTCGCAAAACTTGTGGCATTGAAGAAGCTACATGCAAAAGCATGTAGTAATGTTACCTCAGAAGCCATTTTTTAAACTGGAAATGCCACTTCGAGATGAGTGGTGGAAACTGAAGAAGCAACTATGGAGAAGGTTTTCTTAGACCTTCCTATACCGCTTTGCATGTTTTCCCTGCTTTTTCATTTTCCATACATTTCAACCCAGTTAAGCCCAGAACTCATTCTTTCAATGCATGCTCTGCTCTTTCAACCTCTCTCTGCCGTTATAAAGCATTCTAAATTTCCCTCCCCATGTTGATTTGTGCATGACATGGTGGTTCTAACTGTTTTTGTGGTGAATGTGTTTGTGTGTTTGTGTGTGTGTGTGTGTGTGTGTGAGAGAGAGAGAGAGAGCACACTCCAACTTTTGAAAAGCTTTCACTTCATGCCAATTCTATTGTTGAATTCTGAATTCATGCTGAATTCTATTGTTTCTCACTCTTGCAAATGTAAATACTTCATAGTGTTTTATAGTTTTATTATAATTCATAATTATAAAGTGTGTGTAATTTTTTATTTGGAGGTCACTATTTCCAAGTGGAGTTGTGTAAAGCTGGGCACTGCAATTTTGGAATCTGGCATTTTGAAATGGGGCACTCAAGCTGCTTTCCTGGGAGCAAGTCTCATTGAACAAAATGGAACTTATTCCAAGTAGACATGGAGGAGCTCTGACATCACAGAGATGTTATTTTCTGTTTAATGGCACATCTGGCCATAACATCACTTCTGGGGTGTCCCAGACAATCCCGCAGATACCAAACTGAAATGCTTGAGAACCAGTGGTGTATACTGTGATTCTGGAATAGTTTAATTTTACTTTGTTAAACTCTAGTTTTAAAAAGATGGAGTTAAATATTCTAATAAATAAATGCAAATTCACAATACACAACTATGCACTAGGACTATGGTTCACAAAGTGGTGGCATTCCACCTACCATTGGGAACCAAAACTGGACCTTTCCCCCATTAAGAGAAGTGGTATAGTAATGGGTGCCCCCGTGGCTACACAGTAGGAAACCCATTTGCTGTCCCCTTAGCTAAGGGATCCGCTGGCCTTCAGGAGATTCTGGGAGGCCTGCATACAAAAATGGTGGTACAATTCCCTAATAGAGCCATTTTCAGTATTGGGGAATCCTAGCCAATTGAGGCCAGCACAGCACAGCAAACCTATCTGGTGTGGAGAGGCCAGCACATGTCTGTGCAGTTGTTTATCCCCCCTCCCAGAGTGGTGCAGGAATGTCTTACAACACCCTACCTCACAGGATTGTTGTGAGGACAAAAGGAGAGAAACCATATACACCACTTTGAGGAAAGATGGTATAAAAATGTGGGAAAATAGTGGGGATATTTGTGCCAGAGGCTGTGCATGCAAACTGTGCCACCACAGAGAGCCTTGCCCTGTAATGAAGCATGTCACATACAGTGGTGCATATTTTTCTTCCCAAATTTTGTTGGTTTAAAATGAAGCACTGCAGAGGTAAAACTGTATTTGGCATTATACTTATTTCCCAGTACTGGGCACAAGAACCAGCTAGACGAGAATAAAATCTGAACATCTCCTGCCCAACTGAGTGGCTCTGTGCATCAGATCAGATCTCAGTAGTACAGCACTGTGGAACCACTGCCAGTGTAACAGACGGATGATGCAGTGCGGTGCATGACAAAAAATTCCTCAGCACTCCTGGATAGTAAAGAAATGGCCTATTCTTTGAAGAACTATACACTTTTTGTGTTATAGGGCACTTGCACTTAGGTGTATGTGCATGCACGCACACAATGTGCATGTGTTTTATTTTATTTATTAAGAAAGATGCTCAGAGATACCCAGCCATAGGTATCAGAAAGTTAGTAATCCACAAATTGCTACTTTACCAGTCAACAGATACCCAACATAAGTGTGCACAAGAAGTCTCTTACTAATTTTTTGTGGCACAGTCTACTGTCAGTTTCATCACTTTCCCATGTTATTTAAGATATTATTGGCACTGTAATGTCATTACACCCATTTTACAGGTGGGAGGGACTCAACACCAACCGTTTTTGTGACCAGCAATGCAGGAAGCATCCAATAAATCAGACTTTGCTTGTATTTATGACATGTTGCCCCCTGCCTGATAAATGTTACTACTACAAGATAAGCTTATTCACACTGGCTACAGTTTTCCATATCTACCGCGTGCATTCGACTAGCAAGAGTGGATTTACACCTGTCTGCCATAATATCTCATCACCGCCATAATGTACCATAATATCTAATCACTTCACAGTAAGCATAAAAAACTACAATATTGCACTTCAGATGGCTTGAAAGCTTTATGAAGGGTTATCTAGAGATCTTCTCTTGGTATTGATGCCATGAAGTGATGAGCATGTAAGTGTGAACTCACTCTAACCATCATCAAAGTGATAATCCACCCTGGCATGCCACTTCACTCCACATACTCAAGGGGAGACATCAAAACCCACCATATTGCATGGTTTAATTTAACCATATGTTAAGTAAGAGAACCAGAATGTTGCAGTGCAACCTAAGCCCCACAAGTCCTTTGCTGGCCTGAGAGTGTCACAAAAGTGCTGTAAGGCACATCTATGTCACTCCTAGGGGGAGGGTTAGAGCAGTGCACAGACATGCACTGGCCTACCCACATCCCCACAGGAATGGGGAGACCAATAAGTTATGTGGTCCTAGGTTAGGATTGCACCCATAGACTTGAAGGATCCAGGTTCGAATCCTTACTTGGCCATGAAGCTTCCTGAGTTACCTTGGACCATCTAAGCCTCAACTGGGTTGTTTTGAGGACAGCATGAAGGGAGGAATTAAAGCTTTGTGTCAGATGTTGACTGATAGTTGTGTCCTGTGACTGTTTATGTGCTGCAAGAGTGAAGAGAAACACAGTGGAGTAGATTAACTATTTACTGTATATACAAGTTTAGAATTGTCTAACACAATCTGGGTCATACACATGAATTAAGTCCTTCAGTCTAATTCTCCTCAGAGGTTCTGCTCTGATAACTGCAGAGCTCCAACTGTTTTCTAACTGACAAACAGTTCTCCAACTGTCACACTCAACTGGCAGATATTCAAATCTGAATATTCTAATAATCTCAGCTTGCCTTGAACCAACTGTTAGATTGAGAATTTTAATACTTTGTAAGCTGCCTTGAACATTTGGCTTTGATTGGAAAAGGTGGAAAATAAATTGTATAAGTAAATACACATCAAGAAATTTAGATGAGTGCATCCATGCAGAAAAGCAGACTGGGGTTAGAGTTAGAGGGCATGTATGCCATTATTTGTAACTATGTAGTAGATGAGCCTGGTGGACAATATCACCTGAACCAGTTCAATTATATATTTATTTCATTTATTTTATTTCTAGCCCATCCTTCCTCCTTGGAAAAGGAAACCCAAGGTGGCTACATAGATACATATACATGTTTTATTTCACAAAGGAGAAATGTCACATGTGCCTGCACATATACACACATCACTTCCCAGGCTCGATTTGTAAATTTTGATAGACTTTTCTTCTGTTTCATGTGAAAAAAAAATCAATTGGCCATTGGAACTTCAGGGAAGCAGTAAGTTTCTTCAGGTTTTCTCCAGTTTCTCCAGCTTCCAAGATGTTCAAGAAGGCAAAAGCAAAGCCTTTTCTGGCCACAACTGACACAGAGGCAGAAGGGGAAAGACCACGTAATATGGGCATCCTGATGCCTGAATAAACTTACTACTTTGTCCGTCTGTCCCCCTTGGGGAGCCCCAGTGCAACTGCCATTCTGGCTAGCTCCATCGAATTTTGGACTTTTCCTTTAAATCAGTTGCCACACATACCACATTGCAAGCTGCTTTTGAAAATCCCATCTATTTCCAGAGCAGTCTATCATATAGTATGTATAGTGTCCTTCGTAATCCACTAGGGTTCTGTCCTGGAACCTCCCGTGGATTAAAAAATCAGTTAATAATAACAACAACAACAACAACAACAACCAACAACAACAACAACAACAACAACAACAACAACAACAACAACAAGTGAGCTACTGGATCAGGGAACACCATCAAATGGACAACCACAAAAGCGGCAGAAATACTCAATGTTAGAGAATCGGATCCTCATGAAGTGCTACTACAACTCAGAACCTGAAAAGCGTGGCTACCGGAAGAGGATGTACCAACTCTGGAACCAAGAATTCCCACATTCAAATACAACCTATCCTAGACTGGCTGACCAGAGACGATTCATAGTCCGGAAAAAGATCTTCACTGATGTTGAACTGGAAGAAATAAGGAAAAGCTGCAAAACTGAAGAACAGCAGACTTCTGTAGTGGCTGTGGGAGAAGCTCCCATATTGGGAGGCCCTAAACCAGAAGAAAGCATGGAAATTTTGTGTGAAGCTGAGCAAGAACTTGAAGGCCTTGGTGAGCTGCCAGGAATACTGATTACAAGGCAGCAAGAACTGAAAGATAAAATCCTGACCCATCCTGCCTCAAATGCAGAAAGGACAAGGCTTCAAGCTCTGAAACATATACCCAGAAAGCACCTGGCACCACTAATAAAAGACGCCAATGCTGCACTTGCAACAATTTACATAACATCTATTGAACAAACA
Organism: Cryptoblepharus egeriae; assembly: GCA_030015325.1. Classification (NCBI taxonomy): domain Eukaryota; kingdom Metazoa; phylum Chordata; class Lepidosauria; order Squamata; family Scincidae; genus Cryptoblepharus; species Cryptoblepharus egeriae. Next base: position 88,093,226 of record JAREYC010000006.1, read on the forward strand.
AATCAGCTTGCCTATAGCACAGCAGTGATTGTAACAGAAGAACTGGGGACTGAACCACCGAAGTCCTCTGGAAAATCAACTGGAAAACCAAAATGGAAAATCAGACTGGAATTGAAGATCAAGAGTTTGCAATCAGATGCAAGTAACTTAAAGAACATGAAGGAGAAAACACTGAGGAATGACAAAATCAAGCAATACCTGGTCAAAAAGTACTGGCTGAACACAAGGAAGACTGAAGAAGCAATGGAAATTGTGAGGCAGCAGATAACAGCAACAGTCAGAAAAATTGAAAGATATGAAGCCAGAATCATCCAGTATAGACAAAATCAAATGTTCCAGTTAGATCAAAGGCGCTTCTACCAGGCATTGAATCAGAAAGCATAAATCAAAATAATAATATATGAATCAAAATAATAATAATAATATGAATCAAAAATAATAAAACCAGAGAAAAATGTGACTACTCAACTCTGGAAAAACTTATGGGAAACCGAGAAAGATTACAACAGAGGTGCTGGGTGGATAAAAGAGTCTGAAGAACATTTCTCCAAGAACAAAATGGAACAGAAGGAAATAGCTGAAATGATCAGACAGAGAGTGAAAAGAGTTAAAAACTGGACTTCATCTGGTAATGATCAGCTCCATGGGTTCTGGCTCAAGTACCTGACTAGCCTGCATGGAAAAATGGCTGCACAATTTAATGAAATGCTACGAACAGGTAACATCAGCCAGTGGTTAACAACTGGAAAGACTCTCCTAAAACAGAAGGATCCAGCAAAAGGGATAGCACCAGGAAACTTCAGGCCAATAATGTGTCTACCCACCATGTTCAAGCTGCTGACAGGCATCATAGCTGACAGGATTCGGGATTACTTGGAAGTAAATAACATCTTACCAGTGGAGCAGAAAGGCAATAAACGGAGAAGCAGAGGCACAAAAGACCAGCTCCTGATTGATAAAATGATACTGGAGAATTGGAAAGCCGGAAAACCAATCTGCACATGGCTTGGATTGACTAAAAAGCCTCTGATTCATTGCCACACAGCTGGATCATAAAATGTCTGGAGTCCATCGGGGTCAACAAAAATCTTACAAATTTCATTGAAAATGCAATGAAACTCTGGAAGACAGAATTATTCGTAGCCAATGAAAGTTATGGACTTGTCAACATTAGACAGGGAATCTTCCAGGGGGACTCATTGTCCCCATTGCTGTTTGTCATCGCGATGATCCCTTTGTCAGTGATCCTACAGAAAGCGAATCTGGGTTACCAAACTGCCAAAAATTCACAGAAAATTTCACATCTATTGTACACGGATGATTTGAAGCTCTACGGAAAGTCGGAAGCAGAAATCCAATCACTCACCAATACAGTCCGAGTCTTTAGTACCGACATCAACATGGAGTTTGGCCTGGACAAATGTGCCACAGTGGCACTAAAGAAAGGGAAGATCACGGAAAGTGATGGCATTGAAATGCCGAATGGTCAAACCATTAAATGCCACCAACCTGAAGCCTACAAATATCTGGCCATACTGCAGCTGGACAATATCAAGCACGGGCATGTAAAAACTGTGGTCAGCAAAGAATATATACAAAGGGTTAGAAAAATTTTGAAGAGCAAATTGAATGGCGGCAACATTATAAAGGCTATAAATACCTGGGCCATACCTGTAGTTGGGTATACTGCTGGCATTGTGAACTGGACACAAAAGGAACAGGATGACTTGGACAGGAAAACAAGGAAATTAATGACTATTCGCCATGCTTTACATTCCCGTAGTGATGTTGACAGGCTGTACCTGCCTAGAAGATCAGGGGGCAGAGGACTTTTGCAAGTGAAGCAGTCGGTTGAAGAAGAAAAACATGCCCTAGCAGATGATGTGCGAGAGAGCCAGACTTCTCTTGAAGTCAGCAAGAGAAAGTTGCTGAAAGTGCAGCAGATCAATTGTGAATATCACAATAGTGCAATTCAGGCTCGGACTGCCAGTTGGCAGAATAAAGCACTGCATGGCCAATTCCTTGCCAAGATCGAAGGAAAGGTTGATCAGGATAAGATCTGGTTGTGGCTCGTGAGTGGAACACTGAAGAAGGAGATGGAGGGCCTGATACTTGCTGCCCAACAACAGGCAATCAGGACAAATGTCATCAAGGTCAGAATTGAAAAATCAGCCCATGACCCAAAATGCCGGCTCCGCAAAGAAGTGGATGAAACCATCGACCACATTCTAAGTGGCTGCAAGAAGATCACGCAGACCGACTACAAACTGAGGCACAACTCTGTTGCCCAGATGATCCACTGGAATCTATGCCAAATGTATCATCTGCCAGTGGCAAAAAACTGGTGGGACCACAAGCCTGAAAAAGTGGTTGCAAATGAGCAGGTCAAGCTTCTGTGGGACTTCAGGATACAGACAGACAAGGTCTTGGAACACAATACTCCAGATATCACCATCATAGAAAGCAGTAAGGTGTGGCTTGTTGACATCGCCATACCAGGTGACAGCAGAATTGAGGAGAAACAACTGGAAAAGATCTCCCGCTACCAAGACCTAAGAATCGAATTACAGCGTATCTGGTGTAAGCTAGTGCAGGTGGTTCCAGTGGTAATTAGCACACTGGGTGCAGTGCCCAAAGACCTTGGCAGGCACCTGAAAACTATTGGCATTGATAAAATATCACTCTGCCAACTGCAGAAAGCTGCTCTTCTGGGATCAGCACGAATTATACGCCACTATATCACACAGTCCTAGACTCTTGGGAAGGGTCCGACTGGTGATGTGAATGAAACCAGCACGAAATTGTTCGCTGTGTATTTATGGATGATGATGATGATGATGATGATGATGATGATGATGATGATGATGATGATGATGATGATAAGACCCATTTCCAGGTTTCTTGCCCCTAATGGAATAAGGTTGTGCCTTAATATCTTAATATCTTCATTATGGGACTCCCTGCTAATACAAAAAAATGCTAAATAAAAGCAGTTTAAAAAATGTGTCCCTTTACACCTGTTTAAAAACGCTTTTCTTACTATTGCAGAGAGGACTTCTGCAATTAGAAATGCAAAGGACCCCCTGCCGCCCTAACTCCACTGAAGAATGGGATGATTGCTTGCATGATTGCTTCTCTGTGCAGTAGAAATGCAGTTTTTAAAAACTGTTAATTTGCAGAGGCCATTCATGAGTCAAATTCATGTATAAAAAAATCTGTGTATCACAAGGTTGGACCTGTGCTACTGCCATTTGAGAAAATCAAATTTAAAACTTCAGTAGGTTCACCAAACTGGACGCAGAGTTCTTTGGACCCAGGTCACTACTGATGGCCAGAAGAATCCAAGGACAGGACATGGAAAAGGGGTCCTTTCCCTATGTTTCCAGAGAACAATGGCTCTCGGTTCTCTGAAAATGGGAAGCGCACCTGTTCAGTGCACAGACCAATAAACAATTGCTTTGTTTTCGCTGGACCTCCAGGCTGAAGCAACCCAGTTTCCTGAAGTCAAGACTGGAAAACTTATTCTTAGAAGGGGAGAGCTTTTCCCAGGGAAGATCAGGGACAGTGAAGGAGGTGATCTTCCTTCCTTCTTTTGTGCTCCATGGGTATGCGTCTTTTGGCGTCTTTCTGCGGCTTGCTTTCCACTTCAGTTCCAAAAAAGAAACCACATCGACCTCCTTGCCCAGCAAAGAGGTTCTGTTTTCTGCTTCCTATCGCTGTACATCGCAAGCTCTTGGCCATTTCAAACAGCTTTTCAAAAGCTTCATGAGCTATTGAAATAGACTGCACAGAGCTGGAGCCAGAGGCTCTCTTTTCCTTCCTTGCCAAACGTTCAATCATCGCTAATTCATTTTGTTCTTGCCGGAGCAGGTTAATTATGATGTCTGTTTCAAGTTTATTTATCTTTGCTCAATGCTTGTTTATTGATCAAACCGGGGCCTTTCTAGAAGAGCTATTTTGCTCCAATAAGGTGCTCTCAAGTGATTGAAATGGGGGTTATTTTAAGAGATGGACCCGAAGCACAGGAAACAATAAAAGTTTAGTAGGAAAACATGCAGGAGATATTGATGCCATGTAGCCTCTGTATTGGTTTGTGCAAGAAATATATGTTCACTGATAGTAGCAAAGCTCATTCATAAATTAACCAAGAACATAGACTCAGGGCAAAGCTCCACATAGTCTGGCTTGTTTGGGAAATTATTGATATTCACGGTTTTTTCCACTAGAATAATTCTCATCTGGGACATTCAGGTATCGACCCAGTCTTGCGTTTGGGAGTGGCTCCAGATCTGGGTTAGGCTCAATATGGTGCCCTCTAGTAGACCCTACACTAAGTGCCCCTCTTAGTAGTGGCATTGCTAATGGGATGCTGTGGGTGCTGCCAACACCAGGTGATGTGCTCACAGGGGTGACACCACTAGTGACCAAAATTGCTAAAATCAGTTTGTAAAAATAATACCATTGTATACAATTTGATGCATAATTTACAGCAGAATTAAATGAAACAAACGGAAATATCTCTATTGAATCAAAATGTCTGGTCAAAAAACCTGCATGGTAGCAAAATGGTGCACTTCCAAAAGGAAATGCCAGGAGGTCCATCATGAGGGTGATGCACTGGCCTCCTGCACTAGGTGACATCAGGTGACACAATCCATAGTGACACTGCCCATATTAGTGTCTTGCACCAGGTGGCATCCAGATTGGGCCCAGTCTTATATAAGATGAAGCATGGTGTCAGGTGGACCTGGCAATTGCTCATAGATACTACCATGTGCTTGATACTACTACTTGAATACATATCTAAAAGCCTCTCATGCTCCAATTCACCCAAGCATGAGAGTAGAGGCAAAGTATCTGTCTCATGACTGTCAGAAGTGATGCTGATGGTTATATGGGATATGGCACTCTTAATTATATTCCTAAGGCTATGGTAGTCACTAGTCCAGAAGGTTTGTCTTGCCTTCTCTCTCTATTTGCAACCTGTTTGGGTAAACTAGATGTGACATTGAATGCATCTCAGAGTCCCAAGTAGTGGTGTAGCTAAGGAGAAGCTAGAGGATTTGCCCCAGGCTCCCTTTTTTGGGGAGACATGCTGGGGGTGATAGGAAGGTGCCATACAATGCCTTCCTGTCCATCAGAAGGTGAATCAACCCAGGCCTTAGATATACTAAAATCAAAATTAGAAGTGCTTGGGGATTTTTTATTTTTACAACATGTGCTAGATGACATAGCCACACCACTCGGCGCATGCTTGTGGTTCCCCATATTCTCTTTGTAAGCAGATGCAGTCATGGAGCCCTGATATGGATAGCGGCACAGTGGGGACTGGATGCGGGGGAAAGGTGTTTAATCCTTTTCCCCACAACAATTAACTAATGAAAATTGGCCACTGCAGCTGTTATTTAATGTAAATAGCAGTGAAAACCATTGTGTTAATATTGGATAATGCATTCTCCTGGGCAGTTTGTTTCTCTTCTGTCATTGACTAATGTGGTTTCATTCTTTTACTATTCCTTAAGTGTTTGTTTTACTAGGATGTTACTGCACTTTTTTCTACATTTCTCTTGTGATGAGCTCCTGAATCAGAAAGGTTCCTGTTGATCAACCCATGGCTGTTGCAGAACTCAAAGAAGTGGAAGAGCTGCGCTGGCAGTGGCATAGCTAGAGGGGGCATGCTACTAGATTTTGTAGGGAACCTTCCTGCAGTGTGTAAGCCATTCGGAGCCGTCCTCCGCTTCAGATCCATTCTGGGTGGGGGGAGCAAGATAGAGGCAAATGCTCCAAAGAAGAGCCACTCAAACACTGCAGTGAGGCTCCCTGGAATACTTAGTGCTTTGCACCCCCTCTAACAATACCACTGCATCTTGTAAACCTTGAATCATGCAATAACTTGAGATGTTTGTTCAAGTCACGTTATGGTCGAATATAGTTCATTTTCACCTGCAGCTGGAAGATCACATTAATAATGCTTTTAAGGAAGGAAGGGAAGGAGGGAGGGAGGGAAGGGAGGAAGGAAGGAATCTTTGAAAAATGGAAGATTAGTGTATCAGGGAGTAGTTAAGCTTGGGCTTGATATACTACCTTTTTGTGTATACTAGTTTTCGGTGTACAGGTATTTTTTTAACAAAGAGGGATGTTCAATCAAATAAATATTTGTTTGTTTCCTGTTTGCAATCTGAAGTAGTTCAACCTATCACATAGGTCTCTTCAGCTGCTCTTCATTATTGACAAAAGATAATAAATATTCAAATTCAAGCAGGCAGTCTACCAATAATCATACATTTTTTTTATTTATTTGAAAAAAAATTATATTCCACCTTTCCCTTGCTGAAGCAAACACCCAAGGAGGCGAATCTTCTCAAAACAGGGCCCATCTCTACACATAGCAAAATGTGCAATGATCACTAGTAGCAGATGCATGTGAGCTGCTGCATGCAAACACTTTCTATTCAAGAACTTTGTTGTGTCAAATTTGAGGAGTGACGGAATATTACACTTCTGGTGGCAGCCGCAACTCTCTCGAACACCTGTACTAACCACTAGAGAGCCCTTCCTACCTCTATTATCAGCCAGTCTCATAGATTGAATGCTATCAATTGACAGGTTTAAAGTGGAAGGAATTGTATAAATTAAAAAGAGTCAGCAGCAAATATATCGAGATGCTAGAATTTATATACATGCTAGATATGAGAGGCCATAGTTATTACCCACTTAAGGCTGTGTCACTGATGAATGATAAGCCCAACCTATCCCTGAAGGCACTTTTCATTATCGCTAGCACAGGAATATGGAGAGCATGTATCAGGCAGGACTGCTCATTTCCATAGTTCTCCATCAGGTTTGCATTTCAGTTTATTACATAAAAATTACTCTAGGGATATTTTTCACTCAGTCTTGAATCTTCTGTCTGTCTCTTATATACACACGTATTCCAGATGCTCTTGGGAGGAAGGCTAGTCCCAGGCCAATAAGGGTTAGTGAATGAAAGGGGATGTTCTCAGGTGGAAAAGGCTCCTATATCTTTTACAGTTGCATAGGAGAGAGAGATTCCACAGGTGAAGCTTTACCAACTTTGCATGACAAATCACACCTACAAGGAACTCCTGATCTCTGCTCAAGTTGAGCTTAACATACCTCAATGAGGTGTTGAAATATATCTTGTGCTGAACAAAATGTAATTTTTTTAAAGAAATCAGCTGAGAATGCAGCACTGCAAGATATAAAGTACCTGTTCCCAAATCAGCTATTCTGATGCAGTGGTATCACTATGAGGGGTACAGACTGCATCAGGTGATGTGTATGGGGTATGTGTGTGTGTGACACCGCTACTGGGCAAAATATTTAAAATCTTTGTATTTTCAAATTATATCATCATGATGTGCAATATGTTAATAAAAATGGACAAATATGCATATAAAATAAATCCCAAACCAAATCAACTAAATAAAAACTGATAATAATACAAGGGGTACAAAAGCTGCAAATGAGTAAAAATTAACAAATGATTATCTAAAAGTCTAACTTCATCCTGCATATAAAGAGACTCAGTGAGACCTTGCCGTTCAGGAGGTATTCAGTCTCTTATCCAGACAGCCAGATCTCTTTAAATCTCCTTAAGTAGTCAGGTAAGGAAAAGGTCAAATAGCTAAGTACTGAATACTTCTAAGCAACCTAAGCAACTCAATAAACTGGAAATAATCCATTAAAACAGGACAAGCAGGTGCCATAAACACCCTACAGGATGTACCCTTAAATAGGTGTCCAAATCGAAACAACTCTGATAAATTCTGAAAAGCACCTTGCAAACATGTCACAGGAAGATACCAGTGGTTCCTCCTCACCTAATGAACTATGATGTGGAAGACACTTAACCATCTGGCAAAACTCCACTGAGCCAACTCACAGTCACAGAAAAATATAAACTCCAGCACTATCACCATCAATGCATGCCAGATCCTATGCCCTTTAAACAGAGCCTTTCCACCTCCTTTCTTCTCCTTGGGCTTGCACCACCTAAAGAGCTGATGAAGGTCTGAGAAGACTCATTAGCTAGCAGGAGGCTTACGGAGGGCTAAGAGGCAATACCATATTTACTTGAATCTAATGTGCCATCACATCTAATGCACACCCAATTTTAAAAGACTTAAAATAAAAAGTATATTTACTGGCAATTGTAGCATGCAGCTGCAAAGAAGGTGCAAAACTTAGTTTCAGTGCATACAACAATGAGTTATATGACAAAAATAATATAACAATGGGTTTTATGTTATGATTTGTACCTAATTGCTCAACTTTACAATGAGTTTATGTTACATTTTTATTATAATACTAGCGAAAGGCGTACCAGCATTGCAGGAGTAAAATTCCCCCTTATGCCATCCCCCCATATGCATCAACCCCCCATGGATAACTTTCCCCCAGGTGTAACAACCCCCCATGCGCAACTTCCCCCATACACATCAACCCCCCCAAGCGCAACTTCACCCATGCGCAACTTCCCATATGTGCAACTTTCCTCCCATACGCAACTTCCCCCATGCGCAACTTCCCCCATGCGCAACTTTCCTCCATACACATCATCCCCCATGTGCATCATCCCCCCATGCGCAACTTCCCCCATACGCAACTTCCCCCATATGCAACTTCCCCCATACGCAACTTTCCTCTCATGTGCAATTTTCCCCATGCGCAACTTCCCCCATGCGCAACTTCCCCCCATGCTCAACTTCCTCCGTGCACAACTTCCCCCATGCGCAACTTCCCCCATGCGCAACTTCCCATATGCACAACTTTCCTCCCGTGCGCAACTTTCCCCCGTGCGCAACTTTCCCCCATGCGCAACTTCCTCCCATGCGCAACTTTCCCCCATGTGCAATTTCCCCCTATGTGCAACTTCCCCCATGTGCAACTTCCCCCCATGCGCAACTTCCCCCATGCGCAACTTTCCCCATGCGCAACTTCCTCCCATGCGCAGCTTTCCCCATGCGCAACTTTCCCCATGCGCAACTTCTCCATGCGCAACTTCCCCCATACACAACTTCCCCCCAGGCGCAACTTCCCCCCAGGCGCAACTTCCCCCCATGCGCAACTTTCCTCCATGTGCATCATCCCCATGCGCAACTTCCACCATGCGCAACTTCCCATATGTGCAACTTTCTTCCCATACGCAACTTCACCCATGCGCAACTTCCCCCATTCGCAAATTCCTCCGTGCGCAATTTTCCCCATGCGCAACTTTCCTCCATGCACATCATCCCCCATGTGCATCATCCCCCCATGCACAACTTCCCCCATGCGCAACTTCCCCCATACGCAACTTTCCTCTCATGTGCAATTTTCCCCATGCGCAACTTCCCCATGTGCAACTTCCCCCATGCGCAACTTCCTCCGTGCACAACTTTCCCATGCGCAACTTTCCTCCATGTGCAACTTCCCCCATGCGTAACTTCCCCCATGCGCAACTTCCCCATGCGCAACTTCCCATATGCGCAACTTTCCTCCCGTGCACAACTTTCCCCCGTGTGCAACTTTCCCCCGTGCGCAACTTCCTCCCGTGCGCAACTTCTTCCCATGCGCAACTTTCCCCCATGTGCAATTTCCCCCTATGTGCAACTTCCCCCCATGCGCAACTTTCCCCATGCGCAACTTCCTCCCATGCGCAACTTCCCCGTCACAACTTCCCCCGTGCGCAACTTCCCCCATGCGCAACTTTCCTCCATGCGCAACTTCCTGCCATGTGCAATTTTCCTCCCATGTGCAACTTCCCCCCTGTGCAACTTTCCTACATGCGCAACTTCCCCCATGCACAATTTCCCCTCATGCGCAATTTCCCCTCATGCGCAGCATCCTCGTCAGCGCAACCTCTTTCTCTGAACAACATCCCCCAGTGCACCAGGGTCTGAGCACCAAATTGGCTGGATGTTGTTCAGTCTCCCATGTAAAGTATAGGACAGAAACATGTTGCCCCCTTTTCAGCCCCTGAAGGGTTAAATTTCTCCAGATGGTTCTTGGTGGGTGTTCAGGTGACAGAAGGAACTCCCAGAATTCCATGCTTCAGGCCCAGCAGTTGGGGAGGAATGTTGCTGAGTCAGCAATTCTCAATGCAAAGTATAGGGAGGAAAACGTGTTGCGCCCCTTTTCACCCCCTTCCCGTTGGAATTTCTGAAAACCGGTTCTTAGTGCACCCCTCAGTCATGGAAGGAACACCCACCCCAAATTTCACGCTTATAGGCCCACCGGTTTTGGCAGGGCGGTGATGAGTGAGTCAGTGAGTCAGTCAGTGAGTGACTTTTCTCTTTTATATATATAGATAGGAAACCAGTAAGATAAATACTTACCAATACTTTTAATCAAAATACCTCATTTACTCAGATCTAAAGCACCATCAAATCTAATGCATACCCCGATTTTGGAGACTAGAATTGGCTGGAAAAGGTGAGTGTTAGATTTGAGTAAATATGGTAATTCCCCTTTTGCCTCCCAAGGCTCCTGTTCCCACCCCATCTATGAATCCAGTGTGCCTGCATAAGTGGGGCAGAGAAGGACAGGACTGGGCTCTTCGAAACCTGCACTCAGAAACCAAGCCAAATTAAGCTGTCTGTCATCTGCACTAGATAAGCTTGTTTATCTCAAATTTAAATGCTGGCTGACACAGGTCTTATTATTTACTGACCTGGCTTCAGATGCAGCGTTTTACGATCCAAAGAGGCTGTTGCTGCAATTAACAGGATAATGCAGGTTGGGCACGGAGCCAGAAGAAGATGCAAATCTCCAATATCTTTGCCTACAGTATCACACTAGATATAGACTATCTACTGTCGGGCAGGTTAAAAGCCTGCCAAAATCAGGAGGTTTTTATATGGCAGCAGAAGATGAATGTAGAAGAGGAAAGTGAACTTCTCCACTTGCAAAGTGCTTGCAGTGTTTGGACTCAACCTCAAGGACGAGCTTTTCCCATCAGGTAAGCCTCAGGTTTTAGTGCCTAGAGGCCTAGATGGGCCTTTGTACTTCTTATTCTTCTGAAAACAAGGTTAAGATCATAAGAGCCCCACTAGATCAGGCCAATGGTTCATTTAGCCCAGCATCCTATGTCTCAGACTCAGAGTGATCCACTAAATGGTTCAGGGAAAACACAAGACAAGATACCTGCATCCTGATGGCCTCCCATGCATGTGGGAAGCATCCTGATCAGCTGTTAGTTTTCTCAGATGGTCATCCTGAAATGGGTGGGGTTGACCCAAACCCCCAGACCCAGAAATGGGTACCCCTTGACCTAGACTTCCAAAAAATCATGTTAACAAACCCTATAGTTGAAAATGTTATCCAACTAGTCCTCTTTTTGCCTCCAGTTCAGCAACTGGAGGAGCAAATTTGGCTCTGGGCTCCCAACGATTGATGTCAGACATACACACATTGGGTGACCGGTCAGTTCCATTTCTCCTCTGACCTCTGCCACTCTAACTAACAATGCATTTAAATTGGGTGACTCTTATTGACCAAGGCCACTTAATTATTGCCAATACATAACACTGTGAACTTCAACCTCAGCTGATACATCTGATCTCATTTCCCCCATGACCTTTAATGGACATCACTTCTTAGTCATTTAGGTCACCTTTCTCCAGAGCTGACAAGCACGCAGGTCACAAAGATAAAGACTGTGGGCCGCTAATCTACTATGTTAATCTGCCATTGTTTTTTTCATACCTCCTTTAATCAGTTTTGATAACTGGGCAAAGAGCCAGCTTTCTGTCTAGTTTTAGTCTGAAAACTTTTTTTCCTTTGGCAATAAATTGCAACGGAAGGTTCTGAATAGCTCCCAGTTAACATAATTGGTGCCTCGGACAGCTCAATATACTCCCCTTTGATGTACGGACAAGGAGAGGAATTTAGGAATTCAATTCCAGGCACAAGAAGTTTGAGCACTCTCTGTATTCTCCATCTTGGAGGGCCCATCTCTACAGCGAGCTTAATTAGGGAAAGCGGAAAACAACTTCAGATTCACCAAGGTAACACTCTGACAAGTGCATTGCTTTCCCTGAATGAAACCCAAGCCCCGGGCATGCCATCCTTCTTAGTTACTTAGCAATCATTAGCCATTTAAAATAAGATTTTGCACGATGTAACTCAGCTTTTCAAACGGAAATAGAACCATCTGCAAGTAGAAAAAAATCATTAAAATAGCACATACTACCGTAAGACATCAGATGGGTTTAGGTCTGGTTACCATTATTTCCACCCAAGAAAAATATCTGGACATTTCCGGTTTAAGCCATAGACTGCCCTTAATATGGCCATATTATCCAAATGTGTTTGTTGAATATCATTTAAACGATTGTTATGCCTCCTCAGTCCTTACAAATTGGATGAGTTAAAAAATTTTTAAAAGGCTACTGAACAGCCTCAAAATATTGGCTGGGGTTGGGATGTAAGGATCTCCTATAGAGAAACTTTGAAACATTCAACTTTTTTTCCTTTGGGGTAGTGGACCTTCATGACATGACTTGAACTGCTTCAGTCTTAAAAAGCAGTTTGCCCTGTGGCAAGTAGGATTCAAAATCTTTTGGGTACACCATTAGTTATGTGGTTCTTTAGATTCCAGCCACTGAGAGCATTAAATGTGTAATATTCATATCTGGTATTTAATTAGTAAATCAACCAAATTGCCAGAAAAAAAAAACTGGCTAATGTGTAGGATCAGTCAGGTCAACAAAAGAGCCAGCAACAGAAGTGCTAAATCTAGGTAGTGACACCAAGCTGAACAGCCAGGAGACTCTAATTAGAAACCTAGATCTGAAACAACCCAGGACAATAGAAGTATAGTAGATAATAGAAACATAAGAGCTCTACTAGTTCAGGTCAAGGTCCCATCTAGTCCAGCATCCTGTATCTCATAAGTGGACCACCAAATACAAGGAAGCACTCCTTGTTGCCATTCCTGTTGCATTAGGTATTCAGAGGCAGGCTATGTCTAAAACCTAAAGTCTCTATATGGTCTTCATGGCCTATAATCTGTAATGGACTGTTTCTCTGTAAAGTTCCTCCATAAATCTGTCCAGGATACCTAAGTTGATGCATTTAGCACATTCTGTGGCAAAGATTAGATTAGATTCCATAGATTAATTACTTGATAGGTAGAGAACTATTTCTGAAACAGAACCTGCAGAGGATGACCGCTTTATGGTGCCCAGAAGGGCGCAGATCCTTGAAGGGGGAATCAGAACTATGAAGGATATAAGGGTCAGCTGGAATTAGGAGCCCATCTGAGAAATTGTTTACATCGGAGATCTGTCCAGGGTTCTGAAGGACCTGGCTCCATAGTTCCTGATCTTTCTTGGACATAGAATCATAGAGTTGGAAGGGACCCAGTAGGTCATCTAGTCCAACCTCCTACCTGTAGCAGGAAATCCTCCTAAAGTATCCCTGACAGGTGCTCATTAAGCCTCTGCTTGAAGATCCCCAGTGAGGGACATACAGGCCATGCTTCCTTGTTTCATGTTCTTGCCATCTGTTCAAAAATATTTTCTAATCTGCTTAATCCCAAATTATTCATGTCAGTCCCTCCAGAACTGGACAACAAACCTACTCCATTTACATCCAAATGGTGCCAACCATTGGATGTAAATGGGGTAGGTCTGTGTCTTCCTAGACAAGAGCCAGACTTTTCCTGAGCTAAGCTAGATGTGCTATTTTTCTTGTAAATGACAGATTGTCCTCATCTGGCCTTGGTGAATATGGCAGGATAATCTGGTTGGATCATGGTTTCCCTATAATATCTAATTGGACCCTGTTTCAGTGAGCACAATCCCAAGAAAATTGGGGATGTTCAAATCCCATTGAAATTAACTGGAAGATACATTTTGAGTGATGTCCTTGATGCCCGAATCCTATCTCTAGCAAACTCATAGCATGCATCATCAACAATGGAGTACACCATTAGAATATGGTGGTGATAGTGGTGACCAGACTATCTGGGAGAAGTAAGTATAATCCCCTTTTTTTCCTCCCTCTTTGGAACCCACCAGGGTTCCAATGGATCTCCTTGGTCCTATGCCAGATATTTAGCTGGTATAAATCCAGAGAGGTAAGGAATGTGTTGGGCCAGGAAAAACTGGATAGGATCTTAGCATACACTGCTACTGCAATGATCTTTCCTCTCCCACCCCTGAATAAATCCCAGTTCAACCCATTCCCCACCCAATCCTCCCCTAAACTGACACCACCACCACTCCAGGTGACCGGAACCCACTGGTATGTGCACAGGGCCACAAGCCATTTGCACCAGCAATATCAAAGGGCATAATTGTGGCTGGCATTTACGCTATCAGAACAAGAATTGTCAGCAGAAGCCCAGCCTTGGACTTCCCCCAAATCCAGAGTAACTACAGGAGCACATAAGAGATTTTACGTGCTCCCATAGTTTCTGCACCACCTAGTGAAAACCTATGGAAAATTCATATTGAAATCCAGAGTAAGTTGTTCTTACTCCAGAGCAAGGACTCCCTGTAGTTACTCTGGATTTTGCCTTTAGACTGCATGCCTAACTCTTTTCAGATTGTGTCCAATGATTTTAGTAATTGCATCACAGGCAAAAAAAGAAATCTTTATTTCTCTCCAGTTGTTGTTTGTGTTTAAATGCGTTCTTAAAATCGCTGATGCTAGTGAGCATGGGATTGCTTAAAATTGCTGATGCTGGATAGCATAGTGATGCTATCCCACCTTTTAAAAGGTCTGATCAATTAACCCTTTTACGTTTATCTTCCCAAGAATTATGGAGGTAAAAAAGAAACCTTTTCAACTGTGTTAATGTATTCTTGTAAGCAATTCATTGGCAGCTTAAAGAGACTTTAGATGGAAATCACAATCCAGTTTGTGTGTTTGGACACACGAACTGTACTTCTTGAGTAGGGGTTTCCAAATATTTTGGCAGGAGGGCCACATGATCTCTCTGACACTGTGTTGGGGGCCAGAAAAATGATCTACATTTCAAATTTGAATAAATTTGCATAAATTTACAGATAAAGAGACAGATCCAGTGGATTACAAGGCTTGCCCATGGGCCTGAAGGAAGGGTCTTGCTGTGGGCCACATTGAGGCTTACAGCGGGCTGGGATTTAGATATCCCAGCTCTTGAGAAAAGAATGATTTTGGAAGGTATTGATACATTGCCCATATTCACAGCACATCTTTTGTAAATGCATTATTTTTGCCCATTCTCTATTGTTTAATATTTAATGAAAAGCTATCTTTAAAAATACACATGTACATCAGTAGTATTCAGGCATTTCAGCCCAAGACAAATTTTTCACATTTAAAAATCTGTCTGGGACCTCCATCAAAATTACTAGGATGTTCCTCCATGTCTACTTGGAATTAAATCCCATTGTGTTCAGCAAGCCTTACTCCCAGGAAAACCAAGTGCGAGATTCCAAGAAGGTGGATCCCCTTCATGATCCCCCTGACACTAGGTTGCAACCCCCCAAGGGGGTCCTGACACCCACTTTGAAGACCACTGATGTACATGGTGCAACATAGTTGTTAAAGTCAGAACTATGTGTTACAAAGAACATGAGGCTGCTGTAGAAACTGGCAGTCCCACACCCAATTCCCCTTTCCCTTATATAATGTCTTGCTCAATTTACCCATAATCTGATATCAATCCAGCATGGATATTTCTGCTTTCATAACATAGCATTGCAGAGTACTGCGCACTATCCTTCCACCCCCTGGACTGGGGGGAAAAAGTGGTGTGGAACGGAAGTGGGAGAGGAGGAGAGAGGTAGGAGGAACTCAGTTTCTCATTTCCCTTTTTAATCCAGGATATGAGATGAGCAAAGGATGGCATGCCAGAGGTAATAGGGCTCAGGCGGCTATTGCTTACTAGTATCTCAGATTCGGGGACAATCATAGCAATACCTCCCCTGATAATTACATGACATGGGAGAGGCAGCGGGAAGGATCCTGAACTGAATGTACTTGGATGAACACTTGCAGATCATGGCTTCTGCCTACTGATCTATTTTCATTAAAAAAAATCAATCAATCAAAAAAGTGATATTACAATTGTTTGTGAAAAATTATGAAAATATGCCACCAAATAAATGAACATTTACTCTGAAGCACCTGAGTGCAAAAGAATTAGTGGTCAGATCTTCCAGCATAAACCGTTTTGTTGTAACAACAAACTGAACTTCAAACTCAAGTAATAAAAAAACTTCAGAAACAACAGGTGGAAATGAAAAATCGTTGCTTCTGCTAGCACCAGTAAGGCTACAGTCCTAAAGACACTTTCCTGGGAGTAAGATCCATTGAACTTTTGAATAGACATGGTAAAGATTGTACTCCAAAGCACACGTTCCTGGGAGTAAGGCCAGTCGAACCCAATGTGATAGATAGATAGATAGATAGATAGATAGATAGATAGATAGATAGATAGATAGATAGATAGATAGATAGATAGATAGATAGATAGAGATTGATTGATTGATTGATTGATTGATTGATTGATTGATTGATTGATTGATTGATTGATTGATTGATTGGCCAAGTATGAACTCCATACCCGGAATTTGGCTTCGGCAACGGCTGCAGACATACAAACACCAACACACAAATATCAAACAATACATACAGAGCATACTTCAGATAGAACACTACTTCAGTATTTCCAAAAGTCCCTCCGCATAGTTGATGGTTCAGCAATTTAATGGCACAAGGAAAAAAACTGTCCTTCTGCCTAGTTGACTTAGTGTACAGAGTCCTATATCGGCATCCAGAGGGAAGAAGCTCAAACAAAATGTGACCAGGGTGAAGAGGGTCTGCAGCAATACTCATGGCTCTCTTCTTGACCCGAGCGATATATAGATCCTCCATAGAGGGCAGACTGACTCCAATTATTTTCTCTGCCATACTTATAGTTCTTTGTAGTTTTTTCTTGTCCAGTTTGGATGCTGTGCCAAACCAGACAGTGATGGAACTGCAGAGAACAGATTCAATAATTCCCCTATAAAACAGGGTCAACAGCTCTTGAGGCAGATTGAATTTCCTCAGTTGACGCAAGAAGAACATCCTCTGATGAGCCTTTTTAATGATGCTGCTGATGTTAGTTGACCATTTCAGGTCTTGGGAGACTAAAGAGCCCAAGAACTTGAAGGACTCCACCACTGAAACCACATTACCACAGATGGAAAGTGGAAGTAGCATAGGGAGGTGCTTCCTAAAGTCTACCATCATTTCCACAGTTTTTTGTGAATTAAGCTCCAGATGATTCCTACTGCACCACAGAACCAGTTGTTCAACCTCCAGTCTGTATGCAGATTCATCACCATCATGGATAAGACCAATGACCGTTGTGTCATCTGCAAACTTCAAAATTTTAACAGAGGGGTCCAAAGAGGTGCAGTTATTTGTATAAAGGGAGAAAAGCAACGGGGAGAGCACACACCCTTGAGGAGCTCCTGTGCTGATAGTTCGAGTACTAGATGTAATTTTCCCCAACCTCACCTGCTGCTTCCTGTCCGTCAGAAAGCTGAGTATCCACTGACAGATAGGAGCAGATACATTAAGGTGGATCAGTTTAGAATAGAGGAATGATGGAACAATAATGTTGAACACTGAGCTGAAGTCCACAAAAAGGACCCGTACATATGTCCCTAAAAAATCCAGAATAGTGCATATCTACTCAGAAGTAAGTCCCATTGAGTTCAATAGTACTTACTCCCGAGGAAAGTAGGATTGCACCCTGCAGGGAGGATCCCTGCCAAACTGAGCACTTTGAATCATTATGTCATAGGCAAACCTAAATGGAGGAGGACAATTTTAGCCATCAGAGAATCAGAGAAAGGTTGAAAGGCTGGAACATGTGTTGAATGAATGATTTCTAGGTATAATTAAAAGGTGTTGAAAGAATGGATTGTCAGAAAACAAACTGTTAGAATGTGGGGGATACCTGTACCATCACTGAGATAAGGATACCTGTACCATCAAAACAGCTCCAAGGTAAGGAATCTGACATTGCCCTACCTTGTTGAGGCCACAACTCTGCCAATTTTGGAAAGTTAGTTAGGACTGCATTCAAAGACCTCCATAAGTCTAAATCATATGCTGCTTTTACTTGCTTTCAACAGTACCTACTTAAATATTAGCAGAGGGGATACTAATCGTCTCCTTTTAATGATTGGTAATGTAACACATTCTTCAACAAGTATCATTGGCAAGTGATTAATTTTTAGAAGAAATTAATTTTTAAAAGACAGCATTAGATAAGCATGTAATCTGCAATTTAAATTGCAGGGCCACAGGCAGAGCCCAGGTTAAATGGCATGTTTTCAACCTATAAGCTGCCTATTTAGCAGGTAGAGATCACAGGCTGAGTTTCTCACTGCAGCGAACCGTGCCAAGATCGGAGGGAGAAAGGGAAAAGCAGAGATCATACCAGGACATCATAACAGAAATAGCCACTCTGTTTATTTAGTGGTCTAACACTGAAAATATGAAGGTCACGGTAGAGTACATTGTCTGAAAAAAAAATACAGCAACACTATATGTTCAAATCACAATTAAAATAATTTCTAAAAAAATTGAAATATGGTTTTAAAGAATTCTTTAAAACCACCAGCGGAAATAAATCACATTTGTATGTTTCCAGGGCATTGGCAGGAAGGTGCACGGCAGCGGGGAAGGTGACATGGAGTGGGGGAGATGGAAAAGAGTAGAGGAAGGCAAAATGAGAAACCAATGGGGATAGCGGGACTGGGAGAAGTTGGAAGGATGTAGTGATGGTGATGGGAGAAAGGCAGCGTGGGTCCATGTAGGGGACAGCTTTGGCAACAGTGGCTGCCACCAAATCAATGCAATTTCACTGGGGTAGATCCAAATAGACCCTCTGCACTACAGACCTTTCCTGGGGTAAGGGAACAAATGTTCCCTTAGCCAAAGGACCTCTGTGACTGCCCACTGTGAATGCAGTGATAGCCTTTTTGTTGCATTGATAGGGATGCAATTGAATTGATAGGAATTGTGTGTGAATTGATAGTATAAGACTAGTATAAGTCTATAGTATAAGGCTGCAATCCTAACACCTAATTGGGCTGGCACAAGTTCCATTCTGGCCTGAAAGTCTAACCCCTTCCTTGGGGAGTTAGGCCAGTGCACAGGCCCTCAAGGCCCTCACCCCCTGGCTCCTCACCACCTACTGTATGCCGCAGCCAACATGGCCATGTGGTTGCATTGGGTGGACAGAGGAGTCAGGGAGCAGGAAGGCCAAGATCCTAGGAGAGGGCAGAGCCCACCAGTAAAAGCCAATGCACATGGACCATGTGGGCAACCTACGGACTCGGCTGGGCCAACTCAGCCTGGTCAGCCAAATGGTGACCCCAACAGCAGCAGCAGCTAACATTGCCACAAGCACCTTTCCGCCTCACCACCCACCTCACCGCTGAGCTCCTGGACCACCTGGCTGAACTGGCCAGAAGCATCCAGCGCTTTGGGATCAGCCCAGAACCAGAGAACAGCAGCAGCAGGAGAGGATGAAGTTTCGGCCCGACGCTTGCAAAGGGTCCAGGAAGCTCTGTACTGGGAAGCCATAGCCACAGTCAGCCAAAAGGCGGAGGAATCCCAAAACCTGCGAGATGTCTCACAATACAGATTCTGAGGTGAGGCAGCTGCCAGGGAGATTTTTCGAAAGAAGAACCACATGCCCTTGAGTTTCTGTGAGATGCGCTGGAGGGCCTATCACCAGATTCTCCGCGTGGGTGCCAACTTCTTTTTCCTTCATCGTGGGTTGCATCAGATGCCTCTCAGGGACGTGGTCCGACACTTTGTGGCAGACAGCCCAGTGGCCAAGCAGGTCTAGGAGGCCATCACCTGACATCTGGCCTAGTCAGCACTGCCCCAACATAGTTGGGAGATGGTAGTCTTGGGCCTGAAACCCAGACTGACCAATGGCAATGATGACGCCTCGCTGAGAGGACCACCCACAGGCCTGACCAAAGTCCCCTGGGATTTGGTCCAGCTGGTCAATCTAAGCACCATCCAGTCAAGTATCCAACACCTACATGAGGCCAGGAGACATAGGTGTCCCCCAAAGCAAACCCTGGGCAGACATTCGGCCATCTGGGAACAGCAGCAGAGTGGCAAAGTTGCCCTGAGGACACAACAGTGGCAGGAGAGGTGGAGGTGGCTACACTCAACCCCCATCACTTAGGCACATCTATATATATAAAAGAGAAAAGTCACTGACTGACTCATCACCGCCCTGCCGAAACTGCCCGCCCTAGAAGCGTGAAATTTGGGGTGGGTGTTCCTTCCGTGTTGGAGGGGTGCACTAAGAACTGGTTTCTGGAAATTCCAACCGGAAGGGGGTGAAAAGGGGCGCAACGCTATACTTTGCATTGAGAATTGCTGACTCATCAACATTCCGCCCCAACTGCTGGGCCTGAAGCATGGAATTCTGGGAGTTCCTTCTGTCACATGAACTCCCACCAAGAACCATCTGGAGACATTTAACCCTTCAGGGGCTGAAAAGGGGGCAACGTGTTTTTGTCCTATACTTAATATGGGAGACTGAACAACATCCAGCCAATTTGGTGCTCAGACCCTGGTGCACTGGGGGATGTTTTCCAGAGGAAGAGGTTGCACTGGCGAGGATGCTGCACATGGAGGAAAGTTGCGCATGGGGGAAAGTTGCGCATGGGGAAAAGTTGCGCATCGGCGGATGATGCGCATGGGGAAAGTTGCGCTTGAGGGGATGATGCACATGGGTGGAAGTTGCGCATGGGGGGATGATGCGCATGGGGGAAAGTTGAGCATGGAGGATAGTTACGCATGGAGGATAGTTACGCATGGGGGATGATGCGCATGGGGGAAAGTTGTGCATGGGGGAAGTTGCACATGGGGAAAGTTGCGCATGGGGGAAAGTTGTGCATCGGCGGATGATGTGCATGGGGAAAGTTGTGCATGAGGGGATGATGCACATGGGGAAGTTGCGCACGGGTGGAAGTTGCGCATGGGGGAAAGTTGCGCATGGGGGAAAGTTGCGCATGGGGGAAAGTTGCGCATGGGGGAAAGTTGCGCATGGGGGTTGATGCACATGGGGGAAAGTTGCACATGAGGGAAAGTTGCGCATGGGGGAAAGTTGCGCATGGGGGAAAGTTGCGCATTGGGGTTGATGCACATGGGGAAAGTTGCACATGGGGGAAAGTTGCGCATTGGGGGAAGTTGCGCATTGGGGAAAGTTGCGCATGGGGGAAAGTTGCGCATGGGGGTTGATGCACATGGGGGAAAGTTGCACATGAGGGAAAGTTGCACATGAGGGAAAGTTGCGCATGGGGGAAAGTTACGCATTGGGGTTGATGCACATGGGGGAAGTTGCGCATTGGGGGAAGTTGCGCATTGGGGAAGTTGTGCATTGGGGAAGTTGCACATTGGGGAAAGTTGTGCATGAGGGGATGATGCACATGGGGGATGATGCACATGGAGGGACGATGTGCATGGGGGATGATGCGCATGGGGGATGATGCGCATGGGGGAAGTGGCACATGGGGTGTTTCTGCGCCATGGGGGGATGGCATAGGGAGAAATGTTACACCCGCAACGCGGGTACGCTTTTCGCTAGTATATCATAAATGCCACAAAATGCCTGTGAAAATGGCCAGAAATAGCATGTCTGGCAGGTTTTTTTTTCCAACGTGTAACACAGCCAGTATGGGAAAGTAAACAGTTGGGTAATTTTTGGTTTGGTTGAAAGTAACTGATGTATAAGTTTTGTTTTTCAAGATTGTAAATAGCAATGTTTATAGATATGTACTGTATATAGATTTGTAAACATGAAAAGTATTGAAGTTTTGTGAATGTAACAAAACAGTGATAAGACAAATGTATATGATTGTAAAATGGTTTATTTATAACAATAAAAAAATCAATTTTTTAACCAAAAATTCATAATCCTAACAAATCAGCAGATGGATGCAATGAATGTTGAATGTAGAATGGTTTTTGTTTATAATAAAAAATCTATCAACCAATCAAACAACCTACCAACGTGCTGCTTGGAGTTGTGCCACCAAAAATCAGTGGCTCAGCTCCACGTAGACCCATAGGGACTGCTGCCATGTTACCTGGGGTAAGAAGAAAAGGGAAACCTTTCCTCTTGCTCCAAGGTAGTGCAGTTTAGGCCGCTAGTCCAACTCACTGGCCTGCCTGTTCCAGTGCAAGTTAGGATTATACTATTAATTTCTGAAGTTTCCATCTGTCCAACCATGTTGGAAAATGTTCCATCCTAACATCTTCCAGGAAATGGCCCCATACCAGGCATACCTGCTAACCTGTATACATTAGGCAAGTCTCTATTTTTCTTGGAAACCCAAAAAGCTGGCTGCAATTAAGAGCTCCGCTACTGATGGATGTTATATGTGAATGTACTGGCCATCAGCCCTAGCCAATGTCGATCTAAATGACAAGCCAAAAGGGGAAGGGGCACAATCAAAAAACGGAATTAATAATGCTATCACCCCTTGGCAGTGAAGTGGAAAGAATCAGAGAGCATCTTAGGGTCAGGAAGAGAAAATGAGAGTAAGAGATCTGTCACTCCGTCCTGTGACAGAGATGTAGAAGATGTGGTGAACAGTCGGTTTTGACAAAGGCTTTGGTTGGGAGCAACAAAAATCCATGTTTAGACTCAGTCCCAAGAAACAGCAACATAAAGAAATTCTCTGATTTTTTTTAGAAACAGCATCCCTTTTCTGCTTATTTCAAATACTGTGTATCCTTCCCAAGCAGCCATCCTCTGTCTCAACTCAAAGCAATTATATTTCCATTTATCTATGCACTGAACAAAAGTTTATTCTTTTGCCCATTATAATTCTGGTTATAACATTGCATGTATAGTGGTTTACTGCATGTACCATTGCAATGCTGTGGATAGACTGCATGTATTCTGCAGATCTTTGAGATCTTTGCTAAGAAATTAAGTAGTCAGCTAATCTTAGCTTTCAGGATTCAAGATTGCTAAGAAAGGCTTGGAAATATAAAGGCATTGTTTTGGGGGGGCTATATATATTTTTATTTTCAGCACAATCCAGAGTAACTACAGGAGCTCTTAGGTCAATGTAAGAGACATTTACATTGATGTAGTTACGGTGCCACCTAGTGGAAACCTATGGGAAATTCATAGAGCAATCCAGAGTAAATTTTTCTTACATCGATGTAAGAGCTCCCATAGTTACTCTGGATTGTGCTGTTTGGGGATTTATAACCTGCCTTTTCCTTGCCAATGCAAATGCCAACTGACAGGGCACAATCCAGAGTAACTAGAAGGAGTCCTTGCTCCGACGTAAGAACAATTTACTCTGGATTGCAATATGAATTTCCATAGGTTTTCACTAGGTGGTGCCGAAACAACGTCAATGTAAATGTTTATGTGCTCCCGTAGTTACTCTGGATTATAGGATTAGAGAATTTGGATAATGGGTGCTCTTGGAGCTATTCCATTAAGTCTCCAGGAACAGCTAAACTTAGGCTTCCAGAAGATCACAACTGCCCAATTACAAAAAGCAGCACTCCTGGGAACTTCACTCATATTGAAACGATACCTTTTTGATTCCTAGTTCCTTGGATAGGAACCGAATCACAATAGAGCCAATTCCAGCGACAGTGAAATAGTGCATAATAATAATAATAATACCACCAATTATTCCCCTTTTCCTGGGTTCTCCATGCACTGCAATGAAACCCAGAATGTTTGACTGGTAACTAAGACCTGCAAGTAAAAAGCCTGTATCAGGTGCCATTTGGGGTTCGTTTTAAAGACACAACGCTTACAATTTTCATTGGATTGAGAAATTTATGAAGGTACCTTATAGCAAGTCAGACTGTCTGTTTTTAGCCTAGTATCATCTACTCTGGCTGGCAGTGTGGTCCACAGTCTCCCACTCCTATTACCTGAGATCCTTTTAAGTAGAGATGCCAAGGATTTGACCTGTGACCTCCTACAGGCAAAGCATGTGCTCTGTCACCGAGCCACAGGCTGCTGAGCTTTGAGATATTCTATCCCCCTCTTTTAGATTTTGTATGCAAAGTGTGTAATATGTGCATACGCATTTTTGGATGTAATGCTATGCCTGAATGTCGGCTCTGTGTAGTACGTAATTCCTGCTAAATGCCACTGACTCTATTATGAAACCTGACAGTTCACAAGGGTGTAGCAAAATCCCTTCCAACCCCCAGACTGGAGGCCCCCAAAAAGAGAGAAGTTGGCTATCCCTGCTTGAGCTCATCATATCAAGGATGTCGTGTTTGATAAGATTGGCCGTCGCTGCTCAAAAGTGGTCAGGCCCCGAATTAGCAAGGGGTTTGGCTGTTGCAGCTGTGGTTGGCAAAGCTCAGTAGGGAAGCTTGCATAATGTCAGTTCCCATTATGCCTGGTTGGTTCTGATCAATGCAGTCTGTCCCTCACTCCTGCAAGCCAAAAAAAAAATTCAGAAAACCAGTTTGTTATGCCTGACGGTACCAAATATATGCAGAAAATGCACCCAGTACCGCAATGGGACCTGTACATCCCAACATTTCCCTGCATGAGATTAAATTCAGAATTTTAAAGGCAAGGGAAAAGTATGGATGGAAGGGTGTACATTCAATAAAGAAGATTAATCTAAAGCAAATGGAAGCACAATTACATACCTAATAAAAAATTTGATAAGCACCTGCAGTGCACTTTTTAAAAATCTCAATCATTTAAGTTTTAATTGTATTTTTTTCAGTGATTAACTTCCTTCTTTTTGCTCAGAGCCTCCTTCCAGTTCCACCTTGATGTGGTCACTTTCTATGGTTTCCTTTAATTGCTCCTTATTGATGAATTAAGCAGTCATGTTGGTGGTTTTAATCTCTTTGTAGCTGAAGGGGCAAAATTTTGACTTGAAGGGAGACTGAAACTGTATCTCTGTTGAATTCTTTGAATTTTGGGATTGAAGGAGCTGCTGTGAAAGGCAGGCTAAGCACAGATAGTCTGGGAAAACAAGCAGTTATAGTTTTGCAGAATAACTTTCATCATTGCAAGTTAGCAGAGGAAAATTGCATTCACCCAGAGGGGCAGGACCCAGACATGGATCGTGCCTTGACCCAACCCACTGTGGATCATTGCAGTGAATTCACTACTACTGGTTTTCTTTTTCTTTTAGGATTCTGACCAGATGAGGACAAGCATCTTCCTGGGCCTGTAGGAGTGCCTCAAAATCATAAAGGCAAAGTAAGATAGTCAAGCAAGGCTGAAAAATTAATACTGGTTCCATGTTGCAGGTGCAATTAAAGGTGAATCCTGATTCTGAAAACTTTGAAGACTCTGGACCTAGGATATGGCATCAAAATCACAAGATGTGTTGCTCTACACTTTGGCAAGAGTCATCACCAATAGTAGAGCCTATAGGGCCACAGTGGCTCAACTGGTTAAGATGCCATTCCTTTCAGTGCTGCAAGACGGAGTGAACTCCCAACCTTAGACCAGCACCTAGTAGTTCAAAAGCATACAAATGCAAGTAGATAAACAGGTGCCACGTTGGTGGGAAGGTAAACAATGTTCCATGCCATCACGCTGGCCACATGACCACAGAGAGGTCCTTGGACAGTGCTGGGCCCCGGCTTTCAATCGGGGATCAATGCCGCACCAAACCTCTGTGGCTGATGCCTGTATAGGTAGCAAGGAAACCTGCAGCCAGTCATGGCTGGCAGGACAACCTGCCAGGGAACTTTACCTTTAACAGTAGAGCCATTTTAATCCTAAAGACACCTTCCTGGGAGTAAGACCCACTGAACAAACTGGGGCTTTACTTTTAAGTAAACATGGTTATGATTATGCTCATATTCTAGCAACACTAATCCAGGTGGCAGAAAATATTGCATGATTTGTTCTTCTAACAAATGAACTCAACCGAGTCCTACTTTTGTCTTCAAGACAGCTAAAATAAGAACATAAAATAGAATACTAATTAAGAACTTCAAAGTATAATACATGAGTAAAGAAAAGCTAAACCAGAAGAGCTTAGTATTACAGGGAAAGGAAGGAAATCCACATTTGGGGGACTAGAGATGGTCTAGAAAGCCATACAGTAAAGAGATGGATCGGAATTTTGAACACCTCAAAAGATGTGGGAGAGAATTTTAAAGCTTTGGTGTCACTGAACAAAAGGCCCTAACCAAGGAAATCCTCACCATTATAATGATAGGTGAACCCTAAAGGGAGGCACATGTGTTCAGAGATGGTCCTTAATACTCTACATTTCAGTCAATATGGATCCCAAAGTTGTTCATTCAACCGAACACAAATCTGTTGCCCCATCCATCCCTATTACTGTTAAATCATGTGAAAATAATATGAGAACATATTGTTCTCTTCTCTCCCTGTACTTTATATTTCTATGGTGGCATTCCTAACCTCCTGTTAGGCTAACCTAAGTCCCGGCATAAGGTGCAGACCTGGGAGTGTCAGCCAGTGCTTTAAGACACTTCTGAGCCACTCCTGGGGGAAGGTCAGGCCAGTGCACAGACATGCACTGCCTCCCCACCATGGAAATGGGAAGACCACTGAGTTGTACTGGCCTACTTTAGGAATGCACCCAAAGGGACTTGATTATTGAGACATCATTTTTGTTTACAGTATGAAAAGTCCTAGATTCAAACCCCTTTGTGAACTTTTTAGCTGAAAAGCGATATATAAGTACTGTGACAGACAGACAGGACTAGACTATGGTAGGAAAGAGGTGGGCCATTGGTTGTTAGTATAAGGCGACGACTTCATCAGTTCATCCCTGGTCTCCAACTTTTTTTTCCTTCATTGTGATCAACAGATGCCAAAACTATTTGCAAATCTCAGTCTTAGAGTCAGAACAAACTATTCAAATTAAATAAATGCAATGTTGAATAATTCATTCTGGTCACAGGATTTGTGTTTGTATGATAAAGAATCTAGACTTTTGGCAGGCACAAAATACCCACAATCCTGAAAGTATGCTTTATATTTATTTGCTTTACATTTTCCATCATCTTGTACCAAATATTTTTATACTAAAACTGGAACATGTGCCTGCAAATTGCACCCTGTGGATTAGGTTTATGGTTTATAAACAACAACAAAAAAGTTCAGGGGCTTTCTACTGTTTCATGTTAAACAAGCGGCACATTAGTAAAGCAATAATCAATAGAAGAAAAAAATGTCCAGATATTATAATATTGCCCAAACTGTCTTATTCCCATCAATTTATTTGCAATTAGAGTGGAAAAATTAAATGTTTTTGAAATGTAACGCATAATTGAAGAATCATTCACCCAAAACAACCACATTGCAAAAGTCTCTCTTTTTCGGTTTACAAGTGATTACAATCAAAAATTGGCAATCAGTTTCATACTGATATGCCGTTTTGTGGGACGCAAGATTATGTTATGAAGCTCACAAATGAAAGGTTGGTTTTATTCCCGTAATAAATATGATTTGTCATGGTTTTCCACTCACTGGGAAGGTTTAGAATATACACTAAAGCTTAGGAAACAAGTTCAATGGGAATGATAAATCTTACCCCCAAATTAAAATTAAATAGTGCCCATAAAAACTTTGGTTTTCCGTCATACAAATTGGGGGGCTTGCCTTCTGGAATCAACTAGTTAATAGAGGCAATCAAAGCTAAATCAGAGCAAGAAGCCCTACCCTGTTCTGTCCCCAGCCACCAGGAATGCATATTGATGAAGGGGCTGCCCAAACTTTTCTTGTGCTGTCCTAAGCATATTAAAACTTTGCACACACACGCATGCATGTGACAAACACACACACACAGAGCTTGTGGTCAAGGACAGCTTAAGGTTTCAGGGGGATCAGGAACAACTCGTGCACTGAAACATGCCCTCTGATGGTGCATTAAGAAGTTTAAGATCTGCTTCTGCCACTGGTAGTGAAAGTTTAATTAAGACTCCTGTGGTTAAGTGGTGATGAGCTTCTGACCACCCCCACCTGCTTGGGGTTTGTAGAAAGCTGATCCATTCCACCTGGTTGTTTCTAAGGAGGACGTGATAGAGTAAAAAGTTCACCTCTGTCAGGACCAGTTACCATGTATTTCCTCAGCCTTCAGACCCATCTCCATCAACAGCCATTCCATTTAGCAAGACCTGAGATAGATCTGAGTCTATTCCATCTGCTTGGATCCAGCAACCATCTGGGTCCCCTCCTTGAACTGTATCATACAATTGCCATGCTATCTGAATTTGCTTGTATTTTCCCTCCTTTGGCACCCCTTTTGCTTTGTATCTGCATATTACACTGTCGGCTAGTGTTTCTCAAACTGTGTGTCACAATCTACTGGGGGTTGTGTGCCAATTTCAGGTAGGTCCCCATTCATTTCATTCATGGTAGGTCCCCATTCATGTGAATTTTATTTTTAATGTATTTAACAATGTTACATGGTAAGCGACTGCATTTGGGGAAATGTACTTCTAACTGACTATAGTGTATATCAGTGTTTCTCAAAGTGGGGGTCGGGACCCCTTTTGGGGTCACCTAGAGCTTTCCTGGGGGTTGCCTAAAGACCCCTGGTGCAGGGGGCTAGGTCAGGCTTGCCCGACCTCTGGCTGTAGCTGCACGCACACTGGGGCTGACTGACAGCCTCAGGGCTCAATCCTATGCATGCCTACTCTGAAGTAAATCCCATTATAGTCAGGGGGCCTTTATTCCCATGCAGATGTGGATAGGATTGCAGCCTCAGGGCCCAATCCTATGCATGCCTACTCTGAAATAAATCCCATTGTGTTCAATGTGTGCATAGAACATACATTTCATTTGTAACAATGAAAATACATCCTGCATCTCGGATATTTACATTATAACAGTAGCAAAATTACAATTATAAAGTAGCAACGAAAATAATTTTATGGTTGGGGGTCCCCACAATATGAGGAACTTATAAAGGGGTCACAGCGTTAAGAAGATTGAGAACCACTGGTGTATAAGCTCTTCAGACCCATTTTGTTCAATACAATTTACTCCCAGGAAGGTTTGGTTAGGATTGCAGCCTTTATCAATTATAGTCTTGTTAGTATTTACTCTTGGAAAAGTGACATACTTTTGGGGAACTTCAAAAAAAAAACTTGACCTGTTTAAGAGAACAAGGATTGTTCTTTATTTTTAATAGTTTTTTAAAACTTTAGTCCTTAGCTGGTGATTGCAGAGAGGATCATCCTCTCAACCAATATGTTGCTGTAGATGCTGTTGGATTCCATGCATCGTTCATGATACACTTCTATTCTTTGTGACTTTCTATTCTTTTAACGTCTACTTATTGTAAACTTTCAATTTACTTAAGTTGATTTAAATTTGTCAAATGGGGTGTTTTCCTGCTTAATGATGTCACTTCCGGCCATGCCTTCACTTCCAAGCTAATGACAACAGATCCAGTGGGTCCCAATTCTCAAAACTGGGTCCTGTTGCTAAAAATTCTGAGAACTGTTATATGCTGTCAATTTTGACTAGCAACCACTTGAATGCATTGGCAGGAAGGTGGCATGTCATTCCAAAGCCTTCTTGAATAAAAACATCTTAAGGCTTGGCCAAAGGTCTCCAGATAAGGAGTCACCACCCAGGGGAAGGATTTCCACAAACAAGGAGCCACCATCGACCTATTTCTAGCCGTTATGCCCTCAAAACTCTACAAATGGCAGCATGGTCAAAAGCATTCATTTGTAATGGATATAGATGTTACCTTACCTCCAGGTTCCAGGATACTATAAGTAACAGCTTTGAAACCTCATTTAATCTACCAGCATGCACAAAAATAGTGGGCAAATGCAAAAACGTAGGCAGTGACTCTTTTTCCAAGCTTTCTGAATAACTGAAAAAGGAACATAGGCATCTCAAACTGTTGCACGGTACACTCTATGGTCAGACCAGATTATGCCTATGAAAATACCATAGGCAAAAAGTACCATGACAAACATACTACAAGTGCTTTTCTGGGAAAGCAGAATTGGTTAAGAGACAATTAAATGAAATCCTTTTTGAACAGTGACATAAATTTTGCAGACTTAAGCTAATGTTACTGCGCAAAATTTGCTGACACACTTTGATCATATACATACTCAACCTGCAGATTTATAAGTAAGCAAACATTTTAAGTGCCCACCATCACTATATGATTTCAGTGTTCTTTTGTACAAAGAAAATTAATTTGACAGGCCACTGTAAATTTTCCACCCCTTGGAAAAATGGCTGAAGGAATTGTGAATGTTTTGTGGATCGTCTTTGGAGATTTTCAATCCTTTTCATCTCATGGCACACTGATAAGGCACTAAAATTATCATGGCACACAATCAGTTTTTTGAATACACCAATTGCCCTCCCAAAGTCTCACAGAACACCTATAGCTATTAATTTTTTTCATTTTCTTGTAAACCCCTTTGTGAACTTTTTAGTTGAAAAGAGATTGAATTAGATGGGATGGGATGGGATGGGATGGTCAGTCCATGGCACACCAGTGCACCACAGCACAGTGGTTGAAAATCACTGATCTAGAGAAATTAGACATTAAAAACCACAGTGCACAAGCTGTGAACACCATCAAGCAGATAGGAGAAAATATATGTTCCAAATAATAGCAGAACTATGAAGAAAGATCTCTGGACTGGTTGGAATAAATTGGGAACAACTGCTTATTTGTTACATTGCGAATGGTTTATCTAGAAAGACTGTCAGAAAATATGCCAGCCTAACTCTGAATGTATCCAGTTTAGGCTTCTGAAAGACACCACACTTTTCTTTTTTACCTCATATCAGACAGGATACAATTGATTCAGTAACCAATCACTGTTAAATTTCTGCCCGACATTCATTGCATACATAGAACAGGAACCAAATATGTACACCTTTCGACTGAACAGAAATGGGTTAACAAAGCCATGTTTTATGCATTTATTACATTTATAACCAACGTTTTCTCCATGCTAGAATTAAAAATGTTATACATGGAATTCCCAGGACATCTTGCTTGCTAGACCCAGGTGGTGTCAGCAAAAGTCCTGACTCAGGGGCCTTCAGGTCATACTATGATGCTGCAAACACCCTGGAGTGCCACCCCGGGGACGACTTGGGGGTGCTGTTGTGACTCTCAACTGCCACTGCCCTTTTTTAACATGCTTTCCTTTTGAGAGGCACCTCAATCTTACTTCCACCACCCAG
This sequence comes from Cryptoblepharus egeriae, assembly GCA_030015325.1. NCBI lineage: Eukaryota > Metazoa > Chordata > Lepidosauria > Squamata > Scincidae > Cryptoblepharus > Cryptoblepharus egeriae. Next base: position 88,124,430 of record JAREYC010000006.1, read on the forward strand.
TGATGGGCGGCAAACCAGTTAACAACCCGGTTCGCAGCCCACCACTGATACTGCGCATGCGCCAACTTTAGCACATGCGCAGTGCATCTTCTGGTGCCAGTTGGCGTCAGAAGATGCACTGCACAGGCACCAAGGTTGGCGCCTGTGCAATCTCAGACTTCCTACTCTGCACCTCCTCCTAATGGCCCCGCAGAGGGACGCACTGCGCATGTCCGAGACTTCGGACATGCGCAGTGTGTCTGCGCAGCCATTGGGCCTTGCACCGGAGGTGGAGCAGCTGGCCCCACCTCCGGAGCTAGGCCCAATGGGTGCGCAGAGACACACCCCGAGTCTTGGACATGCGCAGTGCATCTTTGTGCACAGCACCATTCCTGCTAGCTCTGGGACGGAGCAGCAGCTTCTGGCTGCTGCTCCGCCTCGGAGCTAGCTGGAACAGGTGGGCACTGGGAATTGGGCCCGACACTAACAACCGGTTCACTAGCATCGGGCCCAATTTAACAACCGGTTCTACAGAACCGGTGCGAACCGCCCTGGGCCCACCTGTGGCACCACCTATTATGGCTCCAAAGAGGAGAGAGGGGGCCACTTGCTTGCTGGAGTGAGGCTCCCTACAAAACAAAACATAGCACTTGGCACCCCCTCTCAGTATGCCACAATTTCCAATAGCCCAATCCTGTCCTCTTCCATGCAATAGCATGCTCTGTGTGCCAGGGTGGTGGTGGGGTGACCCATTGTAAACCTTTTGTACTTGTTTCCTTGTAAGCTTACAGGCTGCCTATGGTTCTTATTACTTGGCATAAATCTGAGGTGAGAACCAGAGGGTGTTCTGAGGAAAAATCTTGAAGTTAGGCCAGGTGTCCAAATACCAGTCCAGGAACCAAATGTGGTCCATGGCAAGAACCCTCCATCCACCCTATAGGCAAGCCTTGTAATCCTCTGGATTTGTCTCTAATACACTCTTATAAATAAATTTTTCAAATTTGAAATATAAATTAGTTTTATGGCCCCAGATACAGTGTCAGAGAGATAATATGGCCCTCCTGCCAAAATGTTTGGACAGCCCTGGATTAGACCATCCCTTGGGGAAAATAGTTAAAAAATAGGAAGCAATTCAAATTTTTCACAGCTGCAGTCCTGCAATTCATAGTAGCAACCCCTGGATTTAAAACAACTAGATCAGAGGCCTCCAAAGTTGTTGGCAGGAGGGCCACACCATATCTCTGACACTGTGTCATAAAACTAATTTGCATAAAACTATAAAACTAATTTGCATTTCATAAAACTATATTTGCATTTCAAATATGAATATGCTTACATAAATTTACATATGATAATGTATTGGAGTGGATTGAAAGGCTTGCCCGAGGACCGGATAAAGATGTCTTGCTGTGGGCCACATTGAGGCTTGCCAAAGGACACATCTGGCTCCTAGTCTGGGGTTTGAAGACCCATGAACTACATGAATGAGGATCCCAATCAGCAATTAGAACAATAATGAAGACTTCACAACCTGGTTCAGTGTGCCACATAACCAGCAACGGCCAAGAACGAGGCCTCCTTTAAAAAACAATTAATATTTAACGGACTTTCTAGACCTGACTTTGTTGTTTGCAGCGAATAAATATCCCAACCCACAGGTATGCGTTGGGACTGACGCACCGGGCCCATCCCTCTCTTCATCACCTCTCCAAGCAGATACAGGTGGGGTTTAGCAAGATCTATCTTTCTTGGAGATCTGCAGCTATTCTATTTGTTTAGAAAGAACCTGAAAGGAAAAGCAGCCTGGCCAAACCAGTGACACAAGACCCGGTTGTGATTTTTTAAAAAACTTTTAATAAAAGAGGTGAAATAATTTTAAATGCAGACACACAATGAGTTTATTTATTTAGAAACTTGTTAAATAGAGTCTGGGAATTCAAATATTCGGTGTGGACATTGTAGAAAATGGGCAGGGAGCCAAAATCCAGCTCTTGAGAGAGGGCCGGTGAAGAAGGGGACAAGAACCTTCTCCTCTCGCGCTAGTGTGGAACAGGTTTTTGTGTTGTTTTTTTAAAAGTCATTAGTTATACGCATAAGCTGGATCTGAATTGGAGTCCAACCCCGTTGCCTCAAGTCAGAGAACTTCAAAGGCCTTGTAAGAGTGTTTAGCTTTTTAGCGCTGGAACTCTTGCAATATGTCACACTTTTCAAAGGGTTGTGTAAACAGTTCCTTCCCTTTTGTAGAAACAGTGCTTAAGTTTTGCGTAGCCCTGTGTAAACAGCGCTCATTTACAAGGCGGCCATTTTTCACCTATGGATAGCTTGATAGGGAGACCCATCCCCAGGTCTTCACCCCTTTTCTTAACTTCATAGGCCGTTCCTCAAACATTAAAAAAAGCTATGCAATGGAGAGAGTTTTCCATTTGAAAGAGAATATTCAGAGGGTAGAAGAAGTTGGGACAAGTGATCTAATTTTAGATACAGCCACAAGGCAAATTTCCAAGAAAAATTAGTCCAAAACCGTTTCTGTTTGTTTCAGGACGCTTAAAAACACATGCCGTACACATATAAAGGTATCACCTAATTATATCAGTGTTTTATCAGCTGCCTTGATATCTTTTTATCTGGGTATCTTTTTATCCAAGATAAAATAAATATATTTTCTATTTATAAAAAATGACTGACTGACTGACTGACTGACTGACTGACTGACTGACTGACTGAAAGAAAGAAAGAAAGAAAGAAAGAAAGAATGAATGAATCAGCTATTTTGTCTCAACAGAAATGAACTTAGCTCTGTAAATTAAAAGATTAGCATCCCTTAAACCAGTGTTTCTCAAAGTGGGGGTCGGGACCCCTTTGGGGGTCACCTAAAGGCTTCCTGGGGGTCTCCTAAAGACCCCTGGTGCAGGGGGCCAGGTCAGGCTTGCCAGACCTCTGGCTGTAGCTGCACACGCAATGGGGCTGATTGACAGCCTCAGGCCCAATCCTATGCATGCCTACTCTGAAATAAATCCCATTATAGTCAGGGGGCCTTTACTCCCATGTAAATGTGGATAGGATTGCAGTCTCAGGGCCCAATCCTATGCATGCCTACTCTGAAATAAATCCCATTGTGTTCAGTGTGTGCATAGAACACAATTTCATTTGTAAGAATGAAAATACATCCTGCATATCGGATATTTACATTACGATTCATAACAACAGCAAAATTACAGTTATAAAGTAGCAATGAAAATAATTTTATGGTTGGGGGTCCCCACAACATGAAGAACTTATAAAGGGGTCATGGCGTTAGCAAGATTGAGAACCACTGCCTTAAGCAGCACTTAATTGCTTAAAAGCAGCTTGCTTACTATGGTAACATGGTATTAAGCTTGCCTGAGAAAGGTTCATAAAGGGTCTGATATACCATACCACACTTACATGACAGATACAAATAATGTATCCCACCATTTCTCAAAAGTGTGCTCTTAGGGGCTCCCTGGTACCCTTTAGGGACTCCTCAAGCAGGCCACTAGTGCCACTCTGTGCATGCATATCTCTGGGACTCCACAAGACAAGGAAACCCTTTTGACAGACACCCAGACAGAGTGCTTAAAAAGAGGACAAATCTGGAAATTTCCAGTCATATGGTCACCCTGGCTGATAGTGTACCCAAGACCGTTTAAGAGTATAATGGGCTCCAGAACCTAAAAGATCTGTTTCTAAACTAAAAGAACTGCTGCTCTATCTCATTCCTTTTTGCATTATAAACGGTGATAATTTTTCTGTCAAGAGCATCATATAAATATACTGTACAGTACTTATATTATTATAAGTATTGTATTAAAAATATAATCAATTTTGCAGAAAATATCTCCGTATGTGCTTTATATACACATACTTCAAGAGTAAGATTAGTACCACTTGTACTTTTCATTTCATCTTCCTTTCATGAGCCATTTATTCCAAATAACCATGTACAAGCACTGTGATGTTGCTCCATGAACTCTATGCAATGCAAATGTATGTTTCCTGATCTGGTAGTATCTTGCCGTATATTGTACAGTCACTGCTATATATAGAATATAAAAACCTTTTTTTGTCCTGTCTGCTTATTTACAAAGCTACAGGTAGAGCAGATTAAGAAAAAAAGCAGAGCATCCTGTGGCATCTTGGACACAGAAGTCTTTGTGGGCAACCGGCCACATCATAAATGGAAGAGCAGTTGAAAAGAAAGGTGAATGTGACTGCAGGGTGATCATTCACCCTCTTTATCCAGGACATGTCCTGGATTTTATCCTTGTGTCCTGGAAGTAGTGTCATTGTGGTTGGTGTGGCTGGTGGAAGCCACAGTGGGTGCAAACCTTAGCCGGGGTTGTAACATCATTAAACTTTGCCTCTGGTAGGCGATCTTTGGCCCACCCTGGAACCAGCGACAAGCATGTCTTCACCACTCACAGTGAGAGCGGCCAGAGAGGGCCAAAGATCACTAAACAGTGGTGGTCCAGTGGCAAAGCCATCACATTAAAAACAATGCACAAGAGGGCAGAAATGGGTGACAGGATGACACCATTATGTCATTGCTATACTTTTGGAATGCCAAACTCCCCAAGAAAAGCACCAAACAAGATAAGATGCACCCTTGGGACACCCGTGCCCTCCCACCAGTCTGCCACTTGAGGTGACCACTTCAGTTGGATGGTTCAACTCTGGCACCTACAGTATCAGATCATGACCTTGCAGCTATTGAAGACATCCTCCAGCTGGCCAGGATGATACTACAAACCATAAATTATCACATCTTATATAATGAACCACTATGTAGTAAAAATGTCATGGTGGTAAAGATGTCATGAAGATGTCAGCGCACACTGGGCCATTGGTACAATTTATATCCTAATCCACATTAAGCCCACTTTGATTTCAGTGGTCCAGAGTGGCAACAGACATCATTCTGATGATAGCCCCTATCTATACATTGCCAGTCTACCCTAGATATCATCATTTTCCTTGAGCATTGACTCCTTCTACCTTCCCTTATCACTTTCAGCTTTCTCTTACCTAAAGATTTGTCCTCTGCCCACTGTAATTAAATATAAGCATCTTCTTTCTATGTTTGTTCGATCTCACCAAGTATTGCCAATGTTGACTGACAAGTCACTTTCCAGGGTTTAAGACAAGGATCCTTGCAAGTCTTACCTGGAGGGCTGGGGATTGAAACTGGGACCCAGTGGTATTCCTTGCCACTGTGGTGCGGGGGGACGACGATGACCACACCTGTAGGGGTGCTGCCAACCCACTGGAGATGCCACTCACCCACCTCCAATGCCTTCCCCAGAAAGCCATCACTTCCACCTCTATCCCTCTATGCCCTAGACTATGTAACCCTCCTAGACCCTCCTTCCACCAGGTATGTCACTAAAAGTGACCCCATTGTCAAAATCCCTAATTCTCACCATCCCCTTTATTCATCTTTGTAATTATGGTAACAGCCATTGTGCTGCTTTCAAAACTAAAAACCTATCCATGCAAACTTTGCTTTGCCTTTTTAAAATTGTATTATTTAGTTTTGCATGCATAAATTCCCTTATAGCCCAAAAGTACCTCTATGAAAACCAATGAAACATAACAAGCTTGTCCTGTCCTCTTGATGCACTCAGTCTACAACCTCCAAAGATTTCAAGACCCATTCTTTGATGGCAGCAGAGGATGTTTCCAGTTTTCAGGAGGATGAGCCTCTGTAATGCTCACTAATTTCTTTATGAAGGATTCTCCCACAGGCATTAAATTAATTCCTATAACATTAAATAGAATCAACATTGGATCAAGGCGGTGGCATAGCTAGAGGGGGGCAAAGCTCTCAATTTTGCAGGCCTCTGAAAGTGCCATGCAAAATAACCCTTCCTCTTTGGAGCCATCTAGCTTTTAACTGTATTTTATATTGTTATTTTAAATGTTCTAAGCTGCCTTGAGTATCCTTCCTAGGAAGAAAGGTGGGATATAAATGGAATAAATAAATAATAAAAATAATAAATAATTCTGGATAGTGGGAGCAAAGCTGAGGCATTCACCTCCCACCATCCAAAATGGTTCTGAAGGGGGAAAAGGCCACTTGCATGGTCTGCTCAGGCACCTGCACAATTTCCCAACTCCATGCTTGATATTCCAAGGCACACCAGTTTAAGAGACATCCAATTCCTGTGGATTCTCATCTGTATCCACCTATGGTGAGAGAATCATGTGCACACAACAGCACATCACTGGCACATGCTGGACTTGACACTTTGCATGCCACTGCTAAACCATGTTAGAATGCATTGCTGTGGTGTCAAGAGCCAAATCCTGGACTTTTGAATAGATGCTCATGAATAGATGCTCATCAAGAGCTGTCACAAATGGAAGTAAGCTTCTTCCAGGGTGCTGGATGGGTAGTAAAAACAAACCCCCCCCAAAAAAAATAGTGGGGTACAGTGAGAGATCGCACCCAGTTTGCCAGCTTCCTCTTCTTTCCACTTCCCACATCATGACCCAGAATGACTCATAAAGTACAGTATGTCTATAGTAGAGCATATGATACACAAAATTTGCTTCTTTTTCCTCTCTCTTTTGTAGGGCTTCTATCTCTTACTCCAGAGCCAATGCCTATTATTATTATTATTATTATTATTATTATTATTATTATTATTATTATTATTATTCTGCCTTCCCCCATCCCCCCCCCATTTTCACTACTGTCTTTCTCTTTGGACAAAGAGCTCAAAAGGCTGTGTCAATGGTTGGAGAGAGAGGCAAAGAGAGATAACTGGCTCCATTGATCAGGAATAACTATCACTCATAGCCAATTCCATACTCCTAAACACCAACATAATTTAAGACATACGAGATCATTTAATAAAACAAGTTATTCCTTAACAGGCTTACACTGTGTTCAGAAGCCATTGACCAGCTTCAAGGAAACAAAACGTATTCCTTTACTCACTTGCCTGCCAATACATCCCACTGAACTCCTTCTGGAGCTTACTTCTGAGTAGACAATGCATAGGGTTGTACTGTTAAACACGTTCCAAGATTCTTTTTCCCTTGTAGGATTAATGCAGGAATTCATCCCATCCTCTTTCCCTTTGAAAAAGGAACTAGTACTAGTAGTTGTTACCCATTATACTTTACTGCTAAACATGTTCCAAGATTTTTCCCCACTCTGTGGAATTTGAAAAGGGAAAGTTACTATCGCTAGTAGTTGTTCATGATCTGCAGTACTAGTAGTTGTTACCCATTGCACCTCACATTTTTATTACAGGTTTCTGCCCCAAGGACCTTACAGTCTAGATATCCAGACACATGTCCAGAAGTAGAAGAAGGGGGGGAAATGGTATTCCCAAAAATTAATGTTGTCCAGTGCAGTTAAGCATCCTTTTTCGTTATAGAAGTTAAATTGAAGGTAAGAAAGGTAAGATTGGAAGAAACTGAGTAGGGGACAGAACATGCTGAGTGCAGCTGATCTGGAGGGGAGTTGTGGCTATAACAGGCAGCAAGGGTAGATCTAGGGGTTACAGCACAGAACCAGTTGTGTAGCTAGAGGGAGGTGGAGGAGTCAGTCTTGGAGGGGTTGTGCAAGGGGGACCTCCCCTTCTGACCCATCCCAGGATTATTGCTCCATTTTGCTCTCCTTGCCTGGAATAGCTCCAAAGGTAAGGGCCCGCCCCCCGCCTTGCACATTCCTCCAAGACTTTTTATTTTTATGTATGTATGAATGAATGAATGAATGAATGAATGGCACATCTATATAGATAGATACAGCTTTCATGAGATTATAGCTATATATCTACATTACCTATTCAATTTAAAACTATGACATATTATTTATGAATTACAATAAGGCTACATGCTGCCTGCTCACAAGGAAATGGAGGACAATGAAGTTTTTTTCAGGATAGAGGGTTAAAAAAGAAGACATGTCTTTAAAACTTACTGCTTTGCACCTCCACTGCCCCCCATCGTTCCCCTTAAAAAGGGGGAGACAGAAAACCCAAGAGGGAGGACAAACTCCAAGCGCAGAGAAGACCTGTTGCAACTCAGCTAATGGGGCTTAGTTTTGAATAAACATGGTTAGGATTGTGCTCTAAGGCTGCCATCCTAAAAACACTTTCCTGGGAATAAGACCCACTCAACACAATGGGGTTTACTTTTGAGTAGACACGGTTAGGATTGTGTTCTAAGTGTTGGTTTAATTAAAAATTTCTGGAGTACATTGGGTGTAAAGTACTTTTTAAAAAGTACCTCCCTTTTTAAAAAAAATTCTTTTTATGGTGAACAAATGTAAAAGAACCAGCAACACCTTTTATAAGGCACATGTGTTCCCCTAATCTGAACACCCTCTGTCTTGGTAGAGGCCTTAGGATGTCATTGGCTATATATGGGCTTACATTTGGGCGCAGTGGCGTAGCTAGAGGGGGTGCAAGCACTAAGTTTTGCAGGGAGCCACTCAGGGTGGTGGGTGCAAAAGGGTTCATCACCCTGAATGGCTCCAGGCTGCAGTGAGGTTCCCTGGAAAATTCTGTCCTTTGCACCCCCTTCTGGTTATGCCACTGAATGGGGCGCACAGGGAAGTTTTCAAGGGGGGATCCAGAGGTTGAGCATCCTAAGATTTTGTTGTGGGTTGCATCTCACTGGCTTCATAATTGCACCTTGCAATCGGTTAGTGCATTTACTCCAAAGTAATCTTACCAGGGCATCCTGAGGATACTCTTAAGCCTTAAGGGTATGCGGTGGCGTAGCTAGAGGGGGGCGGAGCAGTCAGGTTTGGAGGGAGCCTCACCCCCTTGGAGCCGTTCCAAGACTGACTGCTTCGCGCCCCCCCCAGCTACGCCACCGCTCTTAAGTGGGCCAGGGTGGGTTTTTAGTCTCCAAGCGCTTCCACCACGGTGTATCTCTGGAGTAGACGACCTTTTTCCTCTTACCGAATTCTGCAGGCGTGATTTGCCTGTGGCGAGAGTAAATTCAACTCCTCGTTGTAAAATCAATTCCAAATCTTGCTCTTCTTATTAATTCGCTGCTTTTTTGTGTTAATATATCTTAACTATATTTTTCTTGTTCGCACCTTCTTCGTGATCCACTTTTTTTATCCTGTACGAATCAGATCAAATAACCTCCCTTGTAACAGATCCAATAACTTCCAACCTCCCGTAAACCATTTGTAAGAACAAATATTGGACCCTCCGGTGTTTCTCTTCCTTTAGAGTCCAACCCTCTGCTTATCAATTTTAGATCTTATAATCCTACTTAGAAATAAAGTTCCACTAAGTTAAATGGGGTTTATTCCCAGGAAAAGTGTGCACAATATAGGATTGCAAGTTTAGGATCAACCAATTTGGGGCGGCATCAGGTCTTCTAGGGGATTTACTCCGGAGTTGTGTGTAGTAGACCTCGCATTCCTTGAACCAGCACAATCCTACTCAAAAGTAAGCCCCATTGTGTTCAATGGGTCTTACTCCCAGGAAAGTGTCTTGAATATTTGGTCCTGAATATATGAGTTCAAAGAGATCCTGAATATGGGTTTTGATCCGGATTTAGGATTTTTTCCAAAGCGATCTTGTGTAAGTTACGCTTAACTTACAAAGCGATCTTGCTAGAAATGCGAGTTATACTTACAAAGCGATTTAAGCGGAAGCGTAAAGTTTCAAGAGGGGGTGGAAGGAGGGAACAAAAAAGTAATAATGGGAAAGTAAGTAATTTTTTAAAATGCCTTATTTAATTCTGCCCCCAATTCCAAGATCTAAAGTGATATTTGAAGACAAAAAAGTCTAAAAAATTAACTTTCATTGTATTTTTTAAAAATGATTTTATTTCTGGCCACCTAAAGAGAAGGGGGGGACCAGGGGACCTTGATGGTTCCTTGCAGGACTGCCCCCCACCCCGATCAGGGCACCAGGAGAGTTTGCACACCAGAAAGTGTGCCAGAAGCCGCAGCCCCGCAGTGTTGCTACCGGGCTTGAACACAGTGCGCCACACACACCCCACAAAGCCGCTTTAAGCATCTACAGGTTTTAGGGTGGGGGTGAATATGGGGTCGGCTGGGAGGAAGGGGACAAGCAGGGCTAATCAAAGGCAGGCGAAGAAGAGGAGGGTGGTCCAGGGCACACTCAATGAGGTCTTCTGCCCTCTCCCCCTACTCATCCCCCCCCCCCCCCCACAACCAAATAATCGTTTTTTTATGTCACAACCACCTTTTCTGAGCCATCCTCATCCTCGCAACTAGAAATCAAAAATAACTAGCTGGAGTGAGAGCCAATATTTACTAGGGGTTGCAGGGGAGGTGGAGTTTACACACACACACTATTTGAATTGTATCCAAAAATTAAGTGAGAAGCCATATATATATATATAATATAAATAAAATATATATTTATTAGATATCATTTATAAGATATTTATATTGACAGTTCCAAAACGAACGTGCACAAAAGCTTGCAGGATCAGGACCCTCCAGTTAATAAGGACCCCAATCACGTGTTTCCCCACTGAGTTGTAAGGTGTGTGTGTATACATACACACATAATGTACATACATACATACACACACGTTAGCTAGGTAGATATACACGCGCATTTTATGTGTATGTGTGTGTGTGTGTGTATATATATATATATATATATATATATATATATACACACACACATAATGTGTGCGTGCGTGCATGAAAGGATTTATATACATTGTGTGTGTGTGTATACACGCACACACATACATAATTCAGTGGGAAGACACATTATTGGAATCCTGATTATTGGGGTGTGTGTATAAGTGTGTTTATACAAATACACATACATTATTATTATTATTATTATTATTATTATTATTATTATTATTATTAGGGTTGAATGAATGAATGAACAGGAGAGACCCGATCCTGCAAGCTTTTGTGCACGCTCGCTTTGAGAGTGAATTGGCCCCTGTTCAGTGTGACTTACTCCCGAGGAGGTATGCGCAGGGTTGCATCTATGAACAGATCTTGGACGTCAGCTTTCACCATGAAGTAAATCGGTGGGACTTACAAATACTTGCGTGTTGTATCGGTTGTTGGGGGGTATATAATGTGTTTCTGATGGGTAAGGATTTCCAGGACTCGTGGCCAGCAGGATCTCCAAGTGAAATGGACACGATCCGTGGGAGTGGCAGACCCCAGCTATTGCGGCCCCATCGCACACTCCACAAGGACGCATCGCGGTGTAGTAGGATTTGTAGTAGGAACCACAACTCCAAGGCAGGGGCTGAAACCGTCCAGGACTGGGGGTGGACATACACACTTAACACACAATTTTAATTGTATCCAAAAATTCAATGAGAAGCCAGTGCATCCATTCCAGGAGAGGGGATCCAAGGAGCTAAAACTTGAGACTACTACTCAGTGTAGGACTGACGCCGGTTGAAGCACCTCGTTGCAATCCAGAGCACTGAGTAATGTCAATGGGCACAAATCTAGGATCCGGGCTATTTCTTCTTTCTGCGAACCCCTTACAAACTTTTCCCAGCAGGAGCTAAAGCTGTGAGTAAATCTGATCACTGACTTGCTCTGGAGTAGGAGCCTGCGTGGTGGATCCACACACAGCCTGCCTCCTCCTCCTGGTTGTAAAGCATCCCGGTCTCTGGAAATTCAGGCAATCCCTTCCCAACAACCTGGAGCAGTACATACAGTTCAAGCCTAAGCATGTCTACTCAGAAGTAAGTTCCATTGTGTTCAATAGTACTTACTCCCAGGAAAGTGCTGTTAGGATTGCAGCCATTGGCTGGATCTCCTACAACAAACAGAAGCAATTCCATGGAGGAAACATACAACCCCTTGGAGACAGACTGCTCTTTTCCTGGGACTTCCCTGCAGCCCTGTGGATGCAAGGAAACTGTTCTACTCCTCCTCTTCCTCACTCCTCTTCCTCTTGATCACCCACATCAGTGGAGTAGCTACGAGGGGGTGTAAAGCATTGTTTTTCAGAATGGAAGTAGCCCATCACGTCCCATTGGAAGCCCTTCTATGAGAAGCACCACAGTTTCTTAGGAGTAAGCCCCACACGAACTATACTACTTCTGAGTAGGAAAGTTTCCTGAGAGTAAGCCTCACTATACTAACTATACTACTGCTTCTGAGTGGAGTATACTAATTCTGAGTAGACTATACTACTACTTCTGAGTAGTAGGCAAAGTATTGGACTCCGAGGCTGCAATCCTATCCACTTTCGTAGGAGTAAACCACACTGAGAGTTACTTCTGAGTAGGAAAGGCATAGAATTAGGCTGTGAGCCTCTACTCCTATGATACTGGGAGTAAATCCCATTGAATATAAAGAGACTTACTTCTGAGTAGATACACATAGGCTTGGGCTCTGAGGTGGTACACTTAGGCTGCCGTCCTAAAGACACTTTCCTGGGAGTAAGATCCATTTAACATAACAGGGCTTACTTTTGAGTAGACATAGTAAGATTGTGCTCTGAGGCAGACTTTACTGGGAGTAAGACCAATCGAACCCAACGTGACTTATAGTGTGCATCTTCTCAGAAGTAAGTCCCATTGAGTTCAATGGTACTTACTCCCAGGAAAGTAGGATTGCACCCTACAGGGAGGATCCCTGCCAAACTGAGCGCTTTGCATCTCCTCTAGCTACTCCACTGAGGTATACCCTCCTACTACAATCCTTCCAAAGCATCCTACACCCCCCCCCCCAAAACAAACTAAAAGAAAACACATCCTAGCAAACACATCCTAATGTGCGCAGCTCCTTACTCGCACGTTACTACCACCGCTCTCTCCTTGCACCCCCCCCTTTTACTCCTCCTAGAAGGGCCGACAGCGCCCACTAGGGGCGTGCCTGATCCTTACACCTTCCCTCCTCCTCCTCCTCCCTCCCCTGCCTGGGCAAGCCATTGAACTTTTACTCAACTCTTTCGCCGCCTGGGCTGAAGTTCACCAGCGATCCCCCCCCCTTGCACCGCCTTCACCCCGGCAGACAAACAAACTAACAGACAGACAGATCCGGGCACCACCAAGCCTGCAACTCCCCCTGCATGCACAGCACCGCCTGGGATCTCCCTATCTCTGCAGCAGCAGCCAGAGGGATGCAGCACCAGCTTGGATCGGAGTGATTGGGGGTGTAGTAAGGGTGAAGTAGGGGGTGCTCACTTGGGAAGGGGGGAGAAAAGGACAAGGGCATGATCTCTGCTGCATCTGACCCAGGGAAAGTCCACACCACCCTCCCCAGACCCCAGACGCACCCTCCCTCAAGGCTGAGTAAGGGGAGAGTAAACCAGGAGTAAGAGCGACGGCACCTACTTGTGGCTAGCTTCCTCGCTCTAGCTTTCGACCGCATTGCTGCCACCAAGTCCTGTGGATGCTGCTTGGTGGGGGGCACTGGATGGATGGCCTTTATTTGCCCCCCTTTTTTCTTCCCCTCTTTCTCTCTCTCTTTCTCTTCTCTTTCTTTCTCACTCACTCTCTCTCGACCCAAACCTCGCTATCTCTTCCAGCATTGTCAGTTTGGACACCTTTGCACATGCGCACAGGCTGCTTCTCCCTCTTCCCCCCCCCCCACAACTCTACTCTCCCTTTACATCTCCTAGGCAAGCACCACCAAAAATAATGAAGAAGATGAAAAGTTTGGAGGGGTCTTACTCTCTGGCATCAGGGGAAGCGCTGGCTAACAGCCCAATCTAGGCGGGTCTACTCAGAAGTAAGTCCCATTGGGCACAATGGGGCTTACTCCCAGGAAATGCTGCAGAGGAGTTCAGCCTTACCACCTAAGGGTGCTCTCTCCCCCTCCACGAGGCTTTAATCCCACCTACGGTTTCCTGGGAGTAAGCTCCATGGGCTCTAATGGGACTTACTTCTGAGTAGGCATGTTTTGAGCCTGCAAGTTTCAGTTTCCTGGGAGTAAGCTTCATTGACTATATTACTATTAGACTCTGAGCTTGCAATCCTGTCCATAGTTTCCGGGGAGTAACACTGCAATTCTAAAGACATTTTCCTGGTACACTTTCAGTACACATGGTTAGGACTGTGCTCTAAGCCTCCTTGACTATACCACTTCTTCTGAGTAGTATTGGACTCCAAGCCTGCAATCTTATCCACAGTTTCCTGGGAGTAAGCCTCACTGACTACACTACTTCTGAGTAGTACTGGACTCTGAGCTTGCAATCCTATCTACAGTGTCCTGGGAGTAAGTCTCCTTGAGTATACTACTACCTTTGACTCCTGCAATCCTATGATCCACATTTTCCTGGGAGTAAGCCTCCTAGACTATACTACTACTTTTAAGTAGTATTGGACACTGAGAATGCAATCCTATCCATAGATTCCTGGAAGTAAGCCTCTTTGACTATAATGAGAATCCTATCCATATCTACTCAAGAGTAAATCACTTCTGAGTAGACACTCATAGGCTCTGATGCTGCACTTCCATGCTCACTTTCCTAGGAGTAAGACCAATTCAATAGAACGTAATTTACTCTTGAGTAGATATGGATAGGATTGCGCCCCGCGGCTGAAATCTTATCCATATTTTCCTGGGAGTAAGCTCTGTGGACTCTAATGGGTCTTACTTCTGAGAAGGCACGCATAGACATGGTCACCGCCTGGCCAGTCCTTCAAGGAGAAATGCGGGCTTCTGAACTGATATGTATTTAGTTGATTCTTAATCAGAGGTGCTATTTGTCTTACTACTCCCCAATACTACTCTGATCCAAGCCTACTCTTTGAATCAGCTAGACAGAAGCTCCACACCCGACCCCTGGGCCAGTTTACTAGGAAGTAAACCTCTCGCCTCGTGTCAGTTGAGTCTAACTCTCAAGTAACTTAAGGTTTGCACCCTCTCGTTTTCTTATCCATGGGGGGAAGGTGGGGGTACTAATAAAAAATAGAGGAAAGGACCAGGGGAGGAGAAAGTTACTAGGCAGTTACTAGCTCCACATGCTAGTAACTGCAAGTAACTGTAAATTTCACATCAACTCTTCCACCCCCAAAACACTGGTTTTCCTTTTAAATTATCCTGTTATTTAATTTTACAACTCGTCCTGTTGGCGATTACATACTGGGAGCCCGATCCTATGTGTGTCTACTCAAAAGTAAGTCCCATTAGAGCAAATAGGGTTTACTCCAGGAAAGTGTGGATAGGATTGCTGCCTTACAGCCCGATCCTATGCGTGTCTATTCAAAAGCAAGTCCCATTAAAGTACATAGGGTTTACTCCAGCAAAGTGTGGGTAGGATGGCAGTCTGATTCTATGCGTGTCTACTCAAAAATAAGTCCCATTAAATTCAAGAGGGTTACTCCCAGGAGAGTGTGGATAGGATTTCAACCCGTTCTATAGGTGTCTACTTAAAAGTTAGTCCCATTAGAATCAATGGTGTTTACTCCCAGGAAAGTGTGGAAAGCATTGCAGCTTTACAGTCCGATCCTCTACATGTCTACTCAAGAGTCAAGAAGGTTTACTCCCAGGAAAGGATTGCAGCCTTAGTGCGTGCCAGACAACTACAGCTGAAACAGGTCCTGTTCTGACTCCTGAGAAGTCCCGCTGACTCTGATTATTTTAAACAGGGGTCCACAACTGAGAAAAGGAGAGGCGCAGGACCCCCACCCCAAAGTAGATCCCACCACCATCAATGGGGGAGAGGCAACTTTGGAGGAATGCAGGGAAGGAAACCCAGGAGTTTCACTTGAAGTGATGTCACTTGAAGACATTTTGGGGAGGGGTCCTCAAGCAGCTTCTCCCACTTGGATCAGGGAAGGGGGCTGTTTTTCTTTTTTGGTGGGGACTGCTGGATCTCACCCCTTGGCATAGTTCAGCCCGATCCTGATCCTCGGTCCATTCGTTTGCAAAGAAGAAAACCCATTCAATGGCATAGCTGGGGGCTGTAAAGGGTTAAGTTTTGCAGGGAGTCTCACTACAGCTTGCAAACCCGTTCCAGGGTGACCAAATATCACCGCAAAAGAGGACCAAGCCCCTACCCAAAATGTAGGGCACCCAAGAAAAATGTAGGACATGGCAAAATAATATAAGGCATGTGTTTGGAAAATAATGTAACTCATGTGTTTTTAGCTTTTATGTGCCCTACATTTGTAATATCATATATATATATAATGCCATATACCTGAAGCCATTATATATATTCAGGTATATATATATATACCTGAAGACATTGAGCAGGGCAAATCTAACACCCCAAAACTTCCATACAGTGCAATTCTAAGAGTGATTGGGGTGTTCAATAATATTTACTCCCAGGCAGTGGCGTAGCTAAAGGGGGCAAGGCACTGAGTTTAGCGTGGAGCCTCACTACAGCGTGCAAGCAGTTCCTTTTCCTCCCATTCCCCTTTCGGAGCTTTGCCCCCCTCTAGCTACGCCACTGATATTCATATAGGAACAAACATCATGGTTAGAAACTTTTGTCCAAACAGCCTCTCCTCCCTGGGTGACCAGATGTCCTCTTTTTCCAGGACGTGGCCTTTTTTGTAGTCTTGTGTCCAGGGGAAAAAAATCTTCATTGTTCCTCCTTTTTCCTTGTGAGCTGGCAACATGTAGCCTTCTTGTAATCAATCAAATATTTTAAATTAATTAGTAATACAAAGTTTAAATCAGCCGCATTAAAGCAATATATATGAGTGGTTTCCAGAATTTAAATCTCATTGATTCCTAGTGGATCCCCTCAACTAAGGCTGCAATCCTAACCACACTTTCCTGGGAGCGGTGGCGTAGCTAGAGGGGGGGTGGAGAAGAAGTCATTCATCTTAGAGCTCAGACTCTCCTAACCATGTCTATTTAAAGATAAACCTCACTGTGTTCAATGGGTCTTACTCCCAGGAAAGTGACTTTAGGATTGCAGCCATTTATCCTCTTTGGAGCCATTCCATGCTAGGAGGGAGCAAAATTCCAAGCTCCATCCCCCATCCTGGCTCCAAAGGGGTGAGGCTCCCTCCAAGACTGACTGCTCCATCCCCCTTTAGCTATGCCAGATTGAGGCGGTGCAGATCTACTCTGAGTGGCTTCACCCCCTTCTCCCCTCTTCCAACCTGCTAGGGATAACCATTGTCTTATCCTCATCAAGTCCTATTTCTGATCCTCAACACTGGGAAGAGATGGAGTAGCGGGGGGGGGGGGGGGGAGTAAAGCAGGGAGTTTCCAGGGAGCATCACTGCACCTGCAAGAGGCTTTCTAGGAGTATTCCCTCTTTCCCCTCCCAACCTGGAGTAACTTCTTGCAGTTACTCCCATTATAGTCCCATTATATTCAGTGGGGTTTACTCCCTAGAAAATGGGTCTGGGATTGCAGCCTCTATAATACCTAGGGCTGCCATTGTGGTTAGGACATGTGATGAACTTGCAAAAGTTACAAGTTTTTTGTAACCCTGCAAAACTTACAGTGCAATCCTAAGCATGTCTACTCGGAAGTAGGTCCCATTGTGTTCAATAGTACTTACTCCCAGGAAAGTGTGGTTAGGATTGCAATCTTAATGCTTTGCACCCCCTCTAGCTGTGTCATTGGCCTCTGCACATGTACCTGACAACACAATCCTATGTGTGTCTACTCAAAAGCAATTCCTATTAAGATCAATGAGGCTTGCTCCCAGGAAAATGGGTATAGGACTGCAGCCTTGGTGAAACAAGCCCATTACTAAACATGGGCTGCAATCCTATACCTATTTTCCTAGGAGCAAACCCCATTGAACGTAATAGAACACCCTGTTAATGGTAACTAAGTTACTACTAAGTTGCTACTGGATGATATAATGCAGAATCTTTAAAATTCTGCAATATTTGAATGAAGGGGAGAGGAAAAGATTTTCTTCCTCTCCATAAAAGGGGAAGCATGGAGGTAGGTAGGGCAAGTTGAGGTCTCCCTCTCACTGTTTTAAACCCATAGTATTAACAATAGGTTTGCACTATGAATAGCAACAGAAGATAGCTTCAGAAGAGTCCTCCTGGATCAGGACTGGGAGCATTAAATGTATCTCCCAGTGGCCCACCTGATGCCACAAGACCAGTGATGGGCTTCAAAGAAATTAAGAACCGGTTCTCTGTCCATCTGGCAGCCACTTTTAAATGGCTATTTTTAAACTTTATATGTACTATCTCTTGTTAAGAACTGGTTCTATAGAGTAGGTGCGAACCTGCTGGTGCCCACCACTGCACAAGACCCCAAAGTAAAAGCTGAGTAAATGCTGAGTAAGTGAACCGCAGGTCTGCTCTGCAAGTGATCTCTAACCACTGGCCACGATCCACTCCAACTGTATCCTGATGCCCTCCCTTGATCAGGTGTCCCCTTTTTGCAGGACATGTCTTCTTTTTCAGCCTTGTGTCCTGGGAAAAAACAACATCAGTGTCCTTTTTTCCTTGAAAGCAAGAAGCATGCAGCTGTCTTGTACTCATCAATTTTATATAATTATACATAACAGTTTTAATTTTAATATAAACTAAATAGTTGGGTGTTTCTGCCCGGTTTCGAACCGGGGACCTTTCGCGTGTGAGGCGAACGTGATAACCACTACACCACAGAAACTCCTTGCTGGGAATTTCAGGGACTCTCACCCACCACATCTAATAGGGGCTTTCATAGACAGAGCTATTGCTTTATAAAAGGTGGACTAATCACCCCCAGGACAGGGTGATCAAGTGTCCTCTTTTTTCCGGGACATGTCCTCTTTTTCAGCCTTGAGTCCTGGAAAAAAAAATCCTAAGCATGTCTACTCAGAAGTAAGACCCATTGATTTCTATGGAACTTACTCTCAGGAAAGTGTGTATAGGATTGCAGCCTTCAGTGTCCTTTTTTTCCTTGTAAGCAAGAGGCATGTAGCTTTCTTGTAATTCATCAGTTCTATGTAATTATACTCAATAGTTTTAAACAATAATAATATATTAATTATATATTAATTAATAAAATAATAATAAAATTCCTAATTCCTTGGAAAGGAACCAAATCAAAATAGAGCTAATTCCAGTCAAACACCTGACTACTGTGAAATCTATATACAGTAATAATAAATTTAATAATGTAGGAAAGGACAAAATGAAAGCTCAAAACACTCAAATATTGCTTTCATGTGTTTATTATTACTTTTATTACTGTACTTATCATTTTTATTTATTATTGCTTTCATTAAGCACATGAAATAAACACATGAAAGCAATATATCTGAATGTTTTGAGCTTTCATTTTGTCCTGTCCTACATTATTTGTCATGCCCAAAAAGAGGACAGGGACCCCCCAAATGTAGGATACCCAAGAAAAATGTAGGACATGACAAAATGAAAGCTTAAAACACTCAAATATATTGCTTTCATGTGCTTATTATTGCTTATAATTATAAGTACATGTAAGTAATATATGATTGTTTTGAGCTTTTATTGATAAGTAAATAAATAAGGGTGAAATCCTGTCAATAAGGGTGCAGTCCTAACCTATTTTCCAACCCTGGGATAAGGGCAATGTAAATCCGAGATATGGGACCATACATTGCCTTACCTTGAGGAGACCTCCATGATTGCCCCCCACCTTCAGGACACAACACATGTCCCACTGGCACAGCTATGCCAATGCTAGAAAGTTGGCTAGGGTTGCACCCTAAATGTATATAAGTAATAATCATAGTTCATAATCATACTCAGTATGATAAATAATGAAAGTAGTAATAAGCTCATGAAAGCAAAATCTGAGTGTTTTGAGCTTTAATTTTGTCATGTCCTACATTTTTCTTGAGTGTCCTACATTTGGGGGGTCCCTGTCCTTTTTTGGTGATGTGGTCACCGTAGGGCACCCAGGAATCCATAACCACAAAATGTAGGACACCCCAGAAAAATGTAGGACATGACAAAATTAAAACTCAAAACACTCACATGTACACTACTGCTTACACGAACTATTACATATTGATTAATTACAAGAAGACTACATGCTGCCTGCTTACAAGGGAAAGGATAAGCTTGGACCATTTTTTGTTTTTGTTTGTTTAGGACACAGGACATGTTGGGGGGACTGAACATATGTGCTCCCTGCTCCCCTCCCCAACCACCAAGATTGCCCCTAGCAAGACTTTTTGGATTCAAGAGCTATGGTTATAATGCAGAATTTCAACAGGTGAAGCTTTTTTCCAGCCCTTCTATCTCTGGGAAGGTGGGGGGATGTTGCAACCTGTTGGATAAGCAGCTCTTAAAGGTGTAGGAAGCTTTGAGGGGTTAGGAGACAAAAGTAACTAGAGTAACTAATAACTAGAACTCCTTCAGATCTATTGGAGTGGGGGGTGTGAAGCAAGGAGGAAAGTACTGGGAAGGGGAAGGACCACTTGCACACTGCGGTGAGACTCCCTGCAAAACTTAGACCACAATCCTCACCATGTCTACTCAAAAGTAAGTCCCATTGTTTTCAATGGTTCTTACTCCCAGGAAAGTGTCTTTAGGATTGCAGCCTTACAGCACAATCCTAACCATGTCTACTCAAAAGGAAAACCCATTGTATTCAATGGGTCTTACTCCCAGGAAAGTGTCTTTAGGATTCCAGCCTTAGGTTGCAATCCTAAAGTCACTTTCCTGGGAGTAAGACCCACTGAAAACAATGTAGCTTGCTTTTGAGTAGACATGGTTAGGATTGTGCTCTTAGTGAATTATTTAGTTATGGGTAGCTGAAGCTGCCAGACCTAGAGCACAATCTTGACCATGTCAACTCAAAAGTAAGCCCTATTATGTTTAATGGGACTTACTCCCAAGAAAGTGTCTTTAGGATTGTAGCGTTAGGCCGTTAGGAATAATCCTCAGTAAAAATGAGCCCGATCCTTTCCACCTGCTAATTGCAAACAACTTCCATTGCCCTGAATGGGCTTACTCGCCCAGGTGAACTTTCCAATCAATCAGTCAATCAATCAATCAGTCATTCAACCAACCAATAGTATTTATATTCCGCTTTTCAATGAAAATTTCACAAAGCGGTTTATAGAGACAATGAAGTCACATTTCAAGAAGTTAGCTGGCAAGGAAGGGCCACCAACACCAGTAAGGTTTAGTACTGAGTAAAGATAATGGGTTGGTGGAAACGATGACTAGTTACTCTTAAAGATTTTAACACGATTTTCTTCTTCCTGAGAGACTTCCAAGAATGGATATCCTTTTGGTTAGACTTAAAGCATAATCTTAACCCTGTCTACTCAAAAGTAAGCCCATTGTGTTCAATAGGTCTTACTCCCAGGAAAGTGTCTTTAGGATTGCAGCTTTAAACCACAATTGCAACAGTAAGCCAGTTTTGCAAATTATCTAGCTAATTAGAGTTACTATGTGCATCACCATCCTATATGTGCAGTCTCTCTTGAGTTCAGTGGGACATGATGCTCTTAAGGAGGAAGGGTGCATAGGTTTGCGAGACACAGAGCATGTCTACTCAAGAGTAAGAATGACTTGAATGGGACCTTCTTTAAATAATGCTTAGTAAGGCAACCGTAGCTCTGCTCTGCAATTAATTTTTAATCACCGGCCACGATCCACACCAAGCATATTGACTGACTGACTGACTGACTGATTGATTGATTGATTGATTGATTGATTATATTCTCAGTCACATTTCTAGGATTCGCTGTTCTCATTTCACAGATAGGAAACTGAGGCTTGGAGAAAGTGATTTAACACAAGAGCAGGGGGGAGCTTCATAAAAATCCCAAATACATTCATAAAAATCCCACCATCCCAAAGAAGCGTGGTGGGACAGAACTTTTCTAGTCCCCCCATTTCCCTCCCCATAGCCCAAGTAAAAAACACTTGAACTGAATCTCCTGCACTGGCATAGCTAGAGGGGGATGCAAAACATTAAAGACTCAGAGCACAATACTATACTAACCATGTCTGCTCAAAAGTAAGCCCATTTGTGTTCAGTGGGTCTTACTCCCAGGAAAGTGTCTTTAGGATTTCAGCCTTAATCCTATAAATTTCCACCAGTAGCACTCAATCTTTATTCCCTCTACCTGGAGTCGCATTTAGCCCTGATCTGGAAAATTGGTTAGGATTCGTTTAGGGTCTTCCATGTTCATGTTTTAGAATAACCTTTAGGATGAGCCCCCAGTTGTGGGGTGCTGGGAAATAGGGATCCAGATCTCTAAGGGAAAAGCAGACATCTTTCCAAGCAGAGGTGACTCTCCCCAGAAGTGGGACCCTCCCCAGTACACCAGGGGGACCAGATGTCCTCTTTCCCTCCCCCTTTTTAGCCTGGAAAAGAAAAAAAATCTTCCTTGTCCTCCTTTTCCTTTTGAGCAGGCAGCATGTAGAATTCTTGTAATTAATAAATTCTATATTAAATAAATAAAATATATAAAATAAATTTATAATAAATAAAATTAATTAGTTTTAAATTTAATAATAAGTAACAGAGGGTTCAGATCAACCCCATTAAAGTTATATACATGAGCGTTTTTAGTTTTTATTGGGTCAAGTCCTACATTTGGGGGGGGGTCCTTGTCCTCTTTTTCCTGATTATACAGAAATGGTGTTTTCAAGAATCCTGACTTTGCTTCTTGAGTAGGATCTCAAGTGCATGTGTTGGTGGGGGGAGGCTTTACTTCTCCTCCTCCTCTCCTCCCCCCCGCCCAGGAAACCTTCCCTGTTTGGAAGGAGAGCTAGAGGGAGCCTCTGGTGTGTGTGTCCCCCACCCCAAACCTCCCCTTGATGGCGGTGTTATTTGTGTGCCATTGTGTTTGTGCAGTGAACTCTGCCTGCTGAGATTCAATCGCAGCCCTGCGGAGATTCTCCTGCGAGCCACCGATCCAGGAAGATTAATTTAATCATTGTAATGCAATTATTAAGAATGTTGACCCAACGCTGGATTTCCAGGTTTGGCTGCTAAGAAATGAAATCCAACCCTCTTCCAGCAGGAGAAACTTGTCCCGAAGTCGAGTTGGAAAAGAAGCATGTGTAATAATAATAATAATAATAATAATAATAATAATAATAATAATAATAATAATAATAATAATGAAGAAGAAGAAGAAAATGTTAGATAGTAAGAAAAAAGTGCTAATAATAAGAGTGTAATAAGAAGAGTGTTATAATAGTAAGTACACTCTATTAGTCTAATAGTCTATTTAATAATATTCTATAATATTATACTAATAATAATAGCGCCAGACTGACTAAGAACCCACTCCTAAGCCTGTCTACTCAGAAGTAATTCCCATTATAATCAATGGAGTTTACTCCCAGGAAAGTGTGGTTAGGATTGCAGCCTAAAAGTGCAGTCCTAACCATGTCTATACAGACATGATGTTCAATGCCACTTACTCCCAGGAAAGTGTCTTTAGAGCTCGACTGACTGAAAAAGTCTACTCTAATAGTGTTTTATTAGTCTCATAATATTCTATAATATTATACTAATAATAATAGTGTACGACCGACTGACTGAGGCTGCAATCCTAAAGACACTTTCCTGGAAATAAGACGCGTTAAATATGATGGGGCTTACATTTGAGTAGACATGGTTAGGATTGTGCTCTTAGAGCACAATTCTAACCATGTCTACTCAAAAGTAAGCCCCATTGTGTTCAGTGGGTCTTACTCCCAGGAAAGTGTCTTTAGGATTGCAGCCTTAGGCACATTCCTGGAAGGACTCCTAAGAGCACATTCCTGGAAGGAAGCACCACTGAACTCACTTCTGAGTGACACGAATAGGATTGCACTGCACACTAATATTATTATTCTAATTTTCTATTCTATTGGAGCCCAACCCTATGCTTTAGAGGCAATGCGACTTACTCCTCATTAAATAATAGGATAGGATTGCAGCTTCAGGGCATAATCTTATGCATATCTATTCAGGAGTAAGATTGCAATCCTAAAGACACTTTCCTGGGAGTAAGACCCATTGAACATAATGGAGCTTACATTTGAGTAGACATGGTTAGGATTGTGCTCTAAGTCACATTGTGTGGCTGTTAGAATTACTATTAATACACATTACACATTAATTAGTACATAATAATTGTACACATTAATTAATACACAATTCTGCTAATAGGATTACTACTAAAGGTAAAGTTATGGTGTGTGTCCCCGCATGTTGCCCTGCTAGCCAAAGTAGTAGTAAGATTGCTACTACTTTTCAGACAGACAGACAGACAGACAGACAGACAGATAGATAGATAGATAGATAGATAGATAGATAGATAGATAGATAGATAGATAGATAGATAGATGACGACGACGACGACGACTACTACTAGACATTCGTTCAGTCAAGTAGATGTGGTTGGCTGGCTTCTTTTTATCCAGACCTATCCTCATCATCATCATCATCTTGGGCTCCGACCCCCAGCGCGACCCTGCGCAGCCCTGGCCATCAGTCCCAGTTCCCCAGATCGCTTTCCAGGACCAGAGGCAGCTTTTTAAACTGGTGATCTGCTGACCCTGATGGGGAGGCGGGGGGGGGAGAGGGAGGGCCGGTGGGTGGGAAGGGTCTGTCCCCCCAGCCCCCTTGGGCTATAATTATTAGGAATTAATTGGGTTCAGGACCCTGGGTAGCAGTGGGGAAATTAATAGCGGGTCTGGTGGAAGTGGGGGGGAGGGAGGGGAGGGGAGGCTGCACTCAGTGCAGAGGACCCCCTGGCCCCCCGCCCCTCCCCTGCCTTCTCCACCAGGATCTGGGCTGGGGTCTCTCTTTGCAGGATCAGGCTCTGAGCCCCCTGGATGCCTGCAGTGGAAGGTCCGGCTGGCTGCAAACTTCCTTGGCCCCCCGCCCCGCCCGTGCTGGGGGCTACTCAGGGGTTAAAATGCAAGCGAAGCTCCCCCCAACGCACACAGACTGGGAGCTGCTGCTGCTGCTGTCGAGGCGGAGAGGGAGCCTTGGGCGAAAGGAAATTACTGCCAGCCCCACTGACCTTTCCGAGGGGTAATCAATCAACTGATCAACAGGGATATTTATCATGGCTCGATGGGGCTACTTTACAAATGCACCGGGGGGGGGGGGAGAAGGGAGTGGAGGGACACACACACACACACACACACACACACACACACACAGAGTGTCACACACACAGAAAGACAAACAGACATACAGAGTCATAGGCAAACACAGAGACACACATACACAAACAGAGAGAGACAGAGATACTCACAGACAGACACACACACAGAGACAGACACGCACACAGCGAGAGAGAGACACAGAGAGACAGACAGATACACACATACAGAGACACGCAGACAGACACAGAGACAGACAGACACAACCACAGAGAGACAAACACCCTCAGACAGACACAGAGAGAGAGAGAGGAAGACAGAAATACTCTCTCTCTCTCTCTCTCTCTCTCGGAGTAAACTACTAACACATACACAAGGAAAAAAACTTGGAGCCCCTTCCAGAGCCTGGGGGGACCTATCTGGGTCTTTTAATGAATGGGGAGAGCAGCAGCAGCCCCCCTGCCTGCCCCCCGCCCCACAGTCACCCTCTCACTCTGTCTGGGCTTCCCAGAAAGAAAAACAGAGATAAACTTGGTTGGGGTTTTCAGTGGGGTGTGTGTTTGTGTGTCCCAACGGGCCTGTTAAACGATAGAGGCGATTAATTGATTCATCTCGATTCCAAATACTAATGAGGGGAAGGATATACTAGTCCGATCCTGAATCTGAGATTTAAATACACCACCACCACACCACCACCACCACCATCATCATCATCAGTATTTATATACCACTTTTCCACAAAAAAAAACCCACAAGGCTGTTTACAGAGGAAATCAAATACTTAATAGTTCCCTGTCCCGAAAAGGGCTCATAGCCTGAACACAACGGGACTTACTTCTGAGTAGACATGGTTAGGATTGCATTGTGAGTCCCACTTGGTGTGGGAGAAAAGTGGGATTAAAACAAAATGCAGAACAGATCTCTGGTGAGAGGTGGTGGCCTTGACCATGTGCTTGCTCTCCATTTGGGGATCATGCTCAGCACCCTTACTAAAGAGGACTTTGCAACACAGGAGGTCTACGTGCGAGTAATTGTTGCACCTACGCACGTGCCGCCGTCTCCTTCCTATGCGCGGACTTGAGAGTCAACCCTCTGAAATGTCCTGGGCTCTGCTTATGGGCTTAACTTGGGCTGGATCGTGGCCTTTCTCTAGGGCGGAAAGGGGGCTTTGAGTGGTTTCGAAGAGGGGGGTTGAAAAATCCCCTCTATTTCTGGACTGGGTGGTCCAACCCAGCCTCTAAGAGCACAATCCTAACCATGTCTACTCAGAAGTAAACCCCATTGTGTTCAAAGGATCTTTACTTCCAGGAAAGAGTTTTTAGGATTGCAGCCATAGTCAGGTTTAGTGGATTCCCAACACAACCAGCCCCTGCGCATCCTCCCAATTCATAAAATCACACTGATGATGATGATGAAGAGCCACGACGGTCACTACAGTCAATCACTACAGTGAGACCTGGAAGATCTAGGTGACCTTGGACCAGTCACTCACTCTCAGCCTCACCTACCTCATAGGGTTGTTGTGAGGACAGAGAACCAAAGGAGAAAGTCTTAATAAGCCGCTTTGGCATGGGAAAGGCTATGGTATAAATAAATGAAGGAAGGAAGGAAGAGAAAAGAATAAGGAAAAGAGGGAGAGGGGGAGGAGGAGGCGGCAGCAATGTTGAATCAGATCTTCCTTTCTTCCTTCAAGGAAAACTATACCTTCCCCTGTCATTCCTTCCTTCCTTCCTTCCTACTGTTCAGGATCCTGGGTAGCAGAGTGGGTCAATATATCAGAGCAGCTATGCTAACAATATATCAGAGCCTGCTTGAGTGTATTAGGATTTATGCAGTAAACCTAAGTAAATCTGAGTAAACCTGCAGTCCTGAGCAGGTTTACTCAGAAGTAAATGTCACCAGAGCCTTCCACAAACCAAACCACAATAATTGTTGCCATTTAATTGCTGGCGCTGGACTTGTGGGGAGTCCCCAAGAAGAAGGCTGCTTATGAGCAAGACCCCCCTAATAGGAAATCTCAGTCCTATATTCAGCATCTGGGCCTGGAAGAAGGTCCTATTTTCCCCCCAATGAAGATGATTGTCCAGAATGGTGCTGATCCAGGCAGACATACATTAGCTTGACTTTAGGGGGCCCTTTAAACATCCCCCCAATGAGTGTCGCTTTTTTCTAACCCACCCAACCATTCATCTAAGCTAGAGTGACCAGATGTCATCACAGATCAAAGTCCTCCCCAAAACATAGGACACCCAAGAAAAATGTAGGACATGACAAAATATGTCATATCCAGAAAAGAGGATCAAAATGTAGGACACCCAAGAAAAATGTAGGACATGACAAAATAAAACCTCAAAACACTCAGATATTGCTTTCATGCGCTTAATTTAAACACTGTATGACTTATTAGTAAACTTAAAGCTATTACATATAATTATTTATTATTTATTTCATGCAATTAATTTAAACACTACATTACTTATTCAATTTTCAGCTATTAATAAATTTTCTGATAAATTTTCTAACTTATTAATTAGAGAAGTAGGCTATATGAGGCCTGCTCACAAGGAAAAGGAGGACAATGAAGATTTTTTTTCCCAGGACTCAAGGCTTAAAAAGAGGAATGTCCTGGAAAAAGAAGACTTAAGCATGATCTGCTACTCAGAGATCCAGAAAATTTTCGCACGTGCTGATCTCTGCCACTAAAGTCAGTGGGAATTAAAAGCCTCATCCTATTCACACTTTCCTGGCAGTAAACTCCATTGATTCTAATGGGACTTACTTCTGAGTAGACATGCATAGGATTAGGCTCTTAGTTTGCCTGGATGGTTGTGGGTAGATCAAAGATGGATCGCATTATATGGCATTTGAAAGCCAATGAACTGGGAAAGGGGAAAATAAAATGATGGCGCAATCATTGCGCAATTTACTGCGCGATCCTGAAGCTGGGCTAGGCGGTGGGAATGATCTGGAGCGGAGAAATGCAAAGGGCAGCAGTTTAGTGGCTCTACCATCAGGGCCAAATAAAGTGATGCAGAGTGATCTTATCAGGGTGAACATATGTCCTTTTTCCAGGACATGTCCTCTTTTTTAGCCTTATGTCCTGGGGCAAATATTTTCATTGTCCTCCATTTCCTTGTGAGCAAGTAGCATGTTGCCTTCTTGCAATTAATTTAATTTAAAATTTAATAAGTAATATAGTGTTTACATCAACCATATGTAAGCAACAGACATTTTTAGCTTTTATTTTGTCTTGTCCTACATTTTTCTTGGGTGTCCTACATTTTGATTCTTTTTTTAGTTAAGAAATATGGTAATCTCAAATCATGTTCTCTTTTTCCAGGACATATCCTCTTTTTAAACCTTCTATCCTGGAAAAGAACTTCAATGCCCTCCTTTTCCAAGTGAGCCGGCAGCACATAGTTTCTTGTAATTAATAAATTACATATAAGTTTACAATAGTTTACTATATTACATATAAGTAATTACATATATATTAGTTTAAGGAAGTACATATAATTACAGTTACTATTAATAAATTACATATAAGTTTACAATAGTTTATTTTTTACATGTAAGTAATTAATATAAGTTTAAGTACATGTAATTACAGTAAGTACATATTGAGTACACCATGTCTACTCAAAAGTAAACCCTATTGTGTTCAATGGGTCTTACTCCCAGGAAAGTGTCTTTAGGATTGCAGCCATAATTAGTTAGTAATTACATATAGGTTTACTATATTGTAATAAATTATAT
This sequence comes from Cryptoblepharus egeriae, assembly GCA_030015325.1. NCBI lineage: Eukaryota > Metazoa > Chordata > Lepidosauria > Squamata > Scincidae > Cryptoblepharus > Cryptoblepharus egeriae. The sequence goes on from JAREYC010000006.1 coordinate 88,153,113, forward strand.
GTGACTCTTTTAAATTTAATAAAAAGTAATGTGGTGTTTAAATTAACCATTGGAAAGCAATATGCTTGAGGTTTTTTAAGCTTTATTTTGTCATGTCCTATATTTTCCTTGGGTGTCCTACATTTGGAGGGGGACCTTTTGATTAGGTCACCTTGGAATTTTGCCTTTCTTAGGAACTGATAACCCTGTGCAAATGGGACACATTTAAAGGACTTCAGGGACTCACACCAGAGCCTCCCTACCAGCATCACTGACACCAATCACAGCTTTACAAGCAACTACTGTAGTTAGTTACTAAGGATGGTCTGCACTGCCTCCTGCTGGATGCTACTTTGAATTGCTGAATTAGGAACTGCAAAAGCCTGGAGGCTGAGGAAGGAGTAGCAGAGGATGGTATGGTTTTCTTACCAACTAGTTGCCCCTGCAATTTAGTTCAGAATTTAATTTCTAAAATGGAAACACCTTCCTGAAATTGATTTATTTGAGCTTGTTTGATTGAGAAAAGAAAGGATGAAAGGACAGGGGCATGGCACACACACACACATTTTTATTCCTGTAGTACCCTATACTGCCTAAGTTTTAATTAACTCCTAAGTTTTCCCCTCCTCCAAATAGTTTTATCTAGTTTTAATATTGTTTTTAGATATATGTTTCATTTTATGTTTCATGTAATGACTGTAAGCCGCCTTGGGCGTTTGTTTTTAACAGAGGAAAGATGGAAAATAAATAAATAAATTTGCAAGATGTGGAGAGATTAGATCAGCGAGTTTTCAACATATTTTATTTTATTTTATTTAGTTCGTTGCTGCCTTTCTTCCTAAAGGATACCCAAGGCAGCTACCAACATTTAAAACGACAGAGTAGAGTACTGTTTAAAAACTAAATAAAAGAAGTGAAAATCAAACAATAAAAATACAGTTAAAACTATATAAAAGTAATTAAAATCCAGGTCAAAAAACAATAATGAAACAGTATTTTCATTTCAAGCTCACTGAGAAGGTGCAAATTGTCATCAGTTTTTTTAACCATTGACAAGATACATCATGCCGCTGGTAAGGGGCTCAAATTCCCAATCGCCCTACTGATAAACGACCATCCTCAAAGTCCCATGGCACATCTGCTGGCATAGTTGACCACAATCATAGTGGCAAGAGCCCCCCCCCCCCCCCCCCCCGCTCTCCTACAGAGCCATTCAGAGGTGCAGGAATGAGTCTGGATTGGAGGAAAAGCCACTGGGAATAATGGTTCTCTCCATTAGGTTGAAAGAGCAAAACATGCATTGAATGAATGAGTTCTGGCTTTAATTAAAAGGGTTGAAAGAGTGGGTTGTCAGTGGAAAAAAAATCATCAGAAAATGGGGGATACCTGTAGTATATCTCTGAGTGCCATAAAGCAGGGAGAGATGAAAGCACAAGCTTACTGGTTTCACACCATTTCTGAGCTGTGGCTGACCAGTGTTAAAAACAGGATGCGTGTTTGGTCCAGTCCAGCTACCTAAGTTCTGCTGTGCAGTTTTGGCTCTGGCATCTATATATAATTATGAAATGCTGACATCAAACAGTAATATGTGCATGGTTCACCAACCAGTTCAGCAACCATGTACTGAATAGTACTGTATAGTGTAAATATAACGGTATAGTTACAGGCCAGTGTGGCTCCTTTTGTTGAAGCATGGTCTACTTTTCTTCTGCTGTAAAGCTCAAGCTTTGGCATGGGAAAGGCAGGGTATAAATCCCTTAAACAAAGAAAAGAAGGGATAATTCATGCACTTGGGCTGTGATCTCTTTGAAGGGAAGGACCCATTTTGCTCTCTAAAGTACCATGTATACACTTAAAGTACCATGCTCACACCAGATAAGTACCCCTTTATTTGAATCTAACATTCACTTTTTTCAGCCAAATTTAGGGTGCAATCCAGAGTAATTATGGGGATTCCTTGCTCCGGAGTAAGAACAATTTACTCTGGATTGCAATATGAATATCCCATAGGTTTTCACTAGGTGATGCAGTAACTATGGGTGCACGTAATGTCTCTTACGTGCTCCCGTAGTTACTCTGGATTGAAGGGTTAGTCTCTGAAATCGGGTGCTCATTAGATGTGCAGTAGATTCAAATAAATACCATATTTTGATAATAAGTATAGGACAGTACAGTGGCGCCTCACGTAACAAATTTAATTCGTTCCGGAGGCATGTTTGTTATGTGAAAAGTTCTTTATGTGAAGCGGATTTTCCCATAGGAAATGGGAACTCAGACAATTGTTTCACAACCCCAAAAATATTCATATAAAAATATTAACTGGATGTAAAAATGATGACAAAACACTGGAATTGAATTCAAAACATGCATTCAATGTGCATGATCCTATGAAGTCTACATAGGCTGCAATCCCAAAGACACTTTCCTGGGAGTAAGACCCATTTAACGCAATGGGGCTTACTTCTGGGTAGACATGGTTAGGAGGCTGCAATCCAAGACACCTTCAAAGTGTCTCCCCACTTTCTTCTCCTCTTCATTCTGGGCCTCTCTCTCCCCTGCTCCCTTCTGGTTAGCCCTGAGCTGCTTCCCTCTTCTCCACTGCTCTTCTCCCCCTCTGCCCAGCAGACACCCAGCCACAGGAGAAACAGTGCGGAAGTGTTGCTTTCGCTATGGCAGGCGCGCTAGGCAGCCCTGACACTTTTTTAAAGGGCTGCCGGCCAGTGCGTCTGCCCCAACTGCCAACAAGTTTGTTCGTTACATGAAGCAGAGTTTGTTACGTGAAGCAGAATCCTAGAGAAATTTTTGTTTGTTACATGATACATACTTTACGTGAGGTGTTTGTTACGTGAGGCGCCACTGTATTAAGTTAGGTTTACTGTACTGTTAAAAAATATTGTTGGATGTTTTATTACTTACTGTGCAATCCTAAGCATGACTACTCAAAAGTAAGCCCAATTGTGTTCAGTGGGTCTTTCTCCCAAGAAAATGTCTTTAAGATTACAGTCTTAGGTGCAATCCTAAGCATGTCTACCCAGAAGTAAGTCCATGATGGGATTTAAAGAAATTAACAACCAGTTCTCTGCCCATCTGGCAGCCACTTTTAAATGGCTATTTTTAAACTTTATATGTCCTATCTCTTGTTAACAACCGGTTCTATAGAGTAGGTGCAAACCTGCTAGAGCCCACCACTGAATTGCGTTCTACAGGACTTACTCTCAGGAAAGTGTGTATAGGTTTGCAGCTTTAGTGTAACTAGGTAAAAATCATTACATAAACCCATTATCATAGTATTGTCATATAACTCATTGTTATATGCAGTAAAATTAAATTTTGCACCTGCTTTGAAGCTACGCATTACAGTAGCCAGTAAACATTTTTTTATCTCAAGATTTTTTTAATTGGGGTGCGCATTAGATTCGATGGCACATTCGATTCAAGTAAATACAGTATATTATTATCATGCAAACACGCAGAGTGCGGCCGGAAGAACTGGATACTCGGCAAACAAATTGAGCAGAAAGAAACACATCCAGCACTTTCATTGATCCCCGTTTCTCTCAGCACCTCCTTGCAAACCATCAGCACCAAATGAATAGGGAGGGTGTAGTTACTCTGCAGTTTCACCGTGGTGGGAATTGCTGTGTCTCTCTGGCTTTATTCCCTCGCCCCAAAACTAGTCTCCAACTCACTTCACAAGAGGTCAAATTCACATATGTGACCCGAATGCCCTCTGCTGCACTCTGGTGATAACATCTAACATAACATAAGTTGAACTCCTGATCCCTTGGTTCTCCGCGAGTCTTCCAGCAGTTGCAGGAAAGCTCTGTAAACTACACCAAGGCCTAGGCTTCCCGAGATGGATGACAACGGTAATTAAAATGGTCTTTTCGGTGGTGGACACCATTAGCTCAGCAACAGCTGAAGGTAAATTGTTAAGTGCAGTCAACATATTAGAATTTGTCAACTATATTCATTGTGGCACTAATACATTCTGGAGATTAAGTAGTACCAAATGAGGGTTAATGCTCAGGAACGCTCTCTGGTCGATGCTTGTTAGGATTTTTCTTTTCCATATTTTCCTCTTGAGATCGCACATTTTTTTCCCATATTTTACAGTTTCAGTGTAAAACTACATATTGCATTAAGCCCAAGGTGCCCAGATGCCCAAGGTCTTGGATTCCTCTCAGCCTGGCCTCTCAGCCTGGCCTTTCCGGACGACAATGGCATGTTTGCCTACTCATGAGTATAGCCGCAATATTCGGCACTTTCACTTTCCCATAGAGCTCAATGCATATTTTTGATTGTTAGTTTTTTTGGCAATAACTTTTGATAAGAAGGAGATATTTCAAAACTGATTTCAAAACCGCTCTTCAATACGAATCCAATGCCATATGACATGATGGGGTACTGCACACCATTGCAAAGTTCCAAAATGAAGTCAAAATGGAGGACAATGAAACCCTTTTGGAGGACACCTGGCCAGGAAGCTAAAGAAGAGGACAAATCCAGAAATTTCTGGTCATATGGTCACCCTATTTGTGCCTGTCCTTAATTGATGAGTTTAAAACAGGAAGTATCCTTTTTAAAAAAGTAAAACAAGAACAGAACCAAAGGGGGACTGTGATACATGGGGAGAAGTTTAACTCTTTCATCCATTTTCTCATCCAAAAAATCCTTCCTAGCTGGTTATTAACCCCCAAACAGCTTTGAAAGGGGTGGTTTTTGGTAGATAACATGGCACAAGGGGAAAGAATCCTTCCTGTGAGCCACAGACCAGATCTTAATCAGACCCCTACACACACCAGTAGCAGTTTCTTTAAAACTATAAAGTGTTACCCGTGATGGGATTCAAAGAAATTAATAACCAGTTCTCTGCCCATCTGGCAGCCACTTTTAAATGGCTATTTTTAAACTTTATAAGTCCTATCTCTCGTTAACAACCGGTTCTGTAGAGTAGGAGTGAACCTGCTGGAGCCCACCATTGAGTGTTACTCGCAGTCCACTTCCCATGATAAGTGCTACCATTTGTGTTAGATTTCATACAGTGCAGCATTCGTTAGATTTAATATGTGTGGCATCTTCACTCATGGTGGAAACAGCATGGATCTTGCTTCTCCAGTTCATAAATAAAAGCGGCAATTTTCTCTTTACAGCATATATTTGGAAACATAGGCTGCAGTCCTAAGAGCACTTTCTTGAGTGCGAGCCCCATTGAAGTCAATGGAACTTAATCAATGGAAGTCAATGGAACTACTCAAGACACAAATATGATTGCACGGTTAGACCATCACAGCATATTGGAGTTAGATTGGGGAGTCCTGGTTCAAATCTTTCAGCCACAAGATACCCTGGACAAGCACCATCTCCCTGGATCTTGGTGACATTCCAGTTTGGACCCAACTTTCCAAAAACCTGATCCTGCAGTTACTAGAATACCTGCCTCTCTCAACCACCAGAGGCTCGTGCTTCACTTGTTACTCTGTAAGCTTGAAAAACAAAAGTGCTTTCTTTAACAGACTTCAGATGCTTTCTTTCATCTTTATTTTCTGCTTCAAAGGTTACATTTCAATCTTGCCTAATGTTCATTACTGGAAAAACATGCATGCACTAAATAGTTGCTCTATGGCTGAAATTGCATCCATGCTTGATTTAGCACGATGGCTATTTTTCAGATGAAATAAGTGGTCATAATTAATTGTATATCCTTTTGTGCTCTGATGTTATTGGCACTCCTAAATCCATGGAGGCTAATTTGAAGCCATTGTCACATTGGAAAGATTGAGGAGGGGATGTAGTAGGCTTTCTGCAAATAATGATCTGGGTGGAGAGTCCTTGATGCAAATTTTTACATCATTTGCTGCTGATTTGGCACCTGTATCAGAAACACATTTCCTCAAAGTTTGTCCTATCAATTTCAATGGAATTTTTAAAAGTCAATATAATAATATAATAATTGTAGTATATGGTGACTATATCTATACCTGGAGTGTAATTTCAGACAAAATCATCCATTAGCTGGGTGCACTGGGTGCCACTGGGAGGGTCTGGGGTGCACTGGGAGGATCGGGGAGCAATTGCCTCGGAACAGCACCCTGCTGATGCCATTTTCTTTTCTTTTAACCATGCCTTTTTATAGGCCCATTTTGGGGACCTTCTTCTCAAAGGTATTTTGAGAAAACCGAAAGTGGCACTTTTTGGAGGGGAGTAGTGTTGCCATGTATCCTGGAAAACCAGGACAGCCCCAGTTTTCAGGGATTGCGTTCTCATACTGGTTAAGTTTGACATGGGGTCCTGTCCCAGTTTTGTGGAAGAGAATTACGGCAATCCAATGGGGAGGGAGATTTTGTGGTCCTTGGCCCCACAGAGGCCAGATTCTCAGTTGGTGTGCATTAACATGAGCCAAGAGACACTGATCTGCTACCCAGCCACAAATCTCACTAAGATTAGGCTGCCTCATAGGTTGTTGTGAAATGTCAACACCCACAAGACCCCATTAGAAAAACTAGTTTTCCAAAGCCCAGCTGGTAACTATATAGAGGTCTGCAATTAGTCTGAGAAAATGGATTTCATTCTACAGTAAAGACCCACATTTTTTATGATTGTGTTCTCTCATTAACAACCAAAATTAAAATGGAAAGTATGAGGAATAGCATTAATTTTTGTTAATTTTTTTTTGCCACTGAGGACAATTTTGGGATTTTTCAACTTGTGATCCTCATTCAGCTAAAGTAGTTAGTGCCATACCAACTTCAACTCTCTTGTTTTCAACTGAAGTTGCCACTGACTGTTGCTGAACTTGGACCTAAATAAAGATTTAATGACAAGCATTTGAGAAAATTTAACTCTGAATTAGCATTAGTGTTCTCTTCCCACCCACCTCACACAAACCGTTAAATGAATCTGCTTTCCCTGAGTATGAAAAGCAATTTTATTAGTCTGAATCTTCTTGGAAGGGTCCATTCTAATAATGCATAAAAGAACTGTCTAGCTGTTGACTCTTGGCACTTGCTTGATACTTAATATAATCTGTAATTACTCTTAGTAGTGTCAGTGTTGGCTAGCCTGTTAAGGTCATTGGCAAGCTATACTGAGTAGTACTTGGTGTACAAGTACATCCTTGCATTGATTGATATCCAACTTGCAGTCTTTATGGAAGGGTTTTAATTTTGTCCTTGAAGCTTGTCTTAAGAACAGCTGTCAACATTTATTCTTCCCTATTGTGCATTACATAGAAATCTGGAAACAGATTAAGAGTTATGACCAGTTGGGCACTGCATGTCCTTTGAACCATATGTCTGGACACAGGGGCCTTGCAGTGCCAGAACTAGTTTCCTACTGGATGTCCAGTTGTCCCACAACCACCATGGATACAGCATCCACTGGCAGGGCAGCTGTCTCAATGATGATGATGGGGGCAGTAGCACAGTTAGGCTGCAATCCTAACCACACTTTCCTGGGAGTAAGTACGATTGAACACAATGAGACTTCTGAAGAGAACATAGAGATGGTAATAGATAAAGTTTATGAAATTGTTGAAATGGATATTCCGTCAGAAAGACTGAAAGATGGAGAAATCAAGACAATTTTAAAAAGCTCGGACACCATTCTATGTATGGTTGAAATTGTAAACACTGTTGTCTGAAGAGAATATGTAGTTATGTTAGGTAAGAGAATATGAGTTTAAAATAATATAAATAGCAAAAAAATAGAAATTGATTAATTAGTGGGCTTCAGGGGGTTCTCACAGGTTCTATAGAACACTTTGCTAATGAATAACCTGGTTCTGAGAACTGGTTACTAATGGGACATAGAACTGTTGTTAATTTAGGTTATTAGGACATAGAACCTATTGTTAATTTATTTGAATCCCACCACTGAATTAGATGTATGTAAAGTAGTATTAAGAAAATGTAAAATAGGTGTTGTGCCTGGAGAACCTTATGCGTATGTCTGGGTATACTTTTCCCTATTGTTGTACATCCAATATTCCTTTTCCTGTATCTGAAATAAATAAAAATAAAACTTATTTTTAAAAAGAGACTTCTGAATAGACATGCTTAGGACTGCACTGTTAGCAAAGCAATAAGCTTTCCCAGCTATCAAAGAACTTTATAACAGGAGATTCTGGGGACTGAACCTGGTTTCTCTCTCTGCAAAGCAGGTGCCCTATCACTATACCACTGCCTATGCGTATTTGTCGAGAGACGTCACACTGGAATATTGAAGATCCCAAAAATTCCAAGCTCCATCCTCATCCTCTTTCCCAAGGGCAGTGATTTTCAATCTTTTTCATCTCACAGCACACAAACAAGGCACTGGAATTATCAAGGAACACCATCAATTGTTTTTACCATTGACAAGACACACCAGAAATTTCAAATCCCCCAATTTTCCAATTAATTAATGACCATCCCCAAATTCCCACGGCACACCTGAGGACTATCTGCTGTGTGCCAGTATGTCACGGCACACTGGGCGAAAATCACTGCCCCAAGGAGTAAGCCCCAGTTTGATGTATCCATGCACAAGGGCCTGTCCATTAGCATTGTTCCTGATGAGTGATTCAAACTGTCCAGATCCCCCTTCCAAATTTCTTTCTTCTGGTTCATAGCACAAAGATGTACAATACTTAAAATGGAATAAAAAGAATCAGCACACATCGATCTCCTTTTCGTAGTGCTTGATAACTGGTTAAAATTAATTAACATACAGAGTTATAATTAAACATTAATTATAACTCTTCCTTTGGCATTTGTTACTAAGCATGAAAATAGGATAATGAGCAAGGTGTGCCCCATGTTTTGCCAATGATTGGTGCTTTGACTTTGCAATCCCAAATCAATTTGTACTTATAAGTAAATCCCAACAGGATGTGGAAGTTAGTAAGAGTTATCTCTAAACAGGGTGTGGATCAGGCTACACACCTTAGTGCTTTTGGAGTGGGTTTGCCTGAGGAAAAAAAATAGATTTCTTCTTACCCGATCATGCTATTTAAAGTGGTGACACTTGTTTTTAAGGCCACAAGTAAAATATGCCCTGAACTCCACTCATCCAAGACATAACCTTTTTCACAAAACAATTCTGAATGCTTTGGTTGCATTGGTTTCTAATGTGCCTGCTAGCTCCATATTCAACCTTCACATATTCCCAAAAGAATGTCAAAACAGAGTTGTGTATACGCATGTTGAAAACATTAGAGGTCAATCCAGTATTCTGCTTCCCTCAGTGCACAGTGATCACATGTCCTCTTTTTCAAGGACATGTGCCTTGTGTCCTGGAAAAAAATCTTTCTTCTATATCCTTGTGAGCAGGCATCATGTAGTCTTCTTGTAATTCTTAAATTATATGTTATTAGTTTTAAATGTATTAATAAGTAATATAGAGTTTAAATTAACATGAAAGCAAAACATATGAGTGTTTTCATTTTATATTGTCATGTCCAACATTTTTCTTGGGTGTCCTATATTTTGGAGGGACCTGTCCTCTTTTTTTATTGTGGCATATGGACACCCTACACCGGTGGCCAAGCAAGTACTTTTAGGAAGCACCTGGCTCTAAGCAAGGTAACCAAACAGGCTATTGAGATAACCTATATGTCCTCTACAAGCTGGAAGTGTCAAGCAGCTAGCTGAGTAGTTGTGTGTTTACTCACAAACAGATGAACACTTGCTTTTTTCTGTTGCAAAGGGCAGGCTTAGATGAATCAGACGGAATAGTTCCAATCCAATGAGTGCTTTCCCCAAAAAGCTCTTGGCAAGGGCTTCGCTCCCTTCAAGCTGATAAATGTTTTTGAGCCATCTGAAAGCAAACATAAGCTACATGTTCATGTTTACTCAGGAGTAAGCAGCCATGCCTTGGATGAAGATCAAGCAAAGCAAAAACGTAAAGTCACTAGAATGGTCCCTATCTTACGAAAAGAGCTCAACAAATGCTCCAAAAGATGGTCCTCCCCAACACCAAAACAGGTGTGAGCTGATAAGGTGATTTTTTTTTAAAGACATGTTCATTCATTCATTCATATCACGCCTTTCTTCTGAAACAAAATTTAAAACAGAATAAAACACAGTTAAAAACTAGATTAAAAACCACAAAACCAACAGTAAAATACAATTTTGAACCCATTTCAAAAACAGGCAACCATAAAGTTTAAATAACTTAAATAGATCTGGACCCTCAATAGGGCTGAAAATCTTACTGATTTTTATTTTTATTGATTTAAGTGGGGTGGAGAACTTAAAATTATCACAGGCAGAGTACAGCCAATTCACTTGGTGAACTGTTTCCCATCACATCTTCCCTTTCTAAATTCAATTTACAGCGCAATCCAAACTTGTGCAGAAAGAGGCAGGTCAGCATGTCTGGACCAATGGTGGGCCCCACCTCGCCCAACAACTAGTTCGCCAGAAGTTGGGGGCGGGGCTGGGGTCAGGGGGTGGGGCTGGGGTCAGGCCAGGGAAGGCACACCACTCACCCCAGCTATCTGTGGATGCAGGTGGGCGGGGCGAGGGGTGGAGCAAGGGGTGGGCCCCAACCCAGGCACACTGCGCATGCACCAACATTGCATCAACGCCTGCGTCAACATTGGCGCCAGCGCGGTGCCTGCCCCGAAGCTGGCCAGCCAGCTTCAAGACAGGCACCGCACCTGCGTCAACGTTGGCACTTGCGCCAGGGCAGGCACTTGCGTCAGGGCAGGCACTGCGCAAGTGCCAATGTTGGCGCTTGCGCAGTAAGCGCAAAAAAATGGCGGCCGGCTCGGCGGGAATTTTTTTTTAAAAATTCCCCTGAACCGGTTCGCCCCGTTCTCGCTGTCCCCCGCAGCTACCAGATCGCTAGCGACGGGGGAATGGCAACAACCGGTTCGGGCGATCCAGCCCGAAACGGTAAGAGCCCACCTGTGGTCTGGACTGTATCCAGTGCAAACTTCCTCTTTTCCAGTGCAAACTTCAGTGTCTTAACCGTTTGTGCCACAACTCCATCTTTTCCGGTTTGTGGAATGTGAATGGAAGGAGACTGCTGAGCTGAACACCGAAGAGTGTGTCAGAGAAAAATGAATCTCTGCCAAGTGTTACCATTAACTAACAATTTTCTCAAAATCAAGCTTGTAATCTTTGATTTGGAATTTCACAATTTTAAATTCTTCCACATTCCGGGATGGAAGGAGCCCCAGATGTGGACAAGGGATAAAGACCCTTTTACATGCAGCAGGCTATGTTTCACACATCTAATATTCCTTTATGCAGGATAGCTGTTTAGGGAGGATATATGTTTAAACTGTATTCAAAAGCTTAGTGTTCATTATAATGACAATCAATTAATCTCAAGGCCTTATCTTAAGTCCAGACTTGACGCAAGGTCAACACAGATGGAAACTAAATATATCCTTGGTCACCTGTCATGAAAGAACTTTGCATGTTTACACAATGCTCTGTTTAACTTCTAACTAACAATTCCCCACAAGGAAACCAACAAGCTTCTGCCTTTGACAAAAGGCTCCTTGGCTTTTGAGTCTTTGCTGAAAAATCTGTTTTGTTCTGCTTGTCAGCTGTGTTGCATCATTCTCTTCAAGAACTGTGACAACCCCAGAACATGCACATCAAAATAATGACACACAATCTCTAGTTAACAGATCAAGATCAGACACGTCCAGCTCTGAAACAATTGCCTTTTTATTACAAAGAAAAATGCATAAAAATCAATGTAATTATAGAAGGGACAAACTTCTGCTCCAAGTTGCACCGGAGATTCTCCACTTCTGTTATCCCTGATAACCCGACATAAAAACAACACAATTTGTTTTACATTTTAAATACCATCTTGTAACATCTTTACAACAGATTTCAGGAAAGAGCAAAGTATGAAGAAAGGAGAAACAGTAAGCTGGGGCCATATCTACAGGGATAACCAATTTCAGGTTAGTTCCCATTCTTAATTTTTTTTTATTTTTAAACTATTAGACCTGATGCTATCATGATATACAACTGCATATGGAGATATATTTCAGATCTGTATTTTTTACACACTTCTGAATATTGTATATACATTTAACAATGGTTATTTTACTCCTGAGTATGTATAGGAATGCAGCTTTCAGGATGCTTGCAGAATTAAAAAAAAACAGGCAATAGCTTTGTATTAAGTGATTTATATCCCCCCTTTCTGATGCCGACATTTGGGAATTAACAATGCTAATTACTTTGTAGGTTTAGGAAGGTTCTTAGTTTTATATATTTACTTATTTGCTTAATTGATTTGTTGTACAGGGTGTTCAATTTTCCTGCTTGATCATGTCACTTCCAGCCATGAAATCTGGTCCTGTGGTTCCTGTCTTTCTAAAAAGTGTGTCCCAGTACACTTACAACATATGCACACTTACAACATATGCACACAAATATACAGACATTTCTTGAAGCTTGAAATGAAGCTATAGAGTGGTGTTCTGCGTTTTAGTGACACATCTATTTCTGAAGTGGTAAAACAGCTATGAGATTGCAAAAAAGCTACATTCTTGAGTTCCCTGTAATTTAAAAGAAATTTCTTTAGTCAGTATATAGGTATAAAGATTTAGAAAAAAGCCATCTAGATCACAGAATTGAAAAATATTTTAGGATTAAATCCCTATCCTATGATGAACATTACATTTCCCATCTTCCAGGTAAGTTCTGGGATAAGATCTGGGTTTTATTTTTACTTCATGCAAAAATATGTTGCCATCTGCTGTTGGAAAAAAGACAGCACCATTTTAGTCAAAGTATACATACTGTCATTTTTATTCACAGCAGAATTAAAATGCCATGTTAAAATAGTTTCATTAAAACATAGTTATTGTCCTGCTGCTTTATGTGGATCAAGCCATATTTTATCCAAGTATCTCTTCAAGGGCATTGAGTAAAGTCTTTGCTCAAGATACTGGGAGGGCCATATCAGCAGGTCCTACATCCACAGATTGGTCTTTGGGTTCTTGCGTATGTCCCCCTTCCGGACATGAAGGGAGCTCCCCTTGCTCAAAGGGTCCAGCAGAAGCCATTGACATCAGTAGGTAGTTGCTTTTTTAAAAAAAAACTGTGGGGCTCACAGGATCTTCCGGAGGGTAGAGAAGGCATCTGAATACATTTGCAGTTTCACATAACTGTGGGGTAGGGGTAGGTGAGTAAGGAATTAAACCTGTGGATGGGAGTATGCTGTACATTTAATTGGAGATGTTGGGAGTTACACCCAAGATCCTCTATGTATTCCCCATGTGCTAGTGCTAGCTAGCCCTTTCCCATGCTCATTATCTAACCTGAAAGGCCAGTCCATCTATAAGACCAACTGAGGTGGCTACCTCAGGCAAACTGATTGGTAAGGTGATGCCCACCTTGGATCACCTCCAACCATTCACCACCACTGCTCCTTTTCTTTCTCCTACATACGGTACTGCAAAAGGAAGAGATGGTATAATGGAAGAGGAAGTGTGGAGGAGAGTGATGGAGCTTACCACTCCAAAAGACTTCACTACTCCTCTTCTGGTCTATCCCCCTCTTCCCTTTCCAATACAGGCAGCAGGAAGAGGCTAACTACATCACCTACCTACATCACATGGTCCCTACCTACATCACAAGGTAGGGGGACAGCATTCAAGACACCACCGCAGGAGCCAGCCTTGAGTCTCAAAAACAGAGTACTCAATCAAATGAAATTTATCTACCCAACTAGAATTTGTTACCTTCTATTGCACTGGTTAGAATTTGTAAATTTGTAGAATTTGAATAAATGTTTATGATAAACTAATCACAGAGCATTCTTTCATGTATTACTGCATTTCTTGAGGTAAACAAGTCTTGACATACATGGTTGGTATTTACTTAGAAATACAATGGCCTTGTCGTAATCTCTTTGACATAGATTAATTACTCTGATAAATCAGCAGCTTTGCTAAACCAACTGTGCAACTAAGCTCGTCTATGTATGCTAACCCAAGTAAGCTCCATTGAACACAATAAGGCTTGCTTCCAAGTCAATATGCGTTAAGTTATGTTGTACAGCAATCTGATTCAGTTTGAAGCATGAAGAGTCCTGGTATGTTACTGTAGCTGAATTTGCTTTGATGTAAAATACGTACAGTAGTGCCTCACATAAACAGCTTAATTCATTCCGGAGGCATGCTCTTTAAGTGAAGCAGATTTTCCCATATAAAACAATGGAAACTCAGACGATTGGTTCCACAACCCCCAAAATATTCATATAAAAATATTAACTGGATGTAAAAATGATGACAAAACAATGGAACTGAATTCAAAACATGCATGATCCTATGAAGTCTACTTAGGCTTTAATCCTAAAGACACTTTCCTGGGAGTGTCTAAATCACAATCCTAAAGACACTTTCCATTTAACATAATGGGGCTTACTTCTGAGTAGACATGGTTAGGAGGATACAATCAAAGACACTTTCCTGGGAGGCTTACCTGGCAGCAGTTAGGAACAGCAGTTAGGAACAGTTGGGAGCAGTTAGGGACAGCTGCCTCTGGCACCCCCAGGCAACTGCCCCCAAGTTGGGAGCAGTTAGAGGCAGCAGCGCTGGCCAGCAGCCCTTTTAAAGAGCCTCCATGCAAAGCATCAGGGCTGCATAGCACGCATGCCCATAGCACGCTTGCTTGTTATGTGAAGCAAGATTTCTTGGAACTTTATGCTTATGTGAAATGCTTGTTATGTAAGGTGCTTGTTATGAGAGGTACCACTGTAACTGATTGATTAAACACGAAACTGAGATCACAAGACTCGAATTTACATTCAGAAATGCATCCTGATTGCTTGGCCACATTTAGCATTTTCTGTGCAATTACCAATGTGTCCAGTGGAGGGATTCAAATAAATTAACAACATGTTCTATGTCCCAATAACCTAAACTAACAACAGGTTCTATGTCCCATTAGTAACCGGTTCTCAGCACCAGACACTCATCAGCAAAGGGTTCTATAGAACCTGTGAGAACCCACTGAAACTGGGTGTGTCCCTGTTTTCTGAAGTTTTATTTTCGGATGTTTCTGCTCCAAACACATTCATTCAACACATGCTCCACTCTTTCAACCTCTCTCTGCTGGTATAACAGCTAAAATGGTCTTCCCTAATGTTGATTTGCATGTGACATGGTGATCAAACTGTTTTTGGCATTTCCTTACTACATTCTTCAGTAAATAGCCATCACTCAACTACATAATTTTTTGCCCACATATGCCTTGGTAATTTTACTGTAATTTGTTAGGTATTCTGCCATGTTTTAATAAATATGTTATTTCTAGGCTTTGCAAGTGATATTTACCATATTTGCTGGCTTATAAGACGCACTATCTGCCCAAAGGGAGTTTAAATGTCTGTGTGTCTTATAGAGCAAAGGGGCCAATCATGGAGCACCTTCTGCAGATGTGCTCTGCCTCCCTGGGCAGAACAAGCCTATAAGAAGGCAGGACCCTGCTGCTGCATGCCTGTGTATCCCTCCCTGGGTTGGAGACTTGTATTAAAGTAGACATGCACAGTTGCAATCCTAAGCAGCCTTCCCTAGGTTGGAGACTTGTTCCAGAGTAGACATGCACAGGACCTGGTCCCTACTATTGCAATCCTTTGCATTCCTGCTTGCTTGCCTGCCTCCCTCCACACTTACCTGCCTTTCTCCCCACTAATCTGTCTGCCTGGATCCCCCACCACCACAAAAGAAACACCATCACCCTTCCTTATCTACCTAGATCCCCTTACCTTTCCCTACCTACCTGGATTCCCCTACCCCCCAAAAGAAACCTCCCTCCCCCAAACTTACCTGCCATCCTGGACAATTTGCAATGAGATTTGTGCAAAATGTTGGTGTCTGATCACGTGCAATGAGATTTGTGCAAAAGTCACAAATCACTGACACTAGAGATTAATAGCACAATCCTAACCATGTCTACTCAAAAGTAAGCCCCATTGTGTTCAATGGATCTTGCTCCCAGGAAAGTGTCTTTAGGATTGCAGCCGATGTGTTTTTGGGGTTTCCAGAAAATTAGAAGAGTGCTTGAACCTTAAACTCTGTCCTCATTTGTTAATGACAGTGATGATGGTTCTTAATACCACTGTTGACTTTACATGGTTGAAATATTATTCTACTATATTTTATTAAATATATTAGTACACCATTTGGTTCAGAATACTTTTTCATCTTGTTTTACTGCTCTACACTTTGGTGTGTCTTATGGTCCGGTGCATGTGTCTTTTAGTGGCCATTTTGCATTTGCAAGCTGAAAAATACTGGGTTCAATTTTTCAACAGTTTTCACTTTTGAAAACCAGTCCTTGTCTGATGGAGGATGCCTATATACAATTTTGAGTCCAGTTTGCCCAGTCTAGAATGAAGACCACATTGGAAGGTATGTTATTCTAAGAGCCAGACTTCTAGGCTTTTAGAATAAAAGTCCAGTTTGCTTAAGGTAATATTGTACCTGTAGATTTGTCCCATTAAGCTCTCTGCTATGCATAACCTTTTTTTGGCCAGGGTGCTTGCATGAGAAAACAGGTCAGAGAGACTGGAGTCTATTGGAGTTATACTCTTCATCATCACTGATTTTGAGAGGACAGGTAAGAATTTCTTCCTAGGCTCTGTGGGGTTCATGGGGCAATTGTTCTTTCATAAAATAAAATTTACAGAGGATCAGAAAACCTAGCACCCTCAATCCTTCCACCCATAGTTAGCTACTCTGTAGGTTATTCCAGCATCACCAGGGGATATGCACTAGAACCAGCTGTGGGAGATCTACGCACATTGAAAAACAATTTTAAACCAAATAAAATAGCAGCACAATCCAAGCTGAGACTCGGTATCACCTACAACCTGATGGGTCTATGAAAAAGACCGACTCAAGAAAAAAAATGCCGTAGCTCTTGCTCTTACCTTTACTCATTAAATCCCCTCAACTTAACAGGCAAAGTTTGAGTGGCCTTTTTCATCTTTTTTTTGTTACTCTTATCAGCAACCATTAACTCCAAAACATATTCTGAATACAGGAGTAGTGAGCATAGTAGTGAGCATGCTATGATTGAAAATTTTAAAAGAATTTTTCCATCTTAATTTGCTCTGTAGTATCCTTTACTAGAAGGAAAGACTTTTAATGCATTTTCCTGGGCAGAAGTTTGCTTCTGGGAGCAAGCAGAGCTCTTTCCTCTTTTTCCAACTGTAAAAATCACAGTATACCACTAGAAGGCAGCATATGACAACTCTAAACCACACAATATTTGGTGCATTTTATTTTATGTGACCAATCTGAGCATATCCCAGAATCAGAGCCATTCAGTTTATGGAATCCACTGTAAATCCTTTCCATTTGCACAGTCAAACTATGCTCATAACTGTGAGCGTAGGTTTTTAAACTATGTAGTGCAAGATTTTGTTGACATATTCTGATAGTACATCCACCAATTCTATACCTGTTGCAAATAGCCCACCTAAACCATCATAGCCACCAGATTAATTTTAAATAGACTGGACAACAGGTGCGGGGGAAAGAAAAGGGAACATAAATGCAAAGGCTTCTCAGGAGGGGAATAAGAGGCTAGATTGACATTACCCAGAAAGGGACACAGAATTATCTGACAAGATCAGAAGCAAAGTACAAACTGAGAAATCCATATGGAAGATGGTGGAGAGACAGACACTGTCAAGAGGACTGGAGGAAGTTTGTTGTCATTAAAATGCATTTTGGACTCATTGTCTAGACTAGAAGAGAAAGGAAGATCACTGATCTAGACTAGATTACAAGCAAGAACACTAGGAGTTGAGTTCTGCCTTAACACTTTTGCAAATACAAGAGATAAAAATTACCTTAAATAAGTCAATACTAAAACTTAAATCAACTTCCCCTGGAACAGCCTGGGCAGAAATCAAATCTGATCCTCCCAAGGAGGACAGGGTGAAGGGTCAGCATGGGAGAGACCTGAGGAAGTAAAATGCAACATGAAAAAGCTACAAAGTATCCAAAAACACAGCAACACACACACACAAAATCCCTGGGACATGTTACACAAGTATGGGAAAGTTTGATCAAAATGCTGCGAGGGGAAGGAGATGCTGCTTTTAAGCAGAACTCTGGGTGCCCTCCCAAGACTCTGTAGAAAACATTTTTGTGCGGCATTTCTCAAGGTTTGCCCCCATCTACTGTACACTTCATAACGTCCACCTACAGGAAGTACCACCAGAATTAATTGGCAAGTCATTACCAAGCACCTGTTGGGGATATGCTAAGATTTCCTGCTACAGGATTTCCTCCATGTCTACTTGGAAGTAAGTCCCATTGTGTTCAATGAGACTCCCAGGAAAGCCTCATGCCAGATTGCAAAATGGTAGATCCCACCCTCTCATGACCCCACTGACTGGAGGTTGCAAGCCCTGAGAGGGTCCCGAGTCCCAATGATGCAATTCAAAGAAATTAACAACCGGTTCTATGCCCATCTGGCAGCCACTTTTAAATGGCTATTTTTAAACTTTATATGTCCCATCTCTAACAACCAGTTCTATAGAGTAGGTGCGAACATGCTGAAGCCCACCACTGGCCAACCCCCACGATGAAGACCACTGGTCTACACAATGGGTAAAGAAATGTTTTACTGATTGCCATAATTATCCCACACTTAATTTTAGTTGATGTCCCTTACTTTTGGCAATCAGAGGGAATAAAAAACCCTGCTAAATATTAATATTAAATAACAGCAACAAATTAATATTATTATTGACATCATGTTTTCTTCCCAGAAACATACCTTCTACCCTTCCCTATTCAGCCCAATCCTATGGATGTCAACTCAGAGATAAGCCCATTATAAGCCAATGGGCCGTACTATCAAGTGTGGCTAAGGCTACAGCCTCAGAACCTAACTCTATGCATGTCTACTCAGAGGTAAGCCCATTATAAGGCAATGGGGTTTACTCTCTGGTAAGTGTAGCCAGGACTGCAGCCTCAGAACCTAACCCTATGCATGTCTACTCAGAAGCAGGGCCCATTATAAGTCAATAGAGCATACTAGCGGGTAAGTGTGGCCAGGGCTGCAGCCTTAGAGCCTTACCCTATGCATGTCTACTCAGAGCTGAGCCCATTATAAGTCAATGGGGCTTACTCTCAGGTAAGTGTGGCCAGGGCTGCAGCCTCAGAGCCTTACCCTATGCATGTCTACTCAGAAGCCAGTGCCATTAGAGTCAATGGGGCTTACTCTCAGGTAAGTGTGGCCAGGGCTGCAGCCTCAGAGCCTTACCCTATGCATGTCTACTCAGAAGCCGGTCCCATTAGAGTCAATGGGGCTTACTCTCAGGTAAGTGTGGCCAGGGCTGCAGCCTCAGAGCCTTACCCTATGCATGTCTACTCAGAAGCCGGTCCCATTAGAGTCAATGGGGCTTACTCTCAGGTAAGTGTGGCCAGGGCTGCAGCCTCAGAGCCTTACCCTATGCATGTCTACTCAGAAGCCGGTCCCATTAGAGTCAATGGGGCTTACTCTCAGGCAGGTGCATAGATTCCTCGCACAGCCTGTCACCACAGCGCCCCCTCTTCCCTCCCCTCGCGCGCCCCCGCTGCGTTCTGCGCGTGTCCGGGCTCCCTCGGCCGCGCGCCCCACTGCTCAGGAGCGCGTGGTGCCTGAGGCTGGAGAGTGGCCCGCTGTTGCTCTGCGCCCGCCCTTCGAGCGCGCCCTTCCCCTCCCCCCTCAGTGCACGACCGCCGCCTCGAGGCTGACAGGGCCGAACCCTTCGCGGCAGCAGCGGCTTCGGCCAGGCTGACCGCGGCCTCCGGAGCGGGCGCCGGCCTCTGGGGAGAAGGCGGGCGGGCGGGCAGGCGGGTGCTGCGGCCGGGCCCCCCTCGCTCAAGGCCGGCGTTTTTTGAGGACAGAAGGCTTCAGTTCGCTGAAAGCCGGCCAGGAAAACAGCGAACGCGGCCTCCGAGGGCCGCCATGAGATGACATAGGGTTAGGAACCGAGGGGGCCCTCCCGGCCACTGGCGACGTCGCACGCTCTGATCGCGGCTTATATAGCCCGCCTTGCCAGCCCACGCCGCCTCTGATTGGCTGAGACGCAGAGGCGCGCGCTGCCCTGGATGACGTCACTCAGATCCCTTTTTCAAGGATGGGCGTGTGGCTGTCCTGCAGAAGAACGTGTGTCTTCTCAGAAGTAAGCCCCATTATAGTCAATGGGCCTTACTCCCAGGAAAGTGTGTATGGGATTGCAGGCTCCAGCCTGTGCATGTCTACTCAGAAGTAAGCCCCATTATAGTCAATGGGCCTTACTCCCAGGAAAGTGTGTATAGGATTGCAGACTCAGACACCAAGCCTTTTCATGCTTACTCACAAACAACCCCCACTGTAGTCAATGGGGGTTAATTCCAGGAAGTGTTTATGGGATTGTAGCCTCAGAACCCAAGCCTATGCATGTCTACCCAGACGTAAACCCATTATAATCAATGGGGCTTACTCCCAGGAAAGTGTATATGGGACTGCGAACTCAGAGTCCAAAATCTATGCATGACTACTCAGAAGTAATCGCTTTTAATTAGAAGTAAGCCCCATTAAAGTCAATAGGCCTTACTCCCAGGAAAGTGTGTATGTGATTGCAGCCTAAGAGCCCAATCCTGTGCATGCTTTCTTAGACAGTAGACATTATAGTCAATGGCACTTTCTCCCAGGAAAGTGTGTATGGGATTGCAGCCTCAGAGGCCAATCCTCTGCCACAGTGGGGCTTCTCAAGTCAGCACCACCTATTTTGCCATTGTAGATTTGGGCTAGAAGGCCTGACACAGAATTCAGGATCCAGTGGAGCTCTTTACCTTTCTCCTGTCCTAGTTCCTCTCCCATCTTCCATCCACTTGGGAATGTCAAAGGCTGCTCATGTAGTAAAATACGTGAGACAAGCATGCATGGAATTGTTACTTTTATTTAACTTTCAGAAAGCAGTGAATCTACATCCCTCATTGAGGATGTTAGGATTTTGAGGTCCTTACCCAACAGCTTTTTTATTTTCATTTTTTTAAATAAAAATGTTTCTGTACCCCAGGAGATTAGAAGCACTTCCTGTGTACTATATTGGGCCCAACTTCAGCATATTCTTCCCTGGAAATCCACATCTCCTGAAAGGCAGAGAGAGAAGAAAGAATCGACCCTCCCATCCAAACAGAATACTTCCTATCAGGGGGTGCTATGACCATCACATAGTTGTCTTTGGGAACCATTCGATACAACTCCTTTGTCAAACGGTCATCAAGGCCAGGGAACTGACTGGATCCACCTGAAAGAACTATACATTCAAACAAAGTGGTCCTCAAGTCAATGTCACATTTCATGACGGTGTTGAATACAAGTTTGTCAATTCCAGGGGCTTCCATGCCAATATTAGATGGACGAAAGAGAGTCTCAGGACAGCGGAACAACTGGTTGTGGATTTTGATGATCTGCCCATCAGGCAACTTCCAGGTTTTCTCTAGCACAGAAGGCTTTTTGGCCATCTCCTCCTCAGGGTTCAGAGCCACATAACACAAGGCTTCCTTGATGATTCGCACAATTTCTGTTTCGGCTGTGCTCACTAAGGCAATGCCACTTTCCCTAAGGATTCTCATGAGATACTCGGTAAGATCCCGGCCAGCCAAGTCAAGCCGGAGAACAGCATGAGGCAAGCAATAGCCCTCATAGATCGGAACGGTGTGGGTGACGCCATCCCCAGAATCCATCACGCAGCCTGTTGTGAGACCCGCAGCATAGAGTGCCAACACAGCCTGGATGGCCACATAGAGGGCCGGTACCTCAAATTTTTCAAAGAGCAGTTTAGTCATTTGTTCACGGTTGGTCAGTGGGTTGAGCGGTGCCTCCGTCAGCAGTGCTGGTCTTAAGCTGGGGTTCAATCTCAGTTCATTCTCATACGTATGCGTCCATATTTTCTCCATGTCTGGCCAGGAAGTGACAATTCCGTGTTCCACTGGGTATCTGTAGGGTTTTAGTGAAAATGAAGATGATGGTGGGTGGTATTTCAGTTTGTCAAGTCTAAACCTTAGTATTCCCTACATAGTCACACAACAATTTTAGTTGTCTCAGGGTGCAATGCTAACCAATTTTAGCCAGTGAATCTTACCTGCCTCCCCATTCCCATTATGGTGTGGATAGGCCAGCGCATGTCTGTGCACTTACCAGCCCCCTCAAAGGAGGTACAGATTTCAGCTGATTTGTATTTTACAATGTTTCTTTTTATGCAACCATGCAGCAACTATGAGAGATGCTAGGTTGACAGCCCTACAAATTAAAGTATTAGATTTCGGAATCTAACTACTGGTTCTAGGTGAGTTGTGAATTGATTAGAACTTTCAGAATTTAAACTGACAGTTGGGTTTTGTCAGTTGGAACTGTCGGAGTTGGCAGTTGGAGCTCTGTTTGGCAGTTGGAAGTTCAGCTGTCGGTTGGAGCAAAAGCGAGCTGAGAAGCTCTGTAATACTGATAAGTTCTGAGGTGATTTAAACTGAAGAACTTGAATTTATTTGTATGACCCGGATTGTCTTGAACTACTCTGAATTGTAAATACAGGCAATAGAAAACTACTCTGCTGTGTATGTTTTCACTGTTACACCAAGTAATCAAAGGACATCAATCAGTCAACATCCTGACATAAAGTCGTATTAAAGTTCCTCAAAAAAGAATGCTGCAGACAGAAAAAAACCTGAGAAACAGCTGTATGGTCTAGAAATTTGCTTGGCAGAACAAGAAAGTTAAAATTCTTAAGATGCTGAATTCTGCAGCATGATCACAGATATAGATAATATACACAAGCCTTACCAATGCCACCCCAATGAGGTCCCTAAAGGTTGGGTGCCAGGATCATTTCCAAATGGTATCCACACTGCCCTGGACCTAGAAGCATGAAATTTGGGGGAGCATATTCCTTCTCTGCTGTCAGGACCCACTAAGAATGAATTTGGTGCCCAGTATTGCCCACTGATGTCCCTTGCTGATACCTGGTGCCCATCAGGGATGCTCACTGCCCACTGGTGCCCACTGGCTGGTGGTGCCCACTGCCCTATTGTGCCTGGTTCCCATTAGGGATGCCCAATGCCTGCTGGTGCCTGCTACCTGGGGTTGCCCACTGCCCAATAGGGTTTCCCTGTTTCACTCTCTGCTTTCACTCTCTGCTGCTCACCACTGCCCTTCGATATCCTCCAGTGCCCAGTACCTATCAGTGCCCAGCATTATGCAGTGCCTGCCTCCTAGTGCCAGTGCCCCATGTTTAGTGGTACCTAGCCATGCCCGGGGCCCACAAAATTATTCTTGAAATTTTTCTCCTGCAATGATGGGTCAATTTTCCCAGTTTTAAATAATTGATGCTACCATGGTATGTGACTGCATTTGGGGAAATATTACTGTTCAGTACTTTTCAGTAGTCAATACAGACTACTGAAATACTATGTATTTTTTTACATTAATATTTTTAAATTAACATTAATAATGATAGCAAACTGATCATTTCCTGAGTGTGGGTGGGACTCCCACACTATTCCCACACTTTCCTGGGAGTAATATTGAACACACTGGGACTTACTTCTGAGTAGACATGCTTAGGATTGCACTTTGGGATTGTTAAAATTTTCCTGCTTAATGATGTCACTTCCAGTGATATCATTTGGTTGATTCTTCCGTCAGATTTTTCTTCTAAAAACTGAGTGCTGGTGCTAAAAGTTTGAGAACCACTGCTTATAAACCGTTCCATTTAATACTAATTCAATGCATGCACTTGGGAGATAGGCTGCAATCCTAAAAGCACTTTTCTGGGAGTAAGACCCATTCAGCACAATGGGGCTTACATTTGAGTAGACATGGTTAGGTTTGTGCGCTTAATCCCATATTTTACTGTAGACTTCAAGCGTACAGGTATTCCCTGCTCATCTGACAGGTTAGGGTCCCCAGAGTGTGCTGAAAAGCAGAAATGGTGGGTATGTGGAACCATGGCTGCAATGCTAAACACATTTTCCTGGGAGTTAAGATCTGCTGAACACAACGCGGCTAACATCCTAACATGGTTAGGATTGTGCTCCTGGTAACCATATAGAATGGAGGACGTGGTGACTCTACCTTTAAACAGTGTATAAAGGAGGAAATTTAGGCAGGTGCTGCTTTTTAAACCCATCTGTGTTGAGCTACACCTTCCTCAATTTCCTCTTCTGTGCATGCTTAAAGGTAGAGGCACTCTATTCTCCATTCTATATGGTCACCCTGATTGTGCTCCATGTCTTCTTTTTATTTTACAAATCTTGCTTCTGATGCTCTTTTAGCTAACCTTTTTTACCTTGCAACTTCCTGCTTTTGCACAACGATTACTGCAAATGGATTCTCATTCATTCCTTCTGGGGAATGGTTCAAACCAGGAGCTAAAGTGGCCATGGATACATTTTCTCTCACACACATCCATGCCAATATGGTCTGAATCATCATGTCATAGGCACATCAACATGGGGAGAGCAATTTTAGCCATTAGAACGGCATACAGATCAAGTGATAAAAACTATATATTTTGGTATTTGAAACAAAATGTCAGAATAACACTCCTTTTCTCATGCCCTTCATATCCTGTAGTTTAAAAAATAAATGATAAGGAACAGTGGCTTTTAACTTTCTTCCTTCAAGGAAACTTATCTAGCTAAATTGTCTACCAAGAATCTTCTGCTTAAGAAGTAGAGAACTTCTGTGTTCAGCTGAAGGAGAAAGAAACATTGCACATTTTTAGGACCATGCCTCAAAATGGGACTATGAATAGTACTGTAGTACTGGAAACGGAATCTGATCAGCCCAATCTTAAAAGTGGTACCACGACTGGGTGCAGTGATGCCAAAGCAGCTACTGTTGCATCCTGTGACACCCTGACAACTGCTAGAGGTCAACTTAGAAGCAAAAAGAAAACTTTTATCCCCTTCCTTAAAAAAAACCCTAAGTCCCACAATGGGCCTTTTTAAGTTTATGCCAGCTATTTTGCCATTGCAGACTTAAGAGATTTTTGGGCTGGAAGGCCCAACATAGAATACAGGATCCAACAGAGCTCCCACCCTACCAATCCCAGTTCTTCCCCCATCCTTCACCCATCTGGGAATGTCTCCCCCTGCTCCTGAACATCTCACTGCTTTCTGGAGCTTTTACCCATATCTGGCCGGTGCTCAGCTCGGCACAGGGCGTTGCAGGCATGCCTTATGATACATTTGTGATCCTGAACAATAGCATTGGTCCAGCACTGGCCCAGCTGAGGATTCAGCTCATAATATGCTATCAGTATATTGTATATTACTTCCTACATGCAAGTACTCTACATGTAGAAATATACGTGTGAGACAAGCATGCGTGGAATTGTTACTTTTATTTATCTTTTCAGAAAGCAGCGAAGCTACAAGGCTTGAGGATGTCATGATTTCGATGTTCTTGCCCAACAGCTTTTTTTTCCAAATAAAAATGTTTCTGTACCCCAGGATTTTAGAAGCACTTCCTGTGTACTATATTGGGCCCAACTTCAGCATATTCTTCGCTGGAAATCCACATCTCCTGAAAGGCGGAGAGAGAAGAAAGAATTGATCCTCCCATCCAAACAGAAATTTTCCTATCAGGGGGTGCATTGACAATGACCTCGATGTCTTTGGGAGCCATTCGAACCAACTCCTTTGTCAAACGTTCAGCAATTCCAGGGAAGAGACTGGATCCACCAGAAAGGAGTATATTTTCATACAAAGTGGTCCTCAAGTCAATGTCACATTTCATGATGGTGTTGAATACAAGCTTATCAATTCCAGGGGCTTCCATGCCAATATTAGATGGACGAAAGAGGGTCTCAGGACAGCGGAACATCTGGTTGTGGATTTTGATGATCTGCCCGTCAGGTAACCTCCAAGTTTTCTCTATCACGGCAGGCTTTTTGGCCATCTCCTCTTCAGGGTTCAAAGCCACATAACACAGAGACTCTTTGATGGTTCGCACAATTTCCCTTTCAGCTGTGCTCACCAAGGCAATGCCACTTTCTCTCAGGATTCTCATGAAGTATTCTGTCAGATCCCGGCCAGCCAAGTCGAGCCGGAGAACAGCATGAGGCAAGCAATAGCCCTCAAAGATCGGAACGGTGTGGGTGACGCCATCCCCAGAATCCATCACGCAGCCTGTTGTGAGACCCGCAGCATAGAGTGCCAACACAGCCTGGATGGCCACATAGAGGGCTGGTACCTCAAATTTTTCAAAGAGCAGTTTAGTCATTTGTTCACGGTTGGTCAGTGGGTTGAGCGGTGCCTCCGTCAGCAGTGCTGGTCTTGTGCTAGAGTTCAACTTCAGTTCGTTCTCATATGTATGCCTCCATATTTTCTCCATGTCTGGCCAGGAGGTGACAATTCCGTGTTCCACTGGGTATCTGTAGGGTTTTAGTGAAAATGAAGATGACGGTGGTATTTCAACTTGTCATATAACATAACCAACATAAGAAGAGCCTCCACCTGGCCAGACCAAAGCCCATCTGTTCCAGCTTCCAATATCTCACAGTGGCCCACCAGATGCCTCTGGGACCACACAAGAAACCTACATCCAGGTGCCCTCCCCTGCATCTGGCATACTGAGGTAGCCTACATCTAAAAAAATTAACACACACGTCATGCCATGCTTACAACCTTAGTATTCCCTACATATTCACACAGCAATTCTAGGTGTCTCAGGGTGTAATTCTAATAAATTTGGGCCAGCACCACTCATGCATCTTTCCATTTCTGCAGTGGCATGGATAGGCTGGCGCATTTCTGTGCACTGGCCCAAGTTCCCAGAAGTGGCGCAGAAGTGCCTTACAGCATCCCCAAGCCAGCATGGGAGTTGTGCCAAGCCTTGTACCAAGATTTGTGCGACCGAACCAGATTTTAGAATTGCACTGTCAGGGACTAATCCTAAACAATTTTCCAGCTCTAGAGTCAGGATAATGCAATTCCAAATTAAGGAAAACAAATACCAGGTAACCTGGATGAGGCTGCCGTGACTGCGCAACAAATGTAGGATGTAACACATGCACCACTGGCACAGCCACATCAATTTGGGAAATTTGGTTAGGATTGCACCTTAATAAATCTAATAATCTTAACACCCACCTTGGGTCCCCTGTTGTGGGAGAAAGGCAGGATACAAATATGATCAATCAATCAATCAATCAACAGCCCACTGCAGTACCTATAAATCTCTACATGGCAATACAGTATCATGCATGGCAATACAGTGTTGCATGCTATGCTGCATCCTAGGAGGCATTTTGGGCTTCTAAAGGTCACCTCGGGGTAAGGTGACATTTGTCCCCTTGCCTCTAGGTATGTCACAAATGGCACCAGCTATATCGATGTTGATCTGTTCAGGCAGGTCAAGCCCAGGAAGAGGGTTTGGATATGGTGTGCACAAGTTCTGCCAGTCCCAACCCAATTCACACAGCCCATCAAAGCTCTGCTCTCTCCCAGCCTTACCCCACACCCTTCCCTGGATTTACCTGCCAGAGTGGGTACCACAATAACTGCTGGCACCTGCTTGAAGGCTCCAGCCTCCTTGCTGGCACACTTGGCCTTGCACTGTCGCAAAGCACTTTACGGTGTTGCAAAGCACTTTTGTGACAGTGTACACCACTGGAACGGTGCATTCTTCTGGCCTAGGCCCTCAATAGTGCTAAGTCATAAATTAATGATACACAGGCTTGCAAACTTGGGGGCTAGAAAAAAATTCTCAAATTTAGGGTGGTTTTATAAGAACTTGGGAGAGGATTCAAAAAATGGTGCAGGTTTTGCTATATTATGTCAGAGATACAGAGACACAGTATAGCCTTGTCAATGAATGGTTTGCTTCCTCATGAGGAATCCATGATGTAGACTTCAAAATTGGTTGTCTATGAGCACAATCCTAACCATGTCCACTCAAAAGTAAGCCCCATTGTGTCCAATGGGTCTTACCTCCAGGATCTTTAAGATTGCAGCCTACCATGGTATGTGACTGCATTTTGGGAAATATTAGAGATCCATACTTTTAACAAGCTACCATGTATATGTATATATAAATTTTTTTTAATTGACATTAAAAACGACAGTAAGGGTGCAATCCTATACATGTCTACTCAGAGGTAAGTCCCATTATATTCAATGGGGCTTACACCCAGAAAAGTGTCTTTAGGATTGCAATCTGAAACTTATTTCTGGGTAAGTATGGGTGGGATTGCAACCAAGGATTGTTAAAGTTTTTCTGCCTGATGTTGTCACTTCCGGTCATGATTTCAGGTTCTCATTCTAAAAAGTGGGTCCTGGTGCTAAATGTTTGAGAACCACTGATTATAAACAGTTACATTTTAATTCTAATTAGATGCATGTACTCGGGAGTGAGTGCCATATGTTACTGTAGACTTCAAGCGTACTTAGATGCTTGAATCCTGTCACAGGAAACCCTGTTAGTATTTGTGGAACTTCCATTTAGTGGAGCAACTCTAGAGAAGTTGTTATAACAAAATTAATAGGATTTTAATTAGCCATGAGCTAATTTACTTTGACCCATTGTCTTAATTGTCTTTGACCCATGGTTACTTTGACCCATTGTCTCAAACAACAAGTTAGGTCAACTACCTGAATTGGGATTGGATCTACTACCTTGGCAGTGGCACCTATTAATCCACCCATGTCAGTTTTATGTTTTGTTAACTTGGAAAGTGGATGAACAATCTATGTATACTGTATGTAAATGAGAATCTCATCCAACTGATACCTAATTTTTTTAGGAAATGTACCTTTTAGCAAAAAGGGCAATGTACAGACCATTTCAATTTTACTGAGGTAAAGGATGTTCACATGATCAGCTACACCCAAATAACAGACACCTGACCTTCATTCTATTTTATTTCATTTTTAAAGGGCAACTCAGCATTGGAAAACATTTTTTCTGGATACTTCAGCTTATGCCTGTCCATTGCAGCTGATAGGAACAGACTTATTATCTAAGGGCGCAATCCAGAGTAACTACGGGGAGTCCCTGCTCCGGTGTAAGAACAATTTGCTCTGGATAGCAATATGAATTTCCCATAGGTTTTCACTAGGTGGTGCAATAACTACAGGTGCATGTATTGTCTCTTACGTGCTCTCGTAGTTACTCTGGATTGTAGCCTATGTGACTCACATAGAATGTTTTTCCCATGATACCAAATGAGCGCTTGGAACTTGTAATCAGACACCACAATGGGTGAATTTTTGCTTAACACATGCAAGGCCACATTGGAAAGGTTGTTATCCCATTCCTTTCCCAACCAAACAGCTCTTTTTTACTTTTATATTTTGCTTCAATCATCCTCCTTTAACTGGCAGCTTGGCCCAGTTCAAATCTATGTGTTTTTCATAATAATGTTCCCTTAAGGGGAAAAAAGACTGATACAACTGTTGTTTCCGTTTTTTCATTTTTATGAACATGATTATTTTTTGAAATCCAAAGCAGGATTACTAAATGGTGAACTCAAATGCTTACATTCTTGGGATTTTTCTAGTCCTGCAACTACGATCAATTAGAGAGACTATGCTCTGCTCTACCTCTTTCATAGCACCATCTGCATATAGACAGTACTGTCACTTTTTTTTAAAGTGCTGCACATCTCAGAATGCGTATATGGTAACTATAACAGAGGCCAGCACACATTAAGGGTGCAATCCAGAGTAACTATGGGGAGTCCTTGCTCTAATGTAAGAACAATTTACTCTGGATTGCAATATGAATTTTCCATAGGTTTTCACTAGGTGGTGACATAACTACATTGACGTGCTCCTGTAGTTACTCTGGATTGTAGGGTAAGAACACCAAAGGGATGTGCAGTGGGCTAAAAACAGATGAGACGGGTTCTTTCAACACATTTCTATTATAACCAGAACCAATTCATTCAATACATGCTCCACTCTTTCACCTCTCTCTTCCGTCCTAAAGACTAAAATTGCCCTCCCCCATGTTGATGTGCACATGATATAGTGATTCAAAATGTTTTGGTGTGTGTGTGAGTGAAAGAGATTCGCACATATGCCAGCTTCAGCTCCGGGTCTAGTCTCATTCCCAAAGGCTGTAATGAGAGTTCATTTGCATAAATCTGTGTGACAGCAAGATAAAAAGGCATTTGCAATTTGCTAGCAAAAAAAGCACTGAATACATTTGTAAATTTTTAAAAAACTGAGA
The DNA here is from genome assembly GCA_030015325.1 of Cryptoblepharus egeriae. Lineage (NCBI taxonomy): Eukaryota > Metazoa > Chordata > Lepidosauria > Squamata > Scincidae > Cryptoblepharus > Cryptoblepharus egeriae. The sequence continues at coordinate 88,183,280 of JAREYC010000006.1, forward strand.
TCCACTTTTCAACCGTGCTGCTTTCCACCACTGCTCTGGTCCCTAACCTGTCAAATGAATGGGGGTTGCCTGTAACTAAATATGCCAAAGAAACTGCCAATGGTCTTTTAGTCCCAGAACTTCTCCTCACCATTGCTTTTTGTGTTGCAGAACAGCCAATGGTAACAAATCAACACATTTATTGCAAATGACTCTTTTCACCAATCTGGACCAGTGGCTTTTTTGGGTGAGTTCAACAACCACATCTACCCCACCACCGTTTCACAGCCCTCTTAAGAACCTATTCCCGCTTTTCAACATCCAGTTTAAACTCATTTAGCAGGTGTTGATCAATTGATCAACGATGGTGATGATGGGACAATGATCAATGATGGATCAAACCTATGATTCCTCCCAGTCCCTTGTTTCTGATCACCTGAGGGAGAGGATTCCTCTTTTGGCTTGTGCTTCATCTCCAATGTAGTAGTCCTTTTGGCCTGCACCCAGCATCACCGACTTGGCCTTTGGGCGACCGATCAAGTTGGTGAAGGACACACGTGGTTCTCTGTCCCCACCGACGCCAGCTTTGAGCAGACCAGAGCCATTGTCTATCACCACAGCTGGAGGCAGCTCTCCCATTCCTGAGTGATGGTTCTGTTCCTGCTCAGGACACTTGACCCTCTGTGGGCCAGGCTTATATTAGGATGTCAGAGCTTCATCTTTCCCAGACAGGTGTTGCTAGCACTATTGTGACCCTATATGTTGCTATGATACCCTCTCATCCCCTTTGCATGTCTATCTGAATTGGAGACAGTGGAGGCAAATATATACTGTATCACCAAATTCATCACCAAGTTTCATATATCACCAAGTTCATCTTCCAGGTTTTATGAGACTGATCATGAGACTATGGCCTGCCCCATCTGTTCTGCTCGGGAATGAGCACAAATTGTTTGGAAAAGAGATGTCTTTGTCTGAACTTTGCCCACCCTATAAAAAAGATCTTCCCGTAATATTCTGGTGGTTTAGAGCACAATCCTAACCATGTCTACTCAAAAGTAAGCTCCATTGTGCTCAAAGGGTCTTATTCCCAGGAAAGTGTCTAGATTGCAGCCTAAAGGATTGCAATCCTAAAGCCACTTTCCTGGGAGTAAGACCCACTGAATACAATAGAACTGACTTCTGAGTAGACAGGCTTAGGATTGCATTGTTAGCCTTTTGATTGTGTATAAAAGAAATAAAACTGTCCAAAGAGAAAGTGATCACGTCCCAGCACAGGTGTAAAAAAAAAGATCCGCCATCCTTAAACCTCACTGCAAATTTAAAATTATTATATAGGTTTCCCTCATTATCCACTAGGGTTCCTTTCTGGAACTTCCCTTAGATTAAAAAAGTGGATTTAAAAAACAGTGGAAAAGTAGATTTCAAGACCCACTTCCAGGTTTATTGCTCTTCATTGCTCCTAATGGAATCAAGTTGTGCCTTGATATCTCCAAGGGTTTTTATTCTGGAATTCACTGCTGTCACAAATAAAAAAGTATTAAATAAAAGCAGTTTTTTTAAAAAAAAGAAAATAAAGTTATTTAAAAACAGCTTTTTTACTGTTGTAGACAGGCAGCCAGCAGTTAGAAATGCAAATGCCCTGCCTTACTTGGCTCAGCTAAAGAATGAAATGATTGCTTGCACAACTGCCTTTTTACAACAGTAGAAAAGCAGTTTTTAAAACTAATTTTCAGCAGCTATTCATGTTAAGTCAAATCTGTGTATAAGAAGGTTGGATCTGTAATGCCTGTGAACAGTCATAATAGGTCATTATAGCTTGGAAGATTTACAGTCAAATCATTTTGACTCCTGCAGTTTTTCTGAAAAGGTTGTGTAAAAAGTCTTCCCTATCATTTCCTCACCCAGCTAAGGAGAAGACATTCACATCCAGGCACCACTTAACAAATGTAGGGAATGGTGTAAATCTTCCTTCTTACCATTATAACAACTAATGTTGTTATAACAACTTTGCTCTTTTTTTCTATAGAACCCACTATTTCTGGTGGGATTGAGACCCACCAGGTGGATCATGATCCACTATCTAGTGCAGTGATCTCTAAAGTGGGGGTTGTGATCCCCTTGGGGATAACAACTTCATTTTAGGGGGGGGGGGGGTCGTAAAATACTGGATGCAACCATCTTGGAATCTGGCACTGGGCACCTTTAATGACACTTCCAGACTTCTGGGGGTCCTGGACAGATTGCCACTGTCAGAAGGGGGTCCCAGGCTGAAATGCTCAAATACCACAAATTGGAGTTACTTTCCAATCACCCTGTATACAGTGGTGGGATTCAAATAAATTAACAAAAGTTTCTATGTCCTATAGACATAGGTCCTATAACAACATACAGTGGTGCCTCATATAAAGAGCTTAATTCATTCCAGAGGCATGCTCTTTAAGTGAAACACTCTTTAAGTGAAGCAGATTTTTCCATAGGAAATAATGGAGACACAGACAATTGGTTCCACAACCCAAAAAATATTCATATAAAACTGGAATTGAATTCAAAACATGCTTTCAATGTGCATGATCTTATGAAATCTACTTAGGCAGCAATCCTAAAGACACTTTCCTGGGAGTAAGCCCCATTTAACATAATGGTGCTCACTTCTGGGTAGACATGGTTAAGAGGCAGCAATCAAAGACACTTTCCTGGGAATAAGCCCCTTTAACACAAAGGGGCTTACTTCTGAGTAGACATAGTTAGGAGACTGCAATCAAAGACACTTTCTTGGGAGGCTTACCTGGGCTGCTGCTGGAGGTTCAAGGTGGTCGGTGGAGGCACTTGGGGGTAGCTAGGGGCAGCAGCGCTGGCTGGCAGCCCTTTTAAAGATCCTCCATGTGGAGCCTCAGTACGTGCATAGTACGTGTGCCCATAGCACGCTTGCTTGTTAAGTGTAGCAAGATTTCTTAGAAATTTTTCCTTGTTACGTGAAACACTTGATAAGCGAGGCGCTTGTTAAGCGAGGTACCACTATATGTTCTATAGACATATGTCCTAAAACAACAGGTTCTATAGAGTAGGTGAGAACCTGCTGAACCCCACCTCTGCCTGTACACACACACACACACACACACACACACACACACACGCATGTAGGATATATATAGAGAAGAAGTCCTACATTTTGGGTGGGGATCTTGTCCTTTTCTAGTATTACATCTGGTCACCCTGTGAAATAAATCTAATACTGTATATCTCTAGATGGAAAATAGAGCACCTCTGAACAGGTTGTTCTTAGGATACCCAGGCTGTAATTCTATCTAACTTTGGAGTAGGTCCAATTGACTACAGTCATCCTAAAGACTGCCATCCTAAAGATACTTTCTTGGGAGTAAGACCCATTAAACAGAATGGAGCTTACTTTTGAGTAGACATGGTTAGGACTGTACGCTTAATGTTCTTAATGGAGAAAACAGAAGAAAAAAATCCAAAGATGGGAGTTTCTGTAGTGTAGTGGTTATCACGTTCACCTAACACGGGAAAGGTCCCTGTTTGAAACCAGGCAGAAACATCATATACTTTTAGATGAAACAAAGTATTGTATAGTAACTCTTAATGCTGTCCCAGCCTATCTATAGGGTGATTGAAAAGTAACCTCCTATATTGTAATTTATAAGTATTTTAAAATAGGGAGTTTTATATTTTAAAATACTTATAAATTACAATATAGGAGGTTACTTTTCAGTCACCGTATAGATAGGCTGGGACAGCATTAAGAGTTACTATACAATATTTTGTTTCATCTAAAAGTATGTTTCATCTAGAAGTACTTTAAATATTTTAAAATATGTATACCTTACAATATAGGAGCTTACTTTTCAATTACCCTGTACATGCCCTGGGAAGTCTCATCTTGTTCAATAAGACCTAGTACCAAATAATTGTTTGCAATCTCAATGAGCTTCTTGACCAGGGGTCCTCAAACTTTTTAAACAGGGGGCCAGTTCACTGTCCCTCAGATACTGTCGGGGGCCGGACAATAGGGGGGTTTCTGGGTGGTGGGTACTGGCAGGGCTAATGGGGGGTTTCTGGGAGTGGGGGTTACTGGCAGGGCTAGTGGGGGGGGGGTTTCTGGAGGGTGGTGGGTACTGGCAGGGCTAGTAGGGGGATTCTGGGGTGGTGGGTACAGTCAGGGTTACTTGGGTCTTAGAGCACAGCCTTAGAGCACAATCCTAACCATGTCTACTCAAAAGGAAGCCACATTGGGAGTCTTACTCCCAAGTCTTACTCCCAGGAAAGTGTCTTTAGGATTGCAGCCTGAGAGCACAATCCTAACCATGTCTACTCATGAGTAAGCCCCATTGTGTTGAATGGGTCTTACTTCCAAGGAAATGTTTTTAGGATTGCAGCCTGAGAGCACAATCCTACCCATGTCTACTCAAAAGTAAGCCACATTGTGTTGAATGGGTCTTACTCCCAGGAAAGTGTCTTTAGGATTGCAGCCTGAGAGCACAATCCTAACCTAACAATCTTATGTCTACTCATGAGTAAGCCCCATTGTGTTGAATGGGTCTTACTCCCAGGAAAGTATTGCAGCCTGAGAGCACAATCCTAACCATGTCTACTCATGAGTAAGCCTCATTGTGTTGAATGGGTCTTACTCCCAGGAAAGTGTCTTTAGGATTGCAGCCTTAGAGTTGAACAGCAGCTGTAGTCTCCCAATAGTGAGGCTGCACTCCTTGCAGAGGCATGTAGGAGACGGTTGCAAGGGGGTTCTTAACAGGGTTTCCGTAGTGTAGTGGTTATCACGTTCGCCTAACACGCGAAAGGTCCCCGGTTCGAAACCGGGCGGAAACAAAGTCTGCTTTTTCCCATTAACTCAAATTAGCAACATATATGATGTTGCAATGTGGGTGTTTTGCCCTCTCTTAACTTAGCACTAAACTGCAGTCTGATATTCCTGGGAAAAAAGGAAAACATTCTGGTGCAGCCTCCCTTTTAATTAATTGATGCAATTTGGGTTTTTTTAAAATAATCTGTAAAAAAATTTTTTTTGCAAACTGTTTATGCAATCTGAGAATTTTGGCAAGTTTGGAAACCGCATGCTGCAGTTTCATCAGAATTCAGCAAGCTGCTATTTAAGTAAAACTGTGAGATTAACAAAATCCTAAGCATATCTACTCAGGAGTAAGTCCCATTGTGTTGAATGGGTCTTTGGTTGCAATCCTTAACCACACTTTCCTGGGAGCAAGAAGACCCATTCAACACAATGGGACTTACTCCTGAGCAGACATGGATAGGATTGAGCCCTAAGGTTGCTATCCTATGTATGCACTTCCTTAGGAGTAAGACTCGCTGATTACAACGTGGCTTGCTTCTTAGTAAACATGTTTAGGATTGGACTCTAAAGCTGCAATCCTAAAGACATTTTCCTGGGAGTAAGCCCCATTGAACACAATAGTGCTTACTTTAGAGTAGACATGGTTAGGATTGTGCTCTAAGGCTGCAATCCTAAAGACACTTTCCTAGGAGTAAGAAACATTGAACACAGTGGGGCTTACCTTTGAGTAGACATGGTTAGGATTGCCCCCTAAGATTGTAATTTTATGCATGTCTACTCTGAAGTAAGCCCCACTGAGTTCAATGGAGCTTATTCCCAGGAAAATATGTTTAGGATTGGAGACTAAACTATGGTCACAAACATTTTGCATCCCATATTTCTGTAGGGAAATGCTTTGTACATCACGAGTTAAGCACAGAAGTGATAGATAACACAGGCTGCACTCCGAAGTACACTTTCCTGGGAATAACTATTATAGAACACAATGGGACTTACTTCTGAGTAGACATGCAGTGAGAAAGTTGCAAACTTTGGGATAACAGCAATGGCTTGCAACAATTTCCAATAAAGTTGCAAAACTTTTTAATTAATGTTTTCAGTAAAATAATGATTATGTCTATAATTATGTAAAATAAAATGCAGATAAATGTAAATGCAAATAATAGGAAATGTAAGTAATCAAATAAATAATTTCTAATGTAAGTAACTGCAAATATCATGCTGCTTTAGAGTAGCCCCATTGAACACAATAGTGCTTACTTTAGAGTAGACATGGTTAGGATTGTGCTCTAAGGCTGCAATCCTAAAGACACTTTCCTGGGAGTAAGGCCCATTGAATACAGTAGGGCTTACTTTTGAGTAGACATTGTTAGGCTTGTGCTCTAAGTGAGTAGATGTGAATAATAAATGCAAATAATAAATGCAAATAAAAAGAGAATGCAAAGAAATGCAAACAATAAATATAAATAAATAAATAACTGCAAAGGCAAGTGCATATGAATGTAAACAAATGTAAATAGAAATAAAGTAATAAATGCAAAGTATTGTATTTTATAATAAATAAAAATTAATATTATTTTAATAATTTTATTAAATAATAAATTTTATTTTTATAAATTTTATCAACATATTAAAAAAATTTTATATATTTTTTTAAATAATTATTTTAATCTTTGTCTAACCATTATCATTTTATATGATGCATTGTTTACTCTCCATCTGCAGTCTATGCCTCTCTATGGTCAGTCCACAAAAGGGTTTATCTTTGTGTGCCTTCAAAAACTACGATTCCCATGATGCCAAGCAGGTTGCGGCGCTAAGCACGATGGGAAACGTAGTTTTTTGATGACGGGAGGGCCTTCTGAGATGAGTCCCCACCATGGAGCACTCTTTTGAAGCCGGAGGGCGTTAAGACGGAAGTGCGAGTGCAGGCACGGCCGGCCCTCCGAGGAAGCGGCGGTTGGGCAACGTCACCACAACATGGCGGTCTGAGGTGAAGCGGGTTCCGTGTGTTCCCCCCGCACACCCCCGCCCCTTACAGGTGGGTTCGCCCAGTTGCACCGGACGGAGGGAGAAAAACAGCCCACTTCACTGTGCGGGGAGGAGGAGAACAAGAGCTGGAATGTACCATGGAAGCTCACTGGAGGGGAAGGGCTCAGGCTGACTGGACTGAACCACTAGCTATAGGGAGGGGGGTTTGAGGTCTGGGGTTGCTCCCTATGTCCAGTGTGTGGTTATCCTATGGAACTCCTTGCCACAGGATGGTGGAAGCATCTGGACTGGATGCCTTTGAGGGCTCTCCCCCCTGTGTGTGGTTAACCTGTGGAACTCCTTGCCACAGGATGCAGTGGAAGCATCTAGACTGTGTGCCTTTGAGGGCTCTCCCCTCTGTGTGTGGTTAACCTGTGTAACTCCTTGCCACAGGATGCAGTGGAAGCATCTAGACTGTGTGCCTTTGAGGGCTCTCCCCTCTGTGTGTGGTTAACCTGTGGAACTCCTTGCCACAGGATGTGGTGGAAGCATCTAGACTGGATGCCTTTGAGGGCTCTCCCCCCTGTGTGTGGTTAACCTGTGGAACTCCTTGCCACAGGATGTGGTGGAAGCATTTAGACTGGATGCCTTTGAGGGCTCTCCCCCCTGTGTGTGGTTAACCTGTGGAACTCCTTGCCATAAGCTGTGTGGTGATCAGGACCAATTCATGGAGGAAAAGTTACATACCCATCATAGGTTACAAGCCATGGTGAGTATGTGCAGCCTCCCAATTTCAGAAATAGGCTACCTCCGAATGTCAGGTGCAAGTCTTTTGTGGTCTTGTGTGCAACAGGAGACAAGTGGAGGGCCACTGAGATACAGGAAGCTGGACTAGATGGGCCTGATCCAAGCAGGACAAATTTGTGATACAGGAAGCTGGACTAGATGGGCCTGTCCAAGCAGGACAAGTTCTTGCAGTCAAATTTGTGGGGAGAGTAAACAGAGCTGTTTAGCAATAGGATTTCCTGCTGTGTTTGGATGTGTTTCTCCCCCATTTGCAACCTCAGTCATCAACAAGTTTCTTAAGGAGAACATCTCATTGATCTCAATGGTGTAGACATACTTTTTGGGCATACACTCTATATTAGTGGTACTGAAGCATTTCAGCCCGGTACCCCCTTTCAAACTTAAAAATTTGTCTAAGATCCCATGTCAAACCTACCAGAGTGTGACATCACTTTTATGCCAGAGATACTCCATGTCCACTCAGAAGTATGTCCCATTGCGTTCAATGAGATTTACTCCCAGGAAAGCCCAGTGCCAGATTCCAAGATGGTGGATTCTGCCCTCTTGCAGGGTGACCAGATATCCAAACCTCAAAATGCGGACAAGGTCTTGGATTCCTCTCAGCCTGGCCTTTCCAGCAGACAATGGCACATTTTCCTACTCATGAGTAAAACCACAATATTGGGCAGTCACTTTCCCATAGAGCTCAATGCATATTTTTAATTTTTAGTTTTTTGGCCATAAGTTTTGATAGGAAGGAGATATTACAAAACCAATTTTTGCATGGGATTCTACTCCTGAATACAAATCTAACAACATATGACATGATGGGGTGCTGCACACCATTGCAAAGTTTTAAAATGGAGGACAATGAAACCCTTTTAGAGGACACCTGAACTGGAGGCTAAAAACGAGGACAAATCCAGAAAAATCTGGTCTTATGGTTACCCTTCCTCTTGTGACCCCCCCCCCCCGACCTGAGGTTGCAACTCCTTAAGGGGGTCCTCACACCCACGTTGAGTATTACTGCCCTAGATGAAACTCTCAATGCAACTGTGTACATGTTTCCCCAGGAGTAAGTCCCAACCCCACTTCAATGTGGTTTACTCACCTGTAAAATTATATGATGACTGGAGTGTAAAGGGTGTTGTTCTGTGTTCCCACATCGTAAAGATGCCTGCACGGAAACATTTTTAGTGAAATCCTGTTTAAGATTGATCTGAAAGGCATCTTTCTGGACCACTGTATGCAGTGCGTATCATTACAGGGGTGGGATAATTGACTGAACTGAGTTGGCCAGATGATGTCTGAGAGGTTGTTAATGGAAGTGGAAACCTGGTTCTTACCCGTAATTGGTGTGCGTGGTTCTCCAAGCATAGCGATCATGTGAATGGGATCTCTAATATTAATAGCATTTTGCTGAAACACTTTGACATGAGTTGTTTAGGGTCCTTGGTTGGGATTGTTTATCCCTACAATCCAGAGTAACTACAGGAACACACAAAAGACATTATGTGCACTACCTAGTGAAAACCTATGAGAAATTTGTATTGCAATCCAGAGCAAATTGTTCTTACACCGGAGCAAGGACTACCCCTAGTTACTCTGGATTGCGCCCTATGTATGACAAAATGTCCATGCAAAAGATCTTCTTCTGTAGAGAATGACATATATGTAAAATATTATGGCCCATATCCTAAACTCAAATTAAGCCCTTTTCTCTGGAGCAGTTAAGGTGACTTTCCATAAGACTTTCCATAACACTAGAGGGTGATGTAACTGCATGGACCCATAACTGCTCTGGATTTTGCCCTAAATGTTCTACATATAGTGTGCTCATTTGTGTTTAGATCTTTCACTACATTTGGCATGCATGCATTATATTATTTGTATATTATATACAGCACCTGGCACTATAATGTTCCTTTGCCTTCTTTGCATAAACAGAGAAGCTGTCATCTCAGACCCAAAATGCAGCATTCCCACCACTGTGAGCACCTTCTGGAAAGACTGAACAAACAACGAGAAGCAGGCTTTTTATGTGACTGCACCATAGTGATTGGCGAATTCCAGTTCAAAGCTCACCGAAACGTGCTGGCTTCCTTCAGCGAATACTTTGGGGCTTTTTATAGGGATACATCGGAGAGTAATGTATTTTTGGATCAGAATCAAGTGAAAGCGGATGGATTTCAGAAACTCTTGGAGTTCATATACACAGGAAATTTAAACCTTGACAGGTAGGACTAAATGTTTAAAACAAAGCTCTTTATAGAGAATGCAAAACACTATATGTTAAACATATAGGCAGGGAGGCGAAGAGTTGGGAATATGCAAAGTAACATATAATGACCGGTAACAGTTCATATGTTTGTGTTCCTCAGTCCACTGACTGTCCGTTTTGATGAACAAATACAGTTATTTCTCGTTATCCACTACAGTTCCCTTCCAGAACTGCCCGTGAATAAAAAAATCAGCGTATAAAGAAAATTGAAAAATAGGTTAAAGACCAACTTCCAGGTTTCTTTCTCCTCCATTGCTCCTAATTGAATAAGAGTAGTGCATCAATATCTGCAGGGTCTGATTCTGGGACTGAAGAATGGAATTATTGCTTGCATGACTGCCTCGCTACAACAGTAGAAAAGCAGTTTTTTAAACTGAATTGCAGTAACCATTTGTGTTGAGTCAAATCCATGTATAAAAAAATCCATGTATAACAAGGTTGGACCCGTACTGTAATATTGAAGGAAGGCAAATAACTTGTTCCATCTTTTAATAAGTATTGGAGGACGTTTGCTAGCTCAGTGCCACTGCTTAGTGGTCACCTGAGCCACCAACAGGCAGTGTGGGGGCATGGGGAGAAGTGGGGAGGAGATGTGCCAGGGAAGGAAGGAGATGGGACTGGAGCTTTGCCGGATCCTTTGCTTTGTACAAAGGGTTGCCATCAGAGTAGCCCATTGAAAGGCTGATTTTCTTACCAGGGGAGTCACCTTCACTTGAGGAGAAATTTAAAGATTGGCTGCAATCCTAAAAACACTTTCCTGGGAGTAAGACCCCATTGAACACAATTGGGCTTACTTTTGAGTTGACATGGTTAGGACTGTGCTCTCTGAATATTACTGACATGAAGGTGTATTTTGAGAGAAAAAAAATATTTATTTTTGATAAATAATAAATTTATTTTTAATAAATAATAATTTATTTATCCACCTTGCTCCTTTCATATTGGCCCATCTTGACAGATATTTGGTACCTTGCTATTTACCCTTTTTGCCTTGCAGTTGGAATGTTAAAGAAATACATCAGGCTGCCGACTATCTCAGAGTGGAGGAGGTGGTCACTAAATGTAAAATAAAGATGGAAGACTTTGCTTTCATTGCTAATCCCTCTTCTACTGAAATCTCTAGTATCACTGGGAACATTGCGTTGAACCAGCAGACTTGTTTACTCACCCTTCGTGAATACAATAACCAGGAGAAACCAGACACTCCTTCGGTGGATGCAATTCAGCCACCGGTGGTCAAGGCAACTTCGGAAAAGAAGTCGGTTCAGACCAAAAAGCGAAAGAAGGCCTTCAGCTCTCTGAAAAACCTGCCAAATGCACCTGCACAGTATCCAAGCGATGTTGCAGACAGCTCTTCCATGGAGATGTTTTTAGATGCAAACAAACTAGCCACCGAGATCACAGAGCAAGCAGCCCAAGGTGGTGATAACTCCGAGTTGCAGCTTACACCCGTGGTGGAAAGTGAAACTTTTGCTGCTCAGGAGATCCTTGTCCAAGCTATGGCTATGAAACCCAAACGGGGGGAAGTGCAGCGGGCTTGTGCTTTGAAAGAGCACTGCATATCCAATACTGCCAACAACGACAGCTCTTACCAGTTGCAGGAATCAGAAGAACTGGATCCGAAATACTCCAAAGCAAAGCCAGTGTGCAACATCTGTGGGAAGGTGTTTTCTGAAGCCAGCAGCCTGAGGCGACACATGAGGATCCATAAAGGAGTCAAACCATACGTGTGCCAGCTCTGTGGGAAGGCTTTTACTCAGTGCAACCAGCTGAAAACACATGTTCGAACTCACACAGGTAGGCTCTTGTCTTCGACAGTATGTGGGAAAGCCCCTGTTCTCTCATTCCCCCCCTCCAGCTTGTTCTTGCTATCACAGTAGTGTTGCTGTCCAGTAGTTCTCAAACTGAGTCTGAGTCATCTGTGCAGGTCATGATCCACGTTTTAGTGGTTTGCAAAACTGTCAAGACTGATTAGGTTATGTGCATCAAGGGGATAATCACCACACATGACAGTCGTATAACCTATACATACACTATAGCAGTATAACCTGTGGGGGTCACTTTCTAAGGACTATCCTAAAGATACTTTCCTGGGAGTAAGACACATTGAAAATAATGGGGTTTACTTTTGAGTGACATGGTTAGGATTGTGCTCTTTGAATATTACTAGAAGGGCCATTTGCCTGATCCAGTACTTCATATATTCTTAAGGTGAGACTTGAATTTATTTATATATTGGTTTTCCATTATGCCCAAATCTGTGAAAATGGAGGGGAAAATCTGCTCCCCTTACGCAGAAGTGAGCCACACTTTTATATAGGGCTTACTTTAATAGCGCTTACTTTAGAGTAGAAATGCAAGGCTAGGTCTCTCAGGCTCCTTTCCATTGTCCCATTAATTTAATAGGCTTACTTCTGAGTAGACATGCATAGACTGACCTCTCATGAGAGGCTGAGGAGGTTGGGACTATTTTTTATTTTTATTTTTTGCTTGTTTATCAAGACATCACTTTATCATGACAATAAATTTGATAATAAATTTATCAAAATTTATTAGAAATGTTTGCTTGTCTTTCAAAACATTCTCAGTCCAAGTTACTCGCAACCCAAGTTTTACTGTAATCCTTCACAAGGCATCATTAAAAGTAGTTGATTTAATTCTCTCCTAGGTGAAAAGCCATACAAATGTGAATTGTGTGACAAAGGCTTTGCTCAGAAATGCCAGCTGGTTTTTCACAGCCGTATGCATCACGGAGAGGAGAAACCCTACAAATGTGATGCCTGCAACTTGCAGTTTGCAACATCTAGCAATCTGAAGATCCATACCAGGTAGGTGAAAAGGCTGAGATTCGTTCAGGTTTGTTAAAGGGCCAGTTGCTCTGAGAAGTGAATGATGCCCTGACGGAATTCAGTTTGCCTCTTTTGATTTAGAAAGCACAGTGGGGAGAAGCCATATGTTTGCGATAGATGTGGGCAGAGATTTGCTCAAGCGAGCACACTGACATATCATGTGCGGCGACACACGGGAGAGAAGCCTTATGTTTGTGACACGTGTGGGAAAGCATTTGCAGTCTCCAGTTCGCTTATCACTCATTCAAGAAAACATACAGGTAAGAAACACGTCAGAGGTGTACTTTGGGGTGGGGTGGTGGAGGCAAGATTGGTGCTGCCAAGGACAAATTCCTAGAGAAAAGGACCATCATCATTGGCATCCTTCAGTCTGGAAAGACTATGGTATCGTGCATTGATTGGAGGTCCTGAAACAACATCTAGTGTGGCTAAAAAGGCCAATTCGAGAGTGGCAATCCCTTCCACACTGAGGACCACCACAGGTTATAAGCCATGAGGGGTGTGTGTGTGTATGTGTGTGTGTGTCTGTGTGCATAGATGTAGGCAATCTCAAAATGCCAGATATGGGGGGGGGGAAACTGGATGCAGGTGTCATACGTGCTCTACAAAGCATCTGCTTCGTGGGCTGCTGTGTGATACAGGATGCTGGACTAGATGGGCCTTTGACCGCATTCAGTGGAAGCTCTTATGTTCTGAAAAAGGAAGTCAGGATAGCAGAGAGTGTTAAGAAGTTGCCAAAACAGGATCAGAAGTAGCTTGGTCATTACTTCATACCACACTGAATATTGCTGATATTGATAGTTAAAGAGGACTGGGTCTGGTTAGTGTCTAAGAAATACCCAAGTACTGTTAAGATTTTTAATGGGGGCTTTATCAGCAGAACATATGCTTTGCATGTATAAGGTCCTAGCTTTGCATGTATAATCTCCAGATGAAGGAACTTGGACAAAAGCAGCAAGATGTCCTCCTGTGCCTAAAGCAGTGCCATAAACCATGAAGAAATTTGTGCAACCAGCATCAGAATGTATATTTGCACTGTGGTAGAGAGTATACTGTCCCTTTCGTCATAAGATAGCCAATGAGGCAAGCTTAAAGTATCCTATAAGCTTGTAATATTGAAAGCTGTTCATGTTCTGTAGCTTACTCAGTGAATTAACGTACTTTTTCTCTGTAGGAGAGAAACCATATATATGTGGCATTTGTGGCAAAAGCTTCATTTCTTCAGGGGAACTTAGCAAACATTTTCGGTCCCATACAGGTTAGTCTTCAGGCATGTATCTTCCCTTATGTTGCATTTTTCCATGCTATGTGTGTGCCTAATGTGCATACTCAATACCAGGGAGGCTACTCATCCTGGGTTATTTGCCAATTGAAGGGTAAATGTTCCCCTCCATTATTGTATGGATGAAGTGGGGATTATGTTCAATCATCTTCTGTAAATTCCAAGGGTCTGCTGAGCGTGTTTTGGGATTGTCGGTTTTATTTGCAGGTCAGGTATTCTGTTGTTGCAACTTTACAATAAAATAACATGAGGCATCTCAGGACGGGGTGTTGGCAGAAATCTGACAGTGGATGTGAAATAGTCTAGTGACTAAAGAAGGTATGAAGTGAATGATAAAGTAATTAATTAAATAAATAAATAAAATTATTGATTTAAATCTCATCTTAGTCAGGAACTAGATTGCCACTTGATTCCAGTCTCATGTTATTTCAGTATGGAAATAGTACTACTGGTCTGTCTTACAGGATTACTAAGCTAATGTATTCCAGGGCCGCGGGGCTCAGTGGTTAAATATGCTGAGCTACGATAGGCTGGTAGTTTGAGATCAGAGTACTGCATGATAGTGAACTCCCGTTACTTGCCCAGCTTCTGCCAACCTAGCATTGAAAAGCATGTAAGTGCAAGTAGCTAAATAGACACACTTCAGTGGGAAAGTTCTGTGCACCTTTGACATTTAGTCATGTTGGCCACATGATTATGGAGATGTCTTTGGACAGCTGGCTCTTCAGCCTTACAGTGGGGAACAGCACTGTGCCCTAGAGTTGGTTATGACTAGTAGGGCAACTTGCAGGGGACACCTTTACCTTTAAGCCAGTGTATGTAATACTGAGCTGCACTGTAGAGATGTATTTTAGACACGTGAAGTTGTCTTAGACTGAGTCAGACCTTTGATCCACTTAACCCATCCATGCCTACTCTTGCAAGGCCTTTCAAGTAGTAGTCTTTGGATCACCCTGATCCTATTAACTGGAGATGTGAGGGACTGATCTATATACAGAATGGATGCTCTGCCATTGAACTGTGGCCCCAGGCCTGATTCTAACTATTGTATTGTTTGCGCCCTCTTACAAACAGGCATCATGACAACCAGCATTGTAATCTTGGAAAGATCACCTTGGAAATGGGTGACCTAGTAATGAAAAGGCCATATTACAGCAGTCAGGCAATTTAAGCGTAGAGTAGCTTTCTTTTTCTTGTGGGGTGGGTTAGTGTATTTAGATTTCCCAGCTGTTTCTTGATGCTTATTTTGTATTTGTTGTTTAATTTTGATGTTAAGGATGTGGAATTCTGTTATAATTCAATATTTTACATATAACTTTCATAAATTGCTGTATTTACTCAAATATAGCTCTCAACTTTTCCAGCCAAATTAAGGCTGCAATCCTAAAGATACTTTCCTGAGAGTAAGACCCATTGATCACAATGGAGCTTACTTTTGAGTAGATATGCTTCAGATTGTGCTCTAAGTCTCCAAAATCAGGCTGCATATTAGATTCTGTGGTTAATTAGATTTGAGTGAATGTGGTATTTTGATTATAGGTATAGGGTGCGTATTAGATTTGATGGCACATTAGATTCAAGTAAATATGATAAATCCATAGAGGACTAACTGCATTTTTGTGTTCTTAGGTGAAAGACCATTTATCTGTGAGTTGTGTGGAAATTCCTATACAGATATCAAAAACCTAAAGAAGCACAAAGCAAAGGTGCACTCAGGTAAGTGATGGTTACTTCAAATCTAGTAGTCATAGAGCACAGTCCTAACAATGTCTACTCAAAAGTAAGTTCCATTGTGTTCTATGGTTCTTACTCCCAGGAAAATGTCTTTAAGATTGCAGCCATAGAGACATAAGCTTCCCTGTTAAAGGCAAAGTACCCATCCAAAGAATCCAGTTTAATATGATAGGTCCTTTGAACTATTGTCATACTGGCCTTCATTTATTCTAACCTGTATAGAATTTATTCTTGGTGGGAGACCTGCAACTCTACTGTATGTATACAGTGGACACCATTGGCAAAGTCTTGGTATGAAAGGGGTCAGTCTGTGTAGACCACTTTATCTAAAAACCAAGACTAATGCAGAGACGATAAAACCTTAGTTAATGGACTGGTATTACTGAAATATGGATCATTGAAGGTGTTTCTTCATCAAGACACCTAAAGACACATTTAGGCTTTCTAGGGACACTATCTTGACCTATTTAAGCCAGCACAATTCACCTGTCTTCCCGTTCCTGTGGTGGCATTGGTAGGTCATTGGGTGGCATTGGGAGGTGGAAAAGTCTCTTTGGAAAAGTGGAATGCTTTTTCCATTCTTAGAGAGAGCTTGTGTTAATTTCTCTTTTGTACAGAGAAATTTCTCTGGATGCAACCTGTGAATTTTAAAGTCTTAAATGTCAATCTTGCTTCAGATTTCCAATCAAGTTCTGTGAAGACCAAAATATCGCTAACTAGCGAAAAGCGTACCCGCGTTGCGGGAGTAAAATTCCCCCATTTGCCATTCCCCGCTGGCGCACCAACCCCCTGTGTGCAACATCCCCCTATGTGCAACATCCCCCCATGTACAACATCCCTCCATAAACATCATTTCTCATGTTCATCCCCAATGCGCATCAATCCCCCATACACACCATTCCCCATGCGCAACAACCTCCCCATGCGCAACAACCTCCCCATGCGCAACAACCTCCCCATGCGCAACAACCTCCCCATGCGCAACAACCTCCCCATGCGCAACATCCCCCATGAACATCATTTCCCCATGTGCAACCCCCCTCATGATTCCCTAGTGCAACCCTCCCTCTGAACAACATCCCCCCCACTGCACCAGGCACCGAGCACCAAATTGGCTGGAGGTTGGTCAGTTTTCCATGTTAAGTATAGGACAAAATCATGTTGCCCCCCTTTTCAGCCTCTTAAGGGTTAAATTTCTCCACATAGTTTCTTGGTGGGTGTTCATGTGACAGAAGGAACTCCCTCCCTGAATTTCATGCTTCTAGGTCCAGGGGTTGGGGCAGAATGTTGATGAATCATCAATTCTTCAATGCAAAGTATAGGGAGGAAAATGCATTGTGCCCCTTTTCACACCCTTCTGGTTGGAATTTCCAAAATGGGTTATTAGTGAACCCCTCAGTCACAGAAGGAAAATCCACCCCAAATTTCATGCTGCTAGGGCCAGTGGTTTTGGCAGGGCATTGATGAGTGAGTCAGTGAGTGACTTTTCTCTTTTATATATATAGATACTGCAGAGTATTTTCAGATCATCAGAGATGAAAAATCATCCGACTGCCTTTATTGTTAACATGCAGAACTTGACTTTCAGCAATGAGCATATCTGTTTTTCTTGGCAGGTTGTGAGAGCTCTCCAGATCCCATCACGCTTGACAATTCCTTCAACGACCAAAACTCCCTTCCAAATGAGAAAAGTCCTTTGCTGGATGCCACTGATGTAAAGCCTTCAGATATAGCATTACCTCTCCCAATTGGAACAGAGGATCATCAGGTGCTATTGCCCGTAACTGATAGTCAGACACCCCCATCAGACACTTTGCTGAGGTCTACTATCACCGGGTATTCAGAACCTCAGTTTATTTTCCTCCAGCAGTTGTACTGACCTCCTGTGTGTGATGAAATTCTCACAGAAAACTCTGTCTTGAGTGAACTGAACCTCATTGTGGAAGCTGTTGTAGAGCTGGACTTCATCTTGCATTTGTGTAGGAATACTTGGTAATGCATTCATTTTGAAGAGCAGTTTCTCTTTCTTACATAGAACAAATGTGACTTGGTTTTAAAAAACAAAGAAAATCCATCATGATATAATTTTTTGCATTTTGTAGGTGATTGAATAATTGGGTGTGTTTTTCTTCAGTTACACCTGCCTTAAGACTTCTTACAGTCCAGTCCTTTCCCACCTCCACCATGCCAGTTCAGCGGCACCAGTGAGGATAGTGTTGCACCCTGTGGGGGTTGATAGAACTCTGGTGGCCTCCTCGAGACAAGCAGACATGTTCCTTTGCCTCAGGCTTAGCCACAGCAAGTCAAACATGTGCTTTCTTAATTGTTTCTGCCACCATCATTCAGCTGAGTCATCCTCATATCTGCAAATGCCTATAGCATTTAGTTTTTTCTCTGGATACTGTATATTTCTTCATAATAAGAACTTCCATTCCAGTAACACAAGCCCTTTATGGCGATGGTTCACCAATGATGCTTCTGAGCCTCTGCCACTTGTGGCAGTAACTTTCAAGGAATCTGCTGCTTGTGGTAGTGTGGCATTGGGGGCACGGCAATGCCAGAGGAGGAAGTGGTAAGACATGAGGGGAAGTTATAGGCTGGATCCTGGTATAGCCACATGTTCCGGGATTCTGTTGTTTCTTTTTTAACTCTCCTGCTCCTCAAATTTATGCCATAGGTTCAAGAAAACCCATCAAGGCAGATGGAAAAATATTTTTCCTAACTACTCCCAAGCCTATTGATCCCCCCATAATTGGATGCAGCACATGCCACATTGGCATGACTGCATCATTGCTAATGGATAGGATTGGGCTGCTAATGTAGCTATTTAATATTTATTAAAATGTGTAATTTTATAAAACTTACCTAGTTGTCTTTTGTACACTTAAGAGATTTGAAAAAATAGACAGTTGCTTTATCCCCTCTTTTTAAACTCTACATAGGCTCTGATAGAGCTGAAGTCTGTTGAAGCAATAATGAAATAAACTGTACTTCTTTGTTTCCAGGCTGAATCCTTTAATATCCTTTTTATTAAATAACACTCATTCAATAAAACTATACTGATAATAAAATATTATTAGCAAGGCTAGGATTTGCAGCTGTCTGTAAAGGGGGTCTCTAAAGAACTCAGAGGCATGTTGTTGAACTCGGAGGCATCCCTCCTGTTGTTTATTATGCCTACATTTTTTTCTGACACTCAAACGTGCGTTCAAAAATCCAATATCTATGTTCCAACTTTGAAGAATGCAAGTCAGGAGTTAAACCATTCACATTCCTGATTCAGGTTGTAAAGTTAGGTACGAACTGGAAAATTTAAAATTTACTTGGAAATAATTTCAGAGACTGCATCAAGGGACTGCATCCTTGACTGAGTCAAGGAAAAGAACTTAAGGTTCTTTCCTTACAGAGTAAAATTAGACTCTATAGCTTGCAATATAACTCAACAAAATAATGTTATGAGAGGGGAAAAAAAGAACGATGCTGATCAGGACCATGGATCAGGATCAGGATCATTGCATGGCCAGAAAATTTCCTCCAGGAATAGAAGGAGCGTTGCTCTTATGCCAGGACTCCAAGTCTCTGGTGTTAGCTGAACACCTGCCATTCCTGGAGGGGCTTTCCAAAGGCAGCAGCTGTAGCCAAGGTGCTACCTATATGTTCATTTATGATAAGGTTTTTGCTACACACCATATACAGGCTAAAAATCAAGCAAATGAAACAAGTTAAAAACATGAGTCCTATTCATGAAAAGTGTCTCCTTTTCATGTTTTAAAGGGCTTATCTCAAGCAAGAGATACTAAGGTTGGGTTTAGTAGCAACTGACTAAAAACACCTTCTGAGCTGGTTCATGGGTTTGAGGTTGAGTTTGACTTATTTGGGGGATGAGGCAGCCTTAGATCCCCTTTGGCTTCCACACAACAGAAGGGGGTTAACCATAGTGTGGTTTTTTCTCCTGATTTTTTTCCAAGCACCTTGGTCTTCATACTCCATTACCTTCAAACTGTGCAGCCTTCCTTCTGAGTCAAGAAAAACCATCCTTTTAAGGGAGCAAACTTTTTTCCCCTGTTCCCACTCATCTTACAGCAGCTTTCTTTCATGGACCCTGTTCCTGTTTAGGAATTGTGGGCAAGGTAGCAGTTGCTCTTGAACACCTATGCCAATCAAATTGACCCATCATTTCCTGTGGTTCACTGGATCTGGTATATGCACAAGAATGTTGATCTGAGTTTGAACTTGCCTGTATGAGGGCAGGCTTATTCTCTTCAAAAAACAAGAACGTTCAATCTTTTCTTCATCCAGTATAAGCCCAGGTTTTTAGCTCTTATCTGTAATGTTCCCACTAGTTTTGCAGGTATAATAATTCTGGGGGCCAACTTGATCCAACTTTCCAATGCCAATGCAGCCCCCAAGGTATGGAATCACATGTTCTATGACATTGTGGGTGCATCTGACAGCTTCCATATACCATATGATATAACATGGGCACGGTTTGTAGGCTGCATCAGCTCTGGATACGTAATTGATTAGGATTGGGCCCTCAGTGACAGTCTGAGCCGTTCTTATGAGTTTAGTAAGAACCAGAAGTAAGAACTTTGACTATTTCTGAACTATTTTCTTGTGTACACTTTTCTTCTTGTGTTTCTATGTCACCTGCTTTTATACTTTCCTGTGAGGGGTTATATACATAGCTTTCAATATTTTAATATTAGACTTGAATAAAATTTGTTTTGTAACATTTCTTTACTCCCGACATTGCTGTTATAGTATATATAAAATGTCTAAAGCAAGGGGCTCTGAACATTTTGGTCAGAGGGCTGCCTCAAATATCTGGCAGGGTGTTGGAGGTCAGAAAACAATAAACAGTCTCTAGAGGACTTAATGATGTTTGATTTATAGTTGAGAATGCAGGCTTGTGAAGGGGAGATAGCTGGAATTGTGTCTAACACTTGGAAATTTCAACCCATTCATTCTTCTGTCTCTAATGAATTTATTTAAGGCTGGTATCCTAATACTCGGCTAGGCTAGCACAAGTCCTGTCTCAAGTCCCGTGCTCACCCAGTGGTGTCACAAGAGTGTCATAAGGCATTTCTGCACCACTCCAGGAGGAGGGTTAGGCAGATGTGTTCTGGCTTCCCACCACCACCACCACCAGAATGGGGAGCAGGTGAGTTGTGCTGGCCTGAATTGGCAAGGATTGCGTCTTAAATGAAACAGCATATAGTCCTGTAACACTTGTTCAGTTGGGCACTGGGCACCACCAGGCATCAAATTGGTTCTTAGCGGGTCCTTACATCACAGAAGAAATATGCTCCCCAAATTTCATGCTTCTAAGTCTAGGGATTGGGGCTGGGCGTTGATAAGTCAGCGATTCTTCAATGTAAAGTACAGGGACAAAAACATGTTGCACCTCTTTTCACCCCCTTCCATTTGAATTTCCAAAAATTGACTTAGTAAGTGCCTACCTCATAGAAGGAACAACCTCCCCAAATTTCTTGCTTCTAACGACTGCTCTACATAGACATATTATACCCTTTTGGAATCAGGATGATCCCAGGATGAACCCCCACACCCAACTCCACACCCAACACAACTCCACACAAGTCCTCTAGCATCACCCACACTTATTATTATCTAATTTTAATGGTGTTTTATTGTTCTTTTAATTGCTGTCAGCTGCCTTGAGTTCCCTTGTCAGGGAAGAAAGACGGGATATAAATAAAATAAATAAATAAAATAAACTTGCTCTACATAGACGTATACATTTTTGGAATCGGGATGACCCCCACACACAACCCAACCCCACACTCCACACACACAACCCCCACACACAGACACACTAACCCACTCTTACACACAATGTAGCCCAGTCTCCACACATAACCAACCCCATGCTCCACACTGTATTGTGTTGGCATCCATCAATCTTGAAAGACTATGGTATCGTGCTTGGCGCTGTATGTGAAGCATAAAGTCCTGGGTAGATTGATATGGAGGGCAGGCTGTTCCCCAAGCAGCAAATCCCCCCTCTCCACACCACTGAAATAGTCCAATGGAACAGCAGAACTGATTCAACTGGTTCCAGCTGCGTCAGAGCTGGGCTAAGGACAGGAGCTCACCCTGTTTTGTGGGGACCCAGGTCTCGAACCCTGGCCTGGTTAACAGGCACAGTGTCTTAACCACTTGCGCCACCCACAGCCCACACTCCACACACACACACACCCCACAGACTAGCCCACTCTTTCATACACACAACATAGACCAACCCCCACACACGACCCAACCCCACATTCCACACACACATGCTAATCCACTCTTTCACACACAACACTCCCCACAACCCAACCTCACTCCCCACACACACAACACAACCCCCACACATAATCCCACACTCCACACACATCCTATCCCACTCTTTCATATACACACAACATAGCCCAACCCCCCCACGCTCCACAAACACACACAACCCAACTCTATACACAGACAACCTAATCCACGCACTTTCCCACTAGCATAACCTAATCCCAATCCCCACACACAAAAGTTTTTTTTAATTTAACAGTTAAATTTAATTTTTTTTAATTTATATTGAGTTTATATTGAGTTTAAAGTTACTCTACATAGACATATTATAACATTCAGAATTGGAATTTGTGTCCGGATGAGGGGGGAACAGTTAAAAATTCAAATTTGAAAATAACTGACAAAACCTACAGTGAGGTTTTGAAGTTCTATGGACTGAATTGAGGAATTCAAAGTTATTTCTTCAAAATGGCTGTTTTCTAAGCTGGACCAGACATTGTTTTAGTTTGGGGCTGAAGGTTCAAAACACCCTCCGCAGGAGCTGGTTTAAAAGTCCACACGGAGTGCGGCTTTTAAGCTACTATAAAAAATTTGGCATCAAAATGATAGTTTGAAGTGATTTTTAAAGACTGCTAAATTGTTCCATTTAATCTGAACCATACATTATGGCCCCAGTTCAGCCAATCATAGCTAAGACTTGTTAAAAGCAGTGGGACAAGACAGCTGCAATTTACTACAACCTGCTGCTTTCATTAACACAAACTACAATCCTGCGTCTATTGACTAAGAAATGTGTCCCACTGTGTACAAGTTAGCTAACCCGCAAATCCAGAGTAACTACAGGAGCACATAAGAGACTTTTCATCAGTGGTGGGCTTCAGGGGGTTCTCACAAGTTCTACAGAACCCTTTGCTAATGAGTGCCTGGTTCTGAGAACCGGTTACTAATGGGACACAGAACCTGTTGTTAATTTATTTGAATCCCACCACTGCTTTTACATGCACCCGTAGTTACTGCACCACCTAGTGAAAACTTATGGGAAATTCATATTGGAATCCAGAGCAAGTTGTTCTTACACCGGAGCAAGGACTCCCCGTAGTTACTCTGGATTTTGCCCTCAATGTGTTTAGCCTTGCAGTTTCAGAACTACAACTGGACAAAGGCACAACTGGAAGATTAGCTATTTCTCAGTGTGGGTTGACATTGTGACAATAGGCCAACGTTTTGAAATTAATTCAGGTAATTAAATATAATTGAACATTTACTTGAGATACAAATCTGTACAAGTCAAGACAAAAAGAAAATGACGGTGTCAGTCACAAATTCTCTGTAACAGGAGCTATTGCTAGTGAGGCATTTTCGTATGTGTTATCAGGTTTTCCATAACTTGGGGTCCAATAGTAATGCCTTTTAAGACCATGGGAGAGTTCAGCAAGGTAGATAACTCCATCCACTTCATATGGTTCAACGTCGGTGCCAGTAGGCTGAAGGCGGCCACTTTGGAGTAACTCGGCAAATGCCTGAAAACACATACAACAGGTTGGTGGAGGGAGCAACCATATGCAGCACTTTGTGGAAGACCCATTTCTGGATCTCCACTCTCATATATTTTCTAAAAGGCAAAGTCAATGTGGGGGTTTAGACTGGAACCAGTGCTGGAACCAGTGCTAAAACAGGTTCAACATTTCCCCTGTACTACTTTTCAGACCTGATTCTTCCTTCTCCATGGGGAAAAATAGCAGATCTGGCTAAATACTGTAGATAGATAGATGTAGATAGATAAAGTGTAATTCACTGACACTAGAGGGCACTACTACTATTATTACCAGTAATTTAATAACAAACATATTAGTACCATGGAGCTTAACAATACAAAATAAGTAGATCTCTGACCTGAGTGTCTATATTCTAAATCTAAATTTCAACAGTGGAGAAGATGATAGAGGAAGGGAAGAAGGCAACAAAAAATATGGGACAGAAAGAATCTGCATAAGCTTAAGTTACACATGGTAGAATTTACTTTTGCCTTGACACAATGCTACTCCACGTTGCTACTCCACATAGTAGCTACTTCTGTTTGGAAATAGAAGTCTCACATGAGAGTTGGTGAGGCTTCCATGACTGCAGAAGTCTTGATATGTCCAACCAACACTTGCCCCACCATCACCACAGTTTGTGAAAAGCCCAGGGTAGAAAAAGACTGGCAGCAACACTAGTCCACCTCTGCAATAGCAATTACAAAGACATTCAGAAAGGAAGGCGTACCACACAGGTTGCTTCATCGATTTTGTTTCCCCAGATGTAGATATGGGAAAGAACTGGGTTTGTCCTCATTGACTCTGCCAGGGCCACCAATCCTGCCCCTGTTATGTTGTTGCTTGTGATAGCTAACCTGCAAAACATAAGGAAACAAAGCAGGCACACAGGTCATCCATCACTCTAATATCACTTGAAAACATGTTCATACCAGATCCACCACTTCTGTGAATATGCTTTTACTTCTTTGCCCCACCTGCCAACCCAGGAGAGAGGAGTTGTTTGTGTGTCCCCACACGCAGTGGAATAGCTAGGGAGTAAAGGGGGTACAGTTGCATTGGGCTACAAGCTTTAGAGAGCTAAAATTAAGAAAAACAGACTATGTACGAATGATGTATTCGTACATATATATACCATGTTATATATCATTGGAAGGTACGTAATTTAATGCAGAATACAATGAAACAAACTGCATCAGAACATCTATATTCGATCAAACGTTATGGCCAATTAACAAGAAAATGAAAAAGCCTATGGATGAAAAAGTGGGGTTTCTTAACACAAAACTTTCCCATGATACTGATCCTCTGAAAGCCAATGAGATGTACGGTAATTCTGATACAGTATGGAGCTAATAAGTTGTTCATATGAATCAGCTCTCATTTCCATAAACATATATCATAATATAGTTACCAATGCTAACTGGGTATACTGGAACTCCTAAGTGGTGTTCATCTTATATTGAGCAGGGAATGAATAACCATTCCTCTTTGCCCCAGCACAGTATCCCTAACTAATAAGGGACACATTTTTCATTTTTTTACTTAATTAAATTTGATTTTGTTTTTGCAGAGCAGCAACTAAATCTTCTTCAACTCCAGATAGCAAATAGATGCTATAGCTATTCAGCTTGCAGAGAAAATGGGTGAACTGCTGAGTAAGAGGAGGCAGGTTTTCCCCCAATTTTCTTTTAAAAAATACCCAGAGATGGCATCACTTCTGGTCATGACATCACTTTTGGGGGGCTACATTTTGAGCTTTGCAGCGGGCCACATGATGATTACCTATGCCACTACTCACACCAACTGAGAATAAGCATCAGAAATCTGTTAGGCTTTAAGGTTCTTCACAAATTTTATTTTCAGTTTAACTGGTGCTTCTTTTTTCATTTAAATTTTCATTTTTTTAACAAACTTGGTTGAAAGAGCAACCAAGGATTGATAATAAAAAAAGGTTTGCCACAGTCCCAAATCTCAAGGGATCTGAATGAAAAGTAAATAAGCCACAAACAAAGAATATTTTGACATCTTGATTCTTGCTGGAGTTTTTGATCCAGCCAGTCCCCACACTAGTTCATATTGGGTTAACAAAAAAAAAATGCATATCCCTAAAAAGAATATGAAACAATGGAGCATTTGAAACCTCATCCTCTTTCACATAAGGGGATACCAGCACATGTCATGTCATTCGGGTGGCATGGACCTAATTCCATGGACCTGGACCGCACGTCAATGGAATTAACTGTGGCCACAGGTCTGCATGAGTCTGTGATGCTTAACTATATTGATCCGAAGCAAAAGTCGTATGTTTCATACATTTTGTACCGCCATCACATCTCTGCCTGCTATTCATAACTGTATTAAACATAACTACTGGTATATTATAGAAGTTAATACCCGCAGTGTGGGAGAAAGGTGGGATATACATTTCTTAAACAAATCCATAAATTCTGTATTTATACTAACGCTTGAAGGGTCCGGTTGTGTGTCGTAAACGCCTTACTCAGATAGAAAGCGCCATCGTCTTCTATCCTGTTAAAATTAAGATCCAGGATTTCCAGGGTGTTGTTGCGCTTTAACATCTCTCCCAAAAATTTGCAACCGTCTCGAGAAATTCTGTTACTAAAAAGAGATGTGAACACACACATATATTTTAACAGTGAAAGGAGAAGCAATGATGACCAGAAGTAAGTCCTACAAACCCAGTTCTAGCTGCCCAGACCCTGCAAGACACTTTCCTGCCAAAGCATAAGTGTTCCTTCTACATAGTTGAATTATAGTTTTGCTACAATAATTACTAGGAGGATGTACATGAAGCACTTTGAATATCTGATCTACACTATACAGTTGTTGCATGTTACTTAAATGCTTTATCCATCTTTATCATTGCTCGCAGCTAACAATAAAAAACAGAACAAAGGTTTAATATGAGAAATAGGTCTTAAATGCTTTTTGCTTGATGTGTCAATCTCTGCTCCACAGCAAAAAAAAAAAAAAAGCTGTATATATATCTCACCAGCTAACGTCAAGATATCGCAAGGTTCTGTTTTCGTACAATGCCTCACACAGTCGTTCAATACCAAAATTCTTCATTCCATGTTTACACATATGCAGTTCAAGCAGAATCTGGTTCATTTTCAGCATTTCAGCCACGTGCACCGTGGTCTCTTCCTAAAGACCAGTTTTTATTAAATTACAACTTGAACACAACATTATTCCAAAGAAAGTAGACAGACCCCCAAATACAGAGTAACTACAGGAGCATGGAAGAGACTTTACATGCACCCATAGTTACTGCACCACCTAGTGAAAGCCTATGGGAAATTCATATTGGGATCCAGAGTAATCCCTGTAGTTCCTCTGGATTTTGCCCATAGACACCCATCACCATCACCCAGGCACCCATCACTGTTTGATCTCCCACAACGGTGGAAGATCTGCAGTTTCAAAAGTCCCCAACTGTTTAAGGACAATGATTGAAAAGGACAGAGAGTGGGATAGACAATAAGGACTCACTACGTTCTTATAGTACTGTATTTACTTGAATCCAATGCTCACCTTTTCAGCTGAATTCAGTCTCCAAAATCAGGGTGTGATGGTTAATTTGATTTGAGGAAACACAGTATTTTGATTACAAAAATAGTGCGTGCATTAGATTCAATGGTGCATTATATTCGAGTAAATAAAGTATTTCATGGTTGTTGTATCCCATGAGCATCTTGCATAACTGGAAGGCACTCCCATTTGCACAAGAGGTAAATATTGTCTACCGCCGCAGCCTCCTTGGCTTAAACTCATCCTACTACAGAAGGTCACCTGAGTGAGAATACATTTTGGGGGGTTGCTGTAGAGAAGTTCCCATGAAAGACCTCCTTCAAGTGGTGCATTTCAGTACAACCCACCCGATATTCTTTTATGTCTCACACCAAGACAGATCACCCGTGGAGCCTACCTCCTCACTATACAGTAGAGGCCGGTTTAAGTTTATGGCTTGGACGAATTCATTATGCCTCAAAACAGTTGCCAGTGCTATTACGCTCTGTGTTCCCTGAAAATAAAGACAAAGTGCATGATCCCAAAACCATCAGACTCACTTAACATCCACTAACCCTACAATCCAGAGTAACTACGGGAGCATGTAAGAGATATTACATGTACCCGTAGTTACTGCACCACCTAGTGAAAACCTATGGGAAATTCATATTGCAATCCAGAGCAAATTTTTCTTACACCAGAGCAAGGACTCTCCCTACTTACTCTGGACTGCGCCCTAATTAAACCCTCTGCCAGCAAAGAAGTTAACAGCGAATCACCCTTGTAATGCAAACATTTATGTTTCCCACTGTAACCAATTCCCAAAGGCTTAAAGACCTAAACTGAAACAAATTCGGAGATAGGGGCTCTGCCGGTCACTGTGCTTCTGAGCACACACTGAGTGGACTTTGTGTGTAGACCAGAGAGGCTACCCAAGTGATCCCTGCATCACCAGCACAGGGATTTCCATTTAGGGGACTCATAACTTGAGTCCATGTCTGAACCTGGACATCTGAATGCTCAGCAGGCCCCAGCCTTAGTTACTGAATAGCAGTAGCAATTACTTTCCCCAGGGTACTTTTGATTGAGAAGGTTTGATCATTAACTCCATCTTAAAAAATAATATATAGATGTAGTAAATGAAATAAGGCACAACACATAGCATAAGTTTCAAACACAAATATAATAAAAGCTAATCGCCTAGATCCTATCACATTACAGAATCACATCTTCCAAAGAGGTAAGTTGGTTTCTGCAGCAACCACAAGTCCACAAGGTAGATGGTTGAACCCATGTAGACTGAAAGAGTCTACAGCAAGTTTCCATCAGTGAGCGAGCTGAGTTCGTCTCAAAGTCAGCTGTATGAGATCATTCCCAATTAACTCCCAATCTTGGTGTAGGTGGTTCCTTCTTAATAACAAAGTTCTTCTCAAATCCAGTTCATGATAAGCCGGCCAGGCTAATCAGGAGCGTCCACGGTTTTGGAATGCTTCTCAGATGATACTGCTTAGCTTGCTAGCAACACAGCTACTCCCTGTTTCTTCTCACTGTTCTGGGCATCAATTAATATACCATCCGAGAATCCCTGCTGGTGGTTCACTTAAAGTTTAAACATGGCTGCACTTTGGTTCTTTCAACGAGGCAAGTTTGGCTTGTCCTCGACAGGGGCACCCAAATGATCAGAACCAAACCATAAAATATATATTGGGCTGACTCTCCAGTCTCTCCAGTATCAAATGGGATCACAAAGGTGTGCTTAAAAAAACTAATTTTAGAAGCATTCTTTATAAACAATATTTATCTCACAGAGCTATGTCTTGGATCTTTGCTCAGATATTATATTTGGAGGCCTGGTTTGCTCGCTATTTCATTCATTCATTCTTCATTCCCTGCCTTTCTTCCGGAAGGATACTCAAACACTCAGGACTTGTAACTAAAAATATGCAGGTATCCCTAGCTGGCTTTAAAACTCTGGGCTCTTGAGAAAAAAGGGTTAAGAGTGGTTGCCTCTAAGTTTTATAAAATTATGCAAGGTGTGTGGCAAAGGTATATTGTTTCCACGTGGGGTCATTCAGCAAAAATCCAGGCAATTCAGGACAGACTTACCCTACAATCCAGAGTAACCATGTGAGCACATAAGAGACATTACGCGCACCCGTGGTTATTGCACCACCTAATGAAAACCTATGGGAAATTCATAATGCAAGCAAATTGTTCTGACACCGGAGCAAGGACTCCCCGCAGTTACTCTGGATTGCACCCAAAATCAAGTTTCTTTCAACTATGGATTGTTAACCTGTGGAACTGACTACCACAAGATGTGACAACGGCCACCTGCTTGAGTGGCTTCAAAAGGGATTAAATCAATTTGTTAGATACTCATAACCAATACACCAGTAATGTGTATAACCAATACAGTAAAGTGCATAACCAATACACCAGTAAGGCTGAAGAAGATGGGAAAAATTTTAACTGACTGAATTTTAGGGATGTAAAGGAATTAGGGGGGCTTTCTCATATTTGGTGGGACTGCACATACTTGCAGAAGTATTGGAATTGTCTGCCATATTTTAAAGTATAATTGTCTAGTATAACCTTATAAATGATATTTTAGGATATTTGAACATTGATAAGAAAATTTACCATAGACTTCCCGTACAATCCAGAGTAACTATGGGAAGACATAAGAGGCACTTACTCTGGATTGCTCTATGCATTTCCCATAGGTTTCCCATAGGTGACAGCGTAACTACGTCGGTGTAAAAGGTCCCGTAATTACTCTGGATTGTAGCCAATAGCAAGTAAGGGAGCATTCTTCTTGCAAAGTTTTGGAAACAATATCATTTATCACAGTGACTTTAGAAATACAGAATTTGGACTCAGTTAATGCCCAAACTGATTTTGTTCAAAAGGAGTAGAGGTGGAACAACAAGAAACACATTAAAGATTATTGTGAAGCCCATTCATTTACTACAGGAATGAGATCAGTGGTGAGCTTCAGGGGGTTCTCACTGGTTCTATAAAACCCTTTGCTAATGAGCCCCTGGTTCTGAGAACGTTACTAATGGGACATAGAACCTGTTGTTAATTTAGGTTATTAGGACATAGAACCTGTTGTTAATTTATTTGAATCCCTCCACTGAATGAGATGTCATAAAAGCACTGGAATCCCAACCTTTCTGAATTCTCAATGTTAGGAACTATGTATTTGGTTGTAGGTATAGCTTTATGATATTCTTGTGTCGTTGTTTTTTTGTTGTTGTTGTTGTCATACTTTCGATGAAATAACCATTTTTGGTTCTTTGACTTTACTTACCAGATCACAATCACCAAAATCCACCTTCTGTAATGCTGTGTTAATCTGCATCATTGCTGCAAAGTACATTCCTCCCGTGTTGCCTATCTTGTTGCCCGTCATTCTTAGGTGAATCAGAACTTCGTTCCTCTAGGCATGAAATATCAATATTATTGCAGCATGCTAACCTGCTGTGGATGTACATATTCTTTAAACATAGGTGATCCAGTGGTTGTTAAATCCTTGCTCATCAATCTCATTGTCAAGCTCTAAGTTTGTTGATACAACAAATCCAAGTATAATGAAAAGGCAACACTCTTTCTCAAAGATCAGGTTTTCTAACAACCAGCACTGAGTTCTAAAGGAACAGTGATGCAACTAGTGCCACACAGGATTCATAATCAATACTTACATGCAGCGCTTTAGCAATGAATTCTGCTCCCTCAGTACCAATATCATTAAACATCAAGTTGAGGTAACGCAAAGTGTTATTATCCTAGAATACAAGGATGTTGAAGGGTGTTGTTAATGTGTGAGTTCCCTAACACTCTTGCCACCAAACCAGAAAAACCCTGCCATTCCCTTTCCTAAATAGTATGTGCACAGTTCTATTCAGAAGGATTGCAACCAAGATGTACTTGTAGATTTATATATTACAGTACTAGTAAAATTTACCCATGTTGCAGAAGTAATTTCAAGAATATTTGTGGGCCTCAACATGGCTAGGCATTGCTGGGCACCAGACAGCAGGAAGTGGCATAGGTAAGCAATGGACACTGCTGGGCACTGACAGGCACTGGACATCAGTGGCAGGAAGCAGCAAGCACCGGGCATTCCTAGTGGACAACTTTCCTTCCGTGCACCATGCACCATTCCCCCCGTGCATCATCCCCACTGTGCGCCAGTGAAACCCTTGTTCCTGTTCTCTTTAGAACATGGCAACATAAGAATTAAGTATCAGTGATGCTCTCAAGACATAGTACCTGAAGGAAGGCTGCAATATGTGCTGCACCACTATCAGTTATCAGATTGTATCTCAGGTCCAGTCCTGAAAAAGATAAGGAATACAGAAATCAGCAGAAACCTATCCAATGGAATCACTTTATGATAGTCCACAGGCATGTGCCACCAAATTACCTGCACCATTTCCGTCCTTAGCCCAGCTCTGCGACACAGCTAGATCCAATCGTATTGGCTCTGCCTTTCCATTGGACTAATTCAGTGGCATGGAGAGGGGGGATTTGCTGCTTGGGTAACAGCCTATCCTCCATAACAATCCAACCCAGGCTTTCGTGCTTTGCATGCAGAGTATGCAGCGCCAAGCACGATACCATAATCTTTCAAGACTGACGGAGGCCTGCTTTTTTTTCCTCCTCTACTTGTTTTTTTTAAAACATTAGGCTTTGAACTGCACATAACATCAAAACCCCATCATAAGAAGACTAAATAATAGTTCTGAGATATAGGATAAAAAACAGAATGGTTTGCAGTCTCTCTCATTTAGTCTTGAAATTCCAGGCTGCAACGGTTCAAGTGGTAGAAAGATATATGTGCGGTTGTAGCCAGCTGCTAGATCCTGGGATCTGAAGGAATCAGGAGCCTAGTTTCTGACAGTTTGCACACGAACAAGAGAAGGACTATAGGTATATAGGACTATATACCTATAAGATATATATGTTCATGTTGCACATGAACAAGGGAAGGACTCAGTCAAAGATCACCTGCTTTGATCCAAGTTTAGTCTCCAGGTACAGCAGAGAACAATTTCTGCCTGAAACCCTGGAGAGCTTCCGCCACTGAAGTGAAACTTCATAAAACTGCCATAAAAGTTGCCATAAAACTGAGATGACCCAAAGGCTTTAGTATATGGCAGCTTCCTATATAAACCTTACTAACTGGTCAAAAAGGCATCTTTCAAAGTGTTGTTCCTCTTATATTTAGCAGGAGGAGAGCAACCGTCCCTCTTTACCCCAATGTGGTGCGAGAGGCTGACCCCCAAGAAGAACTAGAAGAGGACATGATGTGGCTGGACTTCTCCAGGGAGGAGGGAGATCCAGAGTGCCACTGTGGGGCAGCCACTCAATATTCGACCCCACGCACTCCCCCACAAGTGAGGGAACAACGTGAGAGAGAGGTGGAGGCGGTATATGCGGAGACCCTTACTCCAGAGGAGATGCAAGAGATGACAGCCAGAGAGGAGAGGGATGAGGAGGAGAGGAAAAGGACTGTAGCTGCGTATTGGAGGAAGAGGAGGGAACGAGCCTTCAAGGAACCAGGAGAGGGGAGCCCTGGAGGGTCCAGTCTAAGGAGGCCGGGACTTGACCATGGCCCTGCCTGGTGGAGCAAGATTCCACCCCCACCCCCCCGGCCGGAGGGATGGAAGTTGCCGAGGAGGCGGGGGCCATGGAGGGATATATAAGTAAAAGAGCGGGAAAAGGAGGGTGGAGCATGTGGAGTGCTTGGTGGACTGGAGATACTTACCCGGTTGTAAGGGGAACAGTTAGTGGTACTAACCTGTTTGTTGGGGATGGACACCTGAGTTACTTACCTGTTGTAAGGAAGCGAACTGAACTGTTTTTTGACATGAGTTATTACCTGTTTGGTTAATTGTAACTATGAACGGAGCCTCCCATGGGGAAGAAAGTAAAAGTGTCGTCCTGGAAATACCACCTACGTCTCCATGGCGTTATTTCGGGGAGGATGCGGTCCTATGGGAGCCACCCTGTCCACACATATCACCTCCCCACACCCGCATCACACCCAACATGAACTCTTTTCCAATGGCAGTTGCCAGTGTCTCATCTATATATATTTTTTTAGTTTGTGAGCCCTTTGGGAACAGGGAACCATTTATTGATTTAGGGCCCAATCCTATCCCAGTGCCAATGTAGCCCAAAGAAAACTTCTCCTGTTGTTTATGAATATGAAAAGACAGGCATAAGGCATTAAAATTGGTTTTGTGTTTCAAAGGTTAAAATCATGAGACATACCTGTAAGAAATACGTTGTTTGCAAAAACGGTGGCAAGGATTTGAAAATCATCATCTGAAACTCTCTGCACAGGTATCAGGCGATTATTTCCAGCTATTTTGATAGTGATTCCTTTTTCTAACCTGTTAATAATATGCAAACAGAAGATATTTTCTTTGTATTGTTTTGGACCTGTGGAATTGGAGGTTCAAAAAATCAGACTCAAGCATTCCTATCCAATTCAATTTTCAATTCAAAAACCCTTATTGGCATAGTAAGCAACTGGATAGTAAACATACACATAAGTAAAAGCAGATAAGGTCAATTTAAATAACTTAAATATTTACTTAGTTATTTACTAAATATTTAAATAATACTTAAATACCTTAAAAATAATTTAAAAATCAGGTTCAAGTGTTCCTATCCACGGAAACCTTTAATAAAAGGTAATATTTAATCTGAATAAAACTCATATGCATAGATGGGAGTTTAAAGGCGAACAGTATGTACAGGCATCATATGTTCATTTTACAGGTTAAGACTGGAGTCATGGTGAAAAAATGGAACAGTTGAAAAGTAGAAACCAGTCTTTGTTCATTTACAAATGTTGCATTCATTGCTTTTTTAGCTAACAAACCAGAAGTGACTTTTTAACTTGCAAATTACTGTCACACAGAAAGATTTCTGAAAACCAACTCTCATTAATGCCTTTGGGAATGAGAGTAGGCAAGGAGATATAATGCATATGCTCTCTCTCTCTCTCTCTCTCTCTCACACACACACACACACACACACCATAACAGTTTGAATCACAATATCATATGCAAATCAACATGGGGAAGGCAATTTTAGCCTTTAGACATGCAGAGAGAAGTAAAATTGCCAAGCATGGATTGAATGAATGACTTCTGGGTATAATTGAAATGTGTTGAAAGAGCAGGCAAGTCAAAAAACAAACTTAGAAAATGGGGGAGGCCTGTATCATTAATTGCTTTTGAAGTAAAAACTGAGACAAAACTTCCATCTCCTAGCCCCAGTTTTCATAAAGTTAAAGGTTAAAAAAAAGGTAAAGTGTCCCTGGCAGGTTGCTCTGCCAGCCATGACTGGCTGCAGGTTGCCCTGCTGCCTATACAAGCACCTGCCACAACTGTGGGTGCAGTGCTCATCCCCAATTCAACGCCAAAGAGCCAGTGCTGTCCAAAGATGCTTCAATGGTCATGTGGCCAGCATGACTATACGCTAAGTTGT
Source organism: Cryptoblepharus egeriae (assembly GCA_030015325.1). Lineage (NCBI taxonomy): Eukaryota > Metazoa > Chordata > Lepidosauria > Squamata > Scincidae > Cryptoblepharus > Cryptoblepharus egeriae. Next base: position 88,217,874 of record JAREYC010000006.1, read on the forward strand.
ACCAATTTATACTTTCGAACTACTAGTTGGCAGGAGTTGGGCTAAGGAGGGAAGCCTACCCCATCTGGCAGTACTTGGGTCTTGAACCGCTGGCCTGCTGAGTGGAATTCTTGCCAAGCCGCGTTCTAACTCCAGCGTTCTAACAACTGACCCACTGCAGCCCCCTAACATTTTTCATTTTCATAAAGTTAAAAGGAATTGGATGCGGAAATAATAGTAGATACCATTTACAGAGCAAATTCTAAGCGTTCAAATGTAGGTCATGTACATTATCTCAGTAATCTTTACAATAGTCCTATAAGGGACTCCAGTTATATTTTCCCCATAGCTCAAGGATGCCCCACCTTTCAACTTTAGGGCTTCTGGACCTTTAACAATAGTGCAAACCTTCCACAGTTGTATCATCTCATAGGTGACAACCTGAACCCGCTAAAATTTCCTCCTCTACACAATTGCCATGCCAGCTGGATCCAATTGTATCGGCTCTGCCTTTCCATTGGACTAATTCAGTGACGTGGAGTGGGGGCATATGCTGCTTGGGTAACAGCCTATCCTCCATAACAATCTAACCCAGGCTTTCATGCTTCTCATGCAGCATTTGCAGCACCAAGCACGATACCATAGTCTTTCAAGACTGACGGAGGCCTGCTTACTCCCAGGGGAGTGTGATTAGGACTGCATCATAGTGCGTTATGAGTAAGGAGAAGTTTGAAGTCCTAGGTGAATACGGCTGTTCAGACAACATAAGCGTAAACTTCCAAGGCATTGCTTGGCAAACATGTCGGAGCTTCTCCATATCAAATATGTGGTGCTAAAAACTGGATAGGATCAGGCCCCTTTGATTCTTTTCCTAGCGAAGTTGAAAAGCTCTACTTTTGGGTGCGATAAGTTTAGCCCCAAGCTGGTTGCCTTACGATTCTTCGTCTTCTTTCACTTCTTGCAGAATTCGAGTTATGAATGGGTTCTCAGGATGCTTCAGATCTTTGCAGGTTTTGACATATTGTTGATCAAGAGTGATGAATTTTTCCTGCATGACAACCTGGGGGCAAAAATATTCATCACATATGAAGCAAATCATATCATAAGGCATGTAATGTAGGTGGACTACTGATCCCTTTGCATTCTCTAAAACAGTGGTACTCAAAGTGGGGATTGGGATCCCCTTGGGAGGTTATGACTTTGAGTCAGGGGGTTTTGCAAGAGGGTAGGATCCACCATCTTGGAATCTTATACTGGGCTTTCATGGGAGCAGGGCTACAATCCAGAGTAACTACGGGACCTTTTACACCGATATAGTTACAGTGCCACCTATGGGAAATGCATAGAGCAATTCAGAGTAAGTACCTCTTACATCTTCCCATAGTTACTTTGGATTGTAGGGTAAGTCTCATTGAACTCATTATTAAATGCAGTAAAATTAAAATTTGTACCTGCTTTGCAGTTGCCCATTACAACAGCCAGTAAACTTTTTTAAAAAATCTCAAGCCTTTTGAAAAAGGGATGACCATTAGATTTGCAGGTGCATTAGATTTGAGTAAATACGGTAATTAATTAATCAATTAATCTTAATGTTACAACCCAGGTTATGTTGTATGGTATGGTATGGAATAGGATGGGATCAGTGGTGGGCACCAGCAGGTTCGCACCTACTCTATAGAACCGGTTCTTAACAAGAGATAGTACATATAAAGTTTAAAAATAGCCATTTAAAAGTGGCTGCCAGATGGACAGAGAACCGGTTCTTAATTTCTTTGAAGCCCATCACTGGATGGGATAGATAAATACAGTGCAATCCTAAGCATGCCTACTCAAAAGTCCCACTGAGTCAAATAGTACTTACTCCCAGGAAAGTGTGGTCAGGATTGCAGCCATAGACAGACAGGAAGTCAGACAGACGGGCTGCCTGCCTGATTGATACTTTTATTGTCATTGGAAAATAATATGCCTGTAGAATGAAATTCAGTTCATTCTACAGCACTATCAGGATACAGGCTCAACATAGACAATATATATATATATTTAAAAACTATAGTGTTAAATGGGTGTTATCCCCTTTAAAAAGCATCTGGGCTCCTTTAAAACGTTTCTTGGCATCACTACATCAAGTGGCAAGGAGTTTCACAGACTAATTACACTCTAGGCAAAGAAATATTCATGCATGGTCCCTCCAGGTGCATCCACCAGGCTGGACAGCTCCATCTATCCAAGCTCCCTCTTTTCCAGCTTTTCCTTCCTCCTTAAAGTGGGAACCCACCAGTGTAGTGTGGAGAAGGAGAGAAGGGTGCAGAGTGCAGCTTACCTGCAGCCTGGCTTGCCTGGCAAACCCCGGGCAGAGGTTGCTAGGGTGACTGGCACACGCCTCTGTCTACAGTGCAACTCCAGGGATTCCACTGCGCCTGCGCCCTGCACTTGCAGCTGGTAAGAAGGGGGGCAGCTCCCACCTTGACCCTCAGAACTACCTGCAAGCCCCTCTTCTAGGGTCCCCAGGGGGCTGCAGCTGCTCTGCAGAGGGAAAAACAACTGATCCACTGAGCTTCTTGCAAGTGCATCCCATTTAGCTATCAGTAGCAAGGGCAGGGAGACTTGATTTAAGGGTTTGCTTCCCCCCCCCCCACACCCCTCGGGCATTTCTTCTTCTGAACCTGCTTTCAGGACCAAAGCTCAGTTTCTTAGCCCTTGGAAGTAAAAGTCAAGGGTGCCTCTGAGCACGTGCAGAATGCACCACTCTTTCACAAATAAGTCATCACAACTCCAGGATGACCACATTTTCTCTTTTTCCAGAACTATTTTTTCCCCTGGGGGGGGGGGGGAGTCTTTGTAGTCCTCTATTTCTTTTTTAATAGGCAGCATGGAGCCTTCCTGTAATTCATAAATTCTATGTAATAAATAATATCTAATAGTTTTATTATAATTCATAAAGTGTCCAAGAGTTGCATTCAGCTGCAGCTGAATGGATAAATCAAATCAATATCATCAAGATGAAACCAATATAAATCAGTGTTTTTTGCTTTAATTTTTATGTCCTACATTTTTCTTGAGTGTCCTACATTTTGGGGAGGTTGTCGTCTTTTATGCTTATGACATATGGTCACCCTGCCACAACTCCCACATGCACAACTCACTTCCCACCCCAAAATCTCTGAATCTAGAATGATGTAAGTGCTCTGAGACATGGAATGCAATCCTATTCCTGTCTACTCAGATGTAAGGCCCATTATAGTCAATGGGGTTTACTCTCAAGTAAATGAGGTTAGTATTGCAGTCTCAGAGAAGCTGTGACTTCTGATTCATATTTTGAGAGTGAGCCACCGGGTATTGGTTTTCAACCTTTTTTTTTTGTCTCACAGCATACTGATAAGGTGCTAATATGTCAAGGCATACCATCATTTTTTGAACCATTGATGAGATCCACCATGCTGCTGGTGGGGTAGGCTCACATCCCTCCCCAAAATCCTACTGCACACCTGTGGACCATCCATGGCACACCAGTGTTTCAAAAAACAGTGGCCAAAAAACATTTAGGGAGTAACATGAAATGTATGTTCATTCATCCTGTATTGCTAGTTTCTCACATGTTTCAATCATGTGTATCTTGTTTCTTGAAAGAGAGCTAAACATTAACTTCTGCAACTTGATCTTTTCAGGACAGTCACAAATGGTGCAAACTGTGCTCCCACTTAAACCAAACACATGGCCAGTGTCTCACCATGCTGTTTTCTTGCAGAAAATCCCTATTTAACTCTGAAAAGTGCCACTATAGCTATGGCCCAACACATTAAACACATTAACTGTGCATTGACTGCGTGACTGCTGGTGTATTTGATTGGGATACAGTGTATAAAATCATCTGAGGCTGTACTTAGTCTGCGCTGCAAGGAAAAATAACTAAAAAGCTAAATATTGCGCCTTGGATTAATTATGAAAATTGAATAAATTCTATATCTGCTTATTTTGCATAGTTGATTCTGCTTCTGTTGATATCAGCTTCAAAGAGGTATGAGTCACTAAAGCCATTCACTCCTCTGACCAAGAGAAAGTTTGCTTTTCCTCCCCTTCTCCCCAACTGGTTCCTGTTTAATAGGTTCAAATAAAACCAGACTGTGGAGATTGGTTTGCAAGATTGCAGTGATCAAACTCTTCCTGCTAAGCATGTAAATGCAAATTGATAAATAAGTACCACCTCAGTGAGAAGGTAACAGTGTTCTGTGTGTCTTGGCATATGGTCATGCCAGCCACATGACTACAGAAATGTCTTTGGACAGTGCTGGCTCTTCTGCTTAGAAATGGTCACAACTAGCAGAACAACCTGCGAGGGACACTTTTAGCTTTAATAAAACTCAAGCAATCAAGGAGGTTCAGAAAGCATCTTATCCTTCTCTGAACCACTAGATGACTTATTTTTTATTTTTATTTTTCAATTTATATCCCACCTTTCTTCCTTAAAAAGGAAACATAAGGCAGCCGTCAGCTGGTGGCTGATCCTGTCTCTACACACTCAAGTACATACAGCACAATCCAGACTAACTACGGGAGCATGGAAGAATTTATGTTGACGTAGTTATGGCACCACCTAGTGAAACCCTATGGGAAATTCATATTACAATCCAGAGTAAATTTTTCTTATGTCGGAGCAAGGACTCCCCATAGTTATTCTGGATTGCGCCCTTAGTCTCCAAGTCCAGTACATGATCTACCTGTAACAAACAGCTCAGAGTGCTTTAAAATAGTGAGGGGATTCCTCTGAGCACACAGGCTCCTTCGAACTCACGTATGGTGGGAGAATTTGTCCCCCCCCTCAAAAAAAACTGAATGGTACTTCAATAGGTGTTTTATGGCTGACTTTGAGCCTCTTTTACATTGAGCAGTTTTTGAGCATCTTTTGAAGGTTTGGTCGAGGAGGTTTATTTGAGCACTGAAAGGTTATTTGGGGGGAAAGCCCCAAAATAAATAGGGAAATATAAATAGCAAAAAATAGGGGGGAAAGCCTTTGAAAATCACCACCATTGCTTCAGTCAGCAGACCACAACATGAGGCAACCCAGCAGTGATTGACCATCTTGGGCACCAAGCAAGGGGAGTTGGGCCACCGTGCCCGTAATTTTCCATATACCAAGACACTGACGAGAATATCTGCTAAGGAATATTCAATCTGTAATGTGGAAGGATGGGCTGGTATGATTATGGTGACCATATATCCTTTTAATGCAGGGCATGTCCTGGATTTTAGCCTTCTGTCCTGGCAAAAAAATTCAATGCTCTCCTCTTCCCTTGCGAGCAGGCAGCATGTCGTTTTCTTGTCATTAATAAATTAAATGTAATTAATTAAATGTAATAGTTTTAGATTTAGAAATAAGTAATAGTGTTTAAATGAAGCACATCGAAGCAGTAAATTTGAGTGTTTTTAGCTTTTATTTTGTCATGTCCCTCATTTTTCCTGGGTGTCCTACATTTCAGAAGAGGTTCTTGTCCTCATTTGCGATTATGATATATGGTCACCCTGTGGTGTGGCTTGTGCCACAAAGAAAGCCATGGGTTGCAATGAACGTGTGGTCAAAAATCCCATGTGAGTCAAAATCAATGAATGTGATGCATGGATGTATTTTCCCCATGGAGTAGTGTACGTTTGGATACCCAAGCTCTCCCAGGTATTTCTCTAGGCAACACCTTGTTTTCTTCTACCCTCTATTTTCTCCTCTCCCCGCTGATACCTGAGAAGATGAGCTTTCTGAGAAGCTGAAGCTGAAGCTGGAGTCAGTCATGATGGTATTATTATGATATCGGAGGGCTTTGATATCGGATATTATGAGCTCATCTGCCTCTTCTTCACCAGTCTCTTCACCTGTCTCTTCACCAGTCCTTATATTTCCTCTTAGGTACCTGTCTACTGGAGGCAAGACAGTGCTTTTATAACATCAGAGGTACGTGAAAGTATCTTCACTCCCTATTAGGTTCTCCAAACATATGGAATACCAAGGAATGTGACAGTTCTTTCAGAATTCAGGGGGAAAAACTGTCAACAGGCAATGAATGTAGACTGTAGACTTTGAGCACAGTCCTAAGTAAGCCAGTGGTGGGCTCCAGCAGGTTCACACTTACTCTAGAGAACCAGTTGTTAACGAGAGATAGGACATATAAACCAAAATAGCCATTTAAAAGTGGCTGCCAGATGGGCATGGAACCAGTTGTTAATTTCTTTGAATCCCATCAGTGACTAAGCCCCATTGTGATCAATGGGGTCTTACTCCCAGAACAGTGTGCTTAGGATTGCAGCCATCATCTACTTTCAGTTTTCATATTCTCTGCACATATTTCCTGCTCTCGCTTCTTATGTCCTGACATCAAAGGACATTTATGGCCTGATCTAACTCTCATAACATGTACTTCCACATGACAAGATATGACTACAGAATCAATCAAGATTTGACTACATAATCAATCAGTAACAAGGCATCTTGGAAATGGGACAATTGAGTGGCATATGCCTCAGTTTGAAGACCAGTTAGTAACTTTCTCTAAAACCAGAATGACAAGTAAATGTCTTTAGGATCAAGGCAGAAGTGATACCTTTTGGTCCACGATTGGTCCCAACTAGGTCCACCAAGGTGAGCAACCACTTAGTGAATGGTTGCTTGCTTGTATCCATCCTTTGTGATGAACTCGTTTCTACAGTACCACTCAGGAGGACTATAGACAAGTGCATGATGAGGCATGTGTAACTAACTGTAATTGGGTAAACAGTAGGTCCCCTACTTATGAACATTCAAGATCCGAACTTTCATACACACAAACATACCTTCAAGATAGCAACTCTCTACTTGTCTGCTGCATTTAATGTCAAGTAACAGTATTTTAACAGCAGTTTTGTAAAAATATTTTAACAGTAAACAATACTAAAAGTAAAAAAGTACTTTTTAACAGTAAAGATATCTTATTTTACTCTACTTTTTCATTTTTTACTTTTTTACATTGGGTCAAACTGGGTGAAATCTGCGTTAACATCAGTGGTGTTTGGAATTATGAACTAGGAAATTACCAATGACTAGGCTACTTAACAGAGGACCTCATCCTGTCTGACTCTGTCCAGTTAAGTTCTTCTCTGGAGGCCCTTCTTGAGGCGTGCCAACGGCGTGGCAATGGGGTCATACCGGGGCATATATGGACAATAGGTGACACTGACCGCAAGCAAGGCGGTTCCCAGCCGGACTGTAGTCAATAGGAAGGGGTTTTTGGGGGGTGCTGAGCCAATGGAAAGTGAGTACGTATCTGAGAACATTCCTGGGTACATCTGAACAAAAGGAGGCAGAGGTATTTAAACCAAAAATGGGAAAGGTGTGGGGAAAGAGTTCTTCCTTTTTTTGCCCGATCAACGCTTACCGCAAAATGGAGAGGCCTAAAGACTTTGGGGATGGTCAATGCTTGAGCACAACAATAAATTTTTATAATCAGAAACCAGAGGAAGCCCATAAAAGCCCTCAGTGGACCATACAGGAATCCAGCAGAAGCAGAAGCAGCAGCAGCAGAAGAAGAAGAAGAAGCAGAAGCAGAAGAAGCAGAAGAAGAAGAAGCAGCAGCAGCTTCTCCTGTTGAAAATGAGGTATCTCAAGAATTGGAGACGGATTCAGGATAGCTATGGCCAAAACTAATGGTGAATATACTTTTGCAAGCAATTTGTGAATGGGTGGGGTGGTTGTGGTTATCTCAGGTGGGGATAATGCAGGTGTTTTGTAACAACAATGCTTTTCTGAAATAACCAGAAACCCGAAACAGAACAAGTGTCTTCAGCACTTGTTATTCTGGAGTCGGCTGCTGGAAGAAGAAGAGATGGATGCTGAACCTTCTCCTGTTGAAAATGAACTATCTGAAGAAATGGCACATACATACATACATACATACATACATACATACATACATACATACATACATACATATCATACATACAAGGTGAGAGAGAACTGTGTAGGGTCTCAAACTCGTGGCCTTTTGGTTAAGAGGAACAGTGACTTACAGCCAAATCCAGAGTAACTATGTGAACACGTAAGAGACATTACGTGCACCCGTAGTTACTGCACCACCTAGGGAAAACCTATGGGAAATTCATATTGCAATCCAGAGTAACTTGTTCTTACACCAGCGCAAGGACTCCCTGTAATTACTCTGGATTTCGCCCTTAACAACATGCACCACCCCGCCCCTGCCCCCGGGTTGATTTTAAACTAATAGTTTTTTAAAAAACAATTACCAGCAAATTCAGCTTCGGTTATGGTTTTCTGACCTTCCATTTTTGCTTGAAAGTCTACAACTATGAATATTAAAAACACGTGTTACATTTTACAAAAATAAAAAGGCTCTTTTAAACTCTTATAAAAATATATTTAAAGAATTTATATATAATATGTTACATTTATAATTAAATAAATATTAATAATTCATTATTTAAGATAAATTCGTTATGAGCAAATCATATAGACAACACACATTCCTTAAACCCACATTTAAAGATCACTACACAGATTTAAAGATCAGACTTGCCCCCATTAAAAATCTCCAGAACAAATATTTTTTAAATGGAAGCATAAATTAAAAACACACATACCTTACACCCCTTTAATACACACCTATTTAAAGTCATGAAGAGCTTCCTATAAATTCATTTTTAAAAACCAACCCAGTTTAAAATCTTTGGTGAGGCAGGCAAAGGGGCCTTGCATAAACAGTTTATTTAAACATAAATAGTTTAACATAAATAGTTTAAACATAAATAAATATGTTTGAATATTTAAACATAAATAGTTTAAACTATTTTGGATTTCAAAATATTTTGGATAGCAAAGGATTGCAAATGGAAACATAAATTAAAACCAACCAACCCCCTCCTTACTTTATAACGTAACCATCCATATTTTAAAAAGCCATTATATTAATAAGGTATATTTTAAAAAGTGATGAAGAGGACCCCAAAAAAGTAATCAAGAGGAGCCCAGGTGGGCATTATAAAAGCCACATGGCTGCAATACTCACCCAGCCCTGGATATGTATTGAGATCTCAGGTGTGCAATGCAAAAGGAAGTTGGATTTGAATTGCTTATATGTGGTTGATACATTCAGGACCACCCCCTATACCAGAATGCCCTGTCTACTTTCCCAGGATTCTTGGGAGGGGAATCAACCCACTTCCAAAACTTTTACTTTCCCAGAAGTTTGGACTTCCCTCTCCCAGATCCACCAGATGGAAGAATCCTTTATTCTACTGGTGACCCTCAGCCCCCTTCTGTTGTCCTCCTGTCCTCCTGCAATTGTCCTCCTCTTCTCATCCCCATCCACAATACCCATCCCTGGCTCTTTTTTCCATGCCTCCTTCATGTGTTTCTTCCTTCCACAGCCCTTAGATGTGAACCTGGTAAGTTTTATTTTAAGAAACATTTTATTTTCTCTAATATTTCTTAGATTAAGGCTGCAATCCTAAAACACACTTTCTTGGGAGTAAGACCCATTGAACACAATGGGGATTACATCTGAGTAGACATGGTTAGGATTGTGCCCTTAGTTTAGACCAAAAACCAAGTACTGTGGTGCCTCACATAAAGAGCTTAATTCGTTCCAGAGGCCTGCTCTTTAAGTGAAGCAAATTTTTTCAGAGGAAACAATGGAAACTCAGATGATTGGTTCCACAACCCCAAAAATATTCAAATAAAAATATTAACTGGATGTAAAAATGATGAAAAAACCCTGGAATTGAACTCAAAACATGCATTCAATGTGCATGATCCTATGAAATCTACTTAGGCTGCATTCCTCAAAACACTTTCCTGAGAGTAAGCCCCATTTAACACAGTGGGGCTTACTTCTGAGTAGACATAGTTAGGAGACTGCAATCAAAGACACTTTCCTGGAAGACAGTTTCCTGAATCTTTGCTGTTGGAGATTCAAGGTGTCTGGTGGGGGCAGTTAGGGGCAGCTGCCTCTGGTACCCTCAGGCAACTGCCCCCAAGTTGGGGGCAGTTAGAGGCAGCAGCGCTGGCTGGCAGCCCTTTTAAAGAGCCTCCATCCGGAGCGTCAGGGCTGCATAGCATGTGTGCCCATAGCATGCTTGCTTGTTAACTGAAGCGGAACTTGTTATGTGAAGCAAGATTTCTTAGAAATTTTTGCTTGTTATGTGAAACGCTTGTTAAGCGGGGCACTTGTTAAGCAAGGTACCATTGTATTAGATATATAAGATTTTATTTTTTTCTCCAACACAATATAATCTGTAGCTGCACAAATTCCTCATTCAATACAGTGGATGGTTACAATAAAGCATGGCAAGATATACAAAAGTCTTTGTGAGGTGGTGGTTGGGTTGGGAGTGGGGTTTGAAAACAATCTCTTAAAACAAGTTTTCTCAACACTCATTAAAGCTTAAATTCAAAAGTGTTGATACTTCCTCTGTAAAACAATGTGCTCTGCATATCCATAAAACCACTGATCACTTTTTCTTAACAAGGATTGCAGTACCTCTAATGGCTTCACACTTTCATTTCTGTTAAAAGACACAGCAGATAATCTATGTTTGATGATGTTAAATTCAAAAATTGAAACCCTTAACTTATATTTCTGACAACATTTCTCAAAGTCTGAATTTTGAGTCTTTTACAATCTGTCCTAAACATCTTTGTAAAATCTCTCTGTTTAAAGGATGAGCAGTCATGGGATTTCAAGGAAGGTGCATCATTCTGACATCCACAAGAGGTGTCCCGTTTATAGCCTCTAAAGCAGTGTTTCAAGATGGAATACAGTGTTCCTCTTATGAGTGCATTCATTGCACATGACCCACAGGTGTTTTTAACAGATTCTGCCACTGGGTCCAAACCCAGCACATGAAGAAGCATCACAAGTGGCTCCTGGTTTACAGTGCGCTGTGATTCCGGCCCCTCTGAAGAACAGGCTTGTTCATTTCCAGTTATGGAGTCCTTAAATAATAATAATAAAATTTGTTACGATCAAGCCCTCCTCACATTGCCACCTCCCCCATCAAAACATGGAATTCAGCATTATCCCAGAAGGTAAGTACCCTTGCACTGGGGTTCTCCTCCATCTTGGGGGGTTTGTTTAGCAACTCTGCTGCATTCAGCTCTTCATCCAAAGCAAGTTTGTAAATCAGTCCTAGAAGCAGGTTGGCAGCTCCAGTCAACTCTGTTCTCATGTGGCAGTTCTTCTGATCCTGGATAACCCAGACTTCTAGAGTTCTAGGATCAGTATCCAAGATCAGTTCTTCTGATCCTGGATATCCTACAACAAATTTACTTGTATTTTTCCTTGCATCCAGCTCCTCATTCTTAACTATATACACACAAACATACACACAAACCTACGTTCTGGTTGTGTTGTAGTCCTGAGGTTTTTGCTCTACATTCACACTCCAATGCGTGTTCATACCGCTGTTTCATGAAAGGTATCAAATAATCATGGTCATCATCCGCCAAAATGTAATGTGTCCTGGGTTTTTTTTTCAGAGGGGCATAAACTATCCTTGCAGACTCTTGGGGTTTCCCCAGGTTATCACGTTTTGGTGTCTGGATGGTCAGGTCTTCATTTTTCACAGAGTAATCCATATCTGAAGGTATCCAGCAATTCAGAAAGCAGCTCAGCTCCTGCACTCAATCCCACACATTAAACACATGGATGTGTTTGGGGGAACGGGTGTGGATTGCCTCTGCATGTCCCCATCAACAACCCCATTGGCTCAGCACCCAAAAAACCCCTTCCTATTGGCTACAATCCGGCTGGGAACCGCCGTGCTTCTGGTAGTTTGACAGAAGGTGGAGGTTATATACTACTCATGTGGGCCTTTAAGTAGTGGCACCACAACTCTGGAACACTTTTCTCAGGGAAGCTCACCTGGCACTGAATCTGATATCTTGAACAATATTTTATTTACGGAAGTTTATTAGGGTCAGGATGACAATGTGACCGGATTTTTCAGGATTTGTCCTCTTTTTTAGCCTTCTGTCCGGGTGTCCTCCAAAAGGGCTTCATTGTCCTCCATTTTGTCTTCATTTTGGAACTTTGCAATGGTGTCATATGTCATTGGATTCATATTGAAGAGCAGAATCCAATTGCAAAAATTGGTTTTGAAATATCTCCTTCCTATCAACAGTTATGGCCAAAAAATATGCATTGAGCTCTAAGGGAAAGTGAAAAATGCCCAATATCGTGGCTTTACTCATGAGTAGGCAAACATGCCATTGTCTGCTAGAAAGGCCAGGCTGAGAGGAATCCAAGACCTTGGCCTCCTTTTTAGGTTCAGGCATCTGGTCACCCTGAATAGGGTAAACAAATGCATACTTAAAAATTTATGGCTTGAACATATGAACTTTAAAAAGAAAGCAAAATAATAAGCATGGAGGGACCGATGATTGGGGACTTTGACTTTTTGCTGTTACTGTGGTCCAAATCTGAATTTGGGTCCTGCATATGGTATTTGGGAGGAAGCTCCCATGGCACCAACAGGATCTTCTTCTAAGGGTACATGTGCGTGTGTGATTCCGTCTGTCTGTCTGTGTGTGTGCATAAGATGAAGACAAAGAATTGAAGCTCCTCCACAGCAATGCATTCTCAATCTGAATCATTGGACCTATTCTCATTTGAACAACCACAGATGGCTCAAACTATACCTGTAAGTCATGCGTAGTTTGATCTTTAGATTCTGTGGTTTACAAATGTTGTTTTAATCTGACTTCTATTCTCTCTTTGTTGCTCTTATTTTGGCACAATTTATGTATTCTAATCAAAATTAATGTTAGTGACTCTGAGAAGCTTTTGATTGATAGCAATGATGTTGCTAGGGGTAGCAGGCTGCAATGGGTGGCATACCCAGGGGGTGACACCACTCCTGGCCAAAACTTTGTAAACCTTGCTATTTTCAAACAATACCATCATGTTATGTATACGTTGGTGCAAAATGCAATGAAACAAACTGCAGTTTAATTTCTGTTCTATCGAAAAACCAGTTGGGGGGTGATGATGCATCACTATGCCCACTAGCCAGGGGGCAGCCAGTCCATAATGGGTGTGATACACTGGCCAACCACACCAGGTGGTACAAACCCTAGTGATGCCACTGGCTGAAGGGGCAGGACATAACTATTCCAAGTCAATAAATTAACCTTAAGGGTAGACATTGGGGCAAGGGAGGAAATGTTTACATTGGGGCAAGGGAGGAAATGCTTACATTGGGGCAAGGGAGGAAATGTTTCCTTAACCCAACAAGGCTTGGACTGCCCATTTTGTTTCTTCAAAGGCACAGCTGCACAAGTCTCAAAAGCCTTTCTTCTTTTTTTGTAGTCAAAACCTGATCCGCAATGGGTGATTCTCCAAAGCAGTCTTTCTCCAGCAAAATAAACATCCCCAGCTCTGCAGCTGATACCACTATTTTCACCAGTAATTTTGCACCAGCAGTACAAGAGGTACAAGACGAGGCAACAACAAAAAATGGAAAGGAAGAGGCAGCAGAAGAAGTGATCGTAGAAATCATACCAGACGTAGAAACAGCAGCGGTAGCACAAGCAGAAGCTGTAAAAGAAGTAGAAGAGGAGGTGGTTGTGCCTGTGCAGATTGCCGACCGAGTCTTTTTTGTCGATTTGGCCAACAAGAAACTGACTAATATCCCATGGCAAGTTTTTGACCTGGAAGACATAGAAGAATTACATCTGGAGAGAAATATGATCAAGAGCATTCCCAAAAGTATCAACCGGCTTAAGAACATGAAAGTCCTTTATCTGAACAAGAACAACATAGAGGTGATCTGTGAAGAATTTGGAGAACTGAAATCACTACTGAATTTGGATTTAAGCAATAACCCACTTGATTACAAGTCACTGAACGTCATCAGTAAATTGAGGGCACTTTGTCAGCTCAGGTTATATGACGTAAACCTGTTTGAATTTCCAGTGGAGCTCTGTAAACACCTCCATCATCTGGAACTGCTTGGACTCTCTAAAAACAACCTAAGTTGCCTTCCGAAGGAAATAGTTAATTTCATCAAGCTTAAAGAGTTTTATCTACAGAAGAATAACTTTGAAATTTTCCCTCCAGAAATTTTCCATCTTCCTAATCTGGAGATAATAGATCTGGAAAAAAATTGCCTGAGCCTCATACCTGATGAAATTGCCACGCTGACCAATTTAACCCAGTTCTTTATTGCACACAACAAGCTGGGTTCTGTGACTGAGACGTTGAGTCAGTGCCTGAAACTGTCTGCCCTCGATTTGTCCTACAATATGATTACCAAACTCCCTCGAAGTTTTAAGGAAATGGTCGATATGAGGGAATTTGGACTGTCTGGGAATCCCCTCGAGTATTTTCCACGCCAGATTCGTCGGTGGAAATCACTTGTTGTGGTTTACTTGAAAAACTGTGGCTTGGAGTCGGTACATCCTTCTGTGTCCCGGTTAACCAGTTTGAAGTTATTAGATCTAAGTGAAAACCTCCTGGAGGAGTTTCCAAAAGAGGTTTGTGCTTTGGAAAATCTGGAATCATTGTCACTGGATGACAATCAGTTACAAGAGGTATGGATCAATAGTGCACCAGTAACAAGAGTGAACTCAAATTCAACTGTTAAAATGTATTCTGATGCATTTTGCTTTTTAGTGTCCAAAGTTTGGCCAGAGATATGTTTGGAAATCTGCCCATCAATTCCAGCCACCAGGCTCCCCATATATATAGGTTATGAGCACAAGCTACATCCTTTTGTCAAAAGCTTAAATGGTATATCTCCTTTATATAGGAAATTCTGTAACATTTCCTAGAAAAAACTGCAGTGCAGGTTTTGACCCATGCAGCATCTTGGCCTCACAATGCTATTTCCAGGCCCAAGTGATATCCAAGATGTTCAGCAGCACCAACCTCCCTGTCCAAACTGGGAGAGGTGGGCTACTGACCAATATTTCCTGTCATTTAATATATTTTCTTTGGATTGGCAGAAAGATCCAACTTTACACAACCTTAATATAGGCATCCCCTACATATTCAACAGGTTTAAGGAAAAGAACACTGATGAAAACCAGAAATGGTTGAAAGCAAAACCGAGTTTTTTTGGACTTGCACATTCTAATTGCCAGTTGCAAATCCAAATTGCTTGTGCAAAACCAAAGAGAGGCAATGGGTGAAATCCAGAGTAACTACAGGGAGTCCTTGATCCGGAGTATGAACAAGTTACTCTGGATTGCAATATGAATTTCTCATAGGTTTTCAGTAACTATGGATGCACATAATGTCTCTTATGTGCTCCTGTAGTTACTCTGGATTGTGCCCAACCACTCTAAAAGATGCTTTGTGATCTTTTTGCTGAAAAGCGGTATATAAATATAGTTGATTGAATTTGCTTTCCCTTCCACATCTATAGCTATGCACACATACTTTCTGTGCTGATGGAAAGTGTTGAAAGATCACTGAGAAAAAATGTCAAACAGGAACCTGTACTTGGCTTTATAAGTGGTTCAATATATCCTTAAAAAAAGGATTGTGTGCCTTGATCAGTTTAATCCCTTGTCGGTGGGCCATTCGATGAAAAAGCATAATTTGCCATTCTCTCTTCTCTGCATGTTTTTTTATTTCCTCTCACATCGTGGCTGCAATCCTAAAGACACTTTCCTGGGAGTAGACCCATTGAACACAATGGGGCTTACTTTTGTGTAGGCATGGTTAGGACTGTGCTCATCATCTTTTTCCATTCTAAATACTGTAAAGAGGAGAAAGAGCAGGCAGATGAAGATGGTTGCCCTCCACCAATCTGTAGCCTGATGGGTGTGTTGGTAGTCACCACCATGACTAAAGTTGACCAATGACAAGGCTTAGAATCCAATCCTGACCCCATTGTGTGCTCTTGGCAGCAGTAGGGTGTTACAAATGTGCCTTAATATGAGCTCCACCACTGGGTCTCTGCCAGCCAAGGCACAGCATGGGGGGGAAAGAACAGCCCCATTGCAGTAGCCCAGTTCAGAAAAGAGCAGGGTGACCAGATGCCCAAACCTCAAAAGGAGGACAAGGTCTTGGACTCCTCTCAGCCTGGCCTTTCTTGCAGACCATGGCACATTGGCCTACTCATGAGTAAAGCTGCAATATTGGGCATTTTCACTTTCCTATAGAGCTCAATGCATATTTTTATTTTTAGATTTTTTGCCATAACATTTGATAGGAAGGAGATATTTCAAAACCAATTTTAGCACTGCATTTTGCTCTTCAATACGAATTCAGCGCCGTATGACATGATGGGGTACTGCATGCCATAGCAAAGTTCCAAAATGAAGCCAAAATGAAGGCCAATGAAGCCCTTTTGGAGGACACCTGGACAGAAGGCTAAGAAAGAGGACAAAGCCAGAAAAATTCAGTTATATGGTCACCCTAGCCCCACTGAAAGGCTGTGATTTTATATGGGGAAAGGGGACGACAACAGTATCTAACATTTGTATCTGTGGGGTTTTTTTTTGGCATCCCAGGTTGTATTAACAAGAGTTTGGAGTATGTGAAAGGAAGAGTCATCATTCCATGGGTGTGATCAACTATAGGCAATTAATTATTTGCACACCCTTCTGTGACCTTCTGAAGAATGTTGCAGTTTGACTAACCTGAGCATCATTTTATTCAGGTACCCCCAACAGTGGCCAAACTTTCTAATCTAAAATGCCTCGGTCTGACTGGCAACAAATTTCCTTCGTTCCCTGAAGAAGTCTTTCTGATCCCATCTCTCGAGAAGTTGTACATTGGACAAGACAGGGGGGTCAAACTGACAACCATACCAGAAAATATCACCAAGTTACAGGTAAGAAAATGAGCGAGACTTGGCACCCAGCAGAGTTCATCCAGGAAGCCCATTCCCTTCAAATATGTAGCATAAAACCGGATAACTTACAACTGCAGCAGCATCAGACAAAGGAAGAATTTTTCCTCACCTGACTATGCTATATCTATATAAAATATCTCTATCCCTTACTATGGCTGCAATCCTAACCACACTTTCCACAAGTACTATTGAACACAATGGGACTTGCTGTTTTACTCGAATCTAATGCGCCATCTAATCTAATGCACCCACTATACTTATAATCAAAACAAAACATTTACTCAAATCAATTAACCATCAAATCTAATGCCCACCCTGATTTTGGAGACTAACCCTACAATCCAGAGTAACTACGGGAGCACGTAAGAGACATTACGTGCACCCATAGTTACTGCACCACCTAATGAAAACCTATAAGAAATTCATATTGCAATCCAGAGCAAATTGTTCTTACACCGGAGCAAGGACTCCCCGTAGTTACTCTGGATTGCGCCCTAAATTTGGCTGAAAAAGGTGAGCATTAAATTTAGGTAAATACAGTACTTCTGAGTAGACATGCTTAAGATTGCACTATATATATTATTTTCTTTCCCCTCTCATTTCATGTAGCAGGTTAATAAACACATATTTTCATTAATTTTCCCAATTACATGACATTTTCATTCCATGTTTGCTATGTAATACCATAAAATTTTCAATCTTTTCTCTATACTGTATTCTTTTTCTGAAAGAAAAAGACCTATAATGATAAATTCTTGGGGGGAATTATTTCATCCTTAAAATATACATTTAATAATTGACAGCTAAGAAGGTGTAGCAAAGTGGCATAGAGCAGGGGTCTCCAAACCCCAGCCTTGGGCCAGATGTGGCCCTCGGCAAGCCTCAAGATATTTCTATCTGCCCCCTGGGCAAGCCCTGTAATCCACTCCAGTACATTCTTACATGTAAATTTCGTTAATGTATTCAAATTTGAAATGTACCATATTTCCCACTTATTACATGCACCAGACCATGAGACGCACCAAAGTTTAGAGGAGCAAAACAAGAAAAAAATATTCTGAACCAAATGGTGTACTAATATATTTAATAAAATATAGCAGAATAATATTTCAACCATGTAAAGTCAACAGTGGTATTAAGAACCATTATCACTGTCATTAACAAATGAGGAAAGATTTTAAGCTTCAAGAACTCTTCTAATTTTCTGGTAACCCCAAAAACTCATCCTCTCTAGTGTCAGTGATTTGTGACTTTTGCACAAATCTCATTGCAAATGATCAGACACCAACATTTTGCACAAATCTCATTGCAAATAGTCCAGGAAGACAGGTAAGTTGTGGGGTTCTTTTGGGGGTAGGCAGGGAAAGGTAATGGGATCTAGATAGATAGGGAAGAGTGAGGGAGGCACAGGCATGGAGCAGCATGTCTTATGCATCTCTACTTTGGAGCAAGTCTCCAAGCCAGGGAAGGCTGGTTAGGATTGCAACTGTGCCAGGGTGACCAATGCCAAATCCAAAATTCCTGAATCCCAAGGCCAAAATTCCTACACGCTTTTAAAAAAGTGCATCTTATAAGCCAGGAAATATGGTAAATTAGTTTTTTGGCCCCTAATACAGTGTCAGAGAGATGATGTGGCACTCCTGCCAAAATGTTTGGAGACGCCAGGTTTAGAGGATGTGTATGCATCTATTTTTCTCCCACTACGAGCATCTCCCACTTATTGGACAGATTAGGGACCGAAGCACTGTTCAAAAGTGAAAAACATTGAAAAGTGGAACCCATTCTTTTTAGTTTATAAATGTTGCTTCCAGTACTTTTTTAGCTAGCAAATTGCAAATGCACCTTTTTTCTTGCAAATTCCTGTTGCCACACAAAGATTTCTGCAAATGGATTCTCATTAACTCCTTCTGAAATGGCATTATATCAGGAGCTACAACATGGGGAAGGCAATTTTGGCCTTTAGAACAGCAGAGAGATGTTGAAAGAGTAGAACGTGTGTTGAATGAATGAGTTTGGGGTGTAATTGAAAGGTGTTGAAAGAGTGGATCATCAGAAAATGAACCATCAGAAAATGGGGAGACCTGCACCTGGAATATCACCAAAGGGGAGGAGAATGTGCCATTAGCATGCTCCCTGTCAGTGCTTTGCACCCTCTCTCTCTATGCCACTCTCTCACAAAGCACACCCACAGTTCTAAAAACCAGAAGTACATGGGTAGCCCAGATTCAGCTGTTTAGGTGAGTTGCTTCTGGATGCATCTACACACATGTATAAAGAAATGTACACATGTGTATATTATTTCAGAACCTGAAAGAGCTGTACATTGAGAACAACGAACTGGAGTCTCTTCCATCCACCATTGGTTCGCTGGCCAACTTGGAAGTCCTTGACTGCCACAACAACTTTATTTTAGAGCTGCCAGACTCCACGTGCAATTTAAAAAGTAAGCAAAGGAAATGGATGGACAATTCAGGGTTCTCAGCAATTACAGTGGTACCGTAGTTTACGAACATAATTTCTTCTGGAAGCATGCTTGTAATCCAAAACACTTGTATATCAAAGCAAAGTTTTCCATAAGAAATAAAGCAAGCTTAGGCAATTTGTTCCACAACCCAAAAATATTAATATAAAATGATACAACACTGTCATATAATACAAAATAAAATAGAAAATAAAAAATATTTTTTTAAAAACCAAATTAAACATGGTTTTTTTGGTTAACCACAATCCTAACCATGTCTACTCAAAAGTAAGGCCCATTGTTTTCATTGTTCTTACTCCCAGGAAAGTGTCTTTAGGATTGCAGCATGAGTCTCTCAGGCTGCAATCTGCCCCCCTTACACAGGAGTGAGCACCACTGATTATAATAGGGCTTACTTTAGAGTAGACATGCAAAGGTAGGCCCCTCAGACTCCTTTCCTTTGCCCCTCTTATACAGAAGTGAGCCCCATTGACTGTGACAGGCTTATTTCAGTGTAGAAAATTATAGGCTGGTCTCTAGGAGAGGCTGAGGAGGTAATGACGGAGCACTGAAAAAGGCCGTATCTGGCCAGGACCTTTATTTTTGCTTGTTTTACAAGACATTGCTTGTAAAACAAGCAAAAATAAAGGTCCTGGCCAGATATGGCCGGGCTGTGAAAGAAGAGAGACTTGGGTGTGGGTTGTGACTATAGTTGCATTTACAGTGGTCAAATGATAGGGCATAATTGCTCTGCATTTTATCTTCCCTTTTCCTGTGAAGTAGACAAAAATTTTTAAAATGTGGAGGTTTCCTGATTTGTATAAAATATTCAGATCGCAGAATTTGCTTTGTAGAAAACTAGATCTAAGTACTGAAGACTTGTTGAGAGTTTGAAAAGAAACCCAACTGTGAGTACAGTAAAACCTTGGATTGAGAGTAACTTGGATTGAGAGAGTTTTGCAAGATAAGCAAACTTCTAATAAATTTTGATTTGCTTGTAAGAGTTTTAAGAGAGAGGCTACAAGAGATCATTTGCTTTCCAACCAGAAAGTTCCAGGTTCAATTCTTGGTCTCCCTGGGTAGTGCTAATGTACCCCCCAATTAGAAATCTTTTCTGATGTGGTTCATTTAAACTTTAAGGGCAGGATACATAAGGTAGGGAAGCAGATTGTCGTTGCCTGTGGCCCCAAAATATCACAAAGAATGAGGCCATGTGTATCTTTTATTGAGGCAACCAAACATCCCTTTGCTCCTAAGGATCTTGTTCTCAAATTTTTGTGCACCACTAACATGGACTGAGAGAAAGGTGTACATCACACACATCACATCCAGACTGAGCATTGGCCAACGAGGCATGTAGCCAAGACCATAAGAAGTCTTGAGTCTTGTGAAGAAGTCAAGATATAAATAATGTTTATAGCCCAGATCCTGCCTTACCCAGGGTGATTGTATGACCGGAAATTTCTGGATTTGTCCTCTTTTTTAGCCTCCTGTCCTGTTGTCCTCCAAAAGGGCTTCATTGCGCTTCATTTTGAAATTTTGCAATGGTCTGCATTACCCCATCATGTCATATGTCATTGGATTTGTATTGAAGAGCAGAATCCAATGCAAAAAATTGGTTTTGAAATACAGTGGTGCCTCACATAAAGAGCTTAATGCGTTTTGGAGGCATACTCTTTAAGTGAAACGCTCTTTAAATGAAGCAGATTTTTCCATAGGAAATAATGGAAACGGAGACAATTGGTTCCACAACCCAAAAATATTCATATAAAAATATTAACTGGATGTAAAAATGATGACAAAACACTGGAATTGAATTCAAAACATGCATTCAATGTGCATGATCCTATGAAGTCTACTTAGGCTGCAATCCTAAAGATACTTTCCTGGGAGTAAGTCACATTTAACATAATGGGGCTTCTGGGTAGACATGGTTAAGAGGCTGCAAACAAGGACACTTTCCTGGGAGTAATCCCCATTTAACACAATGGGGCTTACTTCTGAGTAGACATAGTTAGGAGACTGCAATCAAAGACACTTTCCTGGGAGGCTTACCTGGGCTGCTGCTGGAGGTTCAAGGTGGCCGGTGGGGGCACTTGGGGACAGTTAAGGGCAGCTGCCTCTGGCATCTCCAGGCAACTGCCCCCGACTTGGGGGCAGTTAGAGGCAGCAGTGCTGGCCAGCAGCCCTTTTAAAGAGCCTCCGTGCGTAGCGTCAGGGCTGCATAGCACGCATGCCCATAGCACACTTGCTTATTAAGTGAAGCGGAACTTGTTATGTGAAGCAAGATTTCTTGGAAATTTTTGCTTGTTATGTGAAGCGCTTGTTAAGCGAGGCGCTTGTTAAGCGAGGTACCACTGTATCTCCTTCATCTCAAAAGTTATGGCTAAAAATCAAAAATATGCGTTGAGCTGTATAGGAAATATTGCAGCTTTACTCGTGTGTAGGCAAATGTGCCATTATCTGCCGGAAAGGCCAGGCTGAGAGGAATCCAAGACCTACTCCTCCTTTTGAGGTTTGGGCATCTGGTCACCCTGGCCTCACCCCCATTCTTACTTGGAAGTCAGAGGCCAATTGATGGAGGTGATAGAAGGCAGCTAAAGTGGTCAGTGTCAACTTCCTAGATCAGTGTCTTCCTAGAGTAGATGCAGTGTTTCAGCCCCTCTCTGGGATTGACTATTCCCAGACTGTTTGGAAGCCTCCTAACACAGTCGGTGTCTGCAGGCCACTGACTTCAGCTGAGCCTGTTCACTGTTCCTACTTCATTTTTAAGACTTACGCCCTTTCTGTTTTGTGATTCTCTATGTTTAGGTTTGCAAAAACTATATCTGCATAACAACCAGCTGTTTGACATCCCGGAAAAGTTGGATAATCTTCAGAAACTGCAGATTCTTACATTGGAAGGAAACCCTATGATGTACCCTCCAGTGGACGTGTTCAGTAAAGGGATACCGGCCGTCTGGAACTACTTAGAGGAAGAAAGGAAAGAGAAAGCCTTGGCTATTTCGGTACGTAATGCCGCCTGCAGAACATTGTATGGAATATTTGATGATACTCCCTGGACAGGCCATACCATAGGACTTTAGCAAACTATCAGATGTTCCATGTCAGAAAGTATAACACCAGGTAAGCAGGAAGTGGTGTAAGTGGCATAGCTAGGTGGAGCAGAGCAGTCAGTCTTGGAGGGAGGCATGCAAGGGATTCCTCCCATTTGGAGCTGTTTCTCAACATACCATACCACTTCATTTTGTTCTCCTCACCTGGAGTGGTTCCTTAAGAGAGGGACCCACCCATTGCACGCCTCCCTCCAAGACTGACTGCTCCACACCTTCTAGCTATGCCACTGGTGAGAGTTCAGCCAGTTTGGGAGGCAGATGTTCGGTGGTTCAATAGGCCAGCCCTAACACCCAGCAATACAAGTCCCACCTCCCTCATTTGCAGTTGAACATTCGTAAATGGGGCTGCTGGGCTGCTTGCGTCACAGCACCATTGGAGAGCAATGGAAAGTGTATTCTCTGATCATGTCTCTTCCTTTCTCTGATCAATTCCTTGGATGTCTAGCCCCACTCAGTATTGATGGAACAATGCCCTCCATGCTCAGATTGTTCTTCTCCATTTCCCTGAACCATATGGGAACCCACATGTCACATATTGGACCCCACCAGGAGCAGGTATATGTATAGTACCACATCCAGTTCACATTTGGGACTGTTGCACATTATTGTGGGGCAAGGGAAAGTTTTTTTCCTTACCCCGTAATGAGAAAGCAGCCCCAATTTCAGTGGTACATCACTAAACAGAGTTGAGCACTGGTCTACCCTAATCCTATGGTGTCACAGATGTGCTTAATGGGGCCAACATAAGTCACTTGCGCTGGCCTAATTCCTCCCTTTGTTTTGCATTGTTGATTACATAAAAAACATACTTCTTTAAAGTATGAGGTATGCCCATAGATAGGAGTGATATGAAATGTTACACTATTCTGGCAAGGGTCCCTGAAAGAGGTGTTATTATTCTACATACATCAATGATCAAAACCCTCCTTTAGAAAGAAAATGGGATGTAGAACCTGTTCCTCCATTAACATATGAAACCTTACCCAAAAAATGGCACTGCTTTTTGACCACTTAATGTTTGTGGTTTTTTCAGCTCCAGGCTTGGTGGCGTGGTCAGATGGTACGCAAAGGGATTGGCATGTTTTCGGAAGTCCTGAAGATGATCAGGAAAGCCAAGAAAGAGAAAAAAGAGGCAAAGAAAGCAAAAGAAAAAGAGGCAAAGAAGAAGGGAAAGGGCAAAGGCAAGGGCATGGGGGCCAAGGGCAAAAAGAAATAACTCCGTGGTTTACAAAAAGCCATAAGCAGCATGAGAAAAGGAATGTTACAAGGGAAAGGGCCATAGCAATAAATACAAAGCAAGGATGGAAAAAACAAAAAATGTTTACTATCCAAGGAGAGATTTTTCTAGTGCTCAAACCAAGAATAGGTTTTTGTGGTGAAATCTCCAGAGCTAAGGAAGCCACCCCTGAGTTCATTGGGCTTCAGTATTTCCCAGCTGTGAACAGTATCTATTTATTTCTTATAAGATTTATATTCCGCCTTTCTTCCCTAACCAAAGGGAACTCCCAGGTTTATATGGTGTGAGATTATTTGTCTGGGTCAATATTGCCTAAACCTGTGATTTTCAATCTTTTTCATCTCATTTCATTTTTTAGGCCCCAAAAGCCCCTCGACTTATACTCAGGTGAACTGAAATGTGGTGGGATCAAACCCCATCATGTCATATACCGTTGGATTCGTATTGAAGAGCAGAATCCAATGCAAAAATCAGTTTTCAGATATCTCCTTCCTATCTAAAGTTATGGCCAAAAAACAAAAACTGTAAAAATAAAATTTTTAAGCGTGTAGGAATTTTGGCCTGGGAGTACAGGAATTTTGGGTTTGGCATCTGGTCACCCTGTCCTATGCATGTCTACTCTGAAGTAAGCCCCACTCAGTTCAATGAGGCTTACTCCCAGGAAAGTGTGCTTAGGATTGCAGCCTATGAGTTCCAAGAAGGTTACAAGGAAAAGGACCAGTACGAGTACCTGCTGCATTTCTCATCCTAGGCCTATATTCGAGTCAATAAGTTTTCCCAGTTTTTTGTGGTAAAATTAAGTGCCTCAGCTTATACTCGGGTTAGCTTATATATACAGTATATACGGTACTAAAAGTACCGTGTATACCGTATATACGGTACTAAATTATCAAGCACGTCTTTACGGTACTAAAATTATCAAGTATATACAGTACTAAAATATATCAAGCACATCTTTGGTGTTTGGACAGTTGACAAAGCAGACTATGCCACTGGTACTGGGCTCACCTCTCATGCTCCTATTAACTCCCATCCAAACTCCCACAACATACTTGCTGACCATTTGTGTCACACCAATTTGACATGCACAGTGGTTTATAACTGCTGATCTATGGCAGTAGCTCTTCATGGCAGCAGATAGGGGACTTTCCCAGGTCTACCTGCAGGAATCAGGGTCTGGATTGAGAACCTTCTGCTTTAGAGAGACACTTAGTTGTCTGCTTTTCTCCACCTCATTAGGCAGAGCAGTCCGGAGGGAAAACCTATCCAGCCTTTAACCCGCAGGTTGCTAACTATGATGGTAGTCCAAAACATCAGGTCCCATGTCCAAAATCAATGCGGATGTTTTGCTCACTGTCCCGATTGAAATTTTCCAATTGTTTCTGTTGAGCTTCAGAAAGAACCCAACCTTGTATTCCCAGTTCCCTGAACATGAGAAGCTTTGGCAAGGAATCCAACAGTGTGCTAAACCATTCCCCGCAGTCACACGGCAAAGACAGGCGTAAACTAACGTCCAGTTCAGTCAGCTGTTCAAGGGCAACTAAGCCTTGGTAGAACATTGCCCATCCTTGGTGGGAGATGTGGTTGTTATAGCTAAGGTCCAGCTTTCGTAATGTAGGTAGCCGTCCTGCTTGCATAACCAAAGCTGGAAAAAAGAAAGGCAATGTCTTGTTAAAACAGTATGGATGGAGGGATTTCACAAAGATAAGTGTGGTTGTGGGATTGTGGCTTGTTCCTAATCCAAACAATAGTTTGAATAGTTTGGACTTCAACTACCTGGCAAACACTATGCTAGTTTTAAATTAGGGATAATAACAAGTCTTGCCTCTCTATCCACAAATTCAGGACCCAGATTTTCAGGACCCAATTTAACTAACCAAATTTATAGATTTGGCCTGACCTGGACACTTTAGACATGGCCAGAGGGCCTTTTTGATCTAGTTTTATGCTGACCATCAAATTTTTCAAAGAATAGCTTTCTGATTAAATTCATTGTTTTTATTACTATGTGTGTATCTGCTTTTATTTACCAGGCTGCTTTGTCATAGTTTTCAACTGAAATGTGAAGTATAAATATTGGAAATAAATCCTCTCCACCTATCATTCCTGCAAACAATCTCAGCTGTTCTTAAAAGAAAGACACATGATCTGAAAATAAAAGGTTCTCCTTTCTTACTGCTGCTGCATTATTTGGGAACAACAAATAATGCTGTAAACATCATTATTCTGTAAACAACAATTATGTACATGAAGCAAACCAAAAAAGTCAGTAAATATTGAGAAAGAAAAATGTTTGCCTGAATGGTGGCATAGCTAGAGGGGGTATGAAGCACTAGAATTTGCAGGGAGCTCCACCGCAGCTTGCAAGCAGCCTCTCCCTCTCCCCTTTGGGATCATTCTGTGCCGGGGGAGCAAAATAGATACATTAATGTTTGCACTCCTGCAAAACTTAGCCTACAATCCAGAGTAACTATGGGGCCTTTTTACACCAATAGAACATTAATGTATCTATTTTACGGTACCACCTATAGGAAATGCATAGAGCAATCCAGAGTAAGTGCCTCATGTCTTCCCATAGTTACTCTGGATTGTAGGGTTAGTGCTTAGCACTCCCTCTAGCTATGCCACTGTGTACAGGTACCTTTTTTATTTTCGTGTGAAACATCCTATCTGAAAATCAGCTACCAGTTGCATTTTCTCCTATTTGTGCCAAATCCCTTGTGTCAAAGCAGAATGGTCTGCTTTGACAGAAAGCAGTAACAGAAAGACAGCTTTATACTAACCGAGGCAAGCCAGATCTTCATCCTCTAACCTGCAGCTGCTCAGTCTTAACACTCGGATCTCCGCTCCAAGGTTTAGTGCTTTCAAAATCAGCTTTAGGTTCCCGCCAACGCATTTATTCCAAGAAAGGTCTAGGATCTCCAGTTCAGGAAGGTGAGAGGCAGCCTCGGCTGAAAAGATTAACAGCAGCGTCTTGTGCTTACCAAAATAGCTACACCCCATTCACAGAGAGATAATGCACCTTCTATACCAGTGATTCCCAACCTTTAGGAGGCAAAAATTGGAATTGTTTTGGACCACATGCAACCCCCCCTCATCTCTTAGCCCGTAGAAATTACAATTAAATTTGTAATAATTAAAGATTAGCCCTACAATCCAGAGTAACTACGGGAGCACGTAAGAGACTTTACGTGCACCCGTAGTTACTGCACCACCTAGTGAAAACCTATGGGGAATTCGTATTGCAATCCAGAGCAAATTGTTCTTACACCGGAGCAAGGACTCCCCGTAGTTACTCAGGATTGCGCCCTTATTAGATTTATTATTTAGAGAAAATTAATTGCTGCTTTATTATCTCCATCCTCTCCGATGGCCTATTGAGAAGTGTCTCCCAAATAAACACATCATAAGAACATAAGAAGAGCCTCTGCTGGATCAGGCCAAAG
This sequence comes from Cryptoblepharus egeriae, assembly GCA_030015325.1. Lineage (NCBI taxonomy): Eukaryota > Metazoa > Chordata > Lepidosauria > Squamata > Scincidae > Cryptoblepharus > Cryptoblepharus egeriae. The sequence goes on from JAREYC010000006.1 coordinate 88,244,949, forward strand.
GCCCACCTATTCCAGCTTCTTATATCATACCCATCAGATGCTTCAGGAAGCACATGAGACCACAAGATATTTGCATCTTACTTCCATTCCCCTGTATCTGGCATTCTACCCCTCTTTACTCAAAACTTAGGCTGCAATCCTAACCACACTTTCCTGGGAGTAAGACCCATTGAACACAATGAAGCATACTTCTGAGTAGTCATAGTTTGGATTGTGCTCTAATGCTCACTTTTTCAGCCAAATTTGGTCTCAGAATCAGTGTGCGCATTCGATTTGCTGACACATTAAATTCAAGTAAATGCATTATTTTGATTATAAGTATAGGTCGGTATTAAGTTTAACAGTTTACTATATTGTAATAAAAATGTAACAAACCCATTGTTGTATGGGTTTTATTACCTAGTGCAATTGGGTAAAAAGTGCAATTAGGTAAAAAGCATAACAGAATCCCATTGTTATATTATTGTTGTTGTCACAGAACTTATATTTATATTACAATCACCAGTATACTTTTTTATCTCAAGATTTTTAAAACTGGGGTGCACATTAGATTTGTTGGCACCTTAGATTAGAGTAAATATGGAGTTTACTTTTGCACATCCCAATGAAGACACTACAGAAAACAATTTTTAATGTATGGAGCCTATGATCATACTTTGCTCCCTCACCAAGAAAACTGCCATCCTTGGCCAATTTGGATAACAGATAAAAATTCCAGCTGGACTTTATGATGAGCAACCAGCTGCTATCAGATTATACATGTTCATCATGGCTTGTAACCTATGATGGAGTTTTCCTACAGAATTTCCCCACAGATTACCAGTGGAGGACAGACTGTCCATATACTGTACCCAACACTTCAGTGCCAATTGAGGCAGCAAGAAATCCATTCTCTGCCCCCTTGTCAAGAAATGGTCCTCTTTCCTCTTGTCAAGTGATTCCCCCTATAGACTTCTATCCATAGGGGGAATCATTGCTTGATGAGATATTGGAAGTGATGGAGGGCATTTTTTTAGACCTCATGATCACTTTTCAAGATCTTGCAGACCATTTGTGGACCACAGACCATGGGTTAGGAACTAGTGTTCTCTATGTATATCACAATCAATTGCCAGCCAGTTCCTGGGGGGATTTGAGTAGAGTTTGCAACTATCCATGTGAACAGCAGGAACGTATCCTTTGAGAGGGATGTCTGTACAGGAAGATAAAGCATTGATATGTTTCAAGTATATCAAGATGAAATTAGAGCATTATAGTATTCTTTTGTCATGATAAACAATGTTCTTGGAAATCTCTTGCTCCAACTGCTAAACACATCCATTTTACATTCGTGCTAAATTTATATGCAAATTAATAAGACAAAGGTATGGATAACCAAAGCAAAAATAATTTCAAGAAACTTTCTTACCCAAAGATCCAAATGAATTCTGTTGTAATAAGCAACTGCTAAAGTGCAAAGATTTCAGTTTTGGTAAAAATCGGAGCCTGCTAAGGAGATGTTCAGAAGACACCCCAACATTTTTATTAGATGATAAATTCAGCTCTTGAAGACTTGATAACAGAGGAATTATCTGGGCTAGAAAAGTATCAAAAGGGAACACAGAAGCATTGTAAGAAAAAGGAACTCATAAATTATTTAGTTTCTAATGGTATTTCAGTATGACTTTTCCAATCATTCAATTCTGCCACTTGGAACAAAAATTCCTAAATTGTTTGAAAACAAAAGAAAAAAATGGAAGATTCAATATTTTAAAGACTACAATTGTTACAAATTAAAGAAAACTTACACTAATGTCCTACGGATGTATAAAGTAATTAAAAGAAAGTCCTATGTGCTCAAAGGATCTTATTCCAGGGAAGGTATGTAACAGATTGCAGCCTGATAGGCTACTCCATCCTTCCCCAGAATTTCTCCTTCCCCACCCAGACTTAATTCTCAACTGTCTGATGCTCACTGAGAGCTCTGCAAAGTTATCTGCTGGCTGATACTGGCTCACTGTGGATTCATGTTGAGCCTGGTCTGGTACTGTACTGATGGAGACTATCATGGGGTGCCTTACAGCACATTTGCAATTATGCAGATCAGTGCTGGACCAGTGCGCATCACTTCACATCAGACTGTAAATCCCTTTACCCATATAGAAGCTTCCCAACCTTCAATGGGTCTTCTCAGACATGAGCTGAGATCAAATGGGAAAATTGAAGAGCCAATTAAAGCATTTGTAGGGTGGCAAGACAGAAAAGGGTGGTGGGCAGATATGGGATTGTGGCTACCCTCAGTTTGCTCCTGCCTCCAGCATTTAAGGAAATGCTTTGATTAGTGTCATGGCTAGTCCAGCCCTGGGAAAGTCCTGGGCAGGGTGACCATATAGAATGGAGGACAGAGTGCCTCTATCTTTAACCATTGTACAGAAGAGGGAATTGAGGCAGATGCTGCTTCTTAAACCCTTCTATGATGAGCTACACCTGCCTAAATTCTCTCTTCTTTGCAATACTTAAAGGTACAGGCACCCTGTCCTTGGTTCTATATGGTCACCCTAGGCCTTGGCCAGCCTGAACCTTGAATGCTTTGTGTTCGTGGCTTCATTCAAGCCATGAACCTTGAATGCTTTGCGTTATGCATTGTTACCGTATCTTTAGGAAGTCTATAGAGGACCACTGAGATTTTCAGAGCTGCTGGCACACAATGCAAATTGGATAGATCAATTTGCATACTAGCTAAGCAAACTTATTTTTTTCTGCTGGAACTTATAGCTTACTTAAGACGGTCATGTCTTCTTCTGTAATACAGCACTGATGAAGATCCAGAACCTCAAGATTACTTAGGCTGGCTAGATGAGCTTCTGAGTTCTTAAAGCCTCCTCCAATCTCTTTATTGCAAGACACATTTAAAGTTCTCAGTTCTAATAAGTGCTGCAAAGCAGCGTCTGCAATTGAATGGCAAAAAAAGTTAGTAATCAAGGCCATCTCCTCTTAGTCACTTTTTTTTTGTCTCTGACATTCCTATTTTGGGAATTACAATGCAGAACTAAAACAAATTTCACAAAATTTCAGAATTCAAATTAGTATCTTAAATATTTTCAAGTGTGTCCTCTTAATTTCTATTTCCAAAGAGTTGATTTGTGAGTAAAGTCAATATACATGAAGCCCACAGGAGAGTAAATATCCTTAGGCAAATTTTCTGAATTGCCTTGGATACATTTCAATTTATATCTTAATTTACATTTATTTTAAAATTCCTGACAATGGTGCCTAATAGATGTACAGTATAGGATTTTTGGATTAAGGGTTAAAAAGGTATAAAAGTACCAAATTCAAAAAGTTCATACTTTAGAGTATGAACTTGCACCAAAATTAGCCTGCAATTCTGGGAATAAGACCAATTTAACACAATGGGGCTTACTTCTGAGTAGACATGGAATTGTGCTCATCAACCTTTAAAATTATAAGGCTTCTTCAGTCAAATTTTAAAAATAAATCTTGAAAATGTGCAAAATGCAAAGTTGATTTTTATTTTTGAACATTTCAAGTGTGTCCAAGATTTTGTTACCAATTACACATTTTAAAATACTTAACAAATTTCACTCTGTTAAGTCCTCAGATCTTTGGAAATCCTCAGCTTCCAAATCAATATCTACACTTACCTAAACACTGAAGTCCATCTTGCTTTAATCCACACTTGTGCAGATTTAGTACTTTCAGGCTCGAGACGTACTTTAATTCTTGACTTATACTTTTCAAACTAGAACCTATATGTTTGTTAATAGAAAGATCCAACACTTCAAGGCTGTGTAGCCTATTTAAATGTTGAGCTAAAAAGAAAGCCAAAAATGGGCTGATCAAAACATATCCAGAAGCTAAAAACCAGTTATTGTCACACAACGCATTTTGGAGTCTCTTTTGACTTTTTATTTGCTTGTTTGTTTATATCCTGCCTTTATTTCTAAAGGAAAGATACCCAAAGTGGCTAGATATCAAAACAACTTGCCTATTCACATCTAGCATACCAAAGTTGTTAAGAACATAAATTGCTTCAGTTAGTTTAAAAGATGTTTCTTATTAAGAAATGTAAAACTTAGAATTAAAATCAAAGTTAGTGATTATCAAGGCCATCTCTTTTTAAAGCAGACCTCCGTTAGTCTTGAAAGACTATGGTATCGTGCTCAGCGCTGCATACGCTGCATGCGAAACACGAAAGCCTGGGTTAGATTGTTATGGAGGATAGGCTGTTACCCAAACAGCAAATCCCCCCTCTCCACGCCACTGAATTACTCCACTGGAAAGGCAGAGCCAATACAATTGGATCCAGCTGGCGTTGCAGAGCTGGGCTAAGGTCAGGGGCTCATCCTGTCTTGTGGGGCCGACCTGGGTCTTGAACCCTGGCCTGCTGGTTAACAGGCACAGTGTCTTAACCACTTGCACCACCCACAGCCCACTTCTTCATGGCCATCTATTCTTAGCCATGAAATATATCTCCATTAGACCTAAACCAAACTTTCATTGTCCTCCTATGTGGGACACGATCCAGGTATGAGGACACGATCCAGATATGCTTCAATTACCTGATTTCTGAAAGTTCTAGTTAATGCTATTTCAAAAGCCCTCTACTGCAGGAATTTTCAATTGTTGTTTTGTAAACGGTCTGCAGGTATGCCATGGGAGTTTGGAGTGCAGAAGTTGAAAATAACTGAGAAACCCCTTTGGGTTTTGTCGTTCTGTTTTTTATGGCAACTGTATGAAATAACAAATTGCCTGTCCATCTCTTTCCACTGGGAAACAGTTACCTTAAAAGAGGAACCAGAGAACCTCCCAGAAGCTGGAAGTGCCGTCACAATAGGTGAAGACCATAAATACCATAGATGCGCTATGAGAAGACTGGAGATCTCTGTGTAATGGGAAAGGCGTCCCCGGCACACCCTGGTGCATGCCATTCCACCAGTGAGACATCCTTGTCCGCTGCTGATCACCCCAAACTGAGCTCCACTCTGCTGCATCTGCTGTGAGTGCTGGGGTGACAGAACATGGAACAGATGGACCAGAGCCCAGTTTGGGAAAGATCGGCTGTGGGGAAGGATGGCTCCCTGTAAAACAGTAAGTGCCACTCTCGCAGGGGACAGAAAAAGCCTAGAGCTTGGATCCAGCCTGCAGTTCATGGTCTGGAAAGTCCTGCTCTAAAGTATCCTAATGGTTGCAGAAGAACATGTGGAACACATTAGTTCCTTGTTTCTCATGTATGACAAATCTATCTATCTGTCTGTCTGTCCGTCTGCCTGCAGTATTTATATACCATTTTTCAGCTTAGAAGTTCACAAAGCAGTTTACAAAGAAAATGAAAAAAATTAATGGCTAAATGGGTCCCTTGCGTTCAGCATTTACTTACGGCAACAAATACTGAACGCAAAATAATTGTTCTCTGTAATTACTTCTGCAAACAAGCCACAGCAGATCAACCCTGAATGCAGGAAGAGTGGGCAAATCTGTGAGGCTAATGCACAGCTGTCATGTTCTTCAACATGTATTTGGAACATCTGAAGCCACATCTTCACTGAGCCACTTATTCATATACATAAGCCTACATATATGGCTTATGCAGGCAACTAAACATTCAGAAAAATGTTGCATCTATGCGCTATGGGCTCTTACCTAGAGAGTCACCATCTTCATGCATGAGATTGCAATCTGTCAACTTTAGAGTTTTGAGCTTACAATGTTTAGGGATTTTGGGGGTTAGAAGAGAAAGGTTCCCACCAATGTTGTTGTTCCATGATAAATCTAGTATTTCCAGGCAAGGAATTACTTCAAGTGCTTCTCCTGCAACAAACAATCTGTAATAAGTGCTATAATGTATGTTATTTACTTATTAAGTTTATATCTATCAATCAACCAACAGTATGTACTGAATATACCACTTTTCAACAAAAAGTTCACAAATAGCAGCTCTAATTTCAAAGAACTCAAAAGTTTTTACACCCCCTGTCCATTTTATCCTTAAAACAACCTTTTGTGGTATGTTAGGTTGAGAAAACGTTGAAGGTCACCCAGTCCACTTTATGGCTCAATGGGGATTTAACCCACCTTCTCAGGCCTGGTTGGACTCTTAAGAGTATGAGAGCATATTTAAATGATATAAAGGGGAAATAAATCTGCATTAAGTGATCCCATCTTTAGCAGATTATCCTACACTGAGAATATCATTTTGGCAGTTTCAAAACTTAGCAGTGTATTTGCAGCCAAGACACTCTCTGAACTTTGCAATGCAATTAGCCTGGGTACAGAAGCTCCTATTCCAGGTTCCCTAAAATATGGTTTAAGAACTAACCAGATCAGTTCCTTTGCATGTCATAGACATTATGTTCAGAGACAATTCTGTGAGTAAACAATCAAACAATTCTTTGTAGGTCTTGTTCCAAAACTATTAAGGCAGCACCTATTTCTTTAACCAGGCACTATGGATTCACATATAAAAGCGAGAATGTTGAATTGCAGGAAAGCTGGACCTTTCCTCTATCAGCTCAAGAAAAAAAATCTGTACAGTTTTTCAAACTACATGCCATGGCACACTGGTGTGCCATGGATTGTCCTCAGGTGTGCCAGATTTTGGGAAAATTCATTAATTAATAGGAAAATTGGGGGTTTTTAACACCCTAGTGGCCTTGTCATATGGTATAAACAACTGATGATGTGCCTTGACAATTTCAGTGCCTTGTTAGTATGCCATGAGATGAAAAAGGTTGAAAATCACTGGTATAAACAATTAACCAGAACTTTAGATTGGATCACAGCATCTGTTGTGCAGTAATGGTATAACGCAGGGGTGTCCAACCCTTTTGGCAGGAGGGCCACATTATCTCTGTGACACTGTGTCGGGAGCTGGAAAAGTGATTTACATTTCTAATTTGAATAAATTTACATAAATTTACACATAAGAATGTATTAAAAACAGATCCAGAGGATTACAAGGCATGCCTGCAGGCCAGAAAGAGGATCTTGCTGTGGGCCATATTGAGGTTCACCACGAGTTGCTTCTGGTCCCTGGGCCAAGGGCCAACACCCCTGATATAAGAGGAGTTCCTATAATTCCCACCTTTCCTACAGTTTCCCTGATTCTTTGGCTTCCAGAGCTGTGCCTACCAATGCCACCCTCACCAGACCTGGAAGTTATTATGATGTGATGTTGTCACAACAATTACTTCTGGGTCCCTTTGAGAAGTTGTGCACCACTCTAAGTGGTCACTCACATTTTTCCAAATTATATTTCCCCCCATTTTCATTGATTAATTGATTGACTGACTGACTGACTGACTGACTGACTGATTGATTGATTTGAAAGATTTCTATTCCACAACATAGAATAGAGAACAATCACCACAAGGGCTGGGGATGGTGGTATCACCCACACCCTCAGGTATATGGCTTCAATTCAGATTTAAATTATGGTACAGCATAATTGGCATCTCTGGAGACCCACTGAGAGAAGCTGCTAGAACCGCTATCCAACCGCACTATGATACCTAAGCAAAAGACATCTGTGGCAGAAAGTCTGCAGTTGTTCAGTCGAAGCACTTTTAGCTCTTGCACATGTTTGAACCGAAAAGCCAGAGGTTCTAGGGCTCCTCCAATGAAGTCATTCCAGGCAAGATTGATCTCTTCCAGGTGTGGCAGCAAAGGTATCACAGCAACTGGAGGGGAGGAATGCATTATATCAGAATATACGCCAATATTTCTCAAGGTCAAGATTTTTGGAAAAGTATAAAGACAACTATGGTGCTGTTATCTTCTAATAAATTCTTGGTAACTCAATTCTCACATCTATGATGGGGAGATTGCCCTATTTTAAGACTTTCCCCCAAATCCAGAGTAACTACGGGAGCACGTAAGAGACTTTACGTGCACCCGTAGTTACTGCACCACATAGGGAATTGCAATCCAGAGTAAGTTGTTCTTACACCGGAGCAAGGACTCCCCGTACTTACTCTGGATTTTGCCCTAAGTTGCCACCAACTTAGCCCAGCTTCTTCATGCACCTGAAGCATCACATGAATCAGCTGTTTTATGTATTGATAATTATATGAGCACAAAGTGACATGATTCTCAGGGTAGCAAACAATTTAACAGAACACAAAAACATAATGGGAGCATCACAACAGCAACAAAAATCCTTCAAAAAAATCCAGTGTGTTTGTTTCACTGGGGAAAGAGAAGAAGTTGTTGTCACAGGACAGAGTGGATAGGACTGGAAGAAAGAGAAAAAGAGAACAGATGACAGGGTTATCATATATCCTCTTTTTCCTGAAAAATCTTCATTGTTCTCCTTTTCCTTGTGAGCAGGCAGCATGTAGCCTTATTGAAATTAATAAAGTATATATAATAAATTTCATGTAATGGTTTTAAGTGTAATAATAACTATAGTGTTTTTTTTTCCTTTCTTCTGGTTATGACATGTGGCCACACTCTCTGATGACAGTACAGTAGTATCTTGGTTCATGAGCATAATTCATTCCTGAAGCATGCTTTTAATCCATAATGCTTGTAATCCATAATGTTTGTAATCCATAGGCAATAATGGAAACTCAGATTGGTTCCACAGTCCAAAAATATTTATATTAAAAATATTTATCTGTACATAAAAATGATTACAAAACACTGTAATTAAGAAAATACTGTACAGATCTTCCCATGCATTCCCTGGCCATGGAAGTCTGTTCCAAATTTTGCCGAAGGCCCCATCCCAGCTCAATCCAGGTCACTCTTAAACCAGTGTACCTCTAATGCTTCTCTAAAGTCTGTATGTGAGTTAAGATCTTTAAAGATCTATTGTTCTCGCTAGGGGAAAAACCACATTAAGTAATCTTTCAGTAGAACAAAATGTGTACTTACTTAGCTCCATTATATCACTTGCATTTAATGCACAATTGTTTAAGTCCAGAACTATGTCATTGGGATGTTTGCCCCATTTTTCCAGGAACTGCTTAACCCTCCGAGAACACAATCCTGAATCAACTTTGGAAATAAAAAGAAACAAATTATCTTCATATCCAAAACTATGGGGACATAGGGTGAAATCCTAACCTATGCGGGCACAACTCATTGGTCTTTCTGTTCCAGTGGTGATGTTGAGAGGCAAGCACATGTCTGTGCATTGGCCTAAACCTCCCCCAAGAAAGGGACAGAAGTGTCTTACAGCTCTTTCTTAACACCCCCAGGTCAGCACAGGCCTTATTCTGGAGCTTAGGCCAGCCTACTTGGAGTTTAGGATTGCAGCCATAGTCAACTGGATCCTGTTCAGTGTGTACTCAGTTTGTGATGGGACAAAAACAAACAAACCAAGACCCAGGTTATGCAGAAGATTCCCTGCCTAAAAGGTAGACATAGGCTGCAATCCTAAAAACACTTTCCTTGGAGTTAGACCCATTGAACACAATGGGGCTTACTTTTGAGTAGACATGGTTAGGAGTGTGCTCATAGCAAGATCATTGCCCTTAGAGTGCAAAGTTTGGTGACAACAACTTTGCATCGACAGACAACAGCCTACACATTTTTTTCCTTAAGAAAACAAGTGCTATGATCTGTTATATAGGATGGATAGAGGTACCTGGACTAACAGGTAACAGCAAAAAAAAATATCTGGTTTTATAGGCAACCCTAACAAGAAAGACTACAATTACACAAAAAAAAGGAAATTAAACTTTTGCATGGAGACTCTAAGCTTTCCTCTTTGGAAAAGTAGCAAACCCTGGCTTATGTTGTGATTCACTATGACCATATAGCAGTGATTTTCAATCTTTTTCATCTCATGGCACACTTAACAAGTCACTGAACTTGTCAAGGCAATCAGTTGTTTTTGCCATTGACAAGGGACACCAGACTGTTCAAATCCCCCAATTTTCCTATTAATGAATGTCAAACTCCAAATTCCCATGGCACACCTGAGGACTGTCCAAAACCGTGTGGCACACAGGTTGAAAATCACTGCCAAATAGAATGGAGGACAGACTGCCTTTACCTTTAAGCATTGTATAGAAGAAGGAATTTAGGCAGGTCTGGCTCAACATAGAAGGGTTTAAAAAGCAACACCTGCCTAAATTTCCTCTTCTATATGATGAGTAAAGGTAGCGGCACTCTGTACTCATTCTATATGATCACCCTGCACCAGCATGCATTGCATAATGTGGCTGGCTTACCTAAACTGTCTTGAGATATTTGCCACAAACTACCTGCTGGTGGACCATTTCCAGGAGAGCTAAAGGTCATTTGTACATGTATCAGCCATTCTAACAGTACTTCCCAGTTCACCTAGCAGTTCTTATCTGTGATGTGCCACAGGGTGCAGCACACTCATGTTTACTGACCTCTACTGTGTTCAGTGAAGCTTACTCCCAAACAAGAAAACAGGCAACTTTTTCTTTAGTCTTTATCCCACAAGCTATTCTAAATCAGAGTCATCCAATCCTTGCTTTGATGCAATATTAACTGGCCAGCCTGTTACAGAGGCTGGGACTTATAAACAAGAATGCATAGGATTGCAACTTTAGACTAAGGCAGTGATGGGCTATAGAACCCTTTGCTAATGTAGGTTCTGTAGAACGCTAATGAGCGCCTGGCTCTGAGAACTGGTTACTAATGGGACATAGAACATTGTTAATTTAGATTATTAGGATATAGAACCTGTTGTTAATTTATTTGAATTCCATCACTGGACTAAGGCTACAATCCAAAGTAACTACCAGACCTTTTACACCGACATAGATATGGTGCCACCTATGGGAAACCTATGGGAAATGCATAGAGCAATCCAGAGTATGTGCCGCTTATACTCCCATAGTTACTCTGGATTGTAGGGTCAGGCTGCAATCCTAAAACCACTTTCCAGGGAAAATAATGGGGCTTTTAGACATGGTTAGGATTGTGCTTTATGGCAACCATTGCCTTGAAGGCAGCTGCCTTGACCTACTTAGCTATATTGACAACAGTTTCCTATTAGGGTACAATCAAGTACATTGTATAATGTGGTGGGTTTTTCATGAGGATTCTGTGTTTCTCTGGGAAACTCACTGGGAACCACTGGAACCAGTGGCAAGCAAAGCAACTAAGGCAAACCAATGACCTTCATAGCTGTATTGAATCTGGGACTTCTATCCACTTCACCTTCCCCGCCTTCAAGAAAAATTAAATTTGTACATTCCATGTGTACAATATAAAGGTTTCCAAGTTTCCCAGGGAGCTGTTCTCAAAATGAAGACAGATATGATGTCTTCATATCATATCTGTTGGTTTGATGATGCTATGATGTTGCTGGTTTGGAAGCATCTTCATCGTACTGAGCATGTTTCTCTCTTTGGGCAACTTCTGAAATACCAGTTTGGCAAGTTTGCAGGAAAAATTGGCAACAAATGACACCACTGGCTACTAGCCATAACATCTCCAACATATACTCACATCTGTGTGCTGCTTGTTATAAATATGGTGAGAATGATATGCAGCTTTCAGAAGGGGGGAGACAAACTACCCCTAGTAGCGAGAGAGGAGTAAGACTGACAACTGTTATCAGGGTTTGATTTACCTTTACCTATAAATGCACATGCCCAACACCACTGTTACCTGTTACAGGAGGAAGTTGCTCCACCATCTGTGGTTCTGGTCTAGAATTACTTAATTGGGGTTTTCCATTTTTCTTTCTGCTTTCATCTTTGTATTCCTCATGGTCTAAGTCTTTGGAAAGGACTGTGCTCTTTGATGAATATTGACACTTCTTATCCTCTGCAAAGGATTTCTTCTTCTTCTGGGTCCGACTTGCAAATAGGTTGAATAGAGATCTCTGAAAGATGCTGTCTTCAGAGCTTCTTTGCTCTGGTCCTTTCAGAATATGGATAGAGACAGTGTTTCAAATAACATTTGCCCTTAAGCTAGGGTTGCCATATGTCCCAAAAAACCAGGGACAATCCTGATTTTGGGGGATTATGTTCACAAACTGGCAAATGGGACAGAGGGTCCTTCCTGATTTTGTGGAAGAGACTTATGGCAACCCTACCTTATGCCCATCAGCAAATCATTTGTGTCCCGAGAAAATGTTCAGTCTAATCAGAGGATAAAGTATTGAATTAAAGTATTGAAATTTCTGCCTCAGTATATTTTTATCATATATGTCTTAAGGCAAAAACACATAATAAAATATGTTCACTAGCCTGGATGTTTTCATTTTTAAAAAAATTAATATTTGGGCCAGGCACCCAAAATCAGATGGCACTCTAGCAGGATTTGGGGATTTAACAGTTTGCCCCCACTGCAGTTTCCAATCCTGATAGCTCATACATGGATATGGGCAAAATGCAGAGTAACTTGCTCCGGTGTAAGAACAACATACTCTGGATTCCAATATGAATTTCCCATAGGTTTTCACTAGGTAGTGCAGTAACTACAAGTGCACATAAAGTCTCTTACATGCACCCGTAGTTACTCTGGATTTGGGGGTATGCTGCTTTAATATTTTTTATTTTTTTTAAAAACTTCTAATGGCTTTCATTAGAATAATCAGCGTTCATTGAAAACCACAAGACTTTTCTTGCAACTAATGCTACAATCCAGAGTAACTACAGGACCTTTTACACCAACGTGGTTACGGTGCCACCTATGGGAAACCTATGGGAAATGCATAGAGCAATCCAGAGTAAGTGCCTTTTATGTCTTTCTGTTGTTACTCTGGATTGTAGGGTAAATTAAATTCCATAAAATTTTACAACTTTGAAAACAATCCAATATACATAAATACAACAAGCGGTGCCAGAGGATTTTCACAACCAACCTACCTTTGCCGTTCATTTTTGCAGCTATGAAGCTTTAAGATTTTTCGAAGTAGCTACATGGATTTGAAGTTAATTGGCTTTGAATCTGGACAGTCTCCAGCTATGCTCTTCAGTCAATCCTGAGTATGTCTGCCTGTTTTATTTCTCTTCCTCAGAGAGTTTCTCTCGTCACAAATGTTTAGCCAGATTTCTATGAAAAATCCTTTCCTTGGTGCAATGGTATGGGACTTGCGATCTTCTGAAGAGCTGCATGTAATTCAAAATTTTCATATGAAAACCCAGAAAAACACAGATCCAGTGAAAGACAGTGAAAGACACTGATCCAGTTGATTTTTCTGATCAATTTTTCTGTGTGTCCAGATCTCACCAAAGACTAAGCAAATCCTCCATTCCTCCACCTTCTGGGACCATTCATTTGCACAGACCCCACGACGTTCTGTCTTTAGGAGCAAAATTCCAAATCAAAGGAGGAAGTAATTGTATAGACTTTGATACCAGAGCCTCTTAGCATGTGACATATTGCTTGTGCTGGTTTTTCTTTAGAGAGTTCACTTGAATTTATAGTTCAAGTTACAAGTCTAAGTGAACAAAAAGTTCATTATGTTCTCAGCCTTTTCCCTCATCCTGTTTACACCTTTCAGAGTAAACTACAGGATCTGGAGAAATCAGAGACAAAACAGGAAGCATAGGTTCTGTGGAATTAGTATTACTCAGTGATACTAGTGTATTAGTTCTTGTCTGAAAGTATTTTATACCTGGGTGTGATTGTCAACATTATAAGCCACTTCAGGGTTTGTCCTGTAAAACTGCATTAGTCAACAGTGGTTAGGTATGACTCATAATGAAATCAAATCTGATGGAGAAGGGAGAGGGAGAGAGAAATTTTGAGCACAAGCCTAACCATGTCTACTCAAAAGTAAGCCGTATTGTGTTCAATGGGTTTGTCTTTAGGACTGCAGCCAGTGGTGGGCTCCAGAGGTTCGCACCTACTCTATAGAACCGGTTTTAATGAGAGATAGGACATATAAAGTTTAAAAATAGGCATTTAAAAGTGGCTGCCAGATGGGCAGAGAACCGGTTGTTAATTTCTTTGAATCCCATCACTGATTGCAGCCATAGTATCTTAAATTCAAAAGTTTGACCAATTCAGTTCCTATACTGTAAAAATGTACACTTTCTGAACTTCGTTTTGCTGAACATTCTAATAGTAATATCTAAAGATTCTAGGCTCCATAGATTCACTGTAGTAATACTAAATATGAATAGTAAATACTGTAGGTAAATATGTATAGTAAATATACTGCAAGCAGTGTATGTTTCACAATAGGTACAAGCTAAAGTTTGGTGAACATTTAGGGCGCAATCCAGAGTAACTATGGGGAGGCCTTGCTCTGGTGTAAGAACAATTTACTCTGGATTGCATTATGACTTTCCCATAGGTTTTCACTAGGTGGTGCAGTAACTACGGGTGCATGTAATGTCTCTTACGTGCTCCCGTAGTTACTCTGGATTGTAATATACCGTATCTGTTGCCTTGAATAAGATTGAAATATAGCTCATTTTGACTGCAATCCGTAAAAACACTTTCCTGGGAGTAAGACCCACTGAACACAATGGGGCTTACTTTTGAATAGACATGGTTAGGATTGTGCTGTTAGCCATTTAAATGAAATCTAGCTCAAATATAACTCATTTAGCTCATTTAAAGTTTTTGAAAAGAAAGGCATGTGGGAGAACAATTTTGGATTTCTGAGAGCAATATTTCTGTTGCTATATTTTATAGCATTTTTAAATTGACAGTTGTATTTGCAATCTTTGCATTTGCAACTATTTGGTAAAGCAGAACATTTTATAGCATCAGAATGAGGCTGAGAAGTTAGTGGCTACGTTCATAGGGCCACCCACCCAGTGAGCCCATTGCTAAAGTGAGACTTGAATCCAGACCCTGCCGCAGTTATTGAAAAATGCAGATTCCAAAAGCTCCAGGATTGCAAGAACTGCACCATTTAATTTGATCATGACTGAACAGTAAGAATTATTGAGCAGAGATTTTAAAAAACTGGACTATAACTTCAGCTGAGCAATCACTAGTGGCCTGGACTAAGAGGCATAAAGCCAACTTAACACACAAAAACCACAGCAAAATTATTGGAGAGATTTCATAGCAAAGCAACCCAAGATGTGATAAATTGATGTACAAGATAGTGTGGAACATACTGACTGAAAGACAGTTGACTGTGTGCAAATACATCATTCTGCAAATTTACAAAGGGTGGGATCAGAAAAAACAACAAAGGCTTATCTTGGGGATGTATACAGTCATGGTATAGCAACCAACCTGATAAACATAGTATCTAGGCAGCGGGCATGATCTGGTGAGGAAGCGAAGGGCTGCCAGAAGATTGCTAAACAGGAGCAGACTGGCTTGAATTTTGGATGGGAGACTGAGAAGCTGATAAAGCTATCATGAGACAACAGAGCCAGAAAGCATCGCCATTTACAGCTTGGTCAACTGCTGGAGGCTTGGAAGGCATTCCTTGATGCCAAATGTGATGGCCACACTGTAAAGTATTCCATCTGGAAGAGAAGCTTTATACAGCCTTATATGAGTACAACCTACCTCGCAGGGTTGTTGTGAGGACAAAAGGATTATAAAGCTATGTAAGCTTCCTGGAGCATTTGTTTTTGCATGAGAAAGGTGGTAGAATGAATGAATGAATGAATGAGGTAGGTAGATAGCCTGAAAACCCCAAGGGAGGCTCAGCCTCCTACCCAACACAAGAATCTATGAGATGATAGCATGTTCTCCCTCAAGATCTAGTTAATACATGTGTACCATATGTACAGTGCAATCCTAACCCCTGGTTAGACTGGCCCAAGTCCAGGCACCAGTCCCATGGTGGCTTTGCATATTGCAAAAGTACTAGAAGGTGCTTGTGTGGGGGAGTTAGGCCAGTGCCAACATGGGAACAGAAAGATGGGTGAGTTGTGCTGGCCTAAATTGGTTAGGATTGCACCTTGATTTTCTTACAATGCCTCTATTTTCCTAAGGTGTAGTAGCAAATGATGAAGCATAGTGGCCTATGTGCCATCCTGGCCTAGTAGTACTGTACTTGCTTCCATTTATGCTAATTCAGTATTGGTCTATGACTGGATTATTGGCACATGAATTTTTGCAAGCAAAACATAGTCAGAAAGGGAATGTTTCTCTTTTCCAGGATACCCAAGAAATTTGCGTTTTAAGCAGAGTTTATGCGGAAATGGTGTTTGGAAAATTTGATCTCTCTCCTGTGCTTTCTCAGCACTCTCAGCAGTGCTTAAGCCTCCTTTGCCTACCAAGCTACAAACATGTTCCTGCATCTTTGTTACCATTACTTGGCAATAGGGCAGTAGGAGTAGGTGGGCAACAGAGGGACCAAAGCCTTATGGGGACAACTTCATTAGCTGCATCCCACGCAGCATCCTTCATTGAAAGATTAGAGTGGATTCTCTACTTTGCCTCATCATGACTCCTTAATCCAGCATATATTCTAAGGGAATAATGCCATTAGAGGATTAATGCCACCAGTTGATTTGAGAAAAAGGATTTGCAAGCACCGAAATCCTATATTGCATGCTCTTAATCATGAAGTATTATTTTGGGGATTTCCTCTTCAGTTTCGCAGTGATTCTGATAGAGCCCAGGTGGTGCTACCCAATTGTTCTGTTCTGGTATCTATTTTGCACTAATGTGATGCCCACCATGATAGTTGACATGTGTATTCTCTGGTGCATTCATGCAGGATGCACTGATGCACTCATCCTGCATGGATGTGCCTTCTCATAAACTAAGAGTTCAATGAGACCTATAAGAGCATCAAGCCCAACCCTACCATATCAATGAAGGCTGTCTTTCCACAGCTACAACATCTAGCCTCTGCTGAAAGATCTTTAAAGATGGAGAGTCTACCATCTTCCAAGCTGCTGTTTCATTACAGAATAGTTCGTGCTTTCGGACTTCCAAATATTTAATCAGTCTCCCTTGCTTTCATTTAAACCCATTTGTCCTTGTTCTACCCAGTGGAGAAACTGAAAACAAATCCATCACATGACAACTCCTCCAATATGTATAGATATTATGTTACCTCTTAACCATTTCTTCTCCAAACACATCCAGCTTCTTCAAACTGCCCTTGCAGAACATGGTCTCCAGACTCCTACTGTCTTAGCCACACTCCTCTGGACCTGCTCCAGTTTGCCAATCTCCCTCTTAAACTGTGGCACCAAGACTTGTCTGGATCTTGAGAGTACAGTGGTATCTAGGTTTACAAGCATAATTCATTCCAGAAGGATGCTTGTAATCCAAAAACACTTATACATCAAAGCAAATTTTCCCATAAGAAATGATGGAAACCAGTGGTGGGCCCCACCTTACCCAACAACCGGTTCACTGGAAGTTGGGGTGGGGGCGGGGGCGGGGTCAGGGGCAGGGCTAGGGGCAGACCCCCGGGGGTTGACGCATGCGCAGTGCGTCTCCTCCAGTTGGAGGAGACGTACTGCGCAAGCGCCAACCTCGGGGCTTGCGCAGTGTGTTTCCTCCAATGGGAGGAGATGGACTCGTCTCCTCCAGCTGGAGGAGATGCATATCGCGCTCGCCAACTCCAGCGCGCATGCTGTGCGTCTTCCCTAGCAGGAGGAGACGCATTGCGTTTCCTCCTCCTGGTGTACCAAACTGGTATGCTGGGTTTTCTGGGAACCCCGCCGCTACCGGTTCGGTAGCGGCGGAGTCTGGGGAACAACTGGTTCGGGTGATCCGGCCCGAACCGGCTTGGGCCCATGTCTGATGGAAACTCAGAAGATTTGTTCTACAACCCAAAAATATTCATATAAAAATTATTACAAAACTGTAATATAATACAAAATAATAAAGAAAATACAAAATATAAAGAAAAATAAATTAACCTGCATGTAGTCTCTAAAGTTTCTCAGGCAGCAATCTGCCCCCCTTACCCAGGAGTGAGTCCCACTGATTGTAATAGGGCTTACTTTAGAGTGGACATGCAAGGCTAGTTTTTTTAGGCTCCTTTCCAGGAGTGAGCCCTACTGACATTAATAGGCTTACTTCAGAGTCAGAATTGACTCTGAGTTCTATTATTTCAGAGTAGTCATGCATAGGATGGTCTCTCAAGATAAGCTGAGGAAGTGCTGGCAGAGTGCCAAAAGCAGTCGTATCCCAGCCGGGGCTATTTTTTGCTTGTTTATCAAGACATTGCTTGTATATCAATTTATTAGAAATGTTTGCTTGTCTTGCAAAACACTCTCGATCCACGTTACTCTTAATTCAAGGTTTTACTGTATACAGCAAAATACACAGTGGTGCCCACTGTGGTGTCCAGTAGGGAAGCCCAGTGCCCATTGGTGACTGTTGGTGCGCACTGGTGCCTGGTGGTGCTCACTGCTGGGTGGTGCCTGGTAGTGCCCACTGCCCACTGATGCCTAGTAGTACCCAGTAGAGATGACCAGCATCCACTAGTACCCGCAACAGTGACCACTGCACACTGCTCAGTGGTGTCCTCTATGGTGCCCGGAAGAGAATCCTGTTGCCCATTGATTCCTGCTGGTACGGACTATCCACTGGTGCCCAGTGGTTCCCAGTGTCCAGCAGTGCCCGCCAGCGCCTAGCTGTGCCCAGGGTCCACAAATATTCTTTAAATTTTACTCCTGCAACAATGAGTAAATTCCACTAAGTGTAAGTAATATTGTATTTAAATTAATCATCTGAAAGTAAAATGTACGAGTGCGTTTGCTTTTATTCTATCATGTCCTACATTTTTCTTGGGTGTCCTACATTTTGGGGGTCTTCTCCTCTTTTTTGGTTATAACCTATGGTGACCCTACAGAGGCTACAAGAAGGGGGCAAGCTTATTTTCACTTTCTGACCTCTTCCAGGACAGCCAGCGCAGAAACATCATAATAGCGGCCATTACCCTTCCTTCTTGTACTGTTGTAATTATCTTCAACATTAGCATCACAGGAGAAGATAAACCACCCCTCCATTTTCTTGCTTTCAAGGAGGATGGAGCAACAGCCTGGTGGTGCAGCTGGGCAGAAAACTGGAGAATGTGTTTGGTGGGTGTTGTGTAGCGCCTTGTCTCTGCCAGTTTGCCACCTTTCCCAATCTGTCAACCAAAGCAAGAGTTTTAGTGGGCCTTCTGGTTGGCCTGTCCTTTAGAGCAGTGGTCCTCAACCCTGAGAGGACAACAGCCCAGCACCGGTTCGGGCCGGTGGCCATGGTGCTGTGGACCAGCACTGTACTGCGTACCGGAGGTTGAGGACCCCTACTTTAGAATTTCAAGGAGGTCCCATGTCATGGAAAAAAATTATTGAACAACACTGAAAAAAGAGAATCTGATCCTCATTTCTATCAATGAACCAGAAGGCTGAAGGTGGATACATAAGACTCTTTGAATGGAGACAAAGATCTTAAAGACACCTTAAATCGGTTTAATGATTTGAAGCAGGTTTAGTGTTTGCATTGAACAGATGTCAGAGGTTATACCTAAGAGTTCACCTCATTGTTTTGTCTGCTTTACATTTACTGTCGTAGGAAATTACATAAAGATCCCTGGAAAGGATTCAGGAGACAGCAAGTGGCCTAGTTGACACATCATGTGAGGACAAGACCGAATGTTTGGGGAGTGTTTACTGAGTGAAAATAAGATTAAGGTGAGCTAACCTGACAGTTTTCAGGTAATCAAAAAGGATACAGAAAGGGCAGAGAAAGCACTTACACTTTCGAAGGCGTTCTCAGCATACAAACTTCTCCAAAACATAAGTTACATTATAATCCAAAATTATAATTTTTTTTCTTAATTTTCAAGGATAGCTTCTTCTGGATCTTTAAAAAAATATTCTGTTTGAACCCTTTTAGCACTGTTGTACTACAATGGGAAAGAGACAATCCAGAGTAACTATGGGAGCACATAAGAGACATTACATGCAACCATAGTTTACTGCACCACCTAGTGAAAACCTATGGGAAATTCATATTGCAATCCAGAGCAAATTGTTCTTACACTGGAGCAAGGACTCCTCGTAGTTACTCTGGATTGCGCCCTAAGCAAAGGCTCATTTTAATTAAAAAAAATTCTTGGAAGAATTACCTCTTTGGAGCTTAGATGACCCATCCTAAACATTTTTACCCAGAAGTAAGTCCTTCCCAATCAATGGGACTTGCTTCATGGTAAAATGCTTAGAAATGCAGCCTAAGGGCAAAATCCAGAGTAACTACGGGGAGTCCTTGTTCCGGTGTAAGAACAACTTACTCTGGATTCCAATATGAATTTCCCATAGATTTTCAATAGGTGGTGCAGTAACTACAGGTGCACCTAAAGACTCTTAAGTGCTCCCATAGTTACTCTGGATTTGGGGATAAGCAACATTTTCTGCACAATTATTCTGTGGCATAAAAATCTAGCCCTAGAAACATTCCATGAAAGACCCCAGATAATACCGCTTCTGACATACACCACAGATCCTCATCAAATTGTGCCAGGACAAGCAGTTTCTTACAGTATATTGTTCTTATATTGTGATTATATTTTTATTCATATATCTTTGTTATTGTATTATGATCCTCATCAAATTGTGCTCTGGAAGAACATTTTTAAATATTTTGTTCTTTCTGTATTGTCCTTATATCTTGATTGTATTTTGTTCACATATATTTGTTGAAATTGTGTTCAGGAAGCATTCATGAAAAACAAAATAGATCAAACTATAAGAACAAAACACAGTTTTTTGAGAAGGGAGAAAAATATGCAGAAAGAATTAAAGGTTGTTTCATACTTTTTATGGCACTTGTATTGCGTGGGTATAGCAGTATTTTCTGCAACAAACACAATGGATGATATACATATGATTCCATGTTCATGCACGCAGGGGTCCTTCTCAAAAAAGGCACATAGATTATTAAGGACATATACCTGTTATTCATATCTTATGTATTTGCTTCAGGAAATAATGGTGAAACACAGAAATAAATACAATTAGACTATGGAAGGTGCCTGACTGCATATAAGCAACACAAAGATAGTCCAACAAATTATTTAAATAACTACAGAAAAGATAGAAAACTGGATGGAGTTTGAGATTTTAAAGATGTGTTTTAATCACTTCTGTTGTAGGCTGGGTGATTTGCATCACCCAATGCAAGAGCAATGTGTCTCCTCTATGATGGACCACCTTCCCCACCATGTATGGTGGGGAACTGTCCTAGGTGGTGTGTGTGGTGATGTACCATCACCCTGCCCCCTTCTGCTTTTTACTGTTTGGCTATAAAATTGAAGAAACTGAGAAATTCCAATGCAAATTGCATTCTGCAAAAATGATATATTTTTTTCTTCCTGAACACTTTTTTGAGCACAGTTTGATGAAGATCAAAATACAAGGACAATTATATAAAAAAACAACATGATGGCATTATACAAACATAATAACATGATGGTAGTATCATCATAACATCATAGCATGTCATCATCATAACATGATGGTATTATTCAGAAACATCAGGATTTTTAAAATGTTGGCCGGTAATGGTGTCATCCCCCCATGTGCGTCACCTGGTGCAGCCTGCACCCCCAGCAATGCCACTGGTATGGCCCTCTCTTGATTATAGTGTTTTGAATAGAAGTGACAGCATAAAAGAGGAACAGAAAGGGGCATAAATCCTACTCAGACTTTAAGATGTGATTAATCACAGGTCTCCAGACAAGCTCAGCTGCTTGACATTCCCACCCACATATAAGTTTGAACTTAAGAGCATTGTGGTCACTGTTGCCAAGTAGCTTGACAAGGCTTACCCATTTTATCAGATCCTTAGCACCAACTAGCCTTAAATCAAGTTACTTCTGAGTAGTTCAGTAACAATCTGATCAAAGGCATCTTTAGTTGTACTGTATATGGAAATATCTCAGTAGGATGATTCTCATAGGACATCACTGGTGTGAAATGTTTATGAAAACCTGTATAGTATTGGTTCCAAAAAGGAGTATTATTTGCTGCTGACAACCAGGTTAGTGGCAAATTAACTATTTATAGGAGGGGTCCTATAAATATTGCTACGAGAATGCATATATCAGAGCCGTGCTGCTGTCATGGAGCATGTGTCTGGCAAACATGCTAATAAATTTGCCGTGTTTCTCATGCAAAATGGAAGGAAAATATACCTAGCCTTATTCCAAATAAGTGGAGAATTAATAAGATTTAAAAAGTTTCACATACAGCACAATCTAGAGTAACTACAGGAGCTCTTACATCTACTTAAGAAAAATTTACTCTGGATTGCTCTATGGATTTCCCATAGATTTCCACTA
This sequence comes from Cryptoblepharus egeriae, assembly GCA_030015325.1. Classification (NCBI taxonomy): domain Eukaryota; kingdom Metazoa; phylum Chordata; class Lepidosauria; order Squamata; family Scincidae; genus Cryptoblepharus; species Cryptoblepharus egeriae. Next base: position 88,267,102 of record JAREYC010000006.1, read on the forward strand.
GGTGGCGCCATAACTACGTCAACATAAGAGCTCCTGTAGTTACTCTGGATTGTGCAGTACATTTTTTTTAACCAAGATAGACACAATATATAGCAAAGTAGCTGTCAGAACTGTTTGGGAGGGGGGTGCTTGACAACCCTGAGATTATCTTTGTTTCTTACAAATGGAAGTACCTAGCTTTATCATCCAAAAAAAAGGTATTGATATTTTCTCATGCACTCCTTTATTCTTTGGCCATTTTGTTTTCACTATGCATAACTGTCATACAAGCTTGCAATGCGCTGAAATCAAAATGACAGGATTGGTACATGAGGCAAAAACTGAATTCACTAGATCATACTGGATTTGGGGTGGGGGGAAAAATATGTTGATTTTCTGAAAGAATTCCTGAGAACCTGAAAAAGTAATAGTCTTCCTTCTGCGATAACTCCCCTAAAAATAAAGTAAAAGGCTTTAAAATCAAAATCAGACCTACAGTTGCGCAAGTTGTGAAATGTTGCTCTCAGTGTTAAACTCATGCTTTTCTGTAGCCAACATTTTTTGAAAATTATGTTGTACTCTGTAAAAGCAAGAAAATAATAATAGTAGGGATAAAATCTTAATGGAAGTATGATAACATAGAAGCATCAGAAGAGCTCCACTGGATTAGCCAAAGGCCCATCTAGTCTAGCTTCCTCCATCTCAGAATGGCCCGTCAGATGCTTTGAGGAGCACACAGACAACAAGAAATCTACATCCTGGTGACTTGCCTTCCACTTGGCATTTAGAAGTAGCCTACCTTCCAACTAAAGTTCCAAGGAATTCAATGAAATTTATTTCTGAGTAGTCTTACCAAGAAGAATTGCACTTCCTGAGACCCAGTGGATGGAGAGTAGTCAATCTAGGTAGATTGAGTGTAGAAGGATCTGCTAGCTGTATGAGACAAGCATGTGTCTACCTAGTTGTTGTTACACATTGCCCAGAAACCTCAGGACAGGTCTAGCTTAACCTGGTCCCCAGGTTAGGTCCCCAGGTTAGGTCCCCAATAGATTTTCGTTTTCCTGGTTCTTTCCAAAAACTTCTGAAAATTACTCCCAGAAATTCTTGTGGGGTAATCTTCTGGGGTATTTTCACATACAGGTAGCCATAATTCTCTTCCGCAAAACTGGGACAGAACCCCTTGTCAAACTTGCCAATATGTGAAACCAATCCCCCAAAATCAAGACAGTCCCAGTTTTCGGGGACATATGGCAACTCTAATCTACAGGCATCTCCCACTTATTAGATCCCACTTATTAGATCTACAGGCATCTCCCACTTATAGGGACCAGAACATCATCCAAAAGTGAAAACCATTGCATAGTGGAACCCAGTCTTTTTTCAGCTTGCAAATGCAAGATGGCGACCAAAATGTCCAAAAGAAACCACATAAATATCACTTGCAAAAGCCTGAATAATACATATTTATTAACACATAGCCAAAATACATAACAAATTATAGTAAAATGAACAAAGTTATGTGTGGGCAGAGTATCTTTGTGTTGAAAGAGTGGAACCATCACAAGATGAACTGTTAGAAAGTGCGGGAAGTCTGTATTCCTCCTTCTAAGAAGCAAATTGGTGACTTCGAAGGCCTTTGCATCCCCAGCCTGTCTCAGAGAGGTGTTACCTAACTGACAGTGAGAATTAAAGAGTAAACTGTCAGCTTGAGCCATATAACCATCTGATCCTTCTGTTAGCCTCACAGTGGGCTTACGGGATTTTCATCTCTCTAACCCAACAGGATAAGTAATTCTGGGGCACCAGACTTGTCATGTGACAGATGCATGCCTTCTCTGAAAATCAATAAGGAAAAAATGTACAGGACAAAAAACAACGCAGCACAATTTTGATCATTCATTTTTCTGGGAGCTCAATGAACGTCGGAACTATTTGACATTCTAGGCAAAGGCATCAGGTGCCTTAAAGGCTCACAACAGCTTAACAGGTTCAGTGTTGCAATAGGTTTATCAGATCAGTAGCCTGCGCTACTTGTAATTATGTTTTTACAACCTGCCTAAGAGATGGTGTGAGGAAGAAGAGCCTGTGATGTCAGAGAGGGGTGGGCTTAAAAGTGGGGATGAAGGGCTAATTAAGATAAGTTGGGTTAGTATTTAAAGCAAAGTCAGCGTTAGTTAAGAGTTCTTTGATGCGCTAATCGTGATGTGTTTGACACACTGCCAAACAAGTGACAACACTTGCCTGAAGTGAAGACCCAAAGAGAAAGGCTCAAACCCTTGGATACTGGCGCAACCTTCTTCCCTTTCAAAGCTAAGGTGTAGCACTAATGTGAGTATGTATCATGGACCATAATTTAGGGGACGGTACAATAACATTCTATGAGTGCTGACCCCTAGTTATGGTCCATGATTAACAATAGCATAATCATAAAATGTCATAAAATGTTCTGTTATTGCAGTCTTAGTCATGGAGAGGGCAGTAGAACTAACTTTATTATCCTCATTTAATATTTAAATGCTGTATGCACTTGTAAATGTAATTTGTAAAAATTGTGCTTTGAGTTATTTTATCATTTTATTAAGAATTGCCATAAGAAAACATGGAAAGATGGCTCATGGATGTGTTAAATAAACACAAATACTAACAGTTTGTTGTGTATAGTTGCAATGTGTAGTGATGAACATTTCTGAACAGTAATGCTTTTCCTGTGATCTGCGGGAGATGGACGGTATTTCCATCAAATGGGTTAACAGAGGGCCATGAATGTAAACTGATTTAATTCTATTAACTTTGGAGGGACAAAATCATTCCTAACCACACTTGGGAGTAAGTCCTATTGAACACAAAGGGACTTACTTTTGAGTAGACATGCTTAGGATTGCACTTTAAACCCAAGGAACTTAAGTTTATGTGGGAGGTGGATCAGGCTATATTTTGTGGAACTGACTAGGGTCAGACCCATATGGAAAGTATGAAAATGGTTAAAAATAAAACATTGTTCTAAATATATTGATAGAAAGAGCATGATCCAAAAAAGATGTAAGTTATTTTAAATTCTATTTGTTTTACAGGGAAAACTGGCATGTGTTATAAAAATCAACAGAAAGGGACTAAAATCAACAAAAAGGGACCACTACACATGATTTTAGCAGCTATGAGCACAATCCTAACCACGTCTACTCAAAAGTAAGCCCCATTGTATTCAATGGGTCTTACTCCCAGGAAAGTGTCTTTAAAATTGCAGCCTAAGTGTTTGCTGAAGTGCATTTGTGAAGGTAGCATGATCGTGGGCCCAGGGGCATAGCTGATGGGGGAAGAGCAGTCAGTCTGGAGGGAGGCGTGCAAGGGGCCCTTTCCTCGTCTTTCAGGCGAAAGGTGCAAAACAGAGCTGTAGAGAGCCGTGTTTTTGTGCCATAAGCTCACAACGTACAGTTCTACTTGTAGAAGTACTGAAATCTTGCAGGATCATGCCCAATGTAATGCCAACCAAAAATCTGAAGGCATTAAAATTCAATTTCACTAGCCTTCCATGTTATATGTTAAATAAAATGTATACAGTACTATTTTTAAAAGCCATTATTTAAAATATATATATAGGACTATATCCAAAGCAAAATTTCTTTCCCAGGCCTGAAATATTACTCTTGGGAGTCAGGGAACCCTTGGGAATAGTGTGGGATGCTGTGGGAGGAAGATGGCATGCACCTTCTTAATATTTGACTTTAGTACTTTGCTGGTCCGCCTGTTGTGGTTTAATGAATCTGACAAAATGTGTGCAGTGTCTAAGCCTCATTTGTCACAAAATAAATCACATCTCTTTACTTGGTTCTTTTTGGCTTCTGGATAACACACCAACACTTAAATGGCACCCACATTAAATTAATTTGCATATGGCATGGTGGCCAAAATATGCCTCATGAGGCACATATGCTTCTTTGCCACATAATGTGCAACTGTTGGAAATATGTTGGCTGAGCATCTTTTGTTCAATTAAGATAATGGAGCAAATAAGTAATTTTAAAGCTTCCTAATTTAGCTGGTATAAACAGATTCCACTGGGATTCAAACATCAGTGTTCATGTTGAGGAAATATATTTAAGAATTTAAATGCATTTCTCAAAACTCTGAAGTTTACAATATGTGGCACATTAAGTAAGTTTGGCCACCTCTGATGGGTGGGATCAGATTATAATTTTCACTATGATTGTGCCTTCTACTGATAATATCAATGGATTAAACAGGATAAACAGAAAGAAAAACTTGCAACTTTTTTTTGAAATGGGCAAAAATAAGAAAGAGGGACAATATAAAACATTCAGAGTTGCTATAGGATGCAGATTGAGGTAACATTTTCAGAGCGGTACTTGTAGTTAGAAAGGGCCCCCACTGCATTTCATTTAAACATACCACATATACTCGAGTATAAGCCGATCCGAGTATAAGCTGAGGCACCTAATTTTACCACAAAAAACTGGGAAAACTTATTGACTCGAGTATAAGCCTAGGGTGGGAAATGCAGCAGGTACTGGTACTGGTCCTTTTCTTTGTAGCCTTCTTGGAACTCAAAGGCTGCAATCCTAAGCACACTGAACTTACTAAGCCTCATTGAACTTAGTGGGGCTTACTTCAGAGTAGACATGCATAGGACAGGGTGACCAGATGCCAAAGCCAAAATTCCTGACCCCAAGGCCAAAATTCCTACTCACTTAAAAAAATTGCCAAAAAATGTATTTTTTATTTTTATAGTTTTTTTGTTTTTTGGCCTTAACTTTTGATAGGAAGGAGATATCTCAAAACTGATTTTTGCATTGGATTCTGCTCTTCAATATGAATCCAACAGTGTATGGCATGATGGGGTTTGATCCCGCCACTTTTCAGTTCACCCAAGTATAAGCCTGGGGGGCTTTTGGGGCCCATTTTGGGGGCCCAAAAAACTTGGCTTATACTCGAGTATATACGGTATATGTTTTCTCTATGAGCTTTTGAATGAATAATTCTTCATGTTTAAACAAAAGCTGGCTGTGCAGAGTGGTGATGGGGCGGCTCCTTGGAATGTCTCCAAGAAATCCATTTTGTAACCTGCAGAGCAATTTAATCCCTCTAAAAATGGTCTTTTATTGAAAAAGCAACATAGGAGCAGATTAAATTTTTAAAAATAAATGTTAAAATGTGCATTAGTACACTTTTCAGAATAAGAAAATAGGCTAAACCTGTTAGCATGCAAGTTAACTGGCAAGTGTAGTTTATTCAGTCTGCAATCCTAAAGATACTTTCCTGGGAATAAGACCCATTGAACACAATGGGGCTTATGTTTGAGTAGACATGGTAGACAGGATTGTGCTCTAAGATAATTAGGGTTTCAGTATGTTCCCACATTTCAAAGCTGGCCTCATGGTCCCACTAGAGCTCTGTTTTTATATTATATCTGTATTCACTAGTATTGTAGATGAACTGCAGAATCCAGAGTAATGACGGGAGATCTTAGTTATGGTGCCACCTAGTGGAAACCTATGGGAAATTCATAGAGCAATCCAAAGTAAATTTTTCTTATATCGATGTAAGATTCCCATAGTTACTCTGGACTGTGCAGGAAATTAGACAAAGTGGCAGGGAGCATAGTTAGTTCTGGCAGGGAGCATATTTTGTTCCGATACTTGAGATCTCCAAGAGATATGGTGCCAGGGATTCATTCTATCATTATATAAATGCATAGCATGTCTTATTATTCCCCCCTTCTTAAGAGATTCAGAAATGGAAGGTTTCACAGATGTTCTTTAGATACTGTACATAGATGATACTGTAAATAGATGAATTTAAAAATAAAAAAATGAAAACAAATAGATGAAGATCGGAACAGGCACTTTTTAATGACTGAATATATGGTACAGATGACTAGATTAGGGGTGCCCTTTCATCAGGTCTCTATATGCATGGACAGTAATGGGTTGGTTTGAGTTTCCACCTTGGGTTTTGTTTTTTAAGTAAGTAAGGTGGGATATAAATTGAAAAAATAAATAATAATGGCCACACATATGCACAAAACAGTATATGTGTGTAGAGGCTCTCATAGCGTGATTAAATGCATTCAGTGCTTTTGTTCCCTAAAGATTCTGCCCTTCCACCTCTTGCCTAATAAACCAAGACAGAATTAGCACTGGGTGAGTGGTTCTGCCTGCTGCCAAGAAGGGTTTGTTGAGGGTAAAACCCTAAAAGTAGAGATTAACTTGTCTTCATCCCTATAATGTGCTGTACAGCTCGGATTTGCAGAATAGGATCAGTAAAGAGTCATACGTAGATGCAGTCCTGGACAGCTGGTATATATGTTTTCATACTTGCCCAAATTTGTGTCTCTTGACTATTTCACAGTTCTTTTGAGGAGGGGGCAGGAGCTCAGGGGGAGAGCAGGCCCTTTGCCTGCAAAAGATCCCGTGTGCAGTACTTGCCAGCTGTAGTGAAAAGGATCTCAGATAAAAACACTAGGCAAGATTATCTCTGCCTGAGGTCTTGGAAAGCTCCTGCCATTTGGAGGGGATAATACCAGGCAAGAGAGCCCCGGTTTGAAGCAGTCTCCTATGTTTTCCTGTTAATGTGCTTGCAAACGTACAGATCAGTGATTTTCAACCAGTGTGCCATGGCACACTGGTGTGCCGCAGATAGTCCTCAGGTGTGCTGCGGAAATTTGGGGATTGACATTCATTTGAACAGTCTGGCGTGCCTTGTCAATGGTAAAAACAATTGATGGTGTGCCTTGACAATTTCAGTGCCTTGTTAAGTATGCCATGAGATGAAAAAGGTTGAAAATCACTGGTATAGATGAAAATGTTGTTGAGTGGCACCAATGTTAGCTGTTTCACAGTGCAATCCTTTTCATGTCTACTCAGAAGTAAGTTCCATTGAGTTAAATGGGGCTTACTCTCAGGAATGTGTTCTTCAGATTGCAACCTTAAACAGTGATTTTCAATCACTGTACCATGGTACACTGGTGTGCTGCGGGTGGCTCACAGGTGTGCCATGGGATTTGGGGGGGGGGGAGAGTTCACTTTTATTAATAGGGCAATTGGGGGATTTTAGCCCCCTTCCTGCAGCATGATTAGCCTTATCAACTGTCAAAAAACTGATGGTGTGCCATGACAATTTTTGTGCCTTACCAGAGTGCCACAAAATGTAAAAGGCTGAAAATCACTGGTTTAAAAGAAATATGAAACTAATGGCTTAAAGATACAATCTAATTGTTCAGGCATCTTCTCAGATTGCATCATTCTACTCTTATGACCATTTCTAGCAGGGGCAATAGGGCTTCTCACTGGTTACAGTCACCAGGCAAGTAGGCAATTCATGTTGTGTGTTTGTCTCTGTGTGTGTGTGTGTGTGTATGAGAGAGAGAGAGAGAGAGAGAGAGAGAGAGAGAGAGAGAGAGAGAGAGAGAACGATATTAAACAGCAGTTTTCAATCTTTTTCTTCTCATGGCACACTGACAAGGTACTAAAATTGCCAAGGCAAGCCATTGGTTTTTTGACAGTTGACAAGGCACATTGATACTGCTACTGAAAAGGGACTCATATATCCCAAATACTCCTCATATCCTACTAGTGAATGAACATTCCCTCAAACTCCTGCAGACCATTTATGGCACCTGATTGGAAATAGACAAATTTGGGGTGGGGATGGCAGTCTGGATCAGCTAGTGGGTCAGACCCAACTTTCCCATCCTCTTTTCCTCCCAAAAATAATCCCCTATAGCTGTTATTTTCCCGAAGGCTGCCCGTTGAAAAGCAGTATATAAATACTGTAGAAAGAAAGACATTTGCTCCAAAAATATTTTTGAACTGCTAGGTTGGCATGATTAATGCAAGTTCTAGTTAAAATAGGAGATAAATTCTGAACTTGAAAGGATCTCAATAACGCAGTTTCCCCACCTTACCTTATGTCTCTGGGTTTCTTTGTTCTTGCCTCAGACATCATTTCATTGATAACTCTCAAAGAAAGACACTGGACACATCCCTGCATAGCATGACTCCTCAAGATCACATCAGGAAGATGTCTATCCTTGGAGAACAAGGAACATTGGAAGACAAGCATTTATACCGGCTTGCAAGTGGCGTGGCTGCAGGTGGTAAGCTGGAACAAAGATCTCTTGTTAGAAAAGTCAAAGTTGATTTTTGTTATTGTTTAATATTAGTACAGAGAAGGGGAGATGTTAGGATGAGCTCCAGCACATCAAAATTGCTGATTACACCACGATTGGGCAACCAATCAATTCTACTTTATTAAACCTTGGAGAGGTATAATAAAAGAGGCACTTCATAAACTCTTTATAACATTTGAAACTGCAGATATAAAATTAAATATACGTACACCTAGAGCTACAGTAGCGCAAGTGTTAAAGACACTGTGCCTGTTAACCAGCAGGCCAGGGTTCAAGACCCAGGTCCTACAAGACAGGGTGAGCTCCTGTCCCGCTGCCCAGCTCTTGCCAACCTAGCAATTCAAAATTATGCAAATGCAAGTAGATAAACAGGAACTACCTGGGTGGGAAGGTAACAGCGTTCCATGTGCATGTGGGCCACATGTCCATGGAGGCATCTTTAGACAATGCTGGCTCTATGGCACTAGAAATGGGGATGAGCATGCACCCCACATTGGTCATGACTAGCAGTACAACCTGTGGGAACACCTGTATACATATTTGGTAATCCTTTGCATGAAGCAGATACTGTATATAGGGGCATATAAGTGAATGTATTTATCAATGAAGTTCTTGGAACTCTTGAACTTGAGAGACTCTTCAATCAGTTTCTGCTTAGATTGTGATTTCTGACATCTAAACCTACATGTGCACAAAGATATTGTGTGTTTTGATTTAGAACTGCGGCAGCGACAAGAGATGATCATGAGGAACCAGATGATGGCAGTAAATCCTCAATTAATGGGATCAGGCCAGCAGAGGATCCAGGCAATCCCCTCACAATTTGAACCTCGATTTGTAGAAAGGTACGTATTCCACTTTGACTCTAAAGAGAACTTGGCTATATTATTGAACATTCAGGAAGAATGTGATCTTCTGCTTTAAGAGCTTCCAAAGATATATGTAGATGATAAAGTATCCAGAATGTTGTCATCTGGAATTGGAAAACTAGGAGTGATAAAGATGTAGCCTATCTGTGGCTCTGTGGTGTTCACCAAACTTTCTTATTTTGCAAGTAAAATATTAGAAAGGGGTCACTTTCTAGAAAACATGATATTTACAATGTAATTCCTATCTCAGTAGGGCCAGGTAAGTGCAACTTTAAGGCCACAATGGATATGTGTGGCATTTCTAGTCATAGATAAACTGGAAGAGGAGTAGGAAAGGGCAGGAGAGGGACACTGAGGCCGCAATCATAGCCACACTTTCCTGAGAAAAAGCCAGATTCAACTCCATAGTACCTATTTCTGAGTAGACATGCATAGAATTGTGCCCTGAATCTTCCTACAACTTACATCCTATGTCTCCTTTACAGCACAATCTTAACTAACTTTTGCACATTGGCATAAGGGCAATGCAACTGTGAAGTATGGGGACAACGTTGCCTCTGTGACTGTCCCACCTGCCCCCTGCAGGAAACAGCACATGCCCCACTGGCACAGCTATGCCAGTGCCAAAAAGTCGGTTAGGATTTTGCCTTCAGTCTGTTGATCCAGGTTCTAAATTTTGGAAGAGGAATGGAAAAGAGTGCTTAAAGCAAGGTTGCAGTCCTAAACACATTTATTCGGAAGTACGGGCTTGATCCTTATTTGACCAGCGCAGGCCCTCTACAAGTGCCAAGAGTCACAAACATGCCATAAGTCATGTCTGTGACACTCACCATTGGTCTAGCACTGGCTCAGCATAAGTTCATGCATGCTTACCAGATAGGGGTGCCATATGTCCTGAAAAAAACAGGGACGGCCCCAACTTTGGGGGATTATGTTTACATACTGGCAAGCGTGACAATTGGCCCTGTCCTGATTTTGTGGATTATGGCAATCCTACTACCAGAGCTACAGGCAGGTTCAGCGTCTGCAGAGATACTCTATTTACTCAAATCTAATGCTCACCTTTTTCAGCCAAATTCAGTCTCCAAAATCGGGGTATGGATTAGATTTGATTATTAATTACATTTGAGTATATACAGTAATTTGATTATAAGTATGGGGTGTGCATTAGATTCAATGGTACATTAGATTTGAGTAAATATGGTAATTCTTCTCTCATGCTTTTTTCTTTACTAGTTGGTGTCGTTGACATTTTCCAAAATACACCTTTTCTGCACATAAATCACACAATAAAGTGAAACAATAAAGGGATTCTATGCAATATGCCTTAACCAGATTTTTGTTTACCAACTTAGAGATTTGTTGCCTTCCGCTGAGATGTTGGCACCAGCAGATCCAAGGCAGATTCATGTTGCTTCTCATCTTGGCCCTTCAGTCGCACAACATTCCAGCATGCCAAACCTTTTATCCAATCGTGTTTACCAAGGGCCAGGTAAGAGTCTATTCCATAAACACTTGAAGTAAGAGTGCTAAAACGAGGTGCTAAAACCTTCCACAAGTTGAGTTAGTAAAAGTAATGTATAATATAGTAAAATGAACTGTTGTTGTAAAACCTAAGAATCACTTCTATCCATATTAAGATGCCCAAGCATTGAGATCTTCTGAAGCCCTGATTCTGTTCTCCTGTTGAGTTATTAAAGTATAGTAAGTAGGTGGACACAAGGGATCTGTCTTTTCAGTTGCAGCAAAAATCACTGATCAGTTGGTTTAGAAAATCATCCTGATGGAAATTTAGCTGGCACATTCCATGTTGCTTTTTGGCCACCAGCTAAGGGTGCAATCCTAACCTAGTCTGGCACAACTCATTCCTGTGGTGATAGAGAAAGGCAAGCGCATGTCTGTGCACTGGCCTAACCCTCCCCCAAGAGTGGCACAGAAGTGTCTTACGGCACTTTGGTGACACCCCCAGGTCAACACAGGACTTAAACCAGGACTTAGGCCAGCCTCTTTACAACAGTAAAAAAGCAGTTTTTAGTGCTGTGATTTGCAGTGGCCATTTGTGTTGAGTCAAATCCGAATATAAAAATATTCCTGTATAACAAGGTTAGACCTGGAATGGGGGGTCTTATTAGCCGCTGTAGCAGCCCAGGATAATGCAGAACTATCATGCCAATACATTTCTAAGCAGCTTTTCATCTAGTTCTTCATTTGTTTTGGGTACATCAATCCATATTTACATGAGAAAAAATTCACTCATTGCCTGATGCTATTCAACTTTCAATATGGGCAGCTGTGCCCATGGGGCATAAGATGCACCATGTTGTGGAACAGCAGTCATGGAGGTTTCCTTAAGACCATCTCCTTAAGGACTGCATCACACCTAAATTGTTGCTGGAATTGGATAGGATTGGAATTGGATAGGATTGGACCCTCAAGACTTCTAAAATTCTATAACTCCTGACTTGTTTTTTATTTTTATTTTGCTTCTCTTTTTAAGGATATAGTTTTCTTCAGCCAGAGCCCATGGAAGCTGTGGCAAGAAGACAGGAATTGGTTCAGAAACAAAATATTGCCAGGTAATGGGAGTACAGGTATTCTGGGACACAAAGCTGGAAAAAATGGAGGCAAAAGGCAGAATTCTTAACCATTTGTTAACTAACTTGTCTTCACAACTTTCTTTCTAGAGGGAATGGGTATAATTTAAAGGTGTTGAGAAAGTCAGAAAACAAACCATCAAAATTTTGGGGATACCTGTATATAGGCCACCATGAGCCCCGTGAAGGAAGGCATAGTTACTATAGGTAGATTTAGCTATAGACATATACAAAGATCAGTTCATATTCATAAAATTTCTCGTTTATGTCCAATTCCCCCTCCAGAATGGAAATGGAAATGAACGCCATTTTTCAACAAAAAGAAATAGAAAAAGCTCATCGTAAAGGACTGCTGGGGCTGGAAGGCCCTTTCCTCTACCATGGCATCCCAGCCAGCCCAGTTGCTTTCCGAGGGAGGCACCGAGTGCCTGAAGGCCACCTACCCAGTGACTTGTATGTTCATCGGACCAGCCTCGACGAACTTCATGGTAACAGCGTGCTAATGGCCACGAGCCCCTACCCACCTGTGGGCAGCCTTCAAAGGGAGCGAGGCCGTCGGCCTGGCAGAAGGACTGGGAGTCACAAAGCCTCAGACTGTAATGGCAACAGTGCCAAGGGCCAGGTTGAGGAGAAGGGCTTGGACCCTGCTGCCACAACGGCATACGAGGAGAAAGAGGACAAAAAAGAAGCCGAGACAGAGTTGATGAGCAAACAGGAACCAAACAAGGTTCATACGGAGCTGGTTTCATCAGCAAAACATGGCAAGGAATATGAACATAGCCAGCGGAAAAACTCGGGCAGCCATGAAATGCCCAGTGAAGCCAACAGCTGCAGCAATGGGAATGAAAAAGAGCCCAACAATTCTTGTACAGCCTTTGAAGAAAAATATGTCTATCCATCAGCATTCCCTTTCTCAGGCCTACCCTATGGCTTTTCAGTACCCGGAAACCCACTGCTACCCACAGGTAAGTTAGGACTTTTAAAGCTCACTTCTTCAAATTGCAGCAAAATATACATCATCTTGGATTTTTAAATAACGATTAACTGCTTTTAACATGATAGCTTGTTTTGTTTTCCCCAGTATGTGGGGCTGCAGGTCTCTCCCCTTTTCCTAAACCCCATGAGAACCTTTTGATGGAATTTAGATTGCAATGAATAAGAACATTTAGAAGAGGTAGACCTGCGTGCATCTGGATTGCATCACCTGTATTGTTGGACAATAGTGTTTTTCTGTTTCCTAGTTCACAGCAGATATTTGTTTATGAGATGTACAGTATTTCTACAAAATCCATAACCTGATCTTTTTATTTAATCATATATTGCAATTAAAAATACTAATCACTGTACACGTACTATATTTTGGAAGGAATTTATATGATCATTTGTTGGAAACAAATTATATTTAGTCTTTATGCACCTTCATGGGCAGATAGCTGGGGGCACACATGATTTTGGCATGTTAATGTCCTAGGGGAGGAGGGTTATATCCTCATTTGGATTCCTGTCCAGTTTGTTCATTTCCTTTCCCATAACTGCTCTAAACAAAAAACAAGCATAGGGAGACAATAATGTGTAACTTGAGCATGAGTTGTCCCGTCATGTGTAACATCAACTCCTTATACATGAATATATATGAAACTGCCTTATGTTGAATCAGACCATCGGTCCATGGAGTTCATTATCCTCCATTCTGACTGTTGGCAGCTCTCCAGAATCTTTTTCATCTGCTACCTGAAATGAACCTGGGAACTTCTGGATATAATACCATGCATTTTTAAATGGAGCAATGGGCCCTCCTAGGAAAGCAAATACCAGGCAGATTTGATAACCCCCTCTTATTTCTTTGCCACCACTGAATGAAAACTGTGTTTATTTTTTATTCTCGTAGGTACTTCCAGCCTAATGCTGAATGGAGAAGACATTTCTTCCATTGAAGATATTCGCAAATGGACTGTTGAAGACGTATATACTTTTATCATTAGCCTTCCAGGGTGTGCAGATTATGCACAGGTAAACATATGCATGAAATACTTATGTTTTAGAAGACGACGGTTTGTTTGATGAAAATATAAGTAAAATGTAAATTTAACCAGACCAAAATGAAATGTATTTAACCCTACAATCCAGAGTAACTATGTGAAGACTTAAGAGGCACTTACTCTGAATTGCTCTATGCATTTACCATAGGTTTCCCATAGGTGGTACTGTAACTACATTGGTGTAAAAGGTCCCATAGTTACTCTGGATTGTAACCATAATCCCACTGAGTTCAGGTCAACAAGAGATAAGTATATACTGTATTTACTCGATTCTAACACTCACCTTTTTCAGCCAAATTCAGTCTCCAAAATCAGAGTGCGCATTAGATTCGATGGTTAATTAGATCTAAGTAAATATGGTATTTTGATTATTGGGTGCGCATTAGATTCATTGGCACTTTAGATTCGAGTAAATGTGGTATTTAACTTTCCTGTGGAAATTAATGGGTATTATTATTATTCAGTATTTATATACCAACTTTCTCACTGACTTGCACAGAAAATTGTAACACTCAAGGCAGTTTAACACTCAGGAGCCCTTCATTTCCAGATGTAACCCATCACAGTGTAAGAATGTACTAGACATTGGCTGGATAATGCCCATGTAATCTTTGCATAAAAATTAAATTAGCAAAAACTGTTTCAAAATAAGTGTCACATAATAAAGCTACTAGCAAGAGCTCTGGCTACCATCTTATTGTGGCAATCTGCGTCTATGAGTGCAGAATGGAGAGATGTCACCAATGATCTATAAAGTGATGTGCAATAGGTGGCTTACGTGCTCTGTTATCCCTGCAGTTTTTTTCGCCCTGAGCCTATTCCCTATGAAGATGGATCTAATTTAACCCAAGGGACACCACTGTAAGGATGAAGTAATCTAAAAGGTTGACGTGGTTTTCCTGTTGTTCCTGTGCATTTGGCAATAAAGCTTTGGTCAACCATTTCTTGGATGCACCCTTTGCCCGCGTAGCCTTCCAGACACTACTCCCCCACCAAAAAAAACTGATCAGTTGGGCAGAGGACAGAAAATTGCATCTATACATTTCCTATGAAGAACCAACACTTACTTTACCTTTTAACCATTCATAGGATAACGCTGCATATTATTTATGAACAGAAGTGTTGCACTGCTGTTTGGTTTTAGTAACTTTATTCTTGGGATTGCATTAGGTTTTTTTGTTGGTATATATTTTATTTGCAAGCTGCTCTAAGATTTTCCATGGAAAGTCAGGGTATAATTTATAAATAAATATAAATATAATACATAAACGATTGCTGAAAACTGAGATGATTGCAGCCCCTGAGATGAAATTTAAAATTAAAGAGCTGCATGTAAGACTTCATTAAAAGTATAATAAAAGTTATTTATAAACTGCTTTTTGTAATAGGTCCATATCTCTTCAAAACACTTGGCCGTATCAGCAATTTACCAATTTTCATCACCAGCACTGTAAAGTTTACTATATTTGGTATGCGCTTGCTAGTTTTGAAATGGGCAGGGTTCGATTCCTGGGTCGGCTCCACAAGCCCGGGTGAGCTCCTGTCCTTAGCCCAGCTCTGCAATGCCAGCTGGATCCAATTGTATTGGCTCTGCCTTTCCATTGGACTAATTCAGTGGCATGGAGAGGGGGGATCTGCTGCTTGGGTAACAGCCTATCCTCCATAACAATCCAACCCAGGCTTTTGGGCTTCGCATGCAGCGTATGCAGCACTGATACCATAGTCTTCCAAGACTGATGGAGGCCTGCTAGTCTTGAATGACGCTACAGGTGATGATCAAAGGTTTCACTTAAAGTTCCTGGCAGAAAAGAGAATGTTCCTAAGATCAACATTGAAGGCTCTGAAAGCTCCTAATTCATAGACTGTCTCATTGTAAAAGAAATGTAATTATTTTTATGGATTAAGTCATCTTTGACCATAAGCAGTGCTGGCCTCAACAAACCTATTCATATTCCTCAGGGCCAAAATGAATGTTGGTTGATACATGGAAAGTTTTAAAAAAATTAAATGCAGATGTGGGGAGTAGTGGAGCTGACAATTTCTTTGGAACAGCAATTCATGAACCAAAACATGGTTAAGTAAAGATCTCCCATATCTTCACCCCATTCTTAAAGACAGAGTAAAAAGTACAAATCTGTGTCATACAGGAAAGCTTCTTTTTTTACTCTCTTTATTTACTCTGTGATTTATTGTAGCAATGTTGAAAAGTTGAAGTGTGTTCATAGACTTAGGACAAAATCCAGAGTAACTATGGGGAATCCTAGCTCCGGTGTAAGAACAACTTACTCTGGATTCCAATATGAATTTCCCATAGATTTTCACTAAGTGGTGCAGTAACTATGGGTGCATGTAAAGTCTCTAACGTGCTCCTGTAGTTATTCTGGATTTAGGCATTAGAACCAAATCCTATCCAACTTTCTAGCACTGGCGCAACCATACTAGAAGGGTGTGTGTTTACATCCTGCAGTTGGGGAACAGTCACAGCTAAACTTGTTGTTGTTTATTGATAAGATATTTAAAGATCATGCCATTGATGGAGAAACGTTGCCACTGTTGACCGAAGAACATCTTTTGGATACAATGGGATTAAAACTGGGACCCGCATTGAAGATTCGGTGCCAGGTACGATTAACAGATATAATGAAATTTAAAAAATTTAAAATGCAAAAGGTGGGTCATGTCAACTTTGACTTTTCACTAATAATTATCATTCTGGCTATGCAAGAATAAATTTGGATATTAACTCTTTATACAGTTCTTCTCTGAAATGTGGATATACTTCTAAGAAGCCAAGAAAATCTCTAGCAATAACTTTATCACAACCTCATCACATTTTACAAGTGTGTGTGTTTCAAAATTTATTTCTCCCTCTTCCTGTGCAAATAAGCATTGACTTCTGCTTCTCCCAATGCTTTTTCAAAATCAGTTCTCCTCCCCTTCCATCTATAATGTATTTATTATTTAAATTTATTTTCAGCCCTCAGCACCATGTCAGATAGACAATACGGCTCATGTGCTGAAATGTTTGGAGACCCCTGCCATAGAAAATGTATACACAGCACAGAGTGAAAATGACTACAGTGCTTATTTTATTTTATTTTATTCTAAAAACTGTGCTTTTTCGCCTCTCGCTTGACCAATGAAAGGCCACCTGTCACTTCTATTTGTGAGGCTGATGCTAAAGTGTCTCTCATAAATAAAAAGCCACTTTACTTTTATCATTGCACAAATAATTAATGCCCATCAATCTAAACTTTCTCTCCTCCACTTTTTATCTCCCTTGTCTTGTTTTTAAACTATCTTGTTTTATTGTTCCTTCAATTTAGAAGCCATTTAGGCTTATCTGATGATATCCATCACTGTGCATTAGTGATGTCTCTGAGCATGCTAAATGGCAACACTCACAAGGAAAAGAACCATTGGATAGATTACTAAATAACACAGTTCCTTTCTCTATAAATTATGCCAAATTACTCTGCAGAAGCCACATTTGGAGGCTGTTAGTCAGCATGTTTACTTATTTATTCATCTGGGCCTGATTTGTTCTTCTATAATGGAAGATGTATAGGAGTGGTGTATATGATGCAGGCCTCCGTCAGTCTTGAAAGACTATGGTATCGTGCTCTGCACTGCATACGCTGCATGAGAAGCACAAAAGCCTGGGTTGGATTGTTATGGAGGATAGGCTGTTACCCAAGCAGCAGATCCCCCCTCTCCACACCACTGAATTAGTCCAATGGAAAGGTAGAGCCAATACGATTGGATCCAGCTGGTGTCGCAGAGCTGAGCTCAGGACAGGAGCTCACCCTGTCTTGTGGGGCTGACCCAGGTCTCGAACCCTGGCCTGCTGGTTAACAGGCACAGCGTCTTAACCACTTGCGCCACCCGTGAGAGGTATATATGATGTAAGATGTATAGCAGTGGTGCGAACCTATAGGATGTGCCCTATGGGTGGCGAACCTATGGGAACCTAGCAAGTACTCAGAGCCCTCTCTGCTGGCACATGGCCATAGTGTTTCCAAACCATTGCTCTAAGCCCAGCACACATGCCCAGAGGTCTGGGCATGCAGCTGGGCCCCAGCGTACTCAGTTGGCTCTGCTCCAAAGAGGAGCAGGGTGCTTCTCTTTGGAGCAGAGCCCCCGATGGCATTGGGCCTGGATCACCATGAGCCCAGTGTGCATGCCCAAATCTCTAGGCATATGCATTGGACACTGGCATGCTCAGTCAACTTTGGAGCAGAGTTGAGTGACTGTGCCAATGCCCAGCCTGGTTCCCCAGAACTCCAAGCATGCAATTTTTTTAACTCTGTATGTATTGTATGTATTGTTTAATATTTGTGTGTTGGTGTTTGTATGTCTGCAGCCGTTGCCGAAGCCAAATTCCGGGTATGGAGTTCATACTTGGCCAATCAATCAATCAATCAATCAATCAATCAATCAATCTATCTATCTATCTATCTATCTATCTATCTATCTATCTATCTATCTATCAAATTTGGTCAGGAGTGCCCTGAGCCCAGTGTACATGCCCAGAGTTCTGGGCATGCAGACAAGGCACAACTGAACTCTGCTCCGAAGAGGAGCACCCTTTTCCTCAGTATCCAGTGCACATGCCCAGAACTCCAGGCATGCACACTGAGCTCAGGGAGCTCCTGACCCAATGCACATGCACGCTGGGCACCGGTGCCATCAGTCAGCACTCGGTGCCAAAAACATTTGCCATCACTGAAGTACAGAATATCTTATAGGATTATTTGTTCTTACAGGATCATCCAGAACCAGTAGGATCATACTCTTATCCTCATCAGAGCTTTGAATGATGTACTATAGAATTTAAATGTAAGGTTAGGCTGAGCATTAATTCTATTAATGTTATATTTTAAAAAAGTAATTACTGTAAATGCTTGTGTCTCTAAAGGTATCTCGGCGCCTGGGCAATATGTTCTACATGATGAATTTTCCTTTATCTGTGCCAGCTTCATCTGCAACAGGCAAACCTTCTGATCCTCCTCCAGATATTGTCTCTCCTCTTCACTGCAACACTGGTGGCGATGCTTTGGGTAGTCCCTGCTCTCAGGACCCTGAGACATCAAAAACAGTGGAGCAGATGGTGGCAGAAAGCAGGGAAAACACATCTGATATAGCTGGTGCTCCAACTGATTTCTCAATGATCAACTATCAGAAAAACTGAAGCTAGTTGTTTTGTGGTATAACCAAGGGCATCACTAGACTCTTGGGAAATTTGGAAACATGAAATAATTTGTGTTCAGTATAGATTGTTACTAAGTTATTTTTAAAAAATTGAAATAAATAATTTGCGTAATTATCTGTGTCTCATCTGCCTCAAAAGGGCAATGGGGGGGGGGCAGCGGAGGAGAGCCATGGAGGAGAGAGGAAGCAAAAGAGCAACTGAGATGTTGGAAAAGGAGGGATGTTTTTTCTGATGAATGTTGTTATATTATATATCTGAAAGTGACAGCTGCGGCCGTTAACAACATAAGAATTTTATTCTTTGGTAAACCAGTGGTTCTAGAGCATTTCAGCCCACCCCCCCTTCTGAAAATGACAATCTGTTTGGGACCCCCAGAAATGATGTCATGGCCAGAACATGATGTGCCATCACTGTGATGCCAGAGCTCCTCCGTGTCTATATGGTAGTAAGTCTCATTTTGTTCAATAAGACTTTCTTCCAGGAAAACAGCCTGAGTGCCTTTTCCAAGATGGCAGTGCTCAGTGCCAGATACCAAGATTGTAGCACCCAGCTTTTTATGACCTCCCCTGAAATGGTGACCAAAGGTGTGCTGACAATTTACTCTGGATTGCAATATGAATATCCCATAGGTTTTCACTAGGTGGTGCCGTAACTACGTCAACGTAAATGTCTCTTACATGTACCTGTAGTTACCCTGGATTGCAGGGATAGTCAATTTTTGCCCAAAATTTATTTTGAATGATTAATCTTTCTCAAATAGTGTGTATCTAGATCTTTCTAAAAAATTGAGGGAAGGGTTACTGTTACTGGAAGCAAGTTTCCTCTTTCCCTCATTCTGAGTGCCGTCCAGGGCTACTGCTGTTTTGAATTTGGCCATCACTACTGAGTGCTGGAGCTTCAACCCCTTCTACGGTCAAGATATTTCACCAGGAACCCTATAAACCTCTAGTGGTACAAGTTCCTGCAGACAGTACCACACGGCCATCTCTAAACAGTATTCACAAGCACAGGAAGGGGGACTCACTTCTGGTGGACATGTCCTATGGCCTGTGCAGGGCACTGGACATGGATACTGATCAACACATCCTCAGGTGGAAGGCTATCAATCCACTCTTCCAGATCAGAGCCATAGAACTGGTGTCATGCAGACAGAGAGGCAAAGGGAACATATTCAATGTTTTGTGGGTTTTCATAATCCCCAAACGGAATGGCAGCCAGAGGGCCATTCTGGATCTGAAATGGTTAAATTATTTCCTCAAACAAGGAAGTTCAGGGTGGAGACATTAAGGCATAGGTTGGGGAACAGTCAGATTAACCCAGTTTGGGTAAAAATGGAAATTCTGGGGTAATGGACGTGCAGAGACACAGCTGGGTATGCATATGAATCAACAGGAGGGACTGGGCAGTGAGTGAAGGCAGCCTCTGCAGCGCACAGGAGCCTGAAAGCTAATGCCCACCCCCAAGCTGCTTCTCCTGCGCTCACTCTCCTCTCCCAACAGGGCAAACACCAACATCTGAGGGGGCAAAGGGGGCTGCATTCCTCTCCTTTCTTCCAATGCCCCGTTGGCTATAAAGGGGCTTACCCCTGAGGAGAGGCCTCCCTGCCTGCCCTGAAAGGGAGATCTCCCCCAGCACAGCACAGGTACAAACCATAGGCGGGGGCAAGATCCTGGATTGTAATCTCCTCCACACTTTCCTGGAAGGAAGCCCCACTAACTGTAATGGGCATTACTTCAGGGGAGACATGCCTAGGATTGGGATCTGTGGCTGCATCCCCTCCACCCTTTCCTGAAAGGAAACCCCACTGACTGTAATGATCTACTGCTCAATAGAAAGACAGGATCTGTAAGAACTCCCGTTCTCTGGGGAGGGAAAAGGTGCATTCAGTAATGGTGTCCTGCCCACCAATGAGACAGGGCCAGACATCACTTTTCTCCTTCCTGTGCGGGGCAGCCCCTCCCATTCTGGCTCTGGCTCCCTAAGGAATAGGGTTACATCCTGCTGCACTCTCCAGAAGCGCAGCCAGTCTCCTTCTTACTTCTCTTCCCCAATAGCCAGGCAGAGGCTGCCTTCTGGCTTTGCCTCCCCTCCAGCCGCTTGCCTTCCCACCACGGCTGGGCGGAGGCCGCCTGCAGGTTTCGCCTCCACTCCAGCTGCTTTTTTTCCACCCACCTCCTTCTCCACCAAAAGGAAGACACATAGAGAGACATTGCGGCTTGTATGGCATCAGTTAGGGTCGCCCTCAGGCTCTGCTCCCTCTCTTTACCTTTCCTCCATGGCCAGTTGGAGGCCACCCTCAGGCTGCCTCCTCACCTGCCCTCCAGCGCAGCCGACATCGCATCCGCCATTTGGTGCCTGATTGTTTCCGCTTTTTTGCTCCGGTGGCCATTTTGTCTGTCCCAACGTTTTCTGAGGTGCACAGTCAGGGGTGGGCCTGGCCCAACCTAACAACTGGTTTGCCGGAAGTAGGCAGGCCAGGTAGGGTCAGGGCAGGGTCAAGGGGCGGGGCGAGGAGCGGTCCCAACCCTGGCGCACTGCGCGTGCGCCAAGGTTAGCACACGTGCAGTTGCATCCTGAAGAGGACGCGACTGCGCGTGTGCCAAGCTTGACGCAAGCACAGTTGCGTCCTGAACGGGACACAACTGAAAGGGCAGTCACGTCCTGTTGAGGACGCGACTTCGCCTGCGCAGACCTTGATTGATGCAAGCGCAGTGGTGGGCTCCTCGGGGGCGAACCGGTTCACCTGCGTTTTGGCCCACCGCTAGCAACCGGATCGCATTGAGTGGTTGATGCACAATCCCTGGTTAGACTGGTAGTCCTGCCTCTTATGGGCAACAAACGCTCTGGTGGAGTTTGGGATAAAACAGTGATAAAAAGAAAATTTGATCTTCCTTTTGTGTAGGAAACATTAACCCTGGCATTAGTCATTTTGGATCAAATATGATATTTTGGCCTATAAGGACCTAAACATTACTTAGAGTCGTCATCCTCTACTTCTTCATCCTCATCATCTGCCTCAGACCAAAAGGACAGGACTTTCTGGGAGCAAAACAGAGGACCCTAACCGCAAACATAATCGGCTTTTCTCCTTGGAGTTATTGGGCAAGATGGTAGACAAGTCATTGTTGTGCCTTAATCTTCATAGAGCCAGTGAACTTGATTCCGATTCTGATCAGGATAAGGCCAAGGCTTTTCCCAAAACTGCTCCAAAACCATCTATTTTTCCTCAGGCCTTCCAAGTACCTTCACTCAGGAATGGCAACCCCATTCCAAGGGACTTGGTTCTCCTTCAAATCAGGACAGTATCTTTGACAGCATCTCTTTCCCTGGTCTCCCCTTGGGTCTCAAGGTATCATGTCAAGATGATCCTGTGGTCCCGTTTTCACCCGAGACCATTGCAACCTATCCTGCATCCCTTTGCGCAGTTATTAGAGAGGAAGGCCACACTGAACTTGAAACTCTCTTCCTGGCTCCAATCATCCCTGGATTGGTGGCTCGATCCACATCGCCTACAGGGGGGAATCAGCCTGGATTCCCCTGACAGGATGATCCTCTTAATGGATGTCAGCAACTGGGGCTGGGGGGCACCATCTCCAATCCCTGAAGGCCCACGGAAGATGGTCTTCAGGGAAGATGGTCGTCAGATACTTTTCAATACTCCATCAACACACTGTAACTCAGAGCGATACACCTAGTTCTTCTTCAGTTACACGACAGTCCATCAGTCCCATATCCTTGTACAGACAGACAATGTTTCGGCAAAAGCCTTCATCAACCGCCAAGGAGGCACCAGGTCCAAGGGCAAAATGAAGGAAGTGACTCAGCTCATCAACTGGAGTCTCACCCCCAAGTGTTTGATCTGATCTCAAGGGTTTTCGGATGGCCAGAGGTGGATTTCTTCACCTCCCTATACAACGTTCAGTGCTCCAATGTGCCAAGAGATTCAAGGTGAGACTGATCCTGGTCACTCTGGACTAGCCTCTACGGTCATGGTATCCAACTATGGTGGTGGGCCCTCCACTCAGGCTCCCAAACAGACCAGAACTCCTTGGACAGGGCCCCCTGACTCATTCCAATCCGAGCATCTATTGTTTAATAGCCTGGCTTTTGAACGGCTGGCACTGGTAAAGAAAGGCTATTCGGAGAGGGTCCTGTCCACCATTCTGGTTCCCAGATACCTCCCCACTAACGAGATCTACGCTTGCACTTGGAAAAGATTCACCTACTGGTGTGAGTCTAAAGGGATCTCAGTTGGAAAGCCTAAGGTAAAACATGCTGGAATTTCTCCAGAAGGGCGTTGACAAAGCTCGGAGCACTAACACTATTAAGAGGCAAGTTTCTATGATCAGTACCATTGTAGGTCCCAGGAAATCTGGAGTTTTCTCCGGCCATTGTAACAACAGGCATATTATAAAAGGTTTGAAACTTTTAAGTCCACCTACAGTACACCGTTTTCCGACTTGGGATCTCCATCTGGTCCTCAAGGACTTGATGAGCTCGCCCTTTTCAACCTCTAGCCTCGGTGTCTGACAGGTTTGTGACCATTAAAACCATCTTATTAGTGGCAATCACTTCAGCCACATGGGTCTTGGAATTGGGGTCCTTTTCTATTAATCCTAACCTTTGCCTGCTCCAGGATGATAGAGTAGTTCTTAGGTTAGACCTCTCCTTTTTACCTAAGGTAAACTCACCTTTTCATAGATCACAAGAATTGGTGTTACCCACTTTTTGCCCTAATCCAAAATCTCATTTGGAAAGGGCTTGGCATCCCTTGATGTTAAACGGGTTCTAAGTTTTTATTTGGAGCATACAAAATATTTTAAGGGGACAGAAGCTCTATTTGTCCTTTTAGGGGGCAAGAAGGCTTCAGTATTGTCCTTTTCCCATTGACTAAGAATAGCCATCTTTGAGGCATATTAGGCAGGAGGGAGAGATCCCCCTGAGGGAGGGATAGCCCATTCAACAAGAGGGGCCACTTCCTCAGCTGTCTTCAAGTACAGACAGACAATGAATCATTGTCTTTAGAATCATAGCGAGGGAAGGGACCCAGTGGATCTAGACTGAATCTGTAGGGCGGCTGCTTGGTCCTCCACAAGCACATTTATACATCACTACAAAATTGACCAGACAACCTCTGCAGTCGCTGCTTTTGGTCGTAGAGTACTCCATAAAGTGGTTTCTCAGTGAAGTGGGTTGCGTCTCTCCCACCCTGAGTGTGAGGGTCTGGTATATCCCAGTCATTACTGAATGCACCTTTTCCCTCCTCCAGAGAAGACAGGAATCTTCTTACCTGCAACTGTCCTTTTCTTAGAGGAGAGGAAAAGGTTCATTCAGGCCCACCTCAGCAGAGACACAATGCAATTTCACTCCTTTTCTGGTTCCCAGGGTTCTTGGTCAGCCTCTAGATGTTCCTGGTCCCGGTTTTTGATAAGATTTTATGAATTCCTTTTCTGAGCTTGTACAAGTTCTCTGTTAGTTGGCCTTGTCTGTTGTGTCTATGCCTTTTCCAGTTCTGTTATTTTGGCAGTATTTATCAAGAAATCTTAGAAGGGTCAACAATGGCAGTGTTCCACTCTTAGGGCTCTGGTATCCAGACTGGGAGAGGCTGCCCTGCACAGGGAGGAGACAAAGCGACGTCCGTCCCTGTCTCATTGGTGGGTGGGGCAAACCCAGTCATTACTGAATAAACTTTTCCTCTCCTCCAAGAAAAGGACATTTGCAGGTAAGAAAATTCCTGCCTTTTTTGGATCAGGCACTTTCACAGACGGCCCCACTAAGAATTCCTGAGAAGGGAGGACCTCTGAGTGGCTGCACTCCTCTCTGCATTCAAAGTGGCTGCTAGGCCAGCCACTGGGACCCTCAGAGCCCAATCCTATGCTTGCCTACTCAGAAGCAAATCCCATCCTAGTCAATGGAGCTTACTCCCAGGTAGGTATGGATATGATGGCAGCCTCAGAGCCCAATCCTATGCATGCCTACCCTGAAGCAAGTCCCACACCAGTCAGTGGAGCTTGACTATTGCCTCTGAACCCAGTACAATGTATGCTTACTCAAAAATAAGCCCCATCCTAGTCAATGGGGTTAATCCCAGGAAAGTGTGGATAGGATAGCAACCTGATTGCAACCAATTTTATGCATGCTTTCTCAAGTCCTGTCACAGTCAATGGGGCTTAGTTCCAGGGAAGTAAGGATTGCAGCCTGAGAGCCCAATCCTATGCATTCCTACTCAGAAGTACGTCCCATCCTAGTCAATGGGTCTTACTTCCAGAGAAGTGTGGATAGGATTGCAGCCTCAGTGTCCTTACATCACAGTTAGTTTGGACCTGTGGGAAGTGAAAGAGACCTGATGAGGGCTGCTGGTAGCTTCATCGAAACACGTGGAATCCCCATCATTTCCAAAGAGCAGTGTGGAAATATCTTCAATAACAGTTTGTCAGATATTTAATATTTTTTCATTAATATTTTAAAACTTGCTTAAAACATAATCTAGCTTTGTGAACCTCTTTTAGTGTTCTTATTTGAGTATTTAACACATGAATTATTAAACTACCTTTTAATATACTTGAAATGGTCATTAGGTCATAGAACCAATTGTTAATTTATTTGAAGCCCACCACTGACCTAAGCCATAGGTAGATCTAGATCAGTGACTATGATTTATTGATCTAGATAAGTGACTCACCCCCCCCCCAACACCCTTCATTTAATGACATAGAAGCTTGGACTCACTCAGAGGCACCAGTCCTGTTTCTTTAAGTACCTATGGGCGCGCACCAGCTGGAACAACAACCCAGCTTTGACACTCTATGTAATCTTTGACTTTGGGGCTCCTCATTGGCTTCTTTCTAGAGTTCTTGGCTTCCTCCGGGGGGAGAGTCTTCCATTGATGAATCTTCTTTCTCTGGTTTCTCGGGGCGGGGGGGGGGGGTCTTCCCTTCTCCTGAACTATTCGGCATGGCTCACATTAAAACATAAAAACATAAATAGAACATTCAATTTAAAACAATTAAAACATATACGCTAAAAACAATACAAACAACAGCCCCCCAAACTCTGCGCCATTAAAATGCTTTTTTAAAATAAAAGGTTTTTCGGCTCCGCCTGAAGCTCTGTATTGAGGGAGCTCTCCTCAGTTCTAAGGGGAGGGAGTTCCAAAGCCGGGATGCCACCACTGAGAAGGCCCTATCTTTGGCCGCCACACCTCTCACCTGTGTATATACCGTATATACACCAGCTGACAGCCATAGCATCCGCTAGATGTCTCTTATGTGCAAAGAAGAATGCCAAACAGGTACTTACCAAACCAGGTGGACATCAAAGAATAGGCAGCACACCATCTGAATCCCTAATCACTGACTTCACTGAGATGCCAAGATGTGGACCTTACAAGTACCTGCTGACTTTTATTTGCACCTACTCCAACTGGCTTGAAGCCATTCCCACAAAAACAGAGCAAGCCAAAGAAGTAGCAAATGGTCTATTGCAAGAAATAAAACCTAAATTTGGTTTACCCACTTGGTTTGGAGTGACAGTGGGGTGAGTTTTGTGCAAAAAACAATACAGGACCCGTCTAAAACTCTAGGAATCACAAATACAGTGGTGCCTCACACAGAGAGCTTAATTCATTCCGGAAGCATGCTCTTTAAGTGAAACGCTCTCTAAGTGAAGCGGGTTTTCCCACAGTAAACAATGGAAACTCAGACAATTGGTTTCATAACCCAAAAAATATTCATATAAAAATATTAACTGTATGTGAAAATGATGACAAAACACAGAAATTGAATTCAAAACACTATAATATAATACAGACCACAATTACTGTAATAAAACACTATAATATTCTGTACAGTAAAAAAGAAAAGAAAAACCTTTACGGCCAAGGATGACCAATTTTCACTAAAAGAGTCACTGGTGTCTTTTGGAGCATCTTTAACAAGGAACCTCTCTCTGTGTGAGATCTATCTATGCAAACTAGATAGGCAATCTGCAACAGCAAAGGGGCCAGATCCAATGCTGTCTACTCAGAATCAAGTAGAATCTACTCAGAATCAAGGCTTACTCACAGGAAAGTGTGTAGGATGCAACCTCTTTCCAAGTCTGCATGAAGTGCAACAGCAGGAGGTCAAGTTCCTATGCTGTCTACTTAGAATCAAGCCCCATTAAATCCACTGGGGCTTACTCACAGAAAAGGAAAACTGCAGGCAGGGAAGGTGGTGGTGATGGGGAAGAGGGGTGGTTGTAGTGGGGTCTGGGGGGGGGACTTCCTTGGGGGGAAGGGGAGGTACTCTGCACATGAGTTACATGCTCAGAGACCATGGGTGCCATCCTAGCCAATACAGGCCAACACAACTCATCTTTTTCTTGCTCCTGTGGTAGCGTGTGGAAGGTGCTGCATGTCTGTGCACTGGTCAAACCCCAGGATTAGCTCAATAGTGTCTTATGTCACTTTTGTGACACCCACAGGTCAGTACAGGACTTGTGCTGGGACTTATGCTGGACTAACTGGGGATTTGGATTGCGGCCAGAGGGTGGCACTCTGCACAGTCAGATACAGACTCCCTCACCAGTTCAGAGATGGGGAGGCACTCTGCACATACTCAAACTCAGGGGACAATCTGCACATGCTCAAAGACACAGGAAGGCAGAGACATGCTCTGAGCTGGAGAGACGCACTCTCTGTACATGCTCAGAGGGAAGAGGCACTCTGCACTGTGTTCAAAAACAAGGCACTCAGAGGTGGAGGGAGGCACTCTGTGCTTGCTCAAAGGGAGGCACTCTGCACATGCTCAGACACAGGAAGGCACTCTGTTCACGCTCTCTGTACATGCTCAGAGGGAAGAGGCACTCTGCACTGTGTTCAAAAACAAGGCACTCAGAGGTGGAGGGAGGCACTCTGTGCTTGCTCAAAGGGAGGCACTCTGCACATGCTCAGACACAGGAAGGCACTCTGTTCACGCTCTCTGTACATGCTCAGAGGGAAGAGGCACTCTGCACTGTGTTCAAAAACAAGGCACTCAGAGGTGGAGGGAGGCACTCTGTGCATGCTCAAAGGGAGGCACTCTGCACATGCTCAGACACAGGAAGGCACTCTGTTCACGCTCTCTGTACATGCTCAGAGGGAAGAGGCACTCTGCACTGTGTTCAAAAACAAGGCACTCAGAGGTGGAGGGAGCATTCTGTGCATGCTCAAAGGGAGGCACTCTGCACATGCTCAGACACAGGAAGGCACTCTGTTCACGCTCTCTGTACATGCTCAGAGGGAAGAGGCACTCTGCACTGTGTTCAAAAACAAGGCACTCAGAGGTGGAGGGAGCATTCTGTGCATGCTCAAAGGGAGGCACTCTGCACATGCTCAGACACAGGAAGGCACTCTGTTCACGCTCTCTGTACATGCTCAGAGGGAAGAGGCACTCTGCACTGTGTTCAAAAACAAGGCACTCAGAGGTGGAGGGAGCACTCTGTGCATGCTCAAAGGGAGGCACTCTGCACATGCTCAGACACAGGAAGGCACTCTGTTCACGCTCTCTGTACATGCTCAGAGGGAAGAGGCACTCTGCACTGTGTTCAAAAACAAGGCACTCAGAGGTGGAGGGAGCACTCTGTGCATGCTCAAAGGGAGGCACTCTGCACATGCTCAGACACAGGAAGGCACTCTGTTCACGCTCTCTGTACATGCTCAGAGGGAAGAGGCACTGCTGATGCTTTGAGACGCCCTCAAAGGAAGGCTGGAGGGCGTGTTGTGGCCCCTCCCCTCCTGACAGCCCCCCCTGAAGCCTGTAGCGCCCTCCGGAGTGGGGCGTTGGGGGGAGGGAGGGGAGAGCAGGGGGGGTGTTGGGGCTCCTCAGCGCCGCCTCCCTCTGTGGCGTCACTCCTGGCCCTCCCCCCTCTGCTCTGCTCTGCTCTGCTCTCGCGAGGCTGCGCCGCTGGGCCTGAGCCTGGGCCAGACCGGCAGCCCTCCCTCCTCCGCCCCTCCCTCCCGGCTCGGCCCACGTCACCCGCAGACACACCGGACAACATGGCGGAGCGGAGGAAGAACAGGAAGCGGGTCCAGGTACGCGCCCCCCACCCCCACCCCCACCCCCAGCTGAGCCCCAGGACCCCCCACTGCCCCTGGGTGGAAGACCAGCACTGCCCCCCCAGCCTCTGAGAGTGGGGAGACTCTGCACACACACATGTAAATATACATACATACAGGCACATAATATATATATGCACACTCATAAGTACACATATACACACACATGTGCACATTATATGCATATATATGTATTTGTGTAAGGTTATAATATACACACACACACACACAAATATACACATGTGCACATAATATATACACACATGCATACACAACATACTGTGTACATTTATATACACACACATACATACGCACACATATTTTCATATACACACATGCACATGCATATATTCCTGCACATACACAGGCATGTCCACACACACACACACACACACATCTATACACAACCTTACACAAATATCTATGCTCACATTCTTATATTTATTATACAGTTGCATTTTGCATACATATATAAACACATGTTTACACACATACAATCATATGCATATATATTTATGCATGTATATGTGTGTGACATATGTTAATATATACACATGTACACCCGTTTTTATATACACGCATAAATATATGTACACACACTTCCTTATACACAGACACGTTCATATTTATACACATGTACAAGTGTCCTTCCGCTTTCCGATGGTTCATTTTCTGACAATCCACTCTTTCAACACCTTTCAATTATACCCAGAATTCATTCTTTCAACACATGTTCCACTCTTTCAACCTCTCTCAGCAGTTGTAAAGGCCAAAATTCCCCTCCCCCGTGTGGCAGCTCCCTGAATGAAGTTACTGAGAACCCATTTGCAGAAACCTTTGTGTGGAGCAAGATAAAAGCGGCGTTTGCAGTTTGCTGGCTGAAAAAGCTTCGGAAGCAGCATTGAGAAGTGATATATAAATACTATAGATAGATTTATAAACCAAAATAGGTTCCATTTTTCAACAGTTTCACTTTTGGCCAGTGCTCCAGTCCCTAACCCATCCAATAACTGGGGGGCGGTGCCTGTTTGTGTGTAACATGCATGTGTATATTAATATATACACATTTATTCCCATACTTATTCATTTAATATACATATGTACAGCACGCATATACACACACGCATGTATTTACATTTACACACACTCTTACAAACACACATCTATACACCCATTCATATATTCACATCTATATAGTTGCATATTCAGTCAGTCTCAGGCCTCCGTCAGTCTTGGAAGACTATGGTATCGTGCTCAGTGCTGCATATGCTGCATGCGAAGCATGAAAACCTGGGTTAGATTGTTATGGAGGATAGGCTGTTACCCAAGCAGCAAATCCCCCTCTCCACGCCACTGAGTTAGTCCAATGGAAAGGCAGAGCCAATACGATTGGATCCAGCAGAGCTGGACTAAGGACAGGAGCTCACCCTGTCTTGTGGGGCCAACCCAGGAATCAAACCCTGGCCTGCTGGTTAATAGGCACAGCGTCTTAGCCACTTGGCACCGCCCACAGTTGCATATTACTTACATGTTTATAAACACTTGTTTACACACATATGTACAGGGTGGCCCATAAGTCCCTACCCATCCATATATCTTATGTATCCAGCATAATAACATATGGATGGGTAGGGACTAACAGGCCACCCTGTATATTCCCATGCATGTATATATACACACATATATGTGTGTAACACATATACACATAGATATGTGTATACACGTAGATATACTCATGAATATGTAACATAAATACACATAGATATACACATGAATATGTAACATAAATACATAAATGTGTATCTATACACATAGATATACACATGAATATATAGCATAAATACATAAATGTGTATCTATACACATGGATATGTAACATAAATATATTTATTAATGAAAATGTAACATAAGTACATTTATTCCCATTACCGGATAATATGTGTGTACATATGCAGATGAATAAGTTTAAGTGTATGTGTGTTTGTATATAAAAGAGGGAAGAAGTACATGTATGAATATTAACTGTATTTACATACCACTTTAAACAAAAATGTTCAAAAGCACATTTACAGATAAATCAAGTAAGTAATGAATATCTGAAGGTACATTTATATGTATATGATTGTGTGAGATGATAGATGGATAGATATGCAGAGTGAGAGATCTTGGGCATGGGGTCCAAGTGTAAACACAAAATTCATTTCTATACTTCATATATACAGTTGGCTTAGAGCATAAGCCTAACCATATCTACTCAACAGTAAGCCCCATTGTGTTCAATGGGGCTTACTCCCAGGAAAGTGATTTTAGGATTGCAGCTTTAGTGGTTAAAGGTGCTGTGTCTGAAGATTGGCAGGTCAGCGGATCAAGACCCAAGAATTGCAGGATGGAGCGAGCTCCCTTTACTTGCCCTGCTCCTGCCAACCTAGCAGTTTGAAAGCATGTAAATGGAGGTAGATAAACAGATACAACTTTGTTGGGAAGGTAACAGCATTCTATGCCCGTGTGGGCCCCACAAAGGCATCTTTGGACCACGCTGGCTCTTTGGCTCTAGAAACAGGATGAGCACCACATCCTAAAGTTGGTTACAACAAGTGGAGGACACCTTTATTTTTATATACAGTACACCTTATACCTGAAGTTAATTTTATACAGTGCTTGAAATAATAGTGTGCATGAATCAAGGTTTGTGCATGCAGCATTTCCTCCTTACAGTCCTTGCATCACAGCCTTTCTCTTTTTCCTCTCTTCCAGTCACCCTTTCTTCCAGGTGGCTTCCCCATTGAGGCCTCTCCTCCCCATAGAAATCTTCCATCACAGTCCCTTCTGCAGTTTCAGTCCAACAACGTATATAACACCCTAGCACAACTTTGCTGGATTGTGCTCCCAAATGTAAATGCTTTCCCTTGTAACACCTTTCAACATCACCCTCCCGTCATAATATTTGCTTTCCCACTACTTGACTTAAAGTGTATCCCCCTTCTTGACACTTTTCACCACTTAAATGATTTTGCAAACCTATTGATTTAAGTTCCTTAAACAGTTATCACACTCTCCCCCCCCCACCTTGCTTAGAAGACTATCTGCTTCACTTGCTTCCAAATGCAGGCTTGGCATTTGTTCTCATCACACTCACAGCTGAATGTTTGTCGAGTACAGAGACACCTGCTGTTTCACCACATCTCAATCCCCATGTTGTGGCACACTCCTGGATGCCATCCTGTTGCATTCAAGTAGCAGGTTATCACCTCGCTGGTGGATTTTGCAAATTCTAGCACACTTCCCTCCCTACTCTGTCATGCATTCACACCTCTTGTGTTGTATATGCATTCACATACACCCATTGCGCACACATAGTGATGTTTTTTGGATTGTCCAGATGTGGTGACAACCCATGAATGAGTCACGTTTTCCTCAGTCGACTGCAGTAATTATTCTTTTTCTCCTTATAAGAAGGAAGAAACTGAAGATCTCTTTCTCCCCCTCCCAGTTCAAACCTCAGTGTTGTAAAGCCTCCTACCATGTACTGCACATATTATGAATGCCACATACCCTTGCGCATTACATCTATTTGCAGTGAAAAGGTTTCACATACTCAAAATGGTCTGGGCTAATGAAGCTTTGCTGTTTTTAATGAGGGTTTTAGTAGAGGGCAGGCACCTATTGACGTGGTAAAATTTAAAAAAAAGTTGAAAAGCAGTTCTCTTTCAATATGGCTCAGAGTAGGAGTATTGTGTGGACAATAGTCATGAACTAGTTGTGATCAGCCATGCATGACACCTTGTTTTGCAAATTTCTGCTACATTAACTGCTGGCTGCAGTCTGTAAAAGTGTAGCAATAGTTGTTTCCACACTGAACTTTGTAAAATATACAAGCAGAACACAGTGTGCCAAACTACATGATACATGTTGCGTATTTGGCTTTGGATTTCTGGATCATTTTTCTTAAAACAGGGCATAGAGGCCCTGAAATGCAGCAAAATCACAAGGGTGTGGTGGCAGTGACTTATTTTTTTGTCTCTGCTTTAGTACCGATCAGGATTATGCCTCTGTGTCCATCAATTACAACTATTTAAGATAGACACTTGACGTGTGATACTGCAGCGCTGGTCTGAATTAACTTTTTTACCTATATTTTCTGGTCATGTATACGTTGGAGCACCAGGGTTCGAGACCCGGGTCGGCCCCACAAGACAGGGTGAGCTCCTGTCCTTAGCCCAGCTCTGCGACGCCAGCTGGATCCAATTGTATTGGCTCTGCCTTTCCATTGGACTAGTTCAGTGGCGTGGAGAGGGGGGATTTGCTGCTTGGGTAACAGCCTATCCTCCATAACAATCCAACCCAGGTTTTCGTGCTTCACATGCAGTGTATGCAGCGCCGAGCACGATACCATAGTCTTTCAAGACTGATGGAGGCCTATTCGTTGGAATCAGATCCTTAATGAAATTGAGGACTTAACTGGTCATGATTTGCCTCTTAATCCCAAAATAGTATTGCTAGGTAATCTGAAAGATTTAATCCCCAGAGGATTACGCTAAAATGGTAATGTGTTTATTAACAGTCACGAAAAAGAAGCATAGCAGTAAAAAGGAAATACAAGCTCACCAATCTAGCTGAAGATTCAGTCACTTGCATCCATGGCAAAATTAGTGTATTGTAGTAAATCTAAAGAAAGACTTGGACAACACTCCTCCTTTAGTGCTGATTTGACACAGTTCTTTATGTCCTGGGATGATCCACAGCTGTTCTGGTCAACAGGAGCAGTACATTCTGGGCCTGTCAGCTCCTATTATCTGCTTGTTAGATTAACTATATATTTTATAGTGCTGTTCTGTACAGTGCTTAACCTTCAAAAAAACAGCTCCTCAGTGCTATCATCAACTGGTTATTGGAACACTAAAGTTCGTGCTGACATTGAACCTTAAGTTCTGTTTGTTTTTTCAGTTTCTTGAATAAATGCATTTGCAATTAACTGATATTCTGTACATTTCCTGCATTTTTCTGTTTTCATAAAAAGATATTATTTAAAATAAAAACAAAATTGGAAGAGCATCGTGCTTGCCCTACATGTGTTTCCTTACATAGGATAATCAATATGCACAAACAATGTAGATAAAATTAACCCTATTTAAAAACCAGACCCCCCAAAAATTAAAAATTCCACCAGGGTTTGCAGTGGTTTGTCACCAGTTTTCAGATGACATCTTTGTTAATTGTGACTGTTGTGGGGAAGCTGTGACTGTTGTGAATCAGTGTTTGGAGTCTGAAGCAAGCAAGCCAAAATTAAATTTGGGCATACCAAATTCTTTTGGTATGAAGACCTGTTGGTGCAGTTTTGATGCATCAGTCTCTCCTTATTGGATTAAACTTCCCTTGAAGTATTGGGTATTCAGTTTGGGAATGCTCCTGGACCTGTTAATTAAGTGCTCTGAATTTGCAAGTGTTATTTGTGGCCCAGAGTGATTTTTGTCCATCTTAGGTTTGTACACCAACTAGTCACACCTGTTCTCATCCTAGGGCCTAGGCAGACCTTGTAGCAGTTACGCATGCCTTAGATTGCAGTAATATCCAGTGGTTCTCAAATTTTTAAGCACTGGGACCAATTTCTTAGAAAATGATAATCTGTTGGGACCCACTGGAAGTGATAGCATGACCAGAAGGATGTTTTGTAATCGTAGGCTATAATCCTATCCACATTTACCAAAAGTACGGTAAACCCAATTAAAAACATACACATAGTAGTCTACATGTAGTATCCTACATATCTGTAACATTTTCCCAAATGCATCATACCATGGTAGCATCCAGTCAAATATACAGTATTTATGGTAAAAATGAATGGGTTCGCAACCTACAGTTTGAGAAATATTGCTGTGGACAATTAGTATGGAAAAATCCCATTGAACTCAATAAGCCTTACTTCTGACATGAATAGGATTGCAATATTAGACGCAGAAGAGTGCTGCTTGTTGGTGTAGTTGTTTTTTATGTCCTTTCTCATTTTTGTGCTTTTATTTTGAAGTGTTTTTCAAGCCACTTTTGGATTTTTTGGTTGTATTTTAATTCTTCTTGTGGCTTTTAACACACAAATCCCTGTTATCATACGAAAAGAGGAGGGTATGAAACACAAATGAAACTGGTTTTTTATAATAGTTTTCTTTGGTATCAGTACTGAACAAATCTTTACTAGTATTTCATCAGGTCCTAACCTCTAGTAATATCATTTTTCTTTCATCTGTTTCCCACACACATAAAGGGTCTTTCTGATTTTAATAGAACTGAATAGATCTTATGTATCAACCCCTTTGATTCTGAAGATCTTGTAGTTTTAAGTTTTATTTTCTTTGTCCCTTGTTATCTACCAGGTTTCCATTCTGGAATTTCCCCTTATACCTCTCCCCCATGGATAAAAATCCTGGATTAAAAAATGGTGGCAAAGTAAATCTAAAGACCCACTTTCATTGCTTCTGATGGAATAAGATTGTGCCTTTACATCCGCAGGGGTTTGATTCTGGAACTCTCTGCTGATACCAAAGGTGTTAAAGCAATTTTTTAAAAGAAAAAGGTGTGGCTCTTTACAGTGGTTTAAAAGCAGCTTTTTTACTGTTGTAGAGAAGCAATCAGTGCAGAGAACCCACTGCCTTTGCCAGGCCCAGCTGAAGAATGGAATGGCTGCATGACTTTCTCTAATAAAAACTAGTGCTTCTAACATGCAGAAGTAGAAAAAGTAGTCTCAAATTTCTCATTTTCTCAATCATCCCATTTGAAATAATAACATTGTTAGAATTTAATCATGATGATCTAAAAAGAAAAATAAACCACAGAATATTTTCAATTCCTTATTATAAAATCTTGAATTTAAAGATGACAAATTTGGAACTAATTAAGATTTAAATTTGGACTGAGTTGACATGTTTGCTTTTAATATGGCAAACACAGTGTTAATTTCTTTCCTATGTTTGATATCCTAATTAAGAGCACAATCCTAACTGTGACTACTCAAAAGTAAGCCCTATTGCGTTCAATGGATCTTACTCCCAGGAAAGTGTCTTTAGGATTGCAGCCATAGAGCATAATCCTAACATGTCTACTCAAAAGTAAGCCCCATTGTGTTCAATGGGTCTTACTCCCAGGAAAGTGTCTTTAGGATTGCAGCCATAGACTTATAAGTGACAAGCCTTACGGTTGCTGCTCTTTATCCAGAAAGAATTAGTTGATCATTGCTGTACATCTCCAGGCATAGTTGTAAACTTTGATGCTAGATGTACTAGTCTTAAAAGTTTATGTAACTGTGATGTAGCAACCTTAACAGCACAATCCAAAAGTTATCTTGGGCTGCCACAAGTCCCTTGCACAATTCCAGGAGTGTCACCTAAATGCAGCAAAGCACTTTTGCACCACTTCTTCAGTCAGGCCAGCAAACAGATGGGGGAGGGCAGCAAGAAGATATGCAGGGCTGTACAGGGCAGGTGGACAGCATACTTGGATGGGAAGTGGGATCACAACCCACTTCCCTGAGTGACACAGACCAGCCTCTGGCAGAACTGAATAGACCCTTCCTCTCCAATTTCTCATATTTTTGCAATCAAAAAATTTACAGAATTTCTAAGAATCTGAAATTATTTGAAAATGTTTTGCTGGATTATCCATGGATTTGCTAATGTTAAGCAGTTGAGTTGCAAACTAAATCCCAAATATTGCCTCATGCTTAGCTACCAGAACAGGTTTGATAGTATCCATAGAAAATAAAGGGTAACTACTACCCCTATTTAATGAAGTTGGCAGAGAGAACGCTACTTGTTAGCAGCCTGGTTTACATTAATTGAATTAGCTGAACCCAATAAGAGCAGTGTTACCCTCCCCCAAATTAATTGGTGCTTTTTATAGGTCATTGATTGTATTCCAGGTAGTCTAATTAATTGCTTGCATATGTGTCTGAATTAGTTAGGGATGTTTAAAACTGAAAGATTGAGGCTAATTGTACATATCTAAGACAACTGTCCATGCGTTACCTGTATTTCAGATGTATTCAGCATATTTTAAGGATTTCAAAGCAAGTAGAGTTAACAATGTTAACAATAACAATGCAGAAGCAGCTACAACAGCCACTGTACCGGTTCTTCTGAACTCATTGCATTGTTTCTAGGAATTCACCAAGGTGAATGTGGAAGAATTTGAAAGATGCCACGTCTTCCTCATTTACATTATTGCCTCATCAAGCCATGCAGACTGTACACTTTTCAAGCAGCTCTCACTCCTGTCTGTTCTTCAGCTTTTGGAGTAGACTTACCCGCTTTGCTACATGTAGTAAAGTGTCCACTGCGTGTGTTCATTTTCTTGAACCCATTCACTTCTCCTCAAAGGCTTCATGTGGGAATCTGAAGATGGAAACCAAGAGGACATGTTTCCATTTTGTCCACAACTGCCTCCTGATCTCTGTGGAAATGAGGTGCTGGTTAATTTGGGGTGGGGAAAGTGAGAGGGTTGATTTTATTGTGTTTTATTTTAAAAAATACATCTGCCTATTTTTTGCACATGTGTGCATTCACTTCTTATCTCCAAATCATGTATTGAGGACTCTGACCCATGTGTCATTTGGGATTAGTGTCATTAAGTATTATGGTGGTACAACAATTATTGTGCCAAAATAGTGGCAAAAAGTCTGACAATAGGAGGTACCTGTTAACTGTTTGTGCATCAGCATTGGAAATAGGTTTTCTAGGAACTCATGACAGGACTTTTTATATTATGGATCCTAGCTTGTGAAATTTCCATACAGCTGAGAACAGGACATCCCTTTCTTTACTGATGTTCTCTTTTGGTGTTAAAACACTTTGTTTGCTGCATCAAGCTTTCATTTTTTAAGTTTTCAGCTCTATGAATGCTTGATTTGGCTCTTATTGGTTGTTGAATCCTCTTTGGTTTGCATTAGAGATTCCCAATCCTTTGTCATGGTGCCTCTAGGCCAAAAGAAACACCTTGAAATAAAATTTAAAATACCCCGTGGTGCTCCTGTGTGGTCTGCTGTGCACTGGGACGTTGCAGCATCCAGTTTGGGGACTGCAGCATTAGACTGAAGCTGTTTAGCTAATTGTTTTGATCCTGTGGTTCTCTTATTGATTTTTCTACTGGTTTATGTTAGGTTGTAAGCTCCCTTCAGTGTTTTGGATCAGGTCAGGAAAGGCAAGTCAAACATTTTTAAATAAAGACTTGTTGAATTTATCATGGCCATTGCTGAGGGAAGCAACTATTTGGGTGGCCGGTCAGCACTGAATTTTATTCCTTATTCAATAATATCTGTAGCAGTATTTCCCACACTTTTTAACA
Source organism: Cryptoblepharus egeriae (assembly GCA_030015325.1). Taxonomy (NCBI): domain Eukaryota; kingdom Metazoa; phylum Chordata; class Lepidosauria; order Squamata; family Scincidae; genus Cryptoblepharus; species Cryptoblepharus egeriae. The sequence goes on from JAREYC010000006.1 coordinate 88,305,343, forward strand.
CTGAGACCCATTTTTTAAAATGACAGTCTTTTGTGACCCACATACCTTAGGTAGCCAAAAAGACAGATAATTATAGAAAAATATTTTATTTATTAATAATTAAACAATTATTAATTAATAATATTTGGGATCCTGAGGCTGCTGGGAACCTTATATAGTGCATGTCTCTGCAGACATTTGTTGGACTTCCCTCGAAATGGAGTTCAAGAACCATTTCCCAAGTATTTAGTCATTCAGAGTTTTCTGAAGGCTGGAGGGCAAGATGTACAGTCAGAAATTCCAAAAGGGGTTCATGCTGATTTTAAAAGGGGTTAAAACTGGATTCACAGATGATGTATTACATGCCAATAACTAGAGAATTAGAAAATGTTATTATATGAAGATGACCTCATACCACAGGTTAGTGTTCCAATGATAAGAATTCTGTCTCCAGCTGGATTGTCTGCTGTGGCAAGATTGCTTGCAAAGATCTTTTTAAAAAATATTTCAGAAAATTTTCACAACACAGTAAAAATTGTTTCACATCCTACTGGTGGATCCTCACCAACTGTTTGGGAGACATTGATCTATACAGTACCCTAGTTTGTATTTGTGAGGTTCAGATGTATTTACAGGATAGTTTTTACACAAGCATGACCTTTATTATAATCTGTTATAATTTTGCAACGGCAGGCAAGAAACAACTCCATCCAACAATAAACTTGTTCCACAGGCTCAACATAAATTTTTAATGACGTAGGTAGAAGACGTTTTCTAACTTTAACAGAGTTTTAGCTTGCTTTTATTAGTTACTTGTTCATCCATTCAGGAATTGCCTAGCTGCAATCTGTTTGTTGTTTTGTTTAAAGCTAGCGTATTCCTCCCATTTGTTCTTCGCTTTTTGATAAATGAAATATTAAAAGAGAAAAATAGAGCTGGTGCAATCCATTTCAATTCAGATGGGAGGGTGGTTACCTTCATAGTCTCAGAAGTTTTTGAATTTAACATACGTTAAAATTCAGGAAAAAGTAAGATGCCTGTATATTTTTGTTTTGCCCAAAAAAATTCCTGGCCCAAGATATAGGCCACCAAAGATGGCGCCCCGGGCACCATTTCTCACTTGCAATTTTCAACAAAAATTTTAAAGTGCTCGTTCTCTGGAACGGTGCAAGATATTTTGTCGTGGTTTTTTTATTTGAAAGATAATATTTTTCTGTTTAAAATGATACACTCCATTTTGAAATATGTGTTCGACTTTTCTTGCTGCAGCCTTCTGAATTTTTTTTAAAAAATAAAAATAATTTTTTTCTCAAAAATGCCAATCCCAAAATTTTTGATTTTTTTTTTACTGTTGATCAGTACCATTGAGTACCACATTCCCTGTAAAGGAGAACTTCCACTTTTGAGTTTAACAGGTGAAAAGGGGCACAACGTGTTTTCTCCCTATACTTTACATTGAATTGATGACTCAACATTCCAGTCCCTGGACCTAGAAGTGTGAAATGTGGATGAGGCGGAATGTTAATGAATCACCAAATCTTCAATGTGACCACTGAGGCATCTTCAAACAACACTGGCTCTTTGGCCTTGTAATGGGGATGAGCACCACTCTGTAGAGTTGGTCACGACTATCAGGGGATACTTTTACCTTTAGTTTTTAGGGGAAGAGTTTTTAAGTTTTAACTTACTTTTTGTGAAGTATGACAGAACCGGCAGAATAATCACACCAGAAAATTGTCTTAGGGTGCAATCCTGAGTAACTACGGGGAGTCCTTGCTCCGGTGTAAGAACAATTTGCTCTGGATTGCAATATGGATTTCCCATAGGTTTTCACTAGGTGGTGCAGTAACTACGGGTGCACGTAAAGTCTCTTACGTGCACCCATAGTTACTCAGGATTGTAGGGTTAGTGTGCACTGGATCCTTCATATTTTTCAGTTCAGTGAACCTGTTTTATAGGTCACTCTGGCACATCTATGTAGCCAAAAACTGGATTAGTGGAGCAGCAGAGCGAGGGGAGTTCAAATAGTCAGAGGATTCTCCACCTTTTGTCTTCTGCTAAGGTTTCCTTGTCTTGGTGTGCTTGCCTGCCAATATAAAGAAGGAGCCCTGGCAGTGTTCCTTCCTCATAGGTACCCGATCTATGTATCATGATAATAAATCATGATAAATTCATTTCAACCCAGAAGGTTAATCTGCATTCTCATATATTTCTCTGTATTGGATTGTTTTCTCATGAAAATGCAATTATAGTCACAGTATTGCACAAACAACCATGATGTAGGCAAAATAGAGCAGGTTTGGGAGTTGGACTGAGACCTGGAAGATCCAGGTTCATGAAGCTTCCTGAGTGTCCTTGGGCCAGTCACTCTCAACCTCACCTACCTTACAGTGTTGTTGTGAGGACAAAAGGGTAAAAGCTTTGTAAGCCACCTTCGGAATTTACATTGGCATGGGAAAGGCAGGGTATAAATTTCTTAAATAATAATAAAATAAAAAAGACTGAAACCTCATAACTTTATTCAGTTCTGTTTTCTATACTTTGAAAGGGTTTGATGAGCTCAGTGTTTCTGATTGAATTTCAAAAATATCACTCCAAAATTGGGTTTAAATGGATTCAAAGGCACTAGTTGTATGCTGGTTCATGCTTGCATGTACATCATGTGATTCCTCTGTCCCTTAATATTTCAAGGCATGTTGACTCCCAGGTGAAACTTTTAATTGATGCCATTAAAAAACACTGAAAATATGAAGTTGGTCCAGTTACGTCAGTGTCCAGCTTTATATCAAGTTGGTTCAGCTAGTTCAATGTCCTCTACACCACTTTTCTTCAACCTGTCAATCACAACCTCAGGCCTCATTTGTGGGGTCACAACTACCATTCAAAGGCTGTGCATGGATCCAATCCAATAATGATATAGACTTGTCAAAACTAAGTTCTTGATATCATCCTGCAGAGCCTCTTCTTGCTGTCTTGCTCTGCAACTCCTAAGGCTTGGCCTTTCTGAGACTGCTACCTCACAGGATTGTTGTGAAAAAGTGGAGAGAAACATTGTGGACAGGTGAACAGATTGTGTCCCAGAGGTGGAAGAATCGACAGTGGTTTTCAGTTATACTTTATTGGGGTCATTGCATGAGAAAGAATGAAACTCACTAACCTACACTGATTGACAGTAGCTCTCCAGAATGCTAGATTTGTGACTTTATTCATTCAAAACATGTTCCTAGAACTGAACTATGGCTTCCTCCCTTGTGTTTAATGAGGGGGGAAGTGTTACAGAATGTAGTCTTTGATCTGTAATTCACACATTAAAGAGTTAGGCATATTCAGCCTGTTGCAACAAAAAAAGCTAAAAGTGTTGTGACATCTTAAAGATTAACATTTGATGTGGCATACATGTGCACAATAGAAAAAAAACATATGTCATAAAGGCACTATTAACCTTTAAGTTGCCACAGAATGGTTGCTTCTATTCACATATGGAAGTAGCCTCAAATGATTTAAGGAGCATTTGTGAACTGATGTTTTTTGCATTCTCTTTGCTTTGGAATGAATGTACTTAAAACTAACTTTCCATTTTCAGTTCTGAATGTACTGGAACATTCAGTTCTACTACAGTATTGCTTCCTTATCTCAGTAAACCCTTATTCCTCTCCTGTCGTATTCCCTTTTCTATTCATGGAAGATCTTTACATTTTGACCTCATTACTGAACTTCAATATCACATGATGATACAAGGTTGATTATTCAAAGTACTGTATCTACATTTTGAAAATTGGTTACATAGCAATACGTGGAAAAAGATCTGGTGCTTTTTTAATATTTGAACCCAAATAGAAAAGTTTTAGTTTCAAGCTTACAGTTGCAGTTGTTTTGTGTTGCAGGAGGTGGGGGAACCATTCAAAGAAGAAAAGGCTGTTGCTAAATACCTGCGTTTCAACTGTCCGACCAAGTCCACCAATATGATGGGTCACAGAGTTGATTATTTCATCGGTAAGGTTATGTGGATTCAATGAGTGAAGCAATTCAACTGCCAGAAATGTTAACGTTTAGGAGGAAATTGTTACCTAACAATGGTTACAAACCTGCTTCTGTCTGTAGCAGGGAGATAAGGAACAGGGAAGAACGAACTGTAGCCATAGCCCTACTTAAAAGGCAAAAATCCATTTTCATTTTGTATATCAATGTCTCGTGTGTATTATTATTATTATTTTTCAAATTTGAAGCTTGCTCTAATTCCTGAAGGGTTAGCAGTTTACAATAATACAACTGACATTAACAGCCCAATCCTATGCTCTCCATAGCTCCAGGACTACTGCAGTGCCAGAATGCTGCCACGATATTCTGATCACTGCAGGCTACTACCAGCGATTTCGCAAGATAAGGAGACATTTGTCTCCTTCTCCTGAGCAAGTGGAACAGACCCGCAATGGGGCTACTCGATTCTGTGGCATCTCTAGAGGATGTCCGAGTAGCAACGAAAGGCTTCACACGGATGTTCAGGATTCAGTGGAACTAAGTTCTGTTTGTCCTGTCCCACAGTCACCCTTGCCATTCTTTGTCCCTGTCATCTCCCCACCTCAGAACACCTCTGCCTCCCTCCCCCCATTCACCACTCAGTCACCTGGCTGTTGGGGCAGTTGGGGTGACCACTGTGGTAAAGCGCCACAGCAGAACCAGCACTAGCAGAGCAAAGGCTGCTGGTGGTGTACCACCAGCACTGTTCCAACATTGGGGCTTGCAGACATGCTTTATAGCATGTTTGCAACACCCAACAGTGGTGGAGTGCCAAAAATGATCCCATAAGTTTGGGCTGTTGAGTTCTATAGTAATAATCAAATAGTCATTAAAAATAATAATTGAAAATAATCAAATAGCCTCCTTTGGCTGCTTATGAGTGATGCCTTTTTATCAACAGTAATGATGACAAATAGAGGGGTACCAATGCTACCCCCCTCATGCCGGAATGTTGAGAATTACCTTTTTTGTATTAGTCACACTTACTGGAGTATACCTGTCAATTATATCTGTTTGGCTGGTATAGTACTATTTTCCTAGGGAACTGACCACAGCCAGCCCATCCGTGAGGTGATTGGATGCAGGTTACATTGAAAGCAGATGGCAAGGGGGTGTGAAGGGGCAGAGAGGAGTCAGGTTGCCCTTCAGCTTTGGCATGCTGCTGCCCCCCTCTAGTCCAGTGCAGATTCAAACTTCTATCTGCTTCCTACTAGCTTGAGATGGAAGTAGATTAATGGCTGATGCTGACTTTAAAAAAATTGACATATAAGACCATATATTTATTTTATTCAATGTATTTAAGTTTTTGGTTTTTTTTTTTTGTAATGTGCCATCCATGCAACTTGAGATAGTCCATGTTAGCTTGACCAGATAGGCCCGTGGACATAGTCTGTCTAGCAACCTAAAGTAAGCTCATAGACTCTTTTTCAAAAAATCTTTCATGGGTTTCCTTTCACAATTAACTCACAAAATCATCAAATAGCTACTTGGAAACAAACTTGTTTTCTTTAGCTTTCAAAATATTTTAGTTGCAGCCAGAATTCTTCCTTGGAAGTTTCTTAAGAGAGATTTCTTCTGCGACCCTGCAGGTCTGACTACAACCAATGCAGTCAATCTGTAATATAAATAATTTTAAATACATTTTTAATTGAGCAGAAACTGTATGTGTGAACCAATTGTGGCATTAGGACAAAGATTAAAAAGAAAAAAATCAACAGCATCTTAAATGAGAAATCATGCCAGCCTGGAGGGGGCACTTGGCAGTGCACCAAACATATCTTCTCCTTTCTTCAACCAAACAGTGCATCTTCATAGTCAGCTACAGCTGATGATATAGTCTCCCATCATCAGCTGTAGTCTTCCATGCTGTTCTCTGTTTTCCAGCCTTTGAGAATGAAAGAGTACAAAAACCTGGAAGAATAGATAAAAATGTTACCGTTTTAGATCTGTGTGCTTATGTCAGTGGGCAACCCCACTATCTCCATTTTTAAAGAAAAATGTTTCTTTTGAACCAGCAACCCAAATTATTTCTCTGTTTGTGGTCAGCACGCCTTTTTTTAATAAGAGTACTGGGGTACACTTTGTTGTTTGTTTCAAAACCCATAGGGAGGGACCTTCAAAAGGCTAGGTTATTTTTCCTGACAAAAGAATGTTATCCTTTTTCTCAGGAAAAATAACCTCACCATTTGCAGGTCCCTGCCTGTCATCACTGAAAAGAACAATTCATTATCTGCCCAGAATTTCCAGTTGCTTCAAATAGAATATAGTAAATAAATTAAGGGTTGAGGTGTCCCTTTTCTCTTGGTTACCATCTTTCTGACAGTTTTCCTTTTTTAAATTTTAGCCTCCAAAGCTGTGGACTGCCTTCTGGATTCTAAGTGGACAAAGGCAAAGAAAGGAGAAGAGGCCTTGTTTACAACCCGAGAGTCTGTAGTTGATTATTGCAACAGGTAAGAACATGGCCTTTTAATCGTACACTGAATACAAGCTGCTACATACATTGTTCAAAAAGAAGTGTTACAGTGTTTTTAAAATATTGCTTGCCTTTTAACTCAGAAAGTTTTATAACATTGAAATTAGTCACTGGGCCAGTTACTAGCAATTATTTGTGATCACAAACCAGTTAGGGAACTTTTTCCTTTACGTGATCTTGTTGTGACCCACCAGTTTGAATATCACTAGACCGCAGTATTCAAATAGATTAATGTTTATTTTATGAGGAATTTCCTTGGATTTAATTGGGAGTTGTGAAACACATAATACTATTCTCTGTATTTTGTAATGTACAGCACAATCCTGAGCCCACTGTGTGTAGGTGCAGCATCTGCTGCACTGTTGCAAATGTCCTGTAAAGCATGTTGTGACAGTATGGAAGCAAGCAGGAACGTGCACTGGAGTAGGCACGATCTGTTCCAGTCAGCGCAGACATGGTGAGGGAGGGGCAAAAAAGGGGTGAAAGAAGGAAGCGGTGAGCATGTAGGGTCCCAGCAGGGGGTAGGATTAGTTGCCATACCATATCCTGTCCTTTCCTCCAGCTTGTAATCCCTACATGGCTCCCCTCTGATCTGCACCAGTGAATTAGCAGGCATAGTTTGGAATGTAGCCATTGCATAGCCTAGAGCTTTCCCCACAGCCATAATCTCAAACATCTCTTTACCTTTAACTCAACCCTATTCAACTCTTGTATAAGGTGCAGTGTGGCTGCACTGGCTCCTCTACATCAGCGCTGGTTAGAATTGGGCTGTTACATCAGCACATATCATTTGTGAAATGGTAACCAGCTGAGAAAATGGTTGTTAACTGCCTAGTGTGAAGACAACTTGCTGTACTACTAAGGAGGTATGAAGCTGAAGCTTCGTACATTCTAGTGACTTTTACAAAGTTTTTTATTATTATTTTAAGAAACATGTTTACTGCATTTCTAAAATACTGCCAGAGGTAATGTGAAATAGCAATTAGTAACTTGCTTTGGTGAAGTTGTGGTTCCAAAGTTACCTTAATTCCGCTTTGTTAATCTTCAAATGAACTGCAAATTTAATTTGCCTTCAAGGCTTCTGAAGAAACAGTTTTTTCATCGAGCACTAAAAGTGATGAAAATGAAGCCTGAGAAGGAGGTAAAGAAGGAAAAAGAAAAGGAAAAAGGAAAGACTGAAAGTGGAAAAGAAGATGAGAAAAAGAGCAAAAAGGAGAGCGGAAAAGAAGAAAAGACAAAGAAGGAGAAAGAGAAGGAAAAGAAAAAGGATGGTGAGAAAGAAGAGGGCAAAAAGGTGAGATCCCACCAAACCTGCATGGATCATAGCTTCTGATGAGTTGTAGATTCCCAACATTTATCTGCCCAGTGTCTATATGTTGGTCATTCCATATGAACTCAACCAGAGATCCCATGGAGACCAACCCAGATTTGACTGAAAATAATTAGGTTGGTACTTCTTCATATATAATATCCACATGCCAAATATTACGTGAAAAATCCAAAAGGTTTGTGTGCTATGGCCCTTCAAAACAAGAGTGTCATACTTATCTTTGACGCTTGCGGATTGCGTATTTTTCTGTGTACCCATCTTTGGATGCTAATATCTCAGAAGTAAATAACGTTTTCTGGACTAATTTTGATATATAGAATAATTTGGGCTCAGGCTTTCTGAATCTGTCATCAGAAAAGGCCTCTCTTTCCTAGTCTTGGAGATACTGGCAACCAAAATGGGATCTTTTCATGGGCAAAACAAATTTTCCAAGAGTAAATTCACCATGTGGGCAACTAACTATTGTAATAAAACCTTTTCTGTAATAAAACCTTGTACATATCTTGTACAACTTACTCAAAAATACAGTTTGTTTTCTCACCTCCTTCACATTAAAATTTTTATCTAAAATGTTTTTAAAAGATCCCCATGGGTATGTCACCCTTGATTTGAAGGGCCATAACATACTAACACTTTTGATTTTTTGTCTAATATTTGGCACGTGGCCATTATATATGTAGAAGTACCAACCCAATTATTTTCAGTCAGATCTGAGTTGATGACCATGCAAGGTTTTTGCAACTTAGGCTGAATTCATATGGAATAACCCCATGTGTGAAATTATTAAGGTAACTCCCCTTGTCCTAAATGACTAGGGGCCCAGTTCTACCCAGCTTTTTAGCACTGGTGCAGCCATGCCAATGAAGTATGTACTGCATCTGTGGCAGCAGCCACAGAGGCCTCCTCCATGTAAGGGAATGCTTGTTTCCTTTCTTCAGAGCTGTATTGCTGCTGCACCAGCACTGGAAAATTGGATAGGATTGGGATCTAGGACCTGTAGCTGCTGAGGAGTAGCTGTGTGATAGCTTGTTAACAGGCTACCATCTCTTTGGATGAAAAGGTATAGAACTCCAGGGGGATGGAGAGAGTAAATCCCTTGCTAAGCATGGACCCAACATAGGTGAGTTCTTCAGGTGTATCAAGGAGCAGCTACAATCTAAGCGCCTTCCAATCCCCAATAGACAATTCTCCACTCAGATGATTTCCTTGTGAGATAGGCATGAACCTTTTTTCTCAAAGGGCTAAGAAAAGGTCAGTGAAGATTTACATTAAAGAGCTTGGCTTCCTGGCCAGAATGACAAATTGTACCTAAAGTTTGGAACAGGTATGAGAACAGTTTGCATGTCATGAGGAGTTGGAGTGGCTTATCTGGGTTGGAGTGTTTCCAGCTCCTCAATGACTTCCTCACCTAGAAGGAAGAGAGATTGGTAAATCTCTGGACCATTACAAAGAAAAATTGGATTGTCGATTAGTTTTCCAGGGTTCCGAGTGCCACGTTGCACTGTCTGAGCACCAGGATCATGATCTTCGGTATAGGGTCTTCAACTTGGGAATTCTTGGGCGACCGGGTGTGAGATCACTGGGGGCCGCATGTGGCCCCCAGGCCAGGGTTTGAAGACCCGTCCTTTAAACAAACCAATTGTGAAGCCCTTTTTGAATAGCACTACCTTGGGGAATCAATGGCAACAAGACCATTGTCATATGTATATGTGTTTCTGTGTATAAATCAGCCATTCAATCCAAAAGAAACTGTCTTTTAATATTGCAGTATTGTATACAACCAGCAGATGCCACTATTTGTACTGAATACTGTACATTTATTTACAATGCAGTACATTTATTTTCGCATTTTTATGGTGCCCTTCCCAAACTGCTCAGGGAGATGTAGATCGTCAGCCATGCCCTCCCCCCCTTCCCCATTGTCCTCACAAACTGCCAGGCCCACTGCAGAAATGTGGAGAAGGTCACTCTGATTTACAAGTCTTTCTGCTCTCTTGACGCGTTCTTTTGGATTTCCCTTAACTTTTCTATCAAACAAGAAATGAAAGGGAACTAACCCTAACTAAGATTGGGGTTAGAAATGGGGATCTAGAGTTTTTGCGAGAGATTATTTTGTAACCTTAGAAATTATGAAGAGCCTTGTTGAATCAGACCAAAGTCCCATGTAATTCAGATTCCTGTATCTCACAGCAGCCCTCCAGATTCTCTGGAAGCACACATGACAACTACATATCTCTATTGCATTGCCACTCTCTTGTATGTGGCATTCAGAGGTAAGCTACCTCTGAAACCCAAAAGCTGCATACAGTCACCATGATTGGATTGACTTTCTGGATGAGTCTCTGGGGGCAACAGTCATACAAAGGTGGGAAATATCCAGAGATTAGATACTTTTTGTTCCCTATATTTTTTGTCAGCTGATGATGCAATGTTAAGGAATGTACACCTGGTTTAGACAAAGTGCAAACAAGCTCCAGTCCTTTCTGGAATTTTACCTGAGGCTTGACTATAAAGCAGGGTATATGCTGTATGTCAGAATCACTGGGGAAAATATGCCTTTTAAAAATTATTTAGCTTCTATGTTTCATGGCATCTCCCCTGGAACACACCTGTGACCTTCTTCCTAGCTCCCTCCCCAACATTTTTAGTAATTACAGTCTGATTCAATAAAAGGTAGCTTCTTGAATAATTTCTGATATTGTCTGAATTACACAGGCTAACCCTACAATCCAGAGTAACTATGGGAAGATGTAAGAGGCACTTATTCTGGATTGCTCCATGCATTTTCCATAGGTTTCCCATAAGTGGCATTGTAACTATGTCAGTGTAAAAAGTCCCATAGTTATTCTAGATTGTCGCCTATTTCAAAATTGTACAGTACAGATCACAATCCTAACAATCTCTACTCAAAACCAATTGAATTCATTGAACCCATTGAGTTCATTGTGTCTTACTCCTAGGAAAGAGTCTTTAGGATTGCAGCCATATTCATGTAGTTGGATTTTATGAAAGTGAATTTATATTTGATGAAGATAATTTTTCTATGAAATCCCTCAGAAAATCTGGAGATGGTTATCATGATTCTGCCAAACTCTTTAATGGAAAATTTCTATACACTACTATTTTTAGGGGTGTACAGCTCATTGATATATTGCCAATTGAATATAAACCAGTTTCAGCTTCTATAATTTGTTTTAAATAGCAGGAATTGTGATGCACACACATTTTATTTAAGCCAGAGAAATTTAAGAAATAAATTTTTGCTTTTCTCATAATGATAAATAGGTTGATATGGTCTACTCATATGCCCTGTTTTTGTGCTTATAAGCAGTGGTGGGCTCCAGCAGGTTTGCACCTACTCTGTAGAACCGGTTGTTAACGAGAGATAGGACATATAAAGTTTAAAAATAGCCATTTAAAAGTGGCTGCCAGATGGGCATAGAACCAGTTGTTAATTTCTTTGAATCCCATCACTGCTTATAAGGATTTACTAGTGATATCTAGGTGGCCCATATTTTATGAACAGGTTTAAGTAAAAGATTTGTTTGGGAAGTGATGTAATAAAATTGTTTAAATATAGATTATTTTAGAACTTCATGTTCTGTGGAGTGGAAGAGAATCAGCAAAGCTGAAAAATCAGTAGCTCTATCTTCCTTATTGACAGCTCAGTAATGTTAGTAGGGTTAAATTGTTAAAATCAACTAACAGTGCAGTCCTAAGCATGTCTACTCAGAAGGAAGTCCTATTGTATTCATTGGGGCCTACGCCCAGGAAAATGTGTTTATGATTGCAGTGCAATACAAACCTCCAGTTGGACCAGCCTAAGCCCCAGCATAAGTCCTATGCTGACTTGGGGGTGTCACCAAAGTGCTTTAAGACACTTCTGCACCACTTCTGGGGGAGGGTTAGGCCAAACATGCACTTGCCTCCCTACATTACCACAGGAAGAGGAAGACCGATGGTTGTGCCTGCCTAGGTTAGGATTTCACCCTAAGTTTCATTCAGGGGTGGCCAAACTGTAGCTTTTGAGTCCCATGCAGCTTTGACATACAATGAGTAACTCTTGGAAATACGTTGGGTGAGCTCCTTTTGGCATTACAATTAATATGAATGCTAAATAAGACATTTTCAATCTTTATAATTACAGTATTTACCGGGTATAAACAGAAAATCCAATGGATTAAAACATGTTTAATATTCATGGTGAGTAAATATATTTAAGAATTTAAATGCTGCTTAAATGTTGCAGCTCTTAAACATCTTGCTTGTGGCTCTTAAAATCCGAAGTTTATTGTGTGGCTCCATTCATGAAGCAAGTTTGGCCACCCCAGTAGAGTTTCTTGTGAGGAGGGGAAATCACATTCCATATGCTGAATACAGTTGAAGAGAAAGGTGTGGATTTAAGAAAACATTTAGTCTTAAGGATGTGTCTCAGGATACATTGTAATCCAAACTGGAACTGGATGTTATTCATCCAAATCAATAATTGGCACAAGACAGGAATTAAAAGGCTTCTTTGAATTCCTAGAATAATTTGATAAGTGTATGGGCTCTATGGGGAGCACTTTTGACCTCACTTTTAATAAGTATATGTCCTTAGGATGAGACTCCTGGCACACCTAAGAAGAAGGAGACAAAGAGAAAGTTTAAGCTTGAACCTCATGAAGATCAAGTTTTTCTGGATGGAAATGAGGTATGGTATTCAAAGTTTCTGCTACTGAAATAAAGCAGGCCTCCGTCAGTCTTGAAAGACTATGGTATCGTGCTTGGTGCTGCATATGCTGCATGCGAAGCACAAAAGCCTGGGTTGGATTGTTATGGAGGATAGGCTGTTACCCAAGCAGCAGATCCCCCCTCTCCACGCCACTGAATTAGTCCAAGGGAAAGGCAGAGCCGATACGACTGGATCCAGCTGGCATCGCAGAGCTGGGTTAAGGACAGGAGCTCATCCTGTCTTGTGGGGCCGACCCAGGTCTCACACCCTGGCCTGCTGGTTAACAGGCACAGTGACTTAACCGCTTGCGCCACCCACAGATTACTGAAATATTTTGCTGATAAATATTTTATCTTTACTGGTGATAAAAATGTGAAGAGTTCCACGAGTCTAATCTTTCTAATCTTCCAACCAACAGAATTAGGATCAGACTATGCTGATCATATTGGAGGTGTGTCTGTTTTTGTGTCAAAGAAGGCACAACTTTTTTGTTGACTAACTTAATAGGAAAAAAATTATTGGAAAGTCATGACTTGTAGAATGTCCTCACTAATGCTACATGGACCTCACTGATTCATCAAGGCACTTGTTATGATTTGGGACAGTTCTCAGGGAACTGAGATTAGCTGCTGGACAAACCAAAAATAAAAACAAATTCAGTGTGCTGCAAATATTGTCTGTTTATTGGAACGCTTTCCAGTAAGTACCGTATTTCCCGGTTTATAAGACACCCTTTTTTTTCTTCCCAAAGGGGGGGGGGGAAATGTCTGTGCATCTGATAGAGTGATGGGGCCAATCCTGGAGCACCTTACCCCATCATGTCATATGTCGTTGGATTTGTATTGAAGACCAGAATCAGTTTTGAGATATCTCCTTCCTATCAAAAGTTATGGCCAAAAAAGTAAAAATCAAAAATATAAAAACAAAAAAATACATTTTTGGTAATTTTTTAAGCAGGTAGGAATTTTGCCCTGGGGGGTAGGAATTTTGGCCTTGGGGTTCAGGAATTTTGGGTTTGGCATCTGGTCACCCTGGCACAGTTGCAATCCTAACCAGCCTTCCCTGGCTTGGAGACTTGCTCCAAAGTAGACATGCACAAGACCTGGTCCCTCCTGCTCCATGCCAGTGCCTCCCTCACTCTTCCCTATCTATCTTGATCCCCTCACCTTTCCCTACCTACCCCCCAAAAGAACCCCCCAACTTACCTGCCTTCCTGGACTATTTGCAATGAGATTTGTGCAAAATGTTGTTGTCTGATCATTTGCAATGAGATTTGTGCAAGTCACAAATCACTGACACTAGAGATGATGAGTTTTTGGGGTTACCAGAAAATTAAAAGAGTGCTTGAAGCTTAAAGTCTTTCCTCATTTGTTAATGACAGTGATGATGGTTCTTAATACCACTGTAGACTTTACATGGTTGAAATATTATTCTGCTATATTTTATTAAATATATTAGTACACCATTTGGTTCAGAATATTTTTTTCTTGTTTTGCTCCTCTAAACTTTGGTGCGTCTCATGGTCCGGTGCGTGTAATAACCCGGGAAATACGGTATATCTTTGCACGATGCATTTTAAGCAATATACCTATTCCTCAGATATCTGTAAATTCAAAAACTTAGTACTATCTTTACCTTCTTGGTCTGAATGGCTGTGGCCTCCCATCATTTTGACATGCAGCTGCTTCACAAATATCAGCCACTAACTGGCAATAACAGATTTGCTGCTGTGTCATGTGTGAAGCAGCCCATTGAACTGTGAAAAAATTCTGCCTGAATTTCTCCCAGGGTCATAACTACACCATTTCTCACCAGGAATAGGTTATTTTACCTCCTAAGGCAAAAGTAAGTACATCCAATCTCTCAAAAAAAAATTTTATAAGACATTAATTATGTCTGGATGAGTAACAAATAGATTTGTAGGCATCTGTACATGATTTGTAATATCAATATTTTGTTCAGCTGCATATAGGTTTTTTAAAAATAATTTTACTCAAATTAACACAAAATTATTATTTTTAACATTGTTCTAATATAGGGTTGCAATTAATTATCTTCCATAAAATTGGGACAGGACCCTCTGTCCCATTTGCCAGTATGGAAACACACTCCCCCCAAAATCAGGAGTTTCCCAATTTTTCAGGACGTATGGCAGCCCTAGTTTAGTAGGAAAATAACAATCCTTCCTAAGTATGTCCATGATGCTGTTGTGCGCACTTCAGGTGGTTGCAGTCCTGGAGGTCTTCCTTGTGCCCTTGCCTAGTTGTAAGCCTTGGAGTGTCTATTCAGCCCTGCACCCGCAGTTTTGCAACCACAAGCCTGTCTAGACCTCAGTAGGTGGTGCAGTCTATACACTAGGGACTAGGTTATTTGCAGAACTGATGCTGCTGATAACACCTCCTTCCTTGTCTTGACACGTACCCCTTCCCGTGTATACTCTGGTCTTACCCTGGTCACTCCAGCAAAACCTTGACTTTCTTCCTTTTGACTTTCATCAACATTGTTCTTTCAACCATTTTCAATTATAACCACATTTCAAATTTCTTTTTTCTCTCTTGTCTGATTTCATCCAGCCTTCCATGACATTTGTCTGTGTTGTTATGTTTGTCTGTCTTTTACTTCTCTTTTGGTTTTGCATGCATTTCAAGTAATATTTTTTGCCAACCTAAATAAATTTGCAAGCTAAATAAAGCTATACTTTTAACATTCATCCATTTTTAACTTTTAGCCATTCTCTGGTTCCTGACCAGAGGAAAGTACAAGGTGTTGCTGTATATACTTAATTACATTGGAGCATATTTACCATTTTGTCACCCATTCAGCAATTTGGGGAGAACCTTTGGAATGGTTGCCTGAAAGATAAATGGAACTGAAATTGCTTCTCTGCCTTGTTATAATAAAGAGCTACTACAAAAGAAATTAATCTCCAGCAGTTTCCCCTGCATTTTTGTTTTTCAAATATAATTTAATGTTTACCTGATCATTTTCCTTCCAGGTGTATGTGTGGATCTATGACCCAGTGCATTTTAAAACATTTGCCATGGGACTCATACTTGGTAAGTACTGATTAAGATGGGGCCATAGTCAATGCAAGGGGCTATAATGCTATTGAAGAGCATCTGCTTTACATGCAGAAGATCCCAGGTTAAGTTCTCCAAGAACTCCCGTCTGACATATAGAAGATCTACTTCAAATTGATATTTACTGAGTACTTTTTAGTATTTACAGGTTGGCTTTCATGTTATAATGTTGTACAACCTGCTTTAAGGATCCCAGGTCTAGTTAAAAAATAATAGCTATTCTGTAACAAAAACAATAGCAGCGTTAGAAATTCTCAGTAAAATAGAGGTTTTTTTAACCAAAATAGAGTTCTTATTGATTCTGTAAGTATTGTTAACAATTAGTTACATAGTACCATGCAGAATATTTTGTAATATCTTAGTGCTACTAGACCCATTGTGCCTGTTTTAGGGAATGTTTTTAGTCAGCACTTGGCAAGCAGGATCTGCAGAATGTAGACCCCATTTTCGGAATGGATAATGATAAAGGAAATGTTAGGTTTGTTTCATCCAAGTTGTGATGATGACTGTTAAATGTAATGTAGATGAAATGTTCCTGTTTTAAGTTCTCTATTCTAATTGTGAATAAATAGGGTGAGGTGAAACTTTGGGATATTAGGGGGTATACGTGAATCCTCGGGGTCCAGGAAAGGTTATATGGAGTTGCTGTAAACTGGCTTTGTCTATAATCTGCTAAGGTGTTCCCGGAGTTGCTCCATTGAAACAAACTGCTTAGACAGTTAGGATTCATTATGATTAATTTCATTTTGATTCAGATATTCATTTTGATTATGATTATGATTATCCCATTATTGTTTTATAAATTATAAATTTAGAATTTTTTATAAATTATTTCTATAAATTATTATGAATATTATAATACTAGCGAAAGGCTTACCCGCGTTGCGGGAGTAAAATTCCCCCGTATGCCATCCCCCCATATACATCAACCCCCCATGGTTAACTTTCCCCCAGGCGTAACAACCCCCCATGTGCAACTTCCCCCATACACATCAACTCCCCCTGCGCAACTTCCCCCCCTGCGCAACTTCGCCCATGCACAACTTTCCCCTGTGCACAACTTTCCCCCGCGCGCAACTTTCCCTCGTGCGCATCATCCCCCCATGCACAACTTCTCCCCATGCGCAACTTCCCCCTGCGCAACTTTCCCGTGCGCAACTTTCCCCCGTGTGCAACTTTCCTCCATGTGCATCATCCCCCCATGTGCAATTTCCCCATGTGCAATTTCCCATATGCACAACTTCCCATATGCACAACTTTCCCTGTGCGCAACTTCCTCCATGCTCAACTTCCTCCATGCGCAACTTTCCCCCATGCGCAACTTCCTCCGTGCTCAACTTCCTCCGTGCACAACTTTCCCCCGTGCGCAACTTTCCCCCGTGCGCAACTTCCTCCCCTGCGCAACTTCCTCCCCTGCGCAACTTCCTCCCCTGCGCAACTTCCCCCCATGCGCAACTTCCCCCCTGCGCAACTTTCCCGTGCGCAACTTTCCCCCGTGCGCAACTTTCCTCCATGTGCATCATCCCCCCATGCGCAATTTCCCCATGTGCAACTTCCCATATGCACAACTTCCCATATGCACAACTTTCCTCCCATAAGCAACTTTCCTCCCATAAGCAACTTTCCCCATGCGCAACTTCCTCCGTGCTTAACTTCCTCCGTGCACAACTTTCCCCCATGCGCAACTTCCTCCCATGCGCAACTTCCTCCCATGCGCAACTTCCCCCATGTGCAACTTTCCCCCATGTGCAACTTTCCCCCATGCGCAACTTCCTCCCATGCACAACTTTCCCCATGTGCAACTTCCTCCCATGCGCAATTTTCCTCCCATATGCAACTTTCCTACATGCGCAACTTTCCTACATGCGCAATTTCCCCTCATGCGCAATTTCCCCTCATGCGCAACTTCCCCTCATGTGCAGCATCCTTACCGGCGCAACCTCTTCCTCCAGAAAACATCCCCCAGTGCACCAGGGTCTGAGCACCAAATTGGCTGGATGTTGGTCAGTCTCCCATGTTAAGTATAGGACAGAAACACGTTGCCCCCTTTTCAGCCCCTGAAGGGTTAAATTTCTCCAGATGGTTCTTGGTGGGTGTTCAGGTGACAGAAGGAACTCCCAGAATTCCATGCTTCAGGCCCAGCAGTTGGGGAGGAATGTTGCTGAGTCAGCAATTTTCAATGCAAAGTATAGGGAGAAAAACGCATTGCGCCCCTTTTCACCCCCTTCCCGTTGGAATTTCTGAAAACCGGTTCTTAGTGCACCCCTCCATCACAGAAGGAACACCCACCCCAAATTTCACACTTCTAGGCCCAGCGGTTTTGGCAGGGCGGTGATGAGTCAGTCAGTCAGTCAGTCAGTCAGTCAGTCAGTCAGTGATTTTTCTCTTTTATATATATAGATATAATAAATTCTATAAACTATTTTTATAAATTATTTTATATTGACACAAAATAAATTATCAGTTTATTTTGTTTTAAATGTTAAATTTCCCAGTCTTTCTCATACTCATTCTCTCTCTCTCTCTCATATAGTGATTGCTGTTATAGCCGCCACTCTCTTCCCACTCTGGCCTGCAGAGATGCGAGTAGGTGTTTATTATCTCAGCGTAGGCGCAGGCTGCTTTGTGGCTAGCATTCTCCTCTTGGCTGTCGGTAAGTGTATGTTATTTGTCTCTCCCTCTGGTTCCCAGTTCTGCTTAAGGCTCCCTGTAGGCTTCTACAACGTGAATATATCCCAGGTGATCACTGCATGCGACCATAGTGCAGTGTGAAATATACCATGTGACCATGGTGAAATATAGCTGGCTGTAAATGGGCATTCATCATATTGATTTCAGACTGTGAAAAAGGCAACCTTGAGGTGCTCTGTTGCGGTTTCTGTCTCATGGGACAACCTAAGTGCACCAATCCCCATAGAGAAACTTGTCAACACTTTCTTTAAATGCTCTTGCAGCAAGGATTGACCTGCTGTGCCAAGTATCAGTTTTCCATTGGAAATTCCCAGTGAGAAAGGCTTACGTTTCTTTGTGTCTTGCCACAAAGACGTTGCTCACGTTCTGGTAACTCCTGCGACGCAGCTGGAACCAATTGTAACAGCTCTGTCGTTCCATCGGACTCTTTCAGTGACATGGAGAGGTAGAATTTGCTGCTTGGGTAATAGCCTATCCTCCATATTACTCAGGACATCGTGCTCTGGAGAGGACACTCAGAACACGATACCATAGTCTTTCGAGACTAAAGGATGCCAATGCATGTGTCTTGCCATACTCTAGGGAAAGATATTACATTTGGCTTAGGTATGGGTGCACAAGGCACAGCAGTTCAGAGTTTTGTTCTCTGATGTGGATCCTTAATGGTCTATTTATACAACTTTTTATACAAGTGTCAACTTTTTTCACTATCAGTACAACTGATGATGAAGCATAAAATTATACATTGTATAGTAGTGTTTCACATAAAGAGCTTAATTCCTTCCACAGGCATGCTCTTTAAGTGAAACGCTCTTTAAGTGAAGCAGATTTTCCCATAGGAAACAATGGAAACTCAGACGATGAGTTTCCACAACCCCCAAAATATTCATATAAAAATATTAACTGTATGTAAAAATGATGACAAAACACTGGAATTGAATTCAAAACATGCATTCAATGTTCATGATCCTATGACATCTCCTTAGGCTGCAATCCTAAAGACACTTTCCTGGGAGTAAGCCCCATTTAACACAATGGGGCTTACTTCTGTGTAGACCTGGTTAAAAAAAAAGCAGGCCTCCGTCAGTCTTGAAAGACTATGGTATCGTGCTCAGCGCTGCACACGCTGCATGCGAAGCACAAAAGCCTGGGTTGGATTGTTATGGAGGATATGCTGTTACCAAAGCAGCAAATCCCCCCTCTCCACGCCACTGAATTAGTCGAATGGAAAGGCAGAGCCAATACGATTGGATCCTGCTGGCGTCGCAGAGCTGGGTTAGGATACGAGCTCACCCTGTCTTATGGGGCCAACCCAGGTCTCGAACCCTGGCCTGCTGGTTAACAGGCACAGTGTCTTAGCCACTTGTGCCACCCACAGCCCTAGAGACTTATTGATAGAACATTGGAGTGCTATTTTTCTGGAAAAATAGATGCCAGTACCACCCCTGTCTATGTGTGTATGTGCTGAAACTCACTCACAAAGGTGCTGATACTCACAGAGAGGTACTGGTACTTCGTACGGGTGCGTACCCCCTCAAAAAAAACCCTGGAACTTCAGTTTAGAAGCCTGCAGCATTAGCAGCATAATACTGTGTACAGTATTAACACATCATAATAAAACTCTGGTGTTTTATCTGAGAAGTCTGGAAGAGCAAATGAAGTCACATGCAGGAAGATGTAGGCAAATTAAAAGATCTCTCTTTTGCTTGGTCTCTTGCTCGGCTTGTGGTTTATGCAAAAGGAGAACAATATCTGGAAAAGAACTGAGGTTTGGGGTCCTAGGCTTTGAAATGCTTGATGTAATTTGACAGCTTCAGGGTTTATGTTGGGTAATGTTGCAGCCAGCTTTTGCTTCTGTTTTCCCTTTGGGGTAATTCGTTATTGGCAGTTAAAAACTGCTATTTTCAGGAAACAACTGTTCTAAACTACTTGGTTCTTTTTTCTTCTTTCAGCTCGCTGCATCCTCTTCCTTATCATCTGGCTCATAACTGGTGGAAGGCATCACTTCTGGTTCTTGCCAAACCTGACTGCTGATGTGGGCTTCATTGACTCCTTCAGGCCCCTGTACACACACGAGTACAAAGGACCAAAAGCCGACTCCAAGAAAGAAGAGAGAGCAGAGTCCAAAAAGCAGCCAAAGTCTGACAGTGAGGAGAAATCCGACAGCGAGAAAAAGGAAGATGAAGACGGGAAGGCCGATGTGCTGGGGAATTTGGGGTCAGAAGGTTCTGGAGGAGAGCGGCATTCAGACACAGACAGTGACAGGAGGGAGGATGACCGGTCCCAGCATAGTAGTGGCAATGGAAATGATTTTGAAATGATCACAAAAGAGGAACTTGACCAGCAAACGGACGAAGGGGATTGTGAAGAAGACGAGGAGGAGGAGGGGGAAGAAACTACGCCTTTACACGAACAATCATAATTCATCTAGCATTGGGACTGAATATTGTGCAGGCAGTCGGATTTCTGTGTTGGCTGATACACCATCTGATAGTATTCTTGCCTCTTATTTGCTGACATAATACAGCTTATCCAAACAGCTTCATAACATAGTTCCTTGTTTGTTTTACAAACAAAAAACCCCTCTTTACTTGGTCTCATTTTAAAGTAATTTAATATACGCTAAAGAAATTCTTGTTGATTTCAGAAGTCGTCAGTCGATATATTTTCTAATCTTCCTAAGTAAGTCATCAAATATGCTGAAGAACGTAGTTCTCTTCGTAATATTTTTGAGATAGTGCCTGTTTTCAGGAAGTGAAAGTTCTTCCAGAGTAGTAATTTGAAAGGGTATTTGTCAAATAACCACATTTCAGTTTATTCTTAGTAGGTTAATTTGTCTGATACATACAGCAAAACACTTTTCAGTTCTTTCTTTTCATACTGTTTATTAATCTTCGTATAATTGTAAGATTATTTTTTTAGAACTTTTGTTAAGAAGAGAACTTTTTTTTCCCTAAAGGCGTACAAATTAACGGCTGTAGGTTTTGAAGAATTGTTTTAACTGTGTGCAACCGACTTAGGAAATGCAGACTGTACTGTCAACCAGGTTCAGATCAAAAGACGTCATCTCCAGCAGGTGAAAAAGAGCAGCATAATTTGGAAGTTATAGCTGTTGGTCTTGACCTGCCCCATCACAATACAAAAAAGTGTATTCTGTACATAACATACAAATAAAGCAACCCCCTTATTTTACCTGTTACTTATTATTTGGAAATTTTATCCCATTTTCAGTTTGTATAATTAAAAGCCATTTTGGGGTGGGTAAGGTGTGTATTAGGGAATGCAAGTCATGAGGACCGCGCAGAATCAGTGTGATTGGCATGTCCGTGTCCATGGCGGCTTCTAGTTCTGTGCCAACATTCCATATATTCGCATAAACTGATTCTCATTCAACAAAAGCAGACAGCGTAGCTAAGTGTATGCCTTAATGTTAACCTTTTAATTTCTTTCTGTCTTCAGAAAGTAGAGTACTGTATTTGATGAGCAGACACTGCCACAAGAGAGTATTCTCTTTCAGAAGGGTAGGCTTAAAAACAGAAATCAAAGCTCATACCGCCAACGACCAAATAATTTCTTGAAATTGTGAAGGAGTTTGTTCACTTTCTTGCACATCCCTTAGTTGACTGACTCGGGAGACCATTGTGTGTTTAGTTCTATAAACATTTTTAAAAGTTGAGACTTTACATCATTCCTTTGAATCACTGAATTTCAGCCTGAAACTGAAATTATGAACACAAGTTCAGTTCCTTCTTAGCCAAGTGACTGTGAGGAGATAATGCTAGTTATTTTGCTTGCATTTTTGATAGTTGACTTAACAGATCTCTTCTCCTTGAACTGCTATTTCCATCACCAGTGTTTTGACTGAAGATGTTAATTTTTTCTGACTGTGCAAATATATACATTTTATGTGTGCATTGATAAAAACCATTCACAAATGTGGTCTGATCTGCTTATTACCTTTTCCTTTTGCAAATCAGCTGGGAAATAGTATAAAAACGGTTAAGATGTCCCCCTCAGGTTATACTGCTATTCTTGGCCTACTACAGGGGGCAGTGCTCGTCCCTATTTCTAAACCAGCATTGTTCAAAGACGCTTCTGTGGTCATGGGGCCAGCATGACTGCCGAAGGTACATAAAACACTGATTTTACCTTCCCACTGAGGTGGTTATTTATCCACTTGCATTTATGTGGTTATTTATCCACTTGCATTTATGTGCCCACTGCTAGGTGGGCAGGAGCTGGGGTAAGGAAAGGAGCTCACCTGTCTTACAAGACCCAGTCTTTAACCCTGGCCTGCTGGTTAACAGGCCCACTGTCTTAACCATTTATGCCACCAGAGCCTGGGAAATAGTATATGGTTGTCATTTATTAGGTCATTTTGATAGCAATTTTAAATTCTGCCAGTTAACAGTATTCAGTGATTCAGCTTTAAAGCCCTGTCACAACCACCTTTCCCTTATTAAGAAGTGCATGTTGTCTATCCTGGTACGTGGAATCCTTATTCTGCTCAGCAGCTCTTCCCAACTACACATCTACTCTGCCACTTCTTTATTTGGAGGCACAGGAAACTGAATTGCAGTACTCCATGTAACCTACTTAGTCTGCTTTGACATGTTTAAACAAGCAGCGTATATACAAATTGAAAATGAGTTAGAACAGTAAGTAGCCTTGCAGGGTTGTAAAGTGTAGTCATGCTCTGAGCACTTCAGCTCACTGTCAGCAAGTTTACAGATACACATCAAGTATTCCTACATAAGAACAGAAGAAGAGCCTCTGCTGGATCAGGCCAATCTAGTCCAGCTTCCTATATCTCACAGCAGCCCACCGGATGCCTCAGGGAACACACAAGACCTGTGTCCAGGTGCCCTCCCCTGCATCTGGCATGTTGAGGTTTCCCACATCTCCATCTATCTATGCACACACACCCCCATTGTGGCTTGTAACCTGTGATGGTCCTTTAAGTCCATTCTTTGACTGTCTATCATAAATCCTTTCCTTCAAACACCGTTAAAGAATTCCTTAAGCAGTCCATCCTTTAAATGTTCTAGCTCAACCTCCTGTCCTGTATTTCTATCAAGCCATTTCCATGATGTCCTAGGCATTTTTTACTGATAACCCATTTTAACAAACTATTTTTTACATTGAGCTATTTACTAGTGGTGGGGTGATCTTGGGAGTTGGCTTGGCGTAAAACCAATGTGGATCTGCAGCTGGTACTACTGCAGAGAATGACTAAAATGTTACCCAGACCATTTTTATCTTGCCACAGTACAGTCATGCAAGTGTGATAAAAAGGCAAGTCCTAGTCCTTAGAGTTCAATAACAAATATTTGCTTTTCATATCAATAAACCACTTTCACAACCACTTTAGCCGGTTTAAAGGAAGGTAAATTGACTGGGTATCAATTCACACAATCTTTTGAATTCCTAGCAGGCACATTTTTTCATCAGCCTATGCCAACTTTTAGCCACAGTGTGGTGGTCTGAACACCGACAACCCATGGGGAATTGGTATGTGCATTGATGCTCAACAGAGATTGGATTCCAGGCACTGAACTATGCATAATGTAGCCCAATTGGTTAAAACTCTAGACAGCCAACTCTTTTGGTGGTTGATGGGTTGCTTTCTTAATATAAAAATAGAAAGGTGTTTGGAAACCGTTAGTACTCTCAGATGTTGTAACCCGATGACTGCAGCCCAAATCTCTGCAGATACCAGATTCACAAAGTGTATCTTGCTCAAAAGTACCTGACTCCATTTTCTGCAGAACTGGAGAATACTCCATCTGTATACTACGACTAACTTTAGACTGCATACTATGGCTGCAATCCTAAAGCCACTTTCCTGGGAGTAAGACCCATTGAACACAATGGGGCTTACTTTTGAGTGGACATGGTTAGGTTTGTGCTCCAAGACTGTATACTATGATAGTATAAATAAGGGGAGAGCCTGTAGGGGTGTAGGAAACTGGAGACAATATCATCCTCCAGAAAATAGTATTGGGAAAGTACTAGCTGTTCAATGTCTGTCCACATGCAGGAAGATCCTAGTTAAGTTTATTAAGTACAAATCAGTGTGCGAACTTAGGAAACGTAATTTCCGAATTAAATGAAATGTAATTTCATGGTTTGTTAAACCATGCCAGATTACTTCCAAATGTAATTAGTCAGGTAGTTCATAGGACACCTAGTACTTAGTGTACCTAGATTTCAGAAAAGTGTTTGCAAAGTTTCCCATTATATTCCAGTGAATAAAATGGTAAAAGGCTAGATCAGGTGAAAGCATGGCCTTTGTGATAACCGGGCTCACCTATGACTTGCCATAGACTGTTGAGATGGGCTGTGGATGGCACAAGTGGTTAAGACACTGTGTCTGTTAACCAGCAGGCCAGGGTTCAAGACCTGGGTCGGCCCCACAAGACAGGGTGAGCTCCTGTCCTTAGCCCAGTTCTGCAACGCAGCTGGAACCAATCATATTGGCTCTGCCATTCTATTGGACAATTTCCGTGGCATGGAGAGTGGGGATTTGCTGCTTGGGTAACAGCCTAACCTCCATATTAATCTACCCAGACCTTTGTGCAGCGTTGAGCACAATACCATAGTCTTTCTTGACTGATGGATGCCAAGACTGTTGAGATTACTTTCTGGGATGCCAGGCATTTGATTTACGTGCCATATAATAAATTCCCAGCCATAAGTGCTGACAATAGTATAATGGCTTCTTTTGTTTCGTTTTATTTAATCAAGCTTTGGATGATTTTATTTGTAGCATAGCAACATGTTAGGCTCCTTTCTCCAGTCCCTTGTAATTGCCACAGGTTCATGTCCAGGACACAAACACGACCATTTGGTGCGTGGCAATATTTATGGAAATCATTGGGTGGCACCCACATTTTCTTTGCTTAGAAGGAAGAAAAATGCTGCCCATTTTTTTCTGGCGGACACCATTGCAGTCTCAATACCCAACACTGTGTGTGAGCAAAGTGATGGGAAAGTAATAAAACTGATGGGTTTTCCGCTCTTGACCCTTCCCATTATCATGAAGTGGAGATTTGTTATTTTGTAAAACTGCCTCTGCAAATCCATTTTTACCAGTTTTTACTCTTTGCTTAGTGTCCAAGCGTTTCGGCTACAGTGGATCCTCTATCTGTCAAACCTACAGATTTGACGCATTGGGCGACCCACAGACAGGGTAACCAGATGCCCAAACCTCAAAAGGAGGACAAGGTCTTGGATTCCTCTCAGCCTGGCCTTTCCAGCAGACAAAGGCACGCTTGCCTACTCATGAGTAAAGCCACAATATTGGGCACTTTCACTTTCCCATAGAACTCAATACATATTTTTTTTATTTTTAGTTTTTTGGGCCATACCTTAAGATAGGAAGGAGATATTTCAAAACCAATTTTTGCGGTGGACTCTGATCTTCAATACAAAACCAATGACATATGACATGATGGGGAAATGCACACCATTGCAAAGTTCTAAAATGAAGTCCTTTTGGTGGACACCCAGAGAGGAGGTTAAAAAAAGAGGACAAATCCAGAAATTTCCAATCATATGATCACCCTGTCCACAGAGGACCTCATGGATACAACCAGAAGTGGTAGGGTGGCTATACATGCTCCCCATGCCTCAGAAAGGAGGAGGGAAAAACCTCAGCAGTTCACACCATTTGCTCTGCTTATGGCATATTTGCTATATGGAGTTGAAGAAATTTTGTTTCCTCCCCTCCTTCTCTTAGTTAGGGAAAGTGTGCCTGGGCAAAGAGGAATGGTTATTCTTTCCCTGCTAAATGTAAGAGGAGCACCACTTAGAAGTCCCTAGTATACCCAGTTAACATGGGGTAACTGTTTTATGATATATGTACTGTATATGATATATGTACTGAGAGAAGATTCATTTTATGGCAGCCGCCTTGAGTCAGGCTAATTTGCCTGAGAAAGGCGGGATATAAATTTTTTAAAATTTTAAAAATAATTTAAAATTTTTATATTTTTAAAATAAATAAAAATAAAATATTAACACCTTATCAATTCCATACGGTATCAGAATTACATCTCTTTGGCTCTCAGAGCCATCAATAATATGGAAAAGTTTCAGTTAAGAAAATCCACTTTTGTTAAATAGGCTTTTGTGTTTTCATTTTCTGATTAATTGGCCATAACTGTTGATAGACAATAGATATTTCAATGCAGTTTGTTTCATTGCATTCTGCATAAAAGTACCTTTCCAACAATACATAACATAATGGTATAGTCAGTCATACATATCCAGTTTTTCAGTTTTTGTCAAATTCTGCTTACAGTCCCCCTAAAGCCTGTAGCCCAGTGCAACTGCACCCCTGCACCCCCCTAGCTACACCACTGCACCTGGAGACATGAGATGAAACTGGAATAACCATATACTGTATTTACTCGAATCTAATGCTCATCTTTTTCAGCTGAATCCAGTCTCCAAAATCAGGGTTTGCATTACATTTGATGGTTATGTAGATTTGAGTAAATACGACACACACACACACACATAGGGATAATATATGCAGGGTTTCAAAGCCATCCATAGCCATGAAGCTTCCTACCATGTGACTGGACCCGAGACTAGTTACTCTCAGCCCTACAGGGTTGTTGTGAAGACAAAAAGATAAAAGCTTTGTAAGCCACCTTGGGCAGTTGCTTTAGCATGGGAAAGGTGGGCTATAAATCAAATAAATAAATACATACATACATACATATTCTCTGCATATATTGTATATGGAGGAAGATAGATCAATGGAAGAAGATTCTTTTGTTCCCTGATGGTCCATCCCCAGTGGAGATGGTTATCTAAGTGGCTGGTGCTCTGATCAGCATCACACTCCAGATGGCATTTCCAGTGATGTTGCTGAGAGAAGCCAGAATAGAAAGACAGGTCTTTTGTGACCACAAATTATTCTGTTTATCACCAAGCCAGGAAGCTTACAGGGAATGGCATTGTTTGTGGGACCTGACATGGAATTTCAGTTTTCCAAGGGAAGGTTTTCCACGAGAGGGATGACCCGTGACCTAGGATTTGGTGTTTCCCCCTAAATCTTGTGGGAACTGAGACCATTATAATCCCCTTTAATGTAGTCCTATTGGAGGAGTGGGTTAAACATACGATCTGTAAAAGAGAAACATTAGGCCATATTAACTTAGAATATGCAAGGCTGTGCATGTTAATTTCCATGATTGGATTGTAAATGCAAAAAGTGACACGGTCCTGGAAACATGGTCCTGGCATCTGCTTGAATTCCCTCTTCTATGCCATGGTTAAAGGTAGAGGCACTCTGTTCTCTATTCTATATGGTCACCCAGTTCTGGATGACCTTTTCAGATGCTGAACAAAGAGAAGGAAGGGAAAGAACAGTTGCCTTCATTGTTAGCCTTCCAGGCAGCATCTACCATGGAAATAGGATGTTGGGTCCTGTTTGGCCCAGTATCCAGTAGAGGAGAGCTTTTTGGGTACACATGCACATTTCAGGAAGTTGCAGGGAGAAAACCAGGTGAAGAGGATGGTGCATTTTAAAATATTTTAAATATTTATTTAAAATATTTATTTTAAAATGCATAGTCCTC
The DNA here is from genome assembly GCA_030015325.1 of Cryptoblepharus egeriae. NCBI lineage: Eukaryota > Metazoa > Chordata > Lepidosauria > Squamata > Scincidae > Cryptoblepharus > Cryptoblepharus egeriae. The sequence goes on from JAREYC010000006.1 coordinate 88,333,220, forward strand.
CTCGCCTGGTTTTCTCCCTGCAACTCCGTTTTAAAATAAATAAGTTTAAAATAAGTATTATAAGTTCCAGCTACCCTTATTTTAAAGGATCTATTAAAATGACATATTGCAATTGTATGCTGATGATAGGAGTGTACTAATCCCGAATGAAGAGCAAAATAATCTGCCTTGGAAAATATATGTGAACAGGTTCCAAATGTAACGGTTGATACGCTTTTATTTGTTGAAGATGCACACACACACACACATACACACACACAGAGAGAGAGAGAGAGATGGTGGGCATCAACATGGAATGAGGCTGAAATACAGCACCTTCCTTGGACTGGCAGAAACCACAGGTGTTCCTGTGTTTGCAGGTAGACATGTTGTTTGAGCTATCAAATGGCAACCAAAAGGACAGTGCTGTAGATGGGTTTCGGGGTGACTGATGTTTTGTTTACCAACCTCAGGTAATAAGGGATCTATAGAGTTGCCACCTTTTCAACCAGTGTACATAATTGAGATCTGCATATCAACATAATTTATATATACATAATTGATTTAACAGCTGTTGGAGCTACAGATGCTTGTAAGTGAACATGTTTATTTCTATGCTGTGAATAGGTTTGATTGCTGATTTTTTTTCAGGTCAGTCAAGTAACTGAAAACAAAAGACCATTCCTTTTCTAACTAGCTGGCAACCCCGGAGGTATAGGAGAGACAACCCCACACTCTCCCCCCTGGGCACTGTAATGACTGCCAGGGTATTGTTTCTCAACAAGTGGTACAGGTACCACTGGTGGTACATAAGGTGGTGTCTGGTGGCACTCATGGAACTCATAGAACAATGGTTCCCAAACTGTGGATTGGGATCCACCAGTAGGCCACAACCTGATTTTGGGTGGGTGATTTGAAGTTCAGATAACTAGTTGCCTCAAGTCCTAAAGCTGTACCAAAATCAGATCTTTTGCTGCTCATTACTGCCTCCCCCAAAGAGCTCAGCTCCTGCAGTTTGCAAGATAGCTACTAACTGCCCTGCAAGGAGCTGAGCTCTTGCAGTTTGCAAGCATGTGTAAATATAGGAAAATAAATGTTAGATGGACTATGTATGGTTATAATTACTTATAAATAATTTCTTTCTTTCCTAGATCTCCTTTTTAAATGTCTGGTAAACCTAAGTGGGTCCTGATAGGGTGACCTGAAGTGGCTATTTGTATTTTCTTATGCTGCTTCCTTCCACCACCTCCTCCCCTTCACAGGCTTTCAAACGGAAATTCAACAGTTGTGAATTTTGTGAAGTTGTGGCACCTACATGCTTCAGAAAGCTTCACCTGTTGGATTTCCCCCTTGTGCCACACCTTTCCAAATCACAAGGAAAACAGTGCAGTTGTAAATAGCGGTGGAGACTGATTACAACCAACCTCGGGGGAGCTGCAAAAGTAAGACAAAGAAGAAACTTTATCAGCAAGAGGCAGCAATAGCTGAAAAGTGGTTCTCAGCTCCCAAGACAGTCATTAGGAACTTCCATCAGAATAGATTTTCCTGCAGAGCTGGCAATAGTTTTTAATGAGGAGGTGATATTTCTGGCCATTGGAACAGTGTGCTTCCAAATGTCTCCTGTTCTTAGACAAAATACTATACAACGGTGCCTCACATAAAGAGCTTAATTCGTTTCGGAGGCCTGGTCTTTAAGTGAAACGCTCTTTAAGTGAAGCGGATTTTCCCATAGGAAATAATGGAAACTCAGACAATTGGTTCCACTACCCAAAAAATATTCATAGAAAAGGATTAACTGTTTATAAAAATGATGACAAAACACTGGAATTGAATTCAGTACATGCATTCAATGTGCATGATCCTATGAAGTCTCCTTAGGCTGCAATCCTAAAGACACTTTCCTGGGAGTAAATACAGCACAATGGGGCTTACTTCTTCAGTATTTCTTCATCTTCACTTCATGCTGTGTAGTATTGTTCTAAGCCCCCTTCCTAACCAAATGAAGGCCCATGTTGTAAAAAAAAAAAAGTTGGGTGCTATGTGAGAGCAAAAAAGATGTCTATATTTAGAGATATTTAGAGATATTTATTCTAACAATAGAGAAATGTACCCACATTGCGGGAGTAAAATTTCAAGAATATTCCTAACCGGACCCCCTGTGCAACACTCTCCTATGCAACAACCCCTGTGCAATACCCAATCCTGGTGCAACACATAGCCTGTGCAGTGCTCATCCCCTAACCCCTGCAACACCCCCCATGTGCACCACACCCCATGCGCACCACCATCCCTATATACAGCACTCCCCCCAAACGCACCACTACCCTAACCCTAACCCACCCACCCCCTGCACCATTCCCCCCCCCCCAAGCATACCACTTCCCCATGTGCACCATCCGTGCCGTGGCAGACTGTTGTGCTGCAGATAGTTTTCAGGTATGCTGTAGGAATTTGGGAACAATCATTAATTAATAGAAAAACTGGGGGATTTTAACAGCATGGTGTGCCTTGTCAGTGGTAAAAACAACTAATGATGTGCCTTGACCATTTCAGTGCCTTGTTAGTGTTAGTGTTAGTGAACCCCTATTAGCTGGGCAAGAGGCACTTTTTCAAGTGGGTGTTCCTCCTTTATTTAGCGGGGGAGAGTAACTGGCTCTCCACACCCCAGCAATGTCTGTTCTAGTGGCGTCTGCTGGTGTTATTTTTGCATTTTAGATTGTGAGCCCTTTTGGGACGGGAATCAATTAGCTATTATCGTAATTAGCTATTAATTTTTTTATTTTTCTTGTAAACCGCTTTGTGAACTTTTTAGTTTAAAAGCGGTATATAAATACAGTGGCACCTCATGTAACAAATTTAATTCATTCCAGAGGCATGTTTATTACATGAAATGTTCTTTACATGAAACGGATTTTCCCATAGGAAATAATGGAAACTCAGACGATTGGTGTATGTAATCCTTCCTCTTGATGTATGTAATAAACGTTGTTCTTGAATAGTTACACACTCTTGAGTTTTCTGCAATAAGTTTCGCAAGAGCATTTTTCTGACAGATGGTTACACCCTTGGAGTTACACTGGAATGAATACATGTGGTCAGGAGATAAGAGGAAAGTAAAAAAAAACCCAAAAGTTTAAAAAAGTGGAATCCAGTCTTTTTTAGTTTGCAATGGTTTTAGCTAGCAAATTGCAAATACAGTGGCGCCTCACGTAACAAATTTAATTTGTTCCGGAGGCATGTTTGTTACGTGAAACATTCTTTACATGAAGCGGATTTTCCCATAGGAAATAATGGAAACTCAGACGATTGGTTCCACAACCCAAAAAATATTCATATAAAAATATTAACTGGATGTAAAAATGATGACAAAACACTGGAATTGAATTCACAACATGCATTCAATGTGCACGAGCCTATGGAGTCTAATTAGGCTGCAGTTCTAAAGACATTTTCTTGGGAGTAAGCCTCATTTAACACAATGTGGCTTACCTCTGGGTAGACATGGTTAGGAGGCTGCAATCCAATCCACTTTCCACGTGTCTCCCCACTTTCTCCTTCTCTTCCTCCTGAGCCTCTCTCTTCCCTGCTCCCTTCTGGCTAGCCCTGAGCTGCTTCCCTCTTCTCCACTGCTCTTCTCTCCCTCTGCCCAGCGGACGCCCAGCCACAGGAGGAACAGCATGGAAGTGTTGCTTTCGCTAAGCAGCCCTGACACTTTTTCAAAGGGCTGCCAGCCATCGCATCTGCTCCAACTGCCTATGAGTTTGTTTGTTACGTGAAGCAGAATTCTAGAGAAATTTTTGTTTGTTACGTGGAACATACTTTATGTGAGGCGTTTGTTACGTGAAGGTGCCACTGTACTGTTGATACATAGATAGTGTGCTGGGAGATGAAAAAGGTCCAGGTGGTAGAGCTCCATCTGCTCCAGATGGTACAGCATGGCACTGGCTGTACAATGGCATTGGCTGCTCCAGATGGTACAGCATTGGCTGTAACTGCAGCTTGAGCCTTGGTAAGGTGAGAGCAATTGAGATAAGATGTGAGAATTTTGTCGGGAAGGTTGCTGATGAAAAACGGTTTGCAAGGTTTGCATTTAGATAACATTTCTGGAACAACACAGTAATGGTTCTGATATCAGGCTGTCCTCTGACGAGAGCTTTTGGGGAGCTCACTGAGCCACAGGTAAGTAAACAGCATTATCTTCTCAGGTCCAACAGGCTGAGGAAGCAAGTGAGGCTGGCTCCACTGTGTACCTTCTATCCGGCAGCACAGGGACATTTTATTCTCAGTTTTTTAAAACCCTAAAATGTTGGGGGAAAACCTAGTGTATACAATCCTGAGTCATCATTTGGCCCCCCTCTGCCAACTCAAGATTGTGGTAAATGTGAAGTAGGTTCACAGTTACTCTCAAGGCAGCTAGGCTGGCATGAGGATGTGCACCGGCACAAAGATGTGCGCTGACCCCTTGGCAGCAGATCAAGACCTGGAAGGGCTGCCCATCTAATAGGCAGCCCACTAGCTTCCAGGCTAGTGTTGAATCTGGGATTGTATACCATTTTTTAGAGAATCCACTTGAACATCCTTTCCAACATTTCCACTATTTTCTGTTTTCCCCTCCAATGTCTTTTCATATGTGACTTTTGTTGTGTAATAAAACAACTGCTGTTTCAACATGTTAGGTGTGTTTCAAAGCACTATGAACTCTCCTTAGGACCCCCATGATTTTTAAAGAGGACGCTTTGTCTTTGCCGGCCCAGCCCATGTTATTGTCTTCCTAGTGTATTTAGTTTGGCTGGAGTACCAGAGCTAAGCAGCTTTTGATTTGTGCCAGGAATCACCTCCCAGGACTTTCTGCCAGTTTTTCTTCCTGCTAGCCTCCCCCGGCTTTCACTATGTATTCATTCAAAATTATAATTCTATTTTTTTTTAAATAGTATAATTCTAATAAGATCGGAACTAAGTTCCTTTATGGCTGTTATAAAATGCAGTCCATCACCTATCATGGCCTGGCTGCCACTTGAAGTGGTGAATGGCCAGGTCCACCAGTGGTCCATCCACAACCTTTGACACTCATGTGGTGGCTGGACTGACACAAGAAGCAGGTTGAATGGGTCAAGGAGACCAGGTTAGGTAAGAGGGTGGCTCAAATCTGAGATGTTGACAGCATCAGTGGTGCCATCAATATTCTATCTACCTTCCTAGCTTTGATCCACCTTCCCTGGAGTCTACTTAAACTTGTGCTAGCTATATCACCAGCATGGGTCTGAGTAGATCCAGCAGGGCAACAAGAGCTTATCCCAGGTCAAGGGAGCAAATTTATCTCAAAGAAAACTTTCTGGCCTTAAAACCCCCCTCTGGGACATACTCCATCAACACATACTCCACATACTCCAACAACATGGCTGTGAGAGCTGGCCCAAAAGGGAAGCTGGCCGTTGAAGAATAGATGCTATCGCACTGTCCAGAACAGCTCAAAGGGAAAGGATTCTTTGCACATGAGAGTAAGGCGCTCTGCTAAACTGAGTGCCTCTTGCTATTTCACTGCTACTCTTTGGATGCTCTTTGCCTGCTCATTCCACTCTTTGCCTGCTCATTCCACTTTTGCTTCTAGAAAACAAGTTTTGCAATAGTTTCTTATTGCTTCAAAACCTTGCAAAACCTGTTTTGACCAGATGGGACAGAACAAATATGTAGGTAGAGATACATGGGAGATGGTATCTCAACCCATTTCCAAGTTTGTAAAATGCCGCATCATACTCATGACATGGAGCACATGTGGGTGTTAGGACTGCCATCTGGGCTGCAGGGGTCTGCTCAAGAGATGGCAACCCCTTTTATTATTCCGGGAACAAGCCCAAAGTGTTATTCCAGGAATGAACTCCAAAGAATTCTGATCAGTGTGATGTTTTATACATTCTGATTTCGTATTATCTCTGAACAGATATGCCAGTTTTTAGTTTTTCACTAGCCCATGCTAGTCTTACTATCACCCTTCTTGGCATTGGTGTTGCTGGGGGTGCTGGTCACACTCACACATGCTGGGGGGATAACACCAATACTGGCAGTGTCTTTCAAAATCTTGGTAAATATCTAAAAATTTTTACCTTAAATACATTGGTATTTTATTTTAAAATACCAACATTTTAAAATCTTGGTTACCATCATGTTATATATCATTATATAATACCATCATGTTATATATCATTTGATGCATACATTCATGCAGAATGCAATGAAATAAAACATGTTATATCTCTTGTCTGTCGAAACCTGTAGCCATGAAACCAATAGCGGGAAGGCAATGGTGCATTATCATGCCCAACACCTGGCATGTTGTCCCGATCACTGCGTGAGAGGAGGTCCAGCATGGGGGTGACTCACTTCTCACGCCAGGTGACGCAAACCCCAGTGACGCCACTGCTCCTCAGCAATTAGTTGTTGATGTTCTTCCTGACGGAAGATAAACATCATCCACTTTAAATTGCTTAGATGAAGCTGATCTTTGAAAGGCACTTTGTGAACCGAATGGAAGAAAAGGGAGTGCAATTTCTGCCACAAAATTTCCATGCAATCCAATCTGCTAGTTTTTGTTCAACAACAACCCCAGCACTTTGAAGTTCATTGAACCTGCTTAAAGTGTCTCCACTTTGGCGATGTTTGCATTTTTAATGGTTTTTGAAAGGTCATTTTCTTCTCATACACGTCTTGGACAAAGCTTTTCAGCTTAATGCGGAAGCATTGCGTCCCGCTGTTAGAGAGGATGTTGAAGTGTAAGCGCATTGCTTGCACAATAGAAACTCGGCACAAGGAACCGCTCTCAGATTGTACAGATGGAGGAGGCTGGGTGCTCAGTACGTTCAGTTTATGGGAAACGAACCTGATCAGTTCTGTCAAGCATCTGTAGAATACAGTGGTACATTACAATCATAGAATCATAGAGTTGGAAGGGACCTAGTAGGTCATCTAGTCCAACCCCCTGACTGCAGCAGGAAATCCCCCTAGAGCATCCCCGACAGGTGCTCGTCGAGCCTCTGCTTGAAGATCCCCAGTGAGGGAGAGTCCACCACCTCCCTTGGCAATCTGTTCCACTGCCGAACCGCCCGAACCGTCAGGAATTTTTTCCGGATATCCAACCGGAATCTCCTCTCTTGCAGTTTGTACCCATTGGTTCTAGTTCTGCTGTCAGAAGCAGCTATGAACAAATTGGCCCCTTCCTCCATATGACAGCCCTTCAGGTATCTGAAGAGGGCAATCATGTCTCCCCTCAGCCTCCTCTTCTCCAGGCTGAACATCCCAAGTTCCCCCAACCTTTCCTGGTAGGGCTTCCCTTCCATCCCACTGATCATTCTTGTTGCTCTACTCTGGACTTGCTCCAGTTTGGCTGCATCTTTCTTAAAGGGAGGTGCCCAGAATTGAACACAGTACTCAAGGTGAGGTCTATTGGTTTATGAGCATAATTTGTTCCAGAAGCATGCTTGTAATCCAGAATGCTTGTACATCAAAGCAAATTTTCCCGTAAGAAATAATGGAAACTCAGTCGATTCGTTCCACAACCCAAAAATATTCCTATAAAAATGATTACAATACTGTAATATAATACAAAATAATAAAGAAAATACAAAATATAAAGAAAAATAAAACAAATTAATCTGCACTAACTCTACAATCCAGAGTCACTACGGGAGCATGTTAGAGACATTTACATCAATGTAGTTACGGCACCACCTAGTGAAAACCTATGGGAAATTCATATTGCAATCCAGAGTAAATTGTTGTTACGTTGGAGCAAGGACTCCCCATAGTTACTCTGGATTACACCATAACCCACAAATCCAGAGTAATTATGGGAGCACATAAGAGACTTTACGTGCACCCATAGTAACTGCACCACCTGGTGAAAACCTATGGGAAATTCATATTGGAATCCAGAGTAAATTGTTCTTACACCGGAGCAAGAACTCCCCGTAGTTAGTCTGGATTTTGTCCTTAGGTCTATCAGGCTGCAATCTGCTTTGCTTACACAGGAGCGAGCCTCACTGATTATGATAGAGTTTCCTTTAGATTAGAGATGCAAGGCGATGGCCCTGTTTCTGGCAGCCATCACCCTTACTTCTTTCAGTGGTGGCACAACCAACAGGGTCCCCTCTGATGAACACAGAGAGCGACTGGATTGTAAGGAGGAAGTATCCATTTGAGAATGGATCTCAAATACTCTCAAAGATCTGATATTCAAGGTTTCAATTATGGATCTGGAGAATACTGTTTATGGATTATGGATCCAGAGAATCCGGATGCCTTATGAAAAGGTAGAAAAACCAAAGAAAAAGGCCAAAAATAGTTGTACCAACCATTGCCCTTTTGCAACATTCAGCATGGGACTTGTGATGGGACTTGTGTGGTCCTCGCCAAGGGGAGGTTTGATTGCGCTAAAAGTCACAAAAAATCCAGTGGTGGGTTTCAGGGGCTTCTCACAGGTTCTATAGAACCCTTTGCTAATGAGCACCAGGTTCTGAGAACCGGTTACTAATGGGACATCTCGGTGGTGGCATCCACTGTGGAATTTCCTCCCTATTGAGTCAAGGTCAGGAATGCCTCCTCATTGCTATCCTTCTGGCCAGACCTTAAAACTCTTTTATTTAGACAGGCATACGATGTCTTTTAGATGCTTAATGTTATTATATTGTTACCTGCCTGTTTTTTAACCTGGATTTTATTGTTTTTACTGTTTTTGTATTGTTTAATAGTATTTTAAATGTATTTATAGTTATCTAGTCTTAACGTATTTTATTGTTATTAAATTGTACCAGTTGAACCTGTTATTTCACAGTTGCCATTCCTTCCCAGAATGGGATAGAAATTATTGGCCATTATTATTTTTTCCAATTCCTTACAAATTAGGTCTTTGTAAATACTGTAATGGGTGTTGTGAGTTGAGATTGGACATTATGTCCACTGACATCAGTGAAGGGAAGGGGACACATGTATTATTCTTTCTCTAATTCAGTGAGAAACAATGAATGATGCGCAGCCGATATTCTCTAGGAATTTTCCATTTTAAGTGCAGCTCACTCTCAAAATAATTGAGCACTGCAAATTTCATGCAAGTCAACCCTGCAAATATTCAGATACCTTAAATATTGAGTCCACTTATATTGAAAACATAAACCCACATTTACTCAGATCCAGTGCACATCAGATCTAATGTGCACCCCAATTTTTAAAAGCTTCAGATTAAAAAAATATTTATAAGGCGCAGCTGCAAAGCAGTGCAAAATTTAATTTTACTGCATGCAATAATGAGCTCTATGACAATAATAATATGACAATTTGTTATGATTTTTACCTAACCGCACTACTTTATACAGTGGGTTTATGTTACATTTTTATTACACTATAGTAAACTGTTAAACTCAATACTGACCTATACTTATAATCAAAATAATGTATTTACTTGAATTTAATTCGCCATCTAATCTAATGCGCACCCTGATTTTGGAGACTAAATTCAGCTGGAAAAGATGCACATTAGATATACAAATGATGTATTGATAAACAAGTGAAAAAGCCCTGGCCAGGATATGGCTGGTTTCAGTGCTCCACCAGCACCTGTTCAGCCTCCCTTGAGAGATCAGCTGATGCATGTCTACTCTGAAGTAAGTCTATTACAGTCAATGGGTTTCACTCCTATATAAGGAAGGCAATGGAAAGGAGCTTGAGAGACAAAGGCTGCAATCCTGAAGACACTTTCCTGGGAGTAAGACCCATTGAGCCTGATGGTTAGTAGACATGGTTAGGATTGTGCTCATAGAACCTGTTGTTGATTTATTTGAATCCCACCACTGAAAAAATCCACACTGGGACTGGAGCCCATGTCTCCCACATCAAACTTCAGATCATTATTCACTTGTTTTCAGTTTGTGACAGAATAGATGTGTTTCTGTTCCTTTCCAGTGAGAGAAAAATAGTTTTTGTATTATTCCACCCAGCAAACATCCTTGGCTAATGTGAATTAAAACACTTCTGAGCCTTGGTGTGTCTGTCTGAACCACACAAGCTTCACTTGCTGCGCATGTAAATAATGAAAGGATGTTGATTTTAGAAGTGAAATACAACTCCGTTTCGTTTCCTTCGAAAAAGTGCTGCAAAGAGAGCCTGTTGTTTTTGGTTTGACAATGAAAGTCAGTACAGTACAGGTTTATAAGATAGTCAATTTGAAAATGTATTGTAAGTCCTAATTTTGCAAGAATGTACAGGAATTATTATTGCTCAGTCATTAAGTTGTATCCAACTCTTTGTGACCCCATAGACTGCAGCACACCAGGTACCTTATTTTTCATTAGATCCTGAAGTTTGTCCAAATTCATATTCATTGCCTCTGTGACACTATCTAACCACCTCATCCTCTGCCGTCCCTTTCTCCTTTTGCCTTTATTTTTTTTTTTTCAAAATTAGGCTCTTTTCTAAGGAGTCTTCCCTTTCCATGATGTGGCCAAAATATTTGAGCTTCAGCTTCAGTGAACAATCAGGGTTGATTTCCTGGAGGACCAGATTTGATCTCCTTGCAGTCCAAGGGACTCTCCAGAGTCTTCTCCAGCACCATAATTCAAAGACATCTATTCTTGGGATTGCCAACTTTCTTTCTACAGTAGTTCCTGTGACTTTAAGAACAGCATGATCAAAGACGGGGTCTCCAAACCCTGGCCTGGGTGTCAGATGTGGCCCTCAGCGAGCCTCAATGTGGTCCCAGGCAAGACCCTCTATAGGAGTGGATAACGCCCTTGGGCAAGACTTGTAATCCACTCCAATACATTTTTATATGTAAATTTATTCAAATCTGAAATGTAAATTAGTTTTCTAGCCAGTGCCAGAGAGCTGATGTGGCCCTCCTGCCGAAAGTTTGGAGACCCCGGTCTAAGATCTTAGCAGATGATATTTGCTACCACTTGTTGTCTCCTAGTTCTCCTCTAGATAGCAAGTATACCTGTTAACACCATGTTGGGAATAACTGGCTTTTACTAATGAAATAATGTTGCAACTAGTCAGACATGTATATTAACAAAATCCAAATACACTGTCTTGTGAGTTCATTTTGAGGGTGTGAGTTTAATTGTGTGCATATTTTCTGTCATTGCAGTTAATGAATTCCTAAGTGAGAAAAAGTTCTTATTTCTGGTCATCACCAGGTTAATGACAGCACTTTCTGCTAAGTGACACCACTGTGAATGCTGTTTGGACCACTATATGAAGCCAGTTTGAAGCCATACCAGATGAATGGGGAATAAAGTGGCAGATGCATTTTAATGTAAGTAAATGTAAAGTTATGCATATCGGGGTACATAATCCTAACTTTGCATATAGGTCAATGGGCTTGGAGCTTGGAGTGACTGAGCAGGAAAGAGATCTAAGGGTGCTGGTGGAGAGCTTGATGAAAGTGTCAACGCAATGTGCTGCAGCAGTGAAGAAGGCAAATTCCATGATTGGGGTCATTAGGAAAGGGATTGAGAATAAAATGGCAAAAATTATGATGCCATTGTAAAAATTGATGGTGAGGCCACATTTGGAGTACAGAAAGCTGGACTAGATGGACCTGTGGCCTGATCCAGAGGAGACTCTTCTTATGTACTTAAGCCACGGGGTGCACAGGTGCCCTCTATAGCTGATCAGACTCAGCTGCCTCGCTGACTGTGGAGGACGGTGCGCTTCGGCTGGGAAATGGGCAGATTTTACTACGGTGATGTCGTAGCACCTATGGCTCATGTGCATGGTGTGCCATGAGTTCAGATGCGCCTCATGTGCTCAGTACACCTCTGATTTTAGTCTCTAGTACCTGCATTGTGACCATAACCACAAAAGATGACAAGGATCCCCCAAGGACATCCAAGAAAAAATGTAGGACATAAAAGCTGAAAACACATTGATTTCAGGTGGTTAATTTAAACACTATATTATTTATTATTAAATTTAAAACTACTGTTAAATATAAGTTATTATTAATTACAAGAAGGCTACATAATGCCTGCTCACAAGGAAAAGGAGGACATTGAGATTTATTTCCTGGATGAAAAGCTAAACTGTGGACACGTCCTGGAAAACAAGGACAATAAGAAGAGAAAGGAACACAGAACCAGACAAGTTGAATGTCAGTTGGGAAGGGAAACGAAAGCAAAATGAAAGGACAGCCAAAAATGTCATCACCAGGAACTGTTCTGGAGCTGTGGACTAAAGCTGCAATCCTATCCACGCTTAGCCAGGAATAAGCCTTTTGGCTTTCATGGACTTACTTATGAGTAGACATGCATAGGATTGGGCTCTAAAAAGGAGGTTTTTGCTACAAGAGATCTGTAGGACACGCAAGCAGACAGACAAGACATAAAGAGAGTGACCCTATGTTATAACCAAAAATTAGGATATGGATTCCCTGAAATGTAGGACAACCAAGAAAAATGGAGGACGTAACTGAATAAAAGCTAAAAACACACATATATTGATTTCAGGTGGTTAATGGCTGCAATCCTAGCACACTTTCCTGAGAGTAAGACCCATTGAACACAACAGATCTTACTTCTGAGTAGATATAGAATCATAGAACCATAGAATCCTAGAGTTGGAAGGGATCTAGTAGGTCATCTAGTCCAACCCCCTGCCTGCAGCAGGAAATTCTCCTAGATCAGTGGCTCTCAACCTTCCCAATGCCGTGACCCTTTAATACAGTTCCTCATGTTGTGGGGACCCCCAACCATAAAATTATTTTTGTTGCTACTTCATAACTGTAATTTTGCTACTGTTATGAATCGTAATGTAAATATCCGATATGTAGGAGGCATTTTCATTGCTACAAACTGAACATAATTAAAGCATAGTGATTAATCACAAAATATTAATTAATTATATATTGTGAAATATTTATTTCTACTTACAAATAAAAAGATGCGAAATACATCAGGGGTCTTTTTTACATCAGAAATATTTATTTCTACTTACAAATAAAAAGATGCGAAATACATCAGGTTGCCTGACCCATGAAAGGGTCAGGCAACCCCCCAAGGGGGTCCCAACCCCCAGTTTGAGAAACACTGTCCTAGATCATCCCCAACAGGTGCTCGTCAAGCCTCTGCTTGAAGATCCCCAGTGAGGGAGAATCCACCACCTCCCTTGGCAATCTGTTCCACTGCCGAACCGCCCTCACTGTCAGGAATTTTTTCCAGATATGCAAACAGAATCTCCTTTTTTGCAGTTTTGTACCCATTGGTTCTACTTGCTTTCAGAGGCAGCAAAGAACAAATGAGCCCCTTCCTCCCTATGACAGCCCTTCAGGTATCCGAAGAGGGCAATCATGTCTCCCCTCAGCCTCCTCTTCTCCAGGCTGAACATCCCAAGTTCTCCCAACCTTTCCTCGTACGACTTCCCTTCCATCCCACTGATCATTCTTGTCGCTCTCCTCTGGACCTGCTCCAGCTTGGCTGCATCTGCATATGGTTAGGATTGTACTCATAATTTATTATTAACTAGCGAAAACGTACTCCCATGTTGTGGGAGTAAAATTCTCCCTGTACTTGATCCCTCCACTGCACATCATTCCCCCATGCGCACCATCCCCCCATCTGCAACATCTTCCCATGCACAACATCCCCTCATGCGCAACTTTCCCTCATGCACATCATCCCTCATGTGTAACATTCCCCATGCGCAACTTATTCCCCATACACAACTTCCCCTCAGGCGCATCACCCCCATGTGCAAAATCCTCCACTGCGCATCATCCCCCATGCGCAACATGTCCTCTGCCCATCTGGCAGCCACTGAAATTAACAACAGGTTCTCTGCCCATCTGGCAGCCACTTTTAAATGGCTATTTTTAAACTTTATATGTACTATCTCTTGTTAAGAACCGGTTCTATAGAGTAGGTGCGAACCTGCTGGAGCCCACCACTGCCAACATCCCCCATGTGCAAATCACTCCCCATGTGCAACTTTCCCTCATGCGCATCTTCCCCCATGCACATCAACCCCCATGCCCAACTCATTCCCCATGCGCAACTGCCCCATGTGCCTCAACCTCTCTGCGCATCAACCTCCCCATGTGCATCAACCCCCCATGCCCAACTCACTCCCCATGTGCATCATCCTTCCCGTGTGCAACATCTGGCCCATGCTCATCAACCCCCCATGCACATCAACCCACCATGCGCAACATCTTCCCATGGGTGACCACATGTCCTCTTTTTCCAGGACATGTCCTTTTTTAACTAGGAAAAAACAAATCTTAATAAATTATATTGCTCATCATTAATTTAAAATTATTACATATAATTTATTAATTAAAAGAAGGCTACATGTTTAACCCTATGAAAGAGTGTTTTGAGATTTTATTTTGTCCTGCCCTCCATTTTTCTGGAGTGTCCTACATTTTGTCCTCCTTTTCAGTGGCAAGGAGCCTCTGCCCCCACAGTTCAGCCTTGCTGACCTCCCCTTCCAGCCTCCAGCTTCAGCAGGCAGGCAGACCGGTTCAGCCTCCAGAGGCAGCCAGTCAGCCAGCTCCACCCCAGCAGCTGCAGCCCAGCCCAGCCCTGCAAACAGAGCTCTGGGCTGGCCACAGAGCAGCAGGTGGGTCTGGGCTTCCTCCCTTCCTTGGGGGGTGGCACTCCGAATAGGGACCCATCTGCAGGCAGGATCTCAGAAGAGAAGGGTGCCTCTGAGCACGTGCAGAGTGTCTGGGCTTCCCCCCTGCAGCAGCCCTCAACAGCACCCAGCTGGGCATCCCTGCTTCTTGTACCAAGGCTGGATGGATGGAGGGGTGGATGGATAGAGGAGGAGGAAGAGGAGTTTCCCACCTTTCCTCCTGATCTCTTGCAGGCTGCCTTGCACTGAGTGGCAGGCAACCCTCTTCCAGCTGATGGAGCTTCCCCTGTGCCATGGCTGCCTGAAGGTACCCTGAGCTCTGGGAGAAGGAAAGCCATGAGAGTGAAGATGAGGATGATGGTGGTGAGTATGAAACCCAAGGCAGGAGAAGCTTTCCAAGTAAAGTGATCATATGTCCTCTTTTTCCAGGACATGTCCTCTTTCTTAGCATGGAAAAATAAAACTTCAATGTCCTCCTTTTTTATAAGCAGGGAAAATGTAACCTTCTTGTAATTAATAACTTATATGTAATTTATTTGTAAATTTACTAATTAGTAATATGGTAGTAATAAAGTTAAGCACATGGAAGTAATGTATATGAAAATGAGGGTGAAGTAATATATATGAAAATGAGGCTGAGTATGAAACCCAAGGTAGAAGCTTTTTCAAGCATGGTAACCATATGCCCCCTTTTTCCAGGACATGTCCTCTTTTAAAGCCTTCTGTCCTGGAAAAATAACTTAAATGTCCCTTTTTTCCTGGTAAGCATGCAGCAGGTAGCATTCTTGTAATTGTCTTAAATTTAATAATCATATGGTAGTTATAAAATTTAAGCACATGAAAACAATATATAGAGGTTATCCAAATGTCATTACCAAAAAAGAGGACAGGGACCCCTGAAATGTAGGACACCCAAGAAAAATGTAGGACATGACAAAATAAAAGCTAAAAACACTCAGACATATTGCTTTTGTGTAGTTAATTTGAACACAATGGCTGCAATCCTAAAGACACTTTCCTGGGAGTAAGACCCATTGAACACAATGGGTCTTACTTTTGAATATATGTGGTTAGGATTGTGCTATATATGAATTATTATTAAATTAAAACTATTGCATATTCAGTGGTGGACTTCAGGGGGTTCTCACAGGTTCTATAGAGCCTTTTGCTAATGAGTGCCTGGTTCTGAGAACCGGTTACTAATGGGACACAGAACCTGTTGTTAATTTAGGTTATTAGGACATAGAACCTGTTGTTAATTTATTTGAATCCCACCACTGCATATAATGTATTGCCTATAATTTATTAATTACAAAAAGCTATATGCTGCCTGCTCACAAGGAAAAGGAGGACACTGAAGTTTTTTCCAGGACACAAGGCTGAAAAAGAGGACATGTCCTAGAAAAAGGAAATATGATGACCTTGAATATACAGAATATGAGTGTTTTTAGCTTCTCTTTTGTCATGTCCTACATTTTTTGAGTGTCCTACATTTGGGGGGGGGAGTGTCTTATCTTTTTTTGGTTATGGCATATGATCACCATGGTATGGAACCCAGGGGCTGTGGGTGGCGCAAGCAGTTAAGACACTGTGCCTGTTAACCAGCAGACCAGGGTTCAAGACCCGGGTCGGCCCCACAAGACAGGGTGAGCTCCTGTCCTTAGCCCAGCTCTGCGATGCCAGCTGGATCCAATCATATTGGCTCTGCCTTTCCATTGGACTAATTCAGTGGTGTGGAGAGCGGGGATTTGCTGCTTGGGTAACAGCCTATCCTCCATAACAATCCAACCCAGGCTTTTGTGCTGCGCATGCAGCGTATGCAACGCAGAGCACGATACCATAGTCTTTCAAGACTGACGGAGGCCTGCTATGGAACCCAAGGCAGGAGAGGGTTTGCAATAGGATGACCGGTACTGTATATCCTCTTTTTCCAGGACATGTCCTCTTTTTCAGCCTGAAAAAACCTCTTCATTGTCACCCTTTTCTTTGTGTGCAGGTAGCATGTAGCTTTCTTGTAATTAATAAATTATGTGTAATGGTTGTTAGCAAATGATACAATTTTTTGGTTATAAAATATGGTCAGCCTGTTTACAAGCCATGTCCGCAGGGATGTGGTTATGGTGCCTGGCTGCACCAGAGGCAGGGAGTGCTGCATCTCCTTCAGGGTTGTTCATTTAAAATCACCCAAAGGTATGCCAAAAGGTGCAATCCTGCAAGAGGGTGGGGATGTGAGTTGGCAACCATTGCCATGTGCCTATGCGTTTTCCCCAAACAAGTCATGCTCTACTGATTCTGTGTTTGTGGGATGGGAGCAGGGTGACCAGATGACTGGAAAAACCCGGATTTCTCCAGATTTTTAGCCTCCTGTCTCCTACATTTTGGCTTCATTTTGAAACTTTGTGATAGTGCACAGTACCCCATCATGCCATATGTCGTTGGATTTGTATTGAAGAATGCAAAAATCAGTTTGGAGATATCTCCTTCCTATCAAAAGTTATGGTCAAAAACCAGAAAAACAAAAACAAAAAAATACATTGTTGGCAATTTTTTTTCAGTGGGTAAGAATTTTGGCCTGGGATTAGGAATTTTGGCCTTGTGGTTCAGGAGTTTTGGGTTTGGCATCTGGTCACCCTGGATGGGAGGGCAAAGCAACCGGGAAAGGGGAGCAGCTGGAACGAAAAGCCTTCTCTAGCTGGCCTTCCTGTTGAGATTGCAACTTCTTGCAGGGCTGAATTCCACGCACATGTTGGCTATGTCACTTTTGAAAGTGTTGGGGCTGTACCACTTCACACAAGGGATCAGATTTGGGGCTGTACCACTTCACACACGGTGTACAGTATGGCTTCTGAGTGAACTCTCCTTTCCTAGTAGAGAAAATCCCCTCTGTGCATCCTCGATCAGTGGTCCCCAAACTTGTTAGCATTGAGACCCACCGAAAATAAAAATCTAACTTTACTGGCTGCTCAAACCACTGGGATCATAATGGTTCCTAAGTCACAGGTAGTTTAACCCTTGATGTTCACAGTTAAATTTGTATTGATAAGTTTCATGACCCACCAGAAATTGGCTGACGAGTGACAACCCACTGATGGATTCCAGAAACCCGGTTTGGACATGACCACCCTAGATGTCAGGAAACAGGGTTAACCCAAGTGTCTTTCTCCTTGACATAATAGTTTTCTCTGTGCAGGAAATCACAGTATTTTGTACAGCAGAACATTAAAATCACACAATCGTTACCATATATGTGAGAATAAGGACTTTCTTAAAGTGGTATAGTAACCTGAGCGATGCCGTGCTGTGAAAGAAACTTCCCAATCCATATTAGACTTGTGTTCTTTTGAATGTGTATTTAAATACTCCTTCCTCTTGATGTATGTAATACTTGAATACTTGAATACTCCTTCCTCTTGATGTATGTAATAAACGTTGTTCTTGAATAGTTACACACTCTTGAGTTTTCTGCAAAAAGTTTTGCAAGAGCATTTTTCTGACAGATGGTTACACCCTTGCAGTTACACTGGAATGAATACATGTGGTCAGGAGATAAGAGGAAAGTAAAAAAAAAACCAAAAGTTTAAAAAAGTGGAAGCCAGTCTTTTTTAGTTTGCAATGGTTTTAGCTAGCAAATTGCAAATACAGTGGCACCTCACGTAACAAATTTAATTAGTTCCGGAGGCACGTTTGTTACGTGAAACGTTCTTTACGTGAGGCATCACTGTACCTCATTTATTTTGCAAATTCCTGCTGCCGCACATGGATTTCTACATATAGTTTCTCATTAACTGGGAATGGGATTAGACCAGTAGCTACAACATAGGGAGGGCAATTTTGGCCTTTAAAACAGCAGAGAGAGGTTGAAAGAGCAGAACATGTATTGAATGAATGAGTCCTGGTATAATTGAAAGGTGTGGAAAGAGTGGACTGTCAGAAAATGAACATTCAGAAAGCTGGCGATCCCAGTATATATAAGGTGCAGCCTTAGCCTCAATAGCCGCTGTTTGGTTTTGATCAATGAATCTATTCACCAGACGGTGACTGTTTAGAAAAAAAATGATGATGGTAATATATATCTTAGATTTGATTGTTCCCATCATAAACATATTAGATATAATTTATTTTAAAGTCAGTTTTGAAGAATTACCTAGATGTAATTGTCCAATGATGCCTATTTTTTCTAGAAAATTGCATAGACTGCAACATGGTAATTTGGATTATTGCCTCACCCAACACAATAACATTCAGAACAAGAACAGCCCCCGTGGAGATGTCATGCTTTATAATAGAGGATGAGGCTCTAGGATAGATAGAATTTATAGTCTTCCATTAGCTCTATGGAACAAGTGTTTTTTGTTTCTTTGTTTTTGCCCATGGAATCTCTTTTTAAAAAATATGACAGGTACATTTTCTATTTCATGCTTAAAAAATCTTTCATGTTTTGTTTGTTGAAAGCATTTTAAAAAAAATAATAGCTTTCAGTTCTCCAATTCTGTGTTTGAATGTTAGCCTTCTGTATCTTCCTGTATCTTGAGGTCTGTTTTTATGTTTGAGATGTGATCAGATTACTATTGAACGGTTTTGCTTTCTTCATTGAGGCTATTACAGTTTCTCCTGATTTGCAACGTTTGGTATCTAGCAAACACATACTCAGATAAGTGACCTGATTATGGTAAGGTATGGTATGGCTCAGTGTGTTAACATAACGTGACCGCTTTAAGTGGTCTTGAATATATGGTGTTCACCAGAAATCACATCAGAGCTACTAAGTTTACTTTTTTAATTTCTGGAAATAATTGCAGTTATTACTGTCCTTCATGCCCTTTTCATTTCTAAGGGATCCCATAAGCATGTCGCAACCACAATCTGGTGACTAGTTTGCTTCCAATCTGGGGATCTTCAAGGAGAGGCTCAACGAGCACCTGTCAGGGATGCTCTAGGAGGATTTCTTGCTGCAGGCAGGGGGTTGGACTAGATGACCTACTAGATCCCTTCCAACTCTAGGATTCTATGATTCTAATGATGAACTAAGTGCTTAACAATATACAATATACTAGAAGGGATTGAATTCACTAGTGGAGGACGCATCCCTATATGGAGATGCCATGTCCTGACCTTTTGTCTCCTATAGACCTGATTATAGACCTGTTGCCTTAACATCTGTTGTAATGAAGGTCTTTGAGAGGCTGGTGTTGGCCCACTTGAAGGACATCACAGACCCGCTGCTAGACCCCCTTCAGTTTGCCTATAGAACTAACAGGTCAGTGGATGACACTGTCAGTATGGCACTGCACTATATCCTGCAACATCTAGACTCTTCGGGAACTTGTGTACGGGTTCTTTTTGTGGACTTTAGTGCAGCATTCAATACTATTATTCCATCAAAACTTTATCCCAAATTGATCCATCTTAATGTATCTGCTCCTATCTGTCAGTGGATACTCAGCTTTCTGACGGACAGAAAGCAGCAGGTGAGGTTGGGGAAAATTACATCTAGTACTCGAACTATCAGCACAGGAGCTCCTCAAGGGTGTGTGCTCTCCCCGCTGCTGTTCTCCCTTTACACAAGCGACTGCACTTCAGTGGACCCCTCTGTCAAAATTTTGAAGTTTGCAGATGATACAACGGTCATTGGACTTATCCATGACGGTGATGAATCAGCATACAGACCTGAAGTTGAACAACTGGTCCTGTGGTGCAGCAGGAACCACCTGGAGCTTAATTCACAAAAAACTGTGGAAATGATGGTAGATTTTAGGAAGCACCCCCTTAAGCTACTACCACTTTCCATCTGCAGTAATGTGGTTTCAGTGGTGGAGTCTTTCAAGTTCTTGGGTTCTGTAATCTCCCAAGACCTGAAATGGTCAACTTACATCAGCAGCATCATTAAGAAAGCTCATCAGAGGATGTTCTTTTTGCGCCAACTGAGAAAATTCAACCTGCCTCAAGAGCTGATGATCCTGTTTTATAGGGGAATTATTGAATCTGTTCTTTGCAATTCCATCACTGTCTGGTTTGGTACAGCAACCAAACTGGACAAGAAAAAATTACAAAGAACTATAGGTATAGCAGAGAAAATAATTGGAGTCAGTCTGCCCTCTATGGAGGACATATATACCGCTCGGGTCAGGAAGAGAGCTGTGAATATTGCTGCTGACCCTCTTCACCCTGGTCACATCTTGTTTGAGCTTCTTCCCTCTGGACGCCGATATAGGACTTTGTTCACTAAGACATTTAGGCACAAGGATAGTTTTTTTCCTTGTGCCATTAAATTGCTGAACCAACAACTATGCTGAGGGATTATTGGAAAATATTGAAGCAGTGTTCTTATCTGATTGTATGTTTTGTATGAATTGTTTGTTATTTGTGAGTTGGTGTTGTATGTATGCAGCCGTCGCCGAAGTCAAATTCTGGGTATGGAGATCATACTTGGCCAATAAACAAATCTAATCTAATCTATAGATTTGCAACTTTGGAATGGGTTGAGAATGGGAACCGTGTTGTGCTTGCATGATGTGATTTCCCTATGACAGAAGCTATAAAACATAGAGAAAGAAGCATTTTTTTATCTACTTGTTCCAGTTATATCCCACTTTCCACTTAAAATGTCCAGGAGATAAACTTTAAAACATTCCCTGCCTTGTTTCTGTTTTAACTCCCTTTAACACAGCTGTTCAGTTGATAAGTCTTACTGAGTGGCTTATATAAAATCAATAACAATAGTACATAATTAAAACAAAATGAATTGTGTTTCCACTCTTCTCGCCCTCCTGGTAAAAAGGTTGTTGCTTCTCCGCTATGTACCACATGGGTACCCAGTTGCATGACATGATTCTTGGGAAAGTTGGGAAGATCACCTGAACTGAGTTTCCAAATGTAATGGAAATTCACATGAAGTGCTTGCTTTGCACTCATCTTCATAGATGTGAGGGAGCACTGTTCTGCCATGCTATTTCAGAGTCACTGCAGACAAAAAGTATGAGCCATGGTTTTATACATGGTCTGAAATATAGCGAGTCCTCTGTATCCATTCCAAGACACCCAGCAGTGACAGAATTTCAGTATTTGGATAATCAAATCCATGCGCATGCTCCACTCCATCAAATCCAGTGTACTCCACCTAGTAAACTGGAAGTGCCTCCCAGATGCATATTGTTCTGAGGTGTGAGAAAGCCATGTGCGACCTTCTTGTCCTTCAGAAGGCTTCCCAGATGCAATTTTGAGATACTTCTGGTTGCATCCAGTGGTGGGCTTCAGGGGGTTCTCACAGGTTCTATAGAACCCTTTGCTAATGAGAGCCTGGTTCTGAGAACCAGTTACTAATGGGTCATAGAACCTGTTATTCTATGGACATAGAACCTGTTGTTAATTTAGGTTATTAGGACATAGAACTTGTTAATTTATTTGAATCCCACCACTGGTTGCATCTCCAAGGTCTGCTGGAGACCGCAAAGGATTTCCAGTTGTGGGATGGCATCCATGGTGGCTCAAATCAGTGAGTAAAGAGAATTCTTATTTAAATGCTGTGTAGATGCATCTTCAAGACTTCTTAATCTTCGGTCAAACTGTTGATGAACCTCTGTGTATTTCAAGACTGGGATTTGCCCATTCTGTTGACTTCCTTTTAATGCCGTGATGAAGCATTGCTTTTCCAGATTTAGTTGGACATAAATCAAACTCATAGTTTCCACACTGCACTTTCAAGGAAAGGCTGCAGCACAGCAAAAAATGATACACTTTGCACACATGTAGTTTTAGCTCCTTCTCTAAGGGAGGTAGAGAAAAAAAACCTCTACCCAAAACCTTCATGAGTCATTAGCAAGAGTCTATAATACTGATCTACATCAAAGATCTAACTCTGTATAAAGCAATTTCCTGTTTCCTAATACTGTAGAGCATAAATATCCAGCAATCTCTTCTCCTCCCTTCTATGTCCAGGTCAAGAGCACAGGTCAAGAGCATTGACCTGTGTCCAGGTCAACTCATTAGCAAGTTGGAGGAACCATACTACTATTTTGACTACCAAGATGCTGTCCCAACCTAATGTCCATCATTCTGCAGTCACGCTCAGGGAATGAGACTGAAAGAAAAGCTGGCAGAACCACTAGAAAAAAATGAAAGCTGTAGTGTTGGTATGGAAAGTATAGCGGTCGGTGGTGATGGTGGGTTTTTGAATGCTGAGAAGCCAGTGCAGAGTTATCAAGCAGTTGTTTCCAATGAGGCCCTTGGAAGCTTCTTCTGATCCTCAGGCTGTTCTCAGGCTACACATAGCTGGTAATAATCAGGTTGGTGATAATTTGTGAGGACTGGCAAATAAAAGTTTCCTGTGTTAGGTCGATTTGTGATAAGGACTGGCACTGCAGATGCAGCATAATTGGGTGGTGGGGATGATTCTGGTCTTAGTGTGATCTTGTGTTGTGTCCAAGTTGTGACCAGATCAAATGGAGGACACAATGCCTATATAGGTGTCTCCTATTTGGTTACCATCCCAGTTAAGGTTGCCATATGTCCCGGAAAACCAGAACAGTCCAGGTTTTCAGGGATTGTGCTCACATACTGGCAAATTTGTCATGGGGTCCCGTCCCATTTTTGTGGATTATGGCAACCCTCGTCCTGGACACCCCCCTAATTTTGGTACTTTCAATGGTTCTGCTCTTTCAACACATTTCAATTATTCCCAGAAGTCATTCATTCATTGCATGCTCTGCTCTTTCAACCTCTCTCTGCTGGTCTAAAGGCAAAAATTGCCCTCCCTGTGTTGATTTGCATAGGAAATGATGATTCAAACTGTTTTAGAGGTGTGTGTGTGTGAGAGAGAGAGAGAGAAAGCGTGCATTTATACCAACTTTAGCTCTGAGTCTATTACCATTCCCAAAGGCATCAAAGAAAGTCCATTTGCAGAAATATTTGTGTGACAGCAGGAATTTGTGAGATAAAAAAGACATTTGCAGTTTGTAATCTAAAAAAGCATCAGAAAGCAACATTCATAAACTATAAAGACCAGGTTCACTTTTCAACAGTTTCTATTTTTCACCATGGCTCTGGTCCCTAACATGTCAAATGAATATGGGATACTTATACCTTTAACCATTGTATAGAAGAGAAAATTTTGGCTGTTGAAGCTTTTTAGACACTTCTATGTTAAGTTGCCAATATTGCTTCTATACAGCGGTTAAAGGTATAGGTAAGTGCATTTTCCACTTATAGGATGGGTTAGGTACCAGAGCATCATCCAAAAGTGGAACCCAGTCATTTTCAGATTGCAAATGGCCACCAAAAAAACATAAATACTTACAAAAGCCTAAATAACACATTTTTAAAAAACATATTGTCAAAATACACAACAAATTACAGTAAAATGAACAAAGGCATGTGTGGGCAATGAATATCTTACGTACTTAAATGATGGTTAATGATATACTTAAATGATGGTTATTTACTGAAGAAATTCATAAGGAAATGCCCAAAACAGTTTGATTCCCATGTCACATGCAAATCAACATCAGGGAAGACAATTTTAGCCTTTAAATCAGCAGGGTAAGGTTGGAAGAGTGAAGCATGTGTTGAATGAATCGGTCCTAAGTATAATTGAAAGGTGTTGAAGAGCGGAACCGTCAAAAAAACGAACCATCAGAAAGTGAGGGTGTCTGTGTTGAGTCCTCTATTGTATCTGGTCACCCTGTTTGCAAATTCTTCGGGAGGGCAGGTGCTGGATTTGGTTGTTACAGTATGTAAAGCATTTGCTCAACCACTGAGGTGGGTAAGCCTCCTTGCAGTGGTTCCCACCGTGTGATGAAAGGCTGTATTCGAAAATACCTAGAATTATTACAGCAGACATGCACACTTCTTGTCTACACATTTCTATGTGTGAGCATGCTGCAACCACTTCAAATGTGCAAACATGCACAATACTTCTGAGAACTTCCTCAATTTCCGAGTAGCTGTATGATTAGATGACATTAGTCTTGCCATCAAGACTTACATGGAAAGTTGTGATCAGTTAGTTTTTAGGTGGCTGTCTAGAAATCATGAACAATTTGCTTGTAAACATGGAATTGATGCCGAGATTATGGTTTTGATTCCTTTGTGTTTCTCACAATTGCTTGGGGTTCAAGATGTTGTACTCTTTTGGGGTGGCCACATTTAATAATTTGAAGCACATGGTGAATGTTAACATAGTGTAACTCAGTGGTTCTCATAGTGGGAGTTGGGACAATCACAACTTCATTTTAGGGGGGGTCACTAAAATTGGGGTGCCACATCTTAGAACCTGGCACGGAGCACTGCCATCTTAGAAAGGGACACTCAAGTTGCAATCATACTTTCCTGGGACTTACTTCCAAGTAGACACAGAGGAGCTCTGTCATCACAATGATGTCACTTCTGGCTATGACATCACTTCTGGGGGGATGCTCTGGACAGATTGTCATTCTCAGAAGGGGGTCCTGCGCTTCAGTGCTTGATAACCACAGATAAACTCTTGTTTGTTAGGTTCTGTTGGCATTTTGTGGATTAAAAGAATGATTTCCTTAAAGAAAAGGCCATGATCCAAGAGTGCTGGATGCATTTGTAGGAAAGTTGATGTGCACATTCATGGTTTCTTCTGCTCTAGTAAAGTGGGTAGTGGTTGATTAGATGACATTGGAAAAATCCTAACCCATTTACGCCAGCACAACTTGCCCATGGTGGTGTGGGGAGTCTGGCGAATGTCTGTGCACTGGCCTAACATTGCCAGGAGTGGTGCAGAAGTGCCGTATGGCACTTTTGTGACACCCCTAAGCCAGCACAGGACTTATGCTGGCCTAACCAGGGGTTAGGATTGTGCTGAGAGTTTCTAACTGTGTTGCTTGCTGTTTTCCATAGACACAACATTTCTCCTTATGTTTCTGACTTGCCCATGGGTGCAGATAATTTTAGCTAGATGGACCAGTGGACTGATTTGGTAAAAGTCAATGTCATATGTTTTTATTGTAGGCTATTTTTGCTTTTCTTAAGGAGGTTCATTATGATCAAACTTGGGTTAATCTATTTCAATTTTTGATTCACTCCTTAATTATGGAAACAAATGGAAATGAGGAGTTAAGAGATTATTATCATATTGCTACCATGAATATATGAGGTGGTTCTACATAAGAACAGCCCTGCTGGATCAGACCAGTCCTATCTAGTCCAGCTTCCTCTTAGTGGCCCACCAGATGCCTAAGGGTGATGCCTAAGGCAACGTCCTCTATGCTGGTGCTCTCCCTTGCCTCTGGCTTTCCAATGATCTTGGGAATCCCATACCTTCTCAGAGATCTTATGGATCCCCGGCCCTCTCAGGGATCTTTGAGAGAGAGTAGGGCACGGTTCCCAGGAACATGTTTTTGCACCAGTTTAACCAGATGCCAAACCCAAATTTCCTGAACCCCAAGTTCAAAATTCCTAATCCCAGGCCAAAATTCCTACCCGCTGAAAAAAATACAAAAATGTATTTTTTTTGTTTTTGTTTTCCGGTTTTTAGACCATAACGTTTGATAGGAAGGAGATATCTCAAAGTGATTTTTGCACTGGATTCTGCACAAATCCAACGACATATGGCATGATGGGATACTGTGCACTATCACAAAGTTTCAAAATGAAGCCAAAATGTAGGACAATGATGCCAAAATGTAGGACACCCAGACAGGAGGCTAAAAACCTGGACAAATCCGAGTTTTTCTGGTCATCTGGTCACACTGGTCAAACATTATAGACAGGTGGGTGTTCATCAAGGTAGGTGTGCAAGATAGGTGTGCCTTTTGTGCAAGGTGTGCAAGGTAGGTGTGCCTTTTGGTAGGTGCCACCACCCTTCTAACAGCAGGTCCTACAACCATTGGGAAGCTGAAGTCCTATAGCCGCAGTTCCCAAACTTGCTGGGGCTGCAATGCCCCCGAAACTTGAGTGCAAATCACTATGACAGATTGCATTGTGACATCATCACCATCATTGACATCCTGGTTCCCAGACCTAGCATGAAGTTTAAACAATGGTTAAAGAGTGAGGGTGGCTGGGAAGGCATTTTAAAGCAAGGTGTGCTGCAGCTCTGCCCCTCTTGCCGCTGCTTGAAGGCTTATCTGCTGTTTTCCTGTTGTGGTAGCGAAAGGCCCACAACATTCCAGCAAGTGCCCCACGATCCCCCAGAGTGTTGCAGTGCACAGATGGGAACTGGTATTGTATGGGCTAATTCCCCAGCCTGAGAAAACTCTGAGCTTCCTACAAACTCAAAGGACTCAAGGCATTGATTTGCTTCACAGTAGTAGACTGAGCTCAAACGTGTACCGGTCTACTCAGAATTAAATCCCATTATAGTCAATGTGATCTTTACGTGCAGAAAAGTGCAGGTAGAACTGCAGCTTTGCTGGATTTAGATGGACCAGCTCCCTTGTGCTTATAAAGACCCAAGCCCTTAATAATAAATTATTTAAAGCAGGGGTCTCCAAACGTTTTGGCAGGAGGGCCACATCATCTCTCTGACATGGTCTTTGGGGCCAGAAAACTAATTTACATTTCAAATTGGAATAAATTTACATAAACCTACATATAAGAATGTATTCGAGTGGATTACAAGACTTGATAGATAGACCCTGGATAGAGGGGTCTGGACAGGGGCCACATTAAGGATTTCCAAGGGCCGCATCTGGCTCCTGGTCCAGAGTTTGGAGACCCCTGATTTAAAGAATAAAATTGTGGTTACATATTACAGTAAAACCTTGGCTTGAGAGTGTTTTGCAAGACAAGCAAACATTTCAAATACAATGGCACCTCACTTAAAGAGCTTAATTCGTTCCAGAGGCATGCTCTTTAAGTGAAACGCTCTTTAAGTGAAGCAGATTTTCCCATAGGAAATAATGAAAACTCAGACGGTTGGTTCCACAACCTCAAAAATATTCTTATAAAAATATTAACTGTTTATAAAAATGATTACAAAACACTGCAATATAACACTGTACAAAGCACTGTAATATACAGTAACACACAACACTGCAATAAAGAAAATACTCTACAGTACTGAACTGTACTGTACCTTTGAAAACCTTCATGGCTGGTGTGAGGGTTACAGAGAGGGGATGACTTTGGCTGCAATCCTAAATAAACTTTCCTGGGAGTAAGACCCATTGGACACAATGGGGCTTATATCTGAGTAGACATGGTTAGGATTGTGCTCTTTCACAATCACTAATGGAGTCACTGCTATCCTTTGGCTCAATGGAATCTATTGTCCTTTTGTGCAACTTTAACATTCCCAAGCTGCTGACAGGGAGCAGCACTAGAACATTGATAAGGCACACCTTCCACGCTAACACACACAGATCCCACATACTAACCTGTCTCAGGCTGCTCCCCCCAGACGTCCCATGAGTTCCCTGGCAATGGAAGCCTATTCCAAACTTTGCCCAGGGCCCCACTGTAGCTCAAACTACTCTCCTTGTCCCGCCTGTGAGTTCCCTTGCCATGGAAGCCTGTTCCAAACTTCCTCAGAAGTGCTCTTTATTCAAGACTCTTTAAGCAAGTCAAAATTTCTGAGAAAATTCTGCTCTTTATACAAAACGCTCTTTATTCAAGACGCTCTTTATTCAAGGTACCACTGTATATTGAAACTTGATTTACAAATGATATCTTGATAAACAAGCAAAAATATTGTCCCGACCAGGATATGGCTGGTTTCAGTGCTTCACCAGCACATCTTCAGCCTTTCTGGAGAGATTAGCCTATGCATGTCTACATTGAAGTAAGCCCTATTATAATCAGTGGGGCTCACTCTTCTGTCAAGGGTGCACAACTGAAGCCTGAGAGACCTGAAAGACCAAGGCTGAAATCTTAAAGACACTTTTCTGTAAGACCTATTGAACACAGGGGGGCTAACTTTTGAGTAGTCATGGCTAGGATTGCACTGTAAGTGCAGGTTAATTTGTTCTATTTTTCTTTATATTTTCTATTGTCTTTATTATTTTGGCTTATATTACAGTATTGTACTCATTTTTATATGAATATTTTTGGGTTGTGGAATGAATCATCTGAGTTTCCATTATTTCTTACAGGAAAATTAGCTTTAATGTACAAGTGTTTTGGATTACAAGTATACTTCTGGAATGAAATATGCTTATAAACCAAGGTACCACTGTACCTTAAAATACATTTAGGTGTTGGAAAGAATAAATACAACACACACAGAACACTAGAACAATAAACTAAGCTTCCAAAGACTGTATATTTCTTCCTAACGCTCCCCAAGAACTTTCCAATTTTTGTGCATTGAGGAAAGTGTCGTTCTTCCACCTGTTGTACCATGGCTGATACCATCGGTCATGATGAATGGCAAAGAACAGAGATCACCCCCTGTCAACTTTACTAACTCTTACCAAACTAGAGATTCAGTGCAATCCTAATCCCTGGTCAAGCTGGCACAAGTTCCGACATGTCTTGTATTGGCCTGGGAGGTATCACAAAAGTGCCATCTCTGCTACTACAGATGTGTCGCCTCCCCACATCTGTGCACACAGATGTGTCGCCTTCCCACATCCCCACATCCCTGTGGGAACAGCAAGATGGGTTAGTTGTGCTGGTTGAAATTTGATGCTACCATCAAAACATCTGGAGATGATATCATTTCAGGCGATTGTTGATCACTCACATTGACCGGTCCTGACTGGAGAATCATAGCCAGAGCCAAGTCTCTGTTAGCAAGACCTTGAAAATCCAGCACCTTATGAAGGATTTCATGTCACCGGAGCAGGATTTGAGACAAGGAACCTCTTTCTTAGTTCACTAACAAGCTCTGTTGGGCTGTGGTTGGCGAAAGTGGTTAAGACACTGTGCCTGTTAACCAGCAGGCCAGGGTTCGAGACCTGGGTCCCCACAAGACAGGGTGAGCTCCTGCCCTTAGCCCAGCTCTGTGACGCAGCTGGAACCAATCTTATCAGCTCTGCCATTCCATTGGACTATTTCAGTGGCATGAAGAGGTGGGATTTGCTGCTTGGGTAACAGCCTATCCTCCATATCAACCTACCCAGACCTTTGTGCTTCGCATGCAGTGTCGAGCACGATACCATAGTCCAGGCACTGAAAAAAGGCACTGAAATTGTCAAGGCACATCATCACTTATTTTTAACCATTGACAAGGCACACCAGACTGTTCAAATCTCCCAATTTTCCTATTACATAATGAATGTCAATCTCCAAATTCCTGTGGCACACTGAGGACTATTCGAGGCACACCAGTGTGCCATGGCACACTGGTTGAAAATCACTGCCATAGTCTTTCAAGACTGATGGATGCCAAGTAGAACAAGCTCTGTTGCTGCTGCTGCTTATTACATGATGTGGGGGGGGGGGGAAGCTGGTGTTTTTTACCTTATTTTTCCCAACAACATGAATCAGTGTTTTCAGTTCCTCAATGCAGAGGCTGGTTGAGTAATCCATGAAAACAAAATGGTTTGAGCTTTGAACCTCTGAATGTTGCTTCACTGCAACTCCAGCCTTTTAGGCTGAGTCAACATTTGAAAGCATTAAGGGTGAGGTTCAGGATTGAGAGGAAAAAAGGATACAATAGGAATGCTGATGCGGAGAGCAGCTGAAAACAGCTGTTTCAGCCAGAGGTGATTGGGACTCTTTTTGAATAAAAACTGTATTAATCAGGAGTTAAAGCCATTGACTTCATTCCTGCTGACTCAAAGCTCCGGTTGCTGACTGGTTTGGCAAGACTGCATCTACCTTCACCAGTAAGTGATGGGGCTGAACACTTGGCTACGTGATGGCTGCTTACCCAACTAACTGGGAAAAGAGGTACTTTTGCAAGTTCTACTCCACACACACACACACACACACGGACAAAGTGGCACAGCTAATTATCATGTAGCCTGGTGCAAAGCTCAAAATGTTGCCCCAGAAATGATGTCACAACCAGAAGGGATGTCATCCCAAGGTATTTTTAAAAAAGGAAATTGGGGAAAAAACCTGCCTCCTCCTCCTCAGCAGATCACCACCCATTTGCTCTGCTAGAGGAATAGCTAAAGCAGCTATTTGCTATCTGGAGTCAAAAATTTTGTTGCCGCCCCCACAAAAACAAAATCAAATTTATTTAAGTAAAATAATGAAAATTGTCTCTTTTTGCTTTGGAAAACTTATGCTGGGGCAAAGAGGAAGGCTTGTTCTTTCCCTGCTATGTATAAGAGGAGCACCACTTAGAAGCACCTGTATACCCATTAAGCATGGGTAACTGCATTATGATATATGTATATGGAGAGCTGATTCATATTAACACCTTATTCATTCCATACAGTATCAGAATTACATCTCATTGGATCTCAGAGCAATCAGTATCATGAGGAAGTTTTGAGTTTTAAAAATCAACTTTTTGTCTCATAGGCTTTTATGTTTTCATTTTTTTGATTCTTTGGCCATACCTTTTGATAGAATACAGATATTCCAATGCAGTTTTTCACTGCATTCTGCATTAAATTACCTTTCCAACAATATATAACACAATGGTATTTTCATTCAAACATACCCACTTATTCACCATTTTAGCCACTAGTGTCAAGCTCAGCTTGTTGCTCCTAAAACTTGTTACCTGGTGCATCTATGCCACTGCTCGCATGCACACAGATATCCAGGCATCCCCACTTATTGGATGGGTTAGGGTCCAGAGTGCTATCCAAAAGTGAAAACCGTTGAAAATGGAACCCAATCTTTTTTAGTTTATAAATATTGCTTCCAATGCCTTTCTTTAGCTCGCAAATTACAAATGACCCTTTTATTGTGCATCTTCCTACTGCAACACAAAGATTTCTTAAAATTGATTATAATTTACTCCTTTGGAATGGGATTAGCCCAGGAGCTGCAACACGAGGAAGGCAATTTTGGCCTTTAGAACGGCAGAGAGAGGTTGAAAGAGAAGAATATGCATAGAATGAATGAGTTCTGGGTATAATTGAAAGGTGTTGAAAGTGTGGGTTGTCAGAAAACGAACATTTTCATACAGGAAGATACAGATATTTAGTTCTGAGGAACACTTATCCCTATTTACTCCAGCAGAGTTCTCTTATACTGGTTGTTTGCTGGAGTGTCTTTTTAAATTGTAAGCTGTTTTGGAACAGAAAACCATTTGATTCTCTCTGCAAACTACTTTTGTGAGCTTTTTTGTTGAAATATAACTATTTCTGAAAATAATAAGGCCCTCATGGCCTGTGGGATCTGCATTAGAGTGTAGTTAGATCACTTGAAGTATCATGAGACTGAGATGGCACTTGAACCCCGTCAGTGGTGCAGTTGCAACTGCTGAGCTTTATACTGGTCCTCAGTATGTATGTATCCGGTTAGGGTTGCCATAATTCTCTTCCACAAAACTGGGACAGGACTGTCTATCACACTTGCCAGTATGTGAACACAATACCTCAAAATCAGGACTGTCCCTGGTTTTTCAGGACACATGGGAATCCTATGCCCAGTAAGTATGTGAGCAAACAGGAGATTGTCAAAGGATGGTTCAGCAATTATCTAAGACATGCAGATCACCTGATTGAGAGTGAAGCTACACATTGGAAATTTGCAGGATAGTTTTAAGTGGAAAATGCAGCTAAACAACTGCTTTTGCAGTTGCAAAACAATTGCAAACAATTCCCTGAATACTTCTAGCTAGAAATGTAATCTGTATTGTTAGCTATTTGTTGTTCAAGGAATATAGTAGTGCCTCAGTCCTTGGGGATATTTATCAAAACTTATGGATACTTGAAACTATGGGCCCAACTTAAATAGGGCAACTTTCCTTACCCAAGTTAGTCTTCACTGCAACTTTTCCTATTCTGCTTTTCCTTCTCCCATTGGCCTTTTAGTCCAGTCCTGGCTGCTTCTTCCAGAGGCTTCTGTGCAACAGAAGCAGAGCATCTGAGCAGTTGCTGCTAACCAGTGGAGACACTGCAGGCAAGAGGAACATGGTGGAGACTCCAGAGAGAGAGACTGGAGAGGGGGTAAAATGCAATTTTTTCCTAATTTGTTGAATCTGCAGATAACTGAAACAGCAGAAAACAGAACCACAGATTGGGGGTACTATACTGAAGTTACCAAAATGTAAATGTATATGGTTTCCACTGTCTACTTCCCTTGGCTGATCTGGCAAAA
Source organism: Cryptoblepharus egeriae (assembly GCA_030015325.1). Classification (NCBI taxonomy): domain Eukaryota; kingdom Metazoa; phylum Chordata; class Lepidosauria; order Squamata; family Scincidae; genus Cryptoblepharus; species Cryptoblepharus egeriae. Next base: position 88,365,947 of record JAREYC010000006.1, read on the forward strand.
CACTCCAAACATTGTGACCTAGAGGAACCTAGATTTGATAATGTCATGGGCAGTGGCATTCCGAGAAGGGGTACAAAGCACTAAGTTTTGCTGGGAGTCTCATCATATCATGAGTGAGCAAGTGGCTTCTCCCTTTCAGATCCGTTTGAGGGGAGCAAAAGGAGGTGTACACCCAGAATAGATCCGAAGTGGAAAAGTTGTTTGCACACCATGGTAAGGCTCCTAGCAAAAATTCATGCTAGGAATGATTGTCACAATGGAAGCCCAGACATTTCAACAATCATTTTTAATTTTAATGGGTTAATGAGCAGGAATCAAAGAGCAGAAATCTTTTCTGGCACAGCTACTCTTCCAACTGGAGGTGCTCAGGACTGAATGTGGGAAACTGAATGCAATGTATTCTGCTGTTTATGGTTTGATTCTTTCCAAAGTTGTCTATAACAAAACCCAAAATGATTTAGAATTGGTGTCTGCACAGACTTGATCCTTGTGAGAGAGGATTAAAAGTAATGGACATAAAAACTTAAGAAGGGCCTTGCTGGATCAGGCACATCCAGTCCAGTTTCCTGTATCTCACAATGGCCCAGCAGGCTCCCCATGGAGAACACAGACAACAAGATATCCATATTCTTTACCACCTAGCATTTAGAGATTTCTAAAACCTGAAATTGCATTACAGTCATCATGGCTTACAACAGACGATGGACATTTACTCCATAAATCCATCCAATCTCCCTTTTTAGGGCAACTAAGCCAGATGCCATCACAATGGAGGAGGGAGGTAGCACAAGTTGTGGCACCATTGAAGGCCAGCAGGGCTAAGGAAAGGAAAAGTAACAGATTTAATTTGAAGGATTTGCTGCTGTGTTAATGCTTTGAATTATCTTATCCATAAGAGTTAAAGTGAGCCTTGTGTGCCATTGATATAGCAGTGTTAAGGAAAAAATGAACATATTGTTAGGCCAGCATAAGAACCCAAGAATGTTAGGATATGGTATAGAATGAAAGTGCTTGCTTGTCTTGCTGTATAAGGGTCCAAGAAACAATCAAATCTGGTTTCTTTTCCTTGTAGGTTTGAGTTGGAAGTGAAATACAGTAGTGCTGATCTCCCTTGTGAGCATGATGACCGTCTTTTGTGAAAACAGTTACTTACCGTATCTTCCACATGGCCACCTATTTCTGCCATCTGATGCCAGTGGAGTTCTTCTGCTCATCATGACGGGAAAAGTCCTGCTCAATGTATTTCTCTTGTGTGTCAGAAGACAGAACCTGAACCAGAGTTTTATGGGCTATTTCTGCATTTCACTCGCCATCCTTGATCTGGTGCTCCTGCTGACAATGTGTTTCATTTCCCATTTCCAGAACTTTATGCTTTGGGGCATCCTGTTTACCAAATATCACACTTGCCTTTTGGCTCAGATCACAGCCTTGACCTATGGGATCTTACATTACCCTGTTTCTCTTGTGGCTGGTCTGGATTATTATTTCACCATAACTCAACCCCTCAAGTCCCCTGATGTGTGTCGAAGATGGTTGTACACAGCCACAGTTGCCTTCACATGGATTTCAGCGTTGTGCTATGTTCTCAGTCTTCCAGGAAGTGCCATAGGACCTGATGTAAGCCATTACAATTCTGCCTACAAGTGTCCTTTCTACATCAGCAGTCAGACCTACTGGCTCTCACTAGCTATGCTGGTAATTATGTTTCTAATTCTTATACTCTGTTGGTCAGAAATTGTGGACACAGTGCAGTCAGTAAAGATAATTTCCTATGAGAGAGAGACTGTTCTGTTCTTCTCTTATGAACCAGAGGGCATCCCCAAAGACTGTGCAAAGCATTTCTTGGCGAGGCTTCTAATCTGCTTTATCAGTACTTGGGTACCATTTGTTCTTCTTCAAATGCTCATTGTGTTACTTGGGGCTCAAATTCCTGCTTTCATAGAGATGAACGTTCCCTGGCTTTATTTCGTCAACAGCTTTCTTATTGCAATCATATACTGGATGCGCCGTCGGCATATTAAGGTAACAGAAGAGCCTTGGGATGCAGATCCATTTGTCAGCTGGAAATTCTGCTTGGCCCCTTTCAATTGTCAGTATATAGATAAAGTTCAAAGGACCAGCTCCAAAATTGTAATTTGTTAATAGGCTGTTGCAAGAATGATGACTCAGCACAATATGTTTGGCAAGGTTGTGTTGTGTTTATATTTTTTTTAACTTGTAAAAGTTAAGGTAAAATACACAACCATGGATGAAAAAAGTTCCACTACTGTATACGTTTGCAGTTTGTGCGTGGGTCTAATGGACTACTGTGCTATTTTCCAAATTGGATTTCCACTATGGGTACGTGTTCTGAATAAAAACTAAATGAAAGCTTACCATCAACAAAGCCTAGCATTATTTAATAATCAAGGATCCAATCCTGAAAGGCATTTAGGCCAGCCTATCTGGCACTGGGCTAACTGCATCAGAAAAGGCCTGGGATGGCATAAGTCCACTTAGGCTGGCTCAAAACAGATGAACCTACTTCTGTTGAGGGCATATGTGGCATGCTGAGCGCAGAGGAATGTTGAGGGCATGTGTGGCATGGCCTAGAACAATGCAGTTAAGCCATATCCAGAGCCTGTTTCCAGAGCAGACATGCCCCCTTACAGCTCCTCTAACAGGTCACCTCAGGAGCAGTAATAAATAAGTAGACCCATAGGGGGATCTATGATAAGCCAGAGTCAAAATGGAAGCAAAATCAAAAGTTCTCAGTCTTAGGCCCAACCTAAGCACCACTCCTGCCTCTCAACCTCAGGATTTGGCACAACAGCCCATCCCAGGATATGCACAAGTCCCACAGCCCAGTAAGCATGCTCCCCTTGAGCTGCAGCAGTTAGGCCAGCCTAGAAGACTCCTAGACCTTTGGATTTGGCCTGTCAGCTCAGGATATGGCCTACTTAGGGCATCTTAGCTGGGCCATTTTCTCTGGCCTAAGTGAGAATGGCACCCCAAGTTTCATGGTAACAACTAAGGATACATCAGCAAGTAAGGACAATTAATATAATGGAAATAAAACAAAGGATATATATGAAAATAAAGCACATGCTCAATGAAACTTTTAGCCATAATCAACTTTCAGTTATTTGTGATCTAATAGTGCAATGTTTAGTCAAAGCATCTCTCACTGTGTTCATTGTGGCTTTCTCACAGGTAAGTGGGTATAGGCCAGTAATTTTCAACCTTTTTCATTTCATGGCGTGGGCTGTGGGTGGCACAAGCGGTTAAGACACTGTGCCTGTAAACCAGCAGGCCAGGGTTCGAGACCCGGGTTGGCCCCACAAGACAGGGTGAGCGCCTGTCCTTAGCCCAGATCTGCAACGCCAGCTGGATCAAATCGTATCTGCCTTTTCATTGGACTAATTCAGTGGTGTGGAGAGGGGGGATTTGCTGCTTGGTTAACAGCCTATCCTCCATAACAACCCAACCCAGGCTTTCGTGCTTCGCATGCAGCATAAGCAGCACCGAGCACGATACCATAGTCTTTCAAGACTGATGGAGGCCTGCTTTTTTCATTTCATGGCATACTGACAAGGCATTTTTTTTGACAAGGCACCATCTATTTTTTAAACTACTGACAAAGCACACCATGCCCCTAGTAGGGAGTTCAAATGGTCCTCCCCAAACTCCTGTGGCATACCTGTGATAATCTACAGCACACTGGATGAAAAATGCTGGTATAAACAAACTCAGAATAATTAATAAGTGGCCACTCCTCAGAACAAAAGAAAACATAAAATAATCCATCTAGACAAATGGAAGTAGCTTTAATTTCTGAAGCACTGAATTCGCAATTATAATGTAATGGTGAAATATAAACCAAGTGGGTGATACCAAAGTCTACAGGAAGCAAATGTTACCACACAAGAATACTCAATTTAAAAAGAAAAAAATGTGCTGATAACAAAAGGTGCAATTACAAGCAAAATTGAAGCAGCAATATTATAAGGTGCTTTGATTCATCATTTATATAATTGGATTATCCATGGACAGACAGGTTAAGAACAAGAAAATTTTACAGCACTTCTGCTACAGACTGTGACAAATATGAGAATCTAAAATTCATTCACATGCTATGTTTCTATGAAAGTGCATTTTTAATAGAAAAATGAGACATTACAATTTTACCTAAAACACTCTGTGGTTCAGTTTTTTTAAATGTAAAAATGATTGTTTCATTGGGAAGAGGAGTAATGGTGTTGTTTTTTTAATTTCAACAAAAACAATCTTAAATGTCAAATTGATGCTACATGTATTAAAAACACTTGTTCATAAAAAGCCAAGTACCATTTCATGATACAAACACAGAGACATATATAGACATCTTTTAAGATTTATCTCCATATGCAAATATAATCAAAGGTCCAGTTATGTCTCATTTTCAAACAAATCTTGTCATTCCCCCTTAAAAACCCTTTTAACAATTGGATTTCATAGATATAACTAAGACAAAAGACAGAACATAAAACAAAAACTAAGGGTTGCAGACCTTAGGGTAGAACCTAGCTTATAAGCAAATAAAGCTGTAGTCATACTGCCTGTATATAAATAGCAATTTCAAAAATTAGTGCAATAGAAGAGATATAGTTAAGATCATACTGTTTTTCACCATTGCTGCAAATTCATCTATTTTACAAAACCGGAAAAAATATTAATGACGTTTAGGCAATAATACTAATCTGCTTCTATCATTTTTTGAGCAATTATTTATAGTCAACCTATGCAAATTAGACAAAAAGGATTTAGCAAATATTTTAATGAACTCAATAGTTGGATAAAAATTTATATTTTTATGCATGAGTGATAAAGATCATTAATTAAATAGCCAAAATATAATAATTACCATTATATGACTGGAAATATTTCCCAAAACAGATAAAAGGTAACAATTCGGTGTTGTCCAACAGCATTTTCACTTGCTAACTGAAGACCTAATCCTAACCATGACAATGGGCAAGTGCTGCTTCTTGGAGATGATTGGCAATAAGGGAATACTCAACAAGGTAAGGGAATGTTTGTTCCCTTACCTTGGAGCTCTAACATTTCTACTTTGGTGCTGTAAGGTTAGTTAGGAATGTGCCCCATTTCAGATTTCATCTCTAGCCTCCATGAACTGCAATACTTCAGGTCTTCAAAAGCACCTGGAATGATACAAGCTAGATGTTAATACTTAGGAAAGAAATACCACCACTTAGGACCACCATTCATGTTAAAGATGTCTTTAATGATTATGTCCTTTTTGTTTTTTCCTAAATAGGAACTGCTTGGGGAAGGAATTCAGATAGGAAAATAGAACAAGGAAAAGAGGCCTTAAATGCTTTGCCTGAAAATAACAAAGGCAATGTTTTTGCCTGAGAAAAGCTGTCATACAATGTTTTGTCTGAAAAAACCTGTTGTATTGGAACCAGTAAGACCTCTCTTCAAGGAAAGAGCAATAATGGGGAGGTGGGGGGTTGCTGATCTAGAATGGGACATGATGGGGAAAAAGAAAGGACAGCCCAATACTAACTAAGCTGTCTAGAGTGCCAGGCCTGTGCAATGTCAAAATGGCTGCCATGGTACCCTAAGTGCTACTGAGCAACCACCAGAGGCTTCCTGGGTAAAAGGGAGTTTTACCTTCCTTACTTCTTCCCTTTACTCCTTTTCTAGAGTAAAGGAAGCAGGGTGACCAGATGCCTGAACCCCAAAAAGAGGACAAAGTCCCCCAAAATTCCAGACATCCAAGCAAAATTCCTGACATGTTTTTTAAAAAAATCTAAGACACCCAATAAAATGTAAGAGATATTAAAATAAAGATTAAAAACACTTGTATTGCTTTCCTGTACTTAATTTCAACACTATATTACTTTTTAAACTGAAAACCTCTTTGCAAGGCCTGTTTTCACCAACAATGCACACGTTAAGTGGCTCAAAGCAGACATGATCCTCACCCAGGGTGAGTATATGCCATAACCAAAAAAGGTCAGCCCCCCCCCCCCCAATGTAGGACATCCAAGCAAAATGTAGAGCATGACAAAATCTGAAAACACTCCTATACTGAAAACACTCAACTGCTGCCTTGTGGAGGATTTCCTGAGCTCCAAGTGCACAGGGTGAGGACCATTCTGGAAGCCTTGCACTCACTGGATTGACCTTCCACACCAGCAAGGCATGCTTGCTTACTCATGAGTAAAAGCGGCTATGCAGTCTCATTTTCAAAAGGGTTTAATGCAGTGGACCTTGGAGGAAGGGTTTCCTTGTGAGGTGCCTGGTAGGGGCTTCATTTATTGGATCAGGACCAGATTTCTCTCAGCCTGCCCAAAATATCGAAGGCAAAAATGCCTATTTGTGACAAAAGGCGCAAAGTTTCCACAGAGATCAATGCAATTATCAGGGACCTCTTTTTGGGGAGATTTTGGAGGCACCGTTCCTTGGATCAGGACCATTATGCTGTCCTTGGATTTCTCTCAGCCTGGCCTTTCTGGCAGACTATAGCACACTCACCTACTCATGAGTAAAGCTGCAATATGGGGATCTTTCCCATAGAGCTCAATGCGTATTTTTGTTTTTTAACTTTTGAAAGGAAGGAGATGTCAAAACCGATTATTGTATTGGATTCTGCTCTTCAATACAAATCCAGCGACATGAAATGATGGCGTACAGTCCACCACTGCAAAGTTCCAAAATGAAGCCAAAATGGGGGACACCCAGACAGGAGTCTAAAAATCCAGACAAATCTGGGAATTTCCGGTCCAATGGCCACCCTGAAGGGACGTAGCCCCATAATGGGACTACTTGACGCTGCAGCAACTTCTTGGGCTGTCACGAGTCCCCATGTTTGGCTTCGAGGCAGTCTACAGATTTTAAATAAAATGTCACATTTGCATTTCAGGAGAGCAAACCCTAAACAGGTCCACTGATGAAGACACAGAAACTCTGGTAGTGCAGGAGGATACAACTGGTGTTTATACAGCAGGTTCAAATCGTTCCTTGCCCATGAAACTTCCTGGGTCACTCACTCTAAGTGTGTTCTACCTCATGGAGTTGTTGTGAGGACAAAAGGAAAAAAGATTTGTAAGCCATCTTGGGCATTTGCCTTGGCATGGGAAATGTGGGGTATAGATCCCTTAAATATATAATACTGTATATGGTACCTATTGAACTTTTAATCCTGCCAGAAGCCTGCCCTATAAAAGACTCATTCCCAAATATCCATCAAATCAATGTGCAAAACGTTTCCAGAATTTTATTGGAAATACTGTATCCTAAACTCAGAACAAGCGGTAATATAATTATTTGAGGCTTTCAAAATCATGGAACATGATGGTATGAGCAGAACTTGACATTTATTTTCATGCATCTTAGCTCTGATCTTAGTTTGTAATGAGATTATATAAAACTTATAACTGCTCGCAGTAATAACTCAGCAGGCACTGCTGCCAGCAATGAACTGCCCCCCTCCCAGACGATAAGTTATGTTCTAGAATAAATGAAATCCAGAAGCTATCACCTGAAACACCTGTGATGGGGAGATCATAAAGGTGAATCTAAGGATGTGCCAATATGATAAGCACTCAGAACAAGGGAAAGGCATTTGGAATTACAGCGCAAAAAAGGGGAAGAAAAAACTTATGAGGTACAATGATTTATTGGAACTTGCCCTTGATAAGAGAAGTTCCTTCATTTATAAATTTTCCCAGGTTTCATTGTGCACTGAGCACAAAGCAGAGAAAGTTTTCTGAAAATCATGCCATCATATACACTTGCTGTCTCCAGACTAATAGTTACAGTACTAGTGAAAGGTGTTGCGGGAGTAAAATACCCCCATGTGCACCATCCACCCTGTGTCCCATCCCTCCTGTTGCACATTGTCCCCCATGAGCACCATCCCCCATGCGCATAAACCCAAATTGAGCAACATTCCCCCCATGCGCAACAAACCCCTATTGCGCATCCACTCCATGCACACCAACCCCCCATACGCACCAACCCTCCATGCACATCACCTTCCCATGCGATTCCATCCCCATGTGCACGACCCTCTTATGCACATGATCTTCCCATGCGCACCAACTCTCCAGGCACTCCATCCCTCCATGTGCAACACTCCTCATGCACATCAACTCCGAAGCTCAACACCCCCATGTGCACCATCCCCCCATGCGCACCAGCCTCCCTTGCACACCATTCCTCCCACACGCATCAACCCCTATGCGCATCAACCTCTCTTGCACATCACCCCCTGCACAACATGTCCCCAAGTGCACCATCCCCCCAGTTCACCCTACCAGTGCATCAGGCACTGGGCACGTAATTGGCTGGATGTAGATCAGTCAGTCTTCAATGTTAAGTATAGGACAAAAACACATTGCACCCCTTTTCCTCCCCTTAAGGATTAAATTTTCAACATCAGTTCTTGGTCCAGGGGTTGGGTCAGGGCTTGGATTAGCCAGTGATTCTTCAATGGAAAGTATAGGGAGAAAAACACGTTGTGCCCTTTTTCACCCCCTTCCAGTTGGAATTTCCGAAAACTGGTTCTTAGTGAGTGCCTCTGCTACGGAAGGAATACCCTCCCCAAATTTCATGCTTCTATGCCTGGCGGTTTGGGCTGGGCGGTGATGAGTGAGTCAGTGACTTTTCATATAGATATACTCCTAGAGGCAGGGAATTTCCTTTCTTGTAAGCTTATACATGCTGATGAGCAAGTATGGATTTACAAACACCATCATGGTATAATGGATTCACAAACACCATCAAGTGCCATTAGGTTGCACACAATACTTGAGGAGAGTGAGGCAACCAGTGCTACATTTGTTTCTGTTCTAACTCTTAAGCTATCTATAACAGCATTTGCAAACAGCAATCTCAAGAGAGAGTGAGGCCATGCAAATTTGGAGAAACAGGTGTGCGCATTCAGCACACTCAATAACTGCAGTATCACATGAAGAAAGTGTTGATTTTGGTTCTGATGCTTTGTAATCCTCATGATAAACTTGAGGATTTGATGGGACCGTCACGTTTTGTGTTTGGAGATGATTTCCTGGGGTAGATAAGCAATTGTTTTTGCCTGTTCTGTCATCCCATTCTAACCCCTGTACTGTTTCTTACACTTCCAGTTTAATGTTCAACTATGCAGTAAAGGAAGCTGATGTCTGTACAGACTATGAATGATTTATAGTTATCTTTTGGCCACATAACTAACATCTGCAATACAGAAAGAAACTAGGAACCAAAATCTGCATATAAGCAAAAAGATCAGGAGGATATTTAAGATACCACTGCAGTGACTGTCAGATGACTACTAGTACTAGTACTAGGTTTACAACTTTCAATTCTCACACTACATTTTGCATTTTGATAGCCATACAATGTGTAGTGAAAACTGGCTCTGTGATCATTCAAAATCTAGAGAATTTTGCTAGCAAAAAATGTGCTTTTTTGTAGTTAGTTGTGCTCATGCAAGCACTAGCTTAACAAGCCTTCCGTGCATTCTCTGCTCACTATTAGCAGCACCAAAGGAAAAGGAATCTGCAATGAAAGTGGTATTACTGACTGTGAAATAGGAAAGAACCATAAGACCATCTATTTCATCCACTTACTAGAAAAGCAAATAGTCCATGCGCCGATAAGTAATCAGCCTCTTCCAAATTAACTATCTTTAGGGGGAAAAACCCTGTATTTGATCCACATAATCTAAGACAGAGGTCTCCAAATTAAATACATTAGAATACATTCTAATTTGAAATGTACCATAAATTAGTTTTTGGGCCCCTGACACAGTGTCAGAGAGACGATGTGGTACTCCTGCCATAAACCTTGGAGGCCCCTGATCTTAGATAATACTTGTACATACCAGCCCTAGTTGTCACAAATGTGGTTGTCAACACTCCTGCAAGATAGTTATTGAGTAAAATGGCTGATGCATGGGATTAGTGCACTGTAATCTGTGGAATACAGAGGAAACACTGCACAAGTGCTTACAAGGAACATAGGAGGGGCCACTCTTATACTGAATGTATCTTCTGAACTGACAGACTCCATATTACACCATGGTGGCCAATTCACAGAACTCAACCCACATGTGAATATCATGTGCCAACTCATGGAAATACATTTCCTGAGTTCCTTTTCACATCACAATTAATATAAGAGGTGAACAACTTTTTTATAAACCAAGAGTCCATTGGATAAAAAAGGAAGTTTAAGATTCATGGTAAGTAAATATATTTAGGAATTTAATTGCCTCTTAAATACTGTGGCTCTCAAACATTTGCTGTATGTGGCTCTTACATTAGGAAATTTGGCTATTTTTTATATATATGCTTGGTTCTAACGGCAGCTGTTTACAGTCCCATGTGTCTGATGTGTGAAACCGGTTTCTTATGGGAAGAAGCTGTAACAGATTTTTTTATTTTGAGCAATTTGTGCTTTTCTTTTTACTTGTCACCTTCAGAGAGACAATCCTCTGATACACTACACAAGAAAAATTATACTCCCCTTAGGAAATCACCATGAATCTATGTATAAAGTACAAATGACTGAATGTGTTTAGTATTCATATATCGCTACTATAAATATGAGTTTGTGCTCTACTTCTGAATTACAGGAAATGGAAAATTGTTCCAGTAACCAGTAGCTCAAATAACATATATTTCAAGATGAGTCATTTACAAATCAAAATTAACATAACATACAACTCAGCTAACCTGGCATATTTTAGTATGAATTATTTACAACCTACTGAGAATGAAGTCCCTCCAACTTGCTTCCATGTAAATGCACTGAGGATTTGCAGCAGTACAGTGCAATTCTATATATGTTTACTCTAAAATAAGCCCCACTGTGTTCTGTGGACTTACTCCCAGGTAAGTGTTTATAGGATTGCAGCCTTAATTTCTCTGAAGTGAAAGGGACTAAAATGCCTTAAGTTTTTTTCCATTTAAATGCAACATGGATTGAACTGAAGAATTCATTTCCATTCATGCACCAAAGATTTGCTAAGAAAATACTCTTAAATCCCAAATTCTCAATTTGTGTGCTGGAATAAACAATCTTTGCAAATCTTTTTATGCAATTGGTTTTTAATTTGTGGCTCTCCTGAAAGAATTACTTTGAGCTTCTGACGGTTAATCGGTTAATCTGTTAACAGTCAACTACAGCAGTTAGAAAAATCTTTCTGAACCATTCATCAATTCTAGATTGAAATCATTATCACACTATGCATGACTAAATTCTTTCGCTAATTTAAAACCACCCTTAAACAACAAGTAAGGAGTTAATACCCAAATAAAAACAAATACCTTCTTATAAAAAAATCATTGGTTCCTCTGGTTTACATTCAAAACACAGAGACAGTGAACTGTAACTATTACTAACTAAGTGGCACCTCATGTAAAGAACGCCTCACGTAAAGTATGTTTCACGTAACATACAAAAATTTCTCTACGATTCTGCTTCACATAAAGAAAGTGCTTCACGTAAAGAACACATTCGTTGGCAGTTGGGGCAGATGTGCTGGCCGGCAGCCTGTTTATAAAGTGTCAGGGCTGCCTAGCGTACCTGTACTTAGTGAAAGCAACACTTCCATGCTGTTCCTCCTGTGGCCGGAATTCCACTGGGCAGAGGGAGAGAAGAGCAGTGAGGGAAGCAGCTCAGGGCTAGCCAGAAGGGAGCAGGGGGGAGAGAGGCTCAGGATGGAGAGAAGCAGAAAGTGGGGAGACACTTGGAAGGTGTCTTGGATTACAGCCTCCTAACCATGTCTACCCAGAAGTAAGCCCCATTGTGCTAAAAGGGTCTTACTCCCAAGAAAGTGTTTTTAGGACTGCAGTCTAGGTAGACTTCATAAGATCATGCACACTGAATGCATGTTTTGAATTCAATCCCAGTGTTCTGTCATCATTTTTACTCCAGCTAATATTTTTATATGAATATTTTTGGGGTTGTGGAACCAATCGCCTGAGTTTCCATTATTCCCCATGGGAAAATCCACTTCACGTAAAGAATGTTTCACGTAAAGAACATGCCTCCAGAACAAATTAAATTTGTTACGTGAGGCGCCACTGTATTCTGTTTGTCACTTAGTGTGCAATCCAGAGTAACTACGGGGAGTCCTTGCTCCGAAGTAAGAACAATTTACTCTAGATTGCAATATGAATTTCCCATAAGTTTTCATTAGGTGGTGCCATAACTACCTCGATGTAAATGTCTCTTACGTGCTCCCGTAGTTACTCTGGATTGCAGGGTTAAACATCTAGTAAATGATTACCAAGGAAAGAATTTATCTTAAAGAGATTCATAATGCAATCTGCTATATGTCTATTCAGAAGCAAGTCCCATTCTATTCAATGAGGATTAGTCTAGGGGAAATTATGTATAGGTTTGCAGCCTCATACTATTACTGAACAACACTGTCTGAAATGAAAACAGATAGGAGATTTGCATTCAGGTACATGGTGATTCACAATCTACTTGGTTTGTGGTGCTTCTTCTGTACAAATGTCAATGAAACAGTTGGAAGTTACATGGTTTTGTGAAACAGGCTTTCATATATCTCTTGTTTAGGAGAAATTACGTATTGAAGAACTAGGTCCCCAATCATGTAACCATTTTAAATGAATGAAAGCCAAAAGATCTTCCATTCTTTGATGCAACATCTTAAATAGTTGCAATAGACAAGCAGACTTCCAAACATTTACACTTAATATATGCCTTTGGTTTGGAGTCCTCACCTTAAGTCAAATACGTAGCTTTTGCAAATAACACTGGGCCATATGAAAATGTTAGAGTACAAACCACTAATATTTTTTTAAAAAGTGCTTATCCAAAAAGGGGAGGGAAGAGCAACATCCCTAGCAGCATCCAGCAGAATATCTACTGGGTGGAATTGGTAGGGAGAGACAACAGAATTACAGAAGTAAAATAACAAGGTTCAGAAACATTTGCTGATCCAATTTGCCCTTTCTGGCTATTTGATAAATTGGAGTTGCACACCAGATTATGGATGACAAGAAGTTTCCATTTGACTAGCTCATAGATCGGTGTGCATTAACTCCTTTGGTCTATCTATGTTAACAAGCAGCAAGAAAAACCAAGAGGATAACAACATAATGCCCTCTTCAGTGCATAGCAGCATACAAAGAACAACATAATGTATGTGCTTTTAGTACTCTCTGGGAAGGGTGCCATGCCCAACCAGGACCGCATTCTCACTCTCAGCAGCGGTTATCACTAAGTGCATCAGACTTTCTGTACAATCCCCATTTATCAAGAATGCATCCTCATCCCACCCATCCCCAAAAACATTCATACATTTGTATACATGGGAGTGCTGCTTAAATTGACGTGGAGGATATGTGGAGTTCAGGTGACCAAAAGTCTGATCGTGGATGGTCTACTGCATCCACAAAAAATCTTGCATGTTTACAGAACAGCTTCTGTGCTTAAGGAAAATTCTATAATGGTGGGTGAGCTGCAGGGTTAGGACAGGTCAGTTGCCAGTTCCCTTCAAACTGTATGCTCAAGATTAATTGAAACTCAAAGAGCACAATTAAATGCATAGCATTTTACCATAATCAGTGCTTCCACAGACTCTGTGGACTCTTCTGTTATTCCATATTCCTAAAAAGTTTTTTACAAAGGAAAAAAATGTGTATAGAAACACAATTCAAACCAGTAATCAAAGTTATTTTTTTAAAAAAAGCTAAAATCTTGCATGGTAAGTAATTGCCTTTTGTTTGGGAATAAGCTTCACCCACCACATACTTCATAGAGCTTTTCACTGAATCTACCCTCACTGCATTGGCCAACAATTTGCCAATACAGCTTATGCTTCCTGATAATCTGAATAATGGCTGGAAAGTTTGGAAGATAACATGAAATATACGCTTCCAACAGTCTATATGGAAAAAGATACTAAGCAAAATATAGCAGTAATAATCACATCAAAAGCTAAGATGCTGACTTATTACTTTGCAAGTCTGTCATCTGATAGAAGCTGTTTAAAGTGCCTGTTTTCCACTAGGTTTCCTTCAAGGAGTTGATCCGTGCACAGATTTTCAGTGCAGGTCCCAGCTTAATATTCATTGCACTCATGAGATGATCCTCTTTTAATAAGAGAAGAGCCTGCCCATCAATCTCCTGGGCTCGAAATTCATCTGCAATATCCTGACAACCTGCAAGGAAAAAGATAAAAATGCTTGAAATAAGACACTGGTCTTGGAATCAAAACTTTGTCAGGCCTGGGATAACAACCTGCCCAGGCAGAAAAAAAGAACATATTTATCTGAATCTTACTGAAAGTTAGCTTTGTGTGCACTGTGGTTTATACAAAAGAGCATCCCTATCAAGAGTTCCAGTCCTTTAGCAAGTGGTGCCTTTTTCTATTGCCAGGTCAGAACAATCAAATGAATCTGCTGCTTCACATACAATGACCATGCAAATGCAAGTGGCACCTGCTCCATGTTCCTACATTTCACTGCCATATGATGTAATAAATCATTTATGTCTCTTGGGTGGGGCAAATGCTCATGTTCTATTTCAACTGAAAGAAAGATGCATTGGAGTGGAAAATGTGAGACTAATTGAATAATTAGTCTGCTGCTTCTTTCACTTTTCAGCCTGAGGGCTCCGTCAAGTACCTGGCCCAGTGTCAATGGCCAGAAAATAAATTTAAATATAAAATTTAAATAAATATATTAGAGATAAAACATAGATGAATGAATAAATTGGATAATGAATGGGCTAAAATTTCCAGGATTTCTCCAAGCACCCACACACATCACAGAAATAAAGCACATGCTCAAACTGACCTATTCCCCAAGCCCCCAAGCACTTTCTAAGGCCTTCAGAGGACACCAGGAGTTACTTCTGGTTAAGAGGAAAACTAGGAAGTTCTGTTTTTTTCCCTCAGAACACCCGCCAAACCTAACTAGAGCACAGCTCTTGTTGTGTTCAGTCAAGTGGGCCAGAAGCCTGCAGGGGTCCTGAGACTAGCCTTGGGCTGGATAGAGGCTTACCTAGGGCCGCATCTGGTGGCTGGGTTTGGAGACCCTTGATCTATACTATAGATATAGTAACTATACCTAGAGTATAGATATCTATAGTATGGATATAGTATAGGTAACTATAACCAGCTATCTCATTTGCCCTTCTCCTCTAACCTCAAGCTAGATCTGACAGGTTGCAACTTCTTAGTGAATTCACATACCAGGCAAAGAACGAATGAAGGCCCAAACATCTTCAACGCTCCATACTGAAGGATCTGACTGCAGTGCAGGTAACAAATCCACTTCTGTCGTCTTCCTAATTCTCAGTTCCCTAAGTTCACGCTCCCTTTCCCTCTCGCTTTGCCTTCGCAGGCGAGTGGTCATGGCAACTGGCACACTGTCTTCCTGAGAAGCCAAGTCTTCTTCTGCAGATGGATAAGTAATTGGATGCTGGAAAATGCAGTACAGATAAATCACAGTATAATAATTTTCCTTTATAACTCTTACAGAAGGGCACCATTGAGCATTCACAGTGAGCATTCCACAGACCTGTCTGAGAAAGTGTTCCCGTGGAACTCCATCAGAACTACTTGAACGACGCCCACGTCGCCCAAGATTTTGGCTGTCTGGGCTCCGGCTCCAACGACTGCTCTTTTCCGATGTGTATAATCCAAATTTCTTGTTGCCACTGACATTGTACCTAAGGGCCCAAAATATTAAACATTGAAACACTTTTTACAGAAGTATTAGGCTCAGTGAGATTTGACAAAAACAAATAGAGCCAAGTTAGTGAACACGGAAACACATTTGTGAATTAGGAAATAAAACAAGACTGGACAAAGTTGTCCTGGTTTAACAGAAGAGTTGGAAGGATATTTGTGAAAATGTCTTACTATGTTTTTCTGCCCTCATACAGAACTTGAGGAAAGGAAAACAGGATATAAATGTACTTAATAAATTAAATTATGTTTGTTGAGGGTCAGAAATGACATCATAATAGGGAACTGAGGTCATAAAGCAGATGACCAGAAATAAGTACTTTTTTCTCAGGTAGAAACTCATTAGCTCATAATGACAGAAGAGAAAATACACAAACCTTGATCATATTTTGAAGCTATGGGGGAGTCCAATTATCATAGGTTACACTTTCAGCAATGCCACCCCTGCTGAGGCATCTCTTCGCAATTTAGGAAGCAAGAGAAATGCTAAGTGATATCTCACAGCAGAAGTGATGTTGCTTACAACTACATTCCAAAAAGCTGAACTTCAGGACTAGCGTAAAGAACATGAAAATACTGGTGTGAGTCCTGTTCTGGGGCACTAACAATTTATTAGTTAGGATTGTACTATAGTTAGGATTGTACTAAATTAGTTAGGATTGTACTATACATTTTCTAAAATTATAACAATAAAGTGGAATACCTCTTGGCACAGGACATAGTGCAGAAACGCTTTGACCGTAGAAACTTGTCTGCGTACCCCATTTTCCCACAGAACTCACACTTAAGGAGATCAGTGTCCACCTCATCTAGTCCTTCTAGAGAAAAGAGCAACATAACCAAGTCTGAATCATTTCATTATGAAATTTTTATAAGCTCTCATCTATTAAGTGCTTTTATAGAAGTGCTATTGTTCTGTCTAGCTTAGTGCTAAGTTAGACCAGCTATCAGCTATGGCTTCCAAGATCAGTAGCTGATTCTTCCTTGCTAAGGACTGAAACAGATCTACTGCACAGAAAGCACCCTATCTGCCAATAATCTTCCTAAATGATATGAATCCACGATTAACTACTGTAGTTAGTCCCCAAGCGGAGAACAGTTTTCTTTGGCTGTATCCTAGGGCTGAAGCAGATAATATATGCTCTAAGAATTTTAACTGCATGCAGAACATCAAAATGCTAAAGGTTAGTAGAATAACTTCTTGAGGCATCTGGTAGACCAGAGCAATTCAGGAAGCTGGACTAGATGAGCCTTTGGCCTGATCAAATGGAGTTCTTCTATCAAAAATAACTGAACTACTGTGTCAATAAGTTTTAGCACTACATAAACTTTGCACATGAAAAAATCTTGATTTAAATTTGACCTGGTAGTAAGCTGACAATGAAAATAAAATTCAGGATTTGTTCAATGAAATCATGCTATCCTGTCCAAAAATGACTCATAATGCAAAAAATAGACATAGAGTGCAATCTTGAAGTTCACTTGGGCCAGCCTATGTAGCACTAGGCCAGTGTACGTTGAGATATGCCAGCCTAGCTATACCTGAAAAGGCCTGGGCCAGCATAAGTCAACTTAGCGCAAAATCCAGAGCAGTTACGGGTCCACGCAGTTACCCTCTAGTGTTATCTTATGGAAAGTCACCTTAACTGCTCCGGAGCAAAGGGCTTAATTTGACTTTAGGATATGGGCATTAGGCTGGCGTAAGTCAACTTATGCCAGTGCAAGGCAGATGGACCTGAGCTGGCCTAGCAGGGCTTGCCTAGGCAGCTTAGCAGTGGCGAGTTGAGGGTATGTTGAGTTTTGCCTAGAACAGTGCAGTTAGACGGTATCCAGAGCCAGCTTTCAGGGAGGAAATGCCCTTTCCCAGCTCCTCCAAGTTAGACCACCTCAGGAGCAGGTATAAATCTGAATGGACCCACAGGGGTCCACGGTAAGCCTAAGTAAGAATAGCAGGCCTCCATCAGTCTTGAAAGACTATGGTATCGTGCTCGGCGCTGCATATGCTGCATGCAAAGCACGAAAGCCTGGGTTAGACTGTTAATGGAGGATAGGCTGTTACCCAAGCAGCAAATCCACGCCGCTGAATTAGCCCAATGGAAAGGCAGAGCCAATACAATTGGATTCAGCTGGCGTTGCAGAGCTGGGCTAAGGACAAGAGCTCACCCTGTCTTGTGGGGCCAACCCGGGTCTCGAACCCTGGCCTGCTGGTTAACAGGCACTGTGTCTAAACCACTTGCGCCACCCACAGCCTTGCGTTAGCAAGTGTTGACAAAAGTGTTGACAATAGCAGTGTTGACAAAAAATCTGAGTTCTTGGCCAGCCTAACTGCAACCCTTGCCTCTCAGCCTCAGGACAACCAGGGACTGTCTCAGGATACAGCCAGCCACTCAAAGAATCCCCTTGCATCCACCCTCCACTAAAAGTACTACTATATTGCAGTCTCATGCTACAGCTGTTACTGGTTGTCAGGGACTCCTGGGCTTCTTTATAGGGCAGGCACCACAGCTGTTCCTTGTTCAGTGTGATTTGAGGCAGGTTTCCTCAGAAGCAAGCCCTCCCCAGCTGCCATTTACTTGGTGCTTACCAGCTTCCTAAACCTGTGGATTTGGCTCAGCTTTCTGCTCTGGATATACTCTACTTGGGTCAGCCCAGCTGGGCCATTCACACTGGCCTCACTTCAGAATTGTTCCCATAGAAGAAATGCCAGCAGACAGCTGGAAAAGATGCTACGGGGAAGCAAGTAGGGACAATTGCTCTTCCCCTGCTAATATTAGATGACTCCCACTTTAATACTTTGCCTCTTAGCAGGGCTCACAGAGCAGTCCATAATGTTGAATGTCCTTTGGGGAAATAAAGTGGGTGAGAAATAAATCAATGTATGTCTATTGTAGGAACCTTGAAACAGCATATAATTTTTCAAAAATTAACCTCTCATTCTCAGAATAAGTTAACTTTTACACTGAATACTTGCAAAGTGGTTTTGGGTATTCAGTAGCTTGCAGCTCCTTAAATGTATTATTGAACACTTCAAATATTTGATGGTTTTTGCAAAATATCAAGGAGCTTAATAGTGGGAAAGTGCACTCTTTTTATATGCTGTGAAACTTGCTCTCAGATATTGTAATGAGCTCTCTATTTTCAATATAAGCATGAAGATGTTTCTGGTATTTTTCATGGCTGAAATTGTGAGCATAGCTGATGTACACAGAGAGTTTGTAAGACTATGATGAAGAAGACCACTTCAAGGCATCAGAAAAGGAAATTATAGAAACTGCGTATTAGGGTTAGTGAAAAGAACAAGAGATAGGTCCTGCATGATTGCTATCTAGCTAGAAATGAAATTCTGCATAAGGCCGGGGAGGAGGAAAGAAGGACAGCCAGAGATTAACTGCATTCCAAAGAGATCTTTACTGAAAAGTGAAGCCCTTGCATCCTGTGAGGTACAGGATGCTTGTGCAGTGTTACTGCTTTCTTCACTTCCAACACAAACAAAAGTGCATGTTGGTTGATACTTAGATTTGGAATCCCCTTTGTCAATGCTTTCCATCTCATCTGGAATTCCAGCCAGGAACAGACAATACTCACTGTTGAGAGTCATTACAATACACACCATTGTTAGAATGATGAAAAGAGGGAAGATGTGCCTATGAATCAACATGGTTACCATCAGAGGTGTCAAGCTGAATAGAATCTGGCTTTGTTGCATATTGATCACAATTAATTAATGCAAGAGAAAGCCATGCATGCAGCCAATGCAGATGTGCATCCCAGTGCAGGGCTATTTGCATGCAAAAAAGAAGCTGGATCAGAATCAGGATGTATCTGTACAACTTCATCACCCTCATGTAAGACTGCTTTGAAAAGAGTTTGAAAACTAAAGAAAACAGCCCATTAGAGGGAAAGCAGGACAGAGTTCCTAGGAAAAAAGTATGGAGTTGCTGGAGTAATAAGACACAAACCTTCAGTAATTATGTCATCCACTTCTGTGTCTGAAGAGTTTTCTGTATGTTTCGAATTATTGTGTAGGTCTGACTCCACACACATAACACCCATCGCCTGGTCCTCCACTAGGAGTCTCTTTTTGGAAGGCTGTTCAACCAGAAGAGATGAACAACTTACCTGTTACAACAATAGCAAGAGAAAGCAGTGATACAAGAACATGGCACATGCATTACAGACTACGGGATCTGGTGTTTGTTAATCTATTCACCAAATAAAATACATAAACTTTATTGCATGCACCAATTTCAAGAAAGGCAGCAGTTCTAGCCCTTTGGAGCCCACAGCTCTTATTATATCTGACATAGGAAGAAAAACAGTAAGATGAGATGAGATGGTGGAATGTAAAAAGGGCAAAGACATTTGGGCAGACAGGGAGACTATTTGCTTCATACAAAGCGTTTGATCTTAACATGATTGGACAGACCACAAGGAGAGCTGCTCTGATCCATGGAAGGGGTAGAAGAGAAGCTTTTGAAAACATCAAAAGCTATCATACAAGATATCAGTATTACCAGTACTGATAATATTTATCAGTATATTTTGATATATACACTTCAAGCCATTGCTCTTTAGTCATAGCTATTTTTGTACTTCTTTGTGGCTTATTTTGTTTTCTGTCCTTCAGTCAAGCACTTATAGGAAAGAAAACAGACAATGGTAGACAGCTTATCTCTTATACATCATGAGGACAAATATAGGCCATCTCAAAAAAGAACAATATTGTAATCAGCCCTAATTTGTATGCACTTCATTGCAGAAAATCTGCAACACTTGCACATTTAAGGTGTGTGGATGATGCCAAAGAAGACTTCTGTGAAGCCATCTCAGCACACATGTTGATGAATGTCAATGTTTTTATTCCAGGTTTTATTGCTGAATGCTTGGCATTTGATATTGTCTGTTTTCATTGCTCTTCTTGTATTTCATTGTCATGTTTCATTTGTATTTTTATTATAAATTTTATTAAGTATTGAATATTACTTGCCTTGGCTGCCCTTTGGTGGGGGCAAAGGGGGGCGGGAAGGCCAATTACAAATCCAACCAATAAATAAAACAAATGTTTGCAGATCCCTTAGCCAACAATCGCTGGGCTGTATAGATGCCAACGGAAATCTTTTTGAACACCTGGTATATTTGTCTCACTAACTGAGTCAAGCAACTGCTTCTGAGCACACCAGCATTTCTCAGTGTTTATCCCCTGCTGTACCACTTTATATGATCCACCTACTAGATGTGTGTAGAGGTGGACAACCTCAAAATGCCAGTTGCAGCAGGGGGCACCTGGACGCAGGTGTCATATGTGCTCCCTGAAGCATCTATATCACTCTGTGATATAGGAAATGGACTAGATGGGCCTTTGGCCTGAAGCAGAAGAGGCTCTTCTTATGTTCTTACTGAAAGTACCACTGGAATCATTAGTTACTTCATGTGTGAATGTATATGTGGGTTAAATAACTGGAATCATCAGTTACTTCATGTGTGAATCTATATATGTATATGTGGGTTACATAATAAATTTGATATTATAAAGTGTATGTTTTAAAGTATGTTTTCTTGAGATGCCCTGTATATTTGATAAAGAGCAGTAGCTTGAAACCAGCTTGATATATTTCAATAATGTGCCTATTTAACATCATAAGAGTGTGGCACTAAGAACAGTGCCACTGCTCTGAAATCCTCACTTCTCTTCAGGATATTAAGGCTGCAATCCTAAAGACACTTTCCTGGGAGTAAGACCGATTGAACACAGTGGGTCTTATGTTTGAGTAGCCATGGTGAGGATTGTGTTCTAAGTATGGCTGGTTCTCGCCTATAAGAGTCATAGGTCTTCATAAAGGAAGATATACATAAGTCATACATAAAGGAAGTAAACACAGGCCATCATCTTGGAACACACTAAAACTATTCATCCAAACTCTCCTGAGATCTCCCAATACAAATATTTAAGGAGCATCAACACATCATCATTGTATGACTTTAAACGTCTAATTAGATTTTTCCCCTTGTTATTGATATCTCTGCTACAACAGCATTCAAGAGGATAATACCTCTGACGCAATAAATCATTAATTTGATATTACTTTTGAAAATGAGTCATAGGTCTTGCAATCCTAACCTTCACTTAGGTTAGCATTAGCTCAAGCCAAAGTTCTGTGCTAACTCTGGGTAACACAAAAGTGCTGTAAGGCACTTCTGCCCCACTCCAGGGGAGGTGGGGTTAGGGCAGTGCAAAGGCATGCGCTGACATCCCAAACTATCACAGGAAATATGCCAGGTGAGTTAGATGTGCCTAAATTGGTTAGGATTGCACCCTGATTTTTATATCCATTCTGGCTGCAGTTCTAAGCAAGGTTACACAGAAGTCCCAATGAAACTCTGTAGTGTGTTTAGAGCTGCAGAATTACTTAGATGAGTCAAAACCAAACATGAATTTTAACTCTGGGAAGGAAGGAAGGGTGAGTGAGTGAGATTACTAGTCTCCCCTGCCCAATTACCAGTTTGACCAAGACAAACTGATATCAATTTTGGTTGTTAATCTCTTGGAACATTAGGGGTCATCAAGGAAGACAGCAAGCCAAGTAGAGTTCAAGCAATATATTGTAAATTAAAGGTAAAGGCATATAACAGAAAACACACATCCAAATATTGCCATGAGGGGCAAAGGCTCCCGCAGCACCTCTGGTTTATACCCCCCCCCAAAGTACTGCAGTATACAGTCAGTTCTATACACATACTACATACTACATAACCAATTGCAATAGCCTGCTTAGATTAGGTATACCTGAAGATAATTACTGGAGTGGTTCCTGTCACAGGTGCTTTTTGTTCAGGGCCAAAATTTTTCTTTGCCTATCTTTGCTATTCACAGGCTTAACATTGGTCCATGCATATTTTTGCAGAACCATAATCTCTGAGCTCATGGCTGTTGAATTCTTGTCAAATAGATAATGACTGATTTGCCCAATGATATGTCAGTTCAGTCCAATAAACAGAACTGGCTGCCATTAGTAACCTCTAGGTTGTTTACTAATCATTCATTCACACTTTAATGTCTGTGGTCAGTTGTTGGAGAGCAGTTACTAATGTCAAGCTCAGTTTGTTGTAAAGTTATTCGGAGTAAAGAGCTATAGGCTGCAATCCTAAACACATTTCCTGAGAATAAGACCCACTGAACACAATGGGGCTTACCCCTGAGTAGACATGGTCTGGATTGTGATCTTAGTTAAGCTAGAACTCTAAACAACCATAACAGAAAAAAAATTGATCAGTGTTTCATTACTTACAGGAAAAGGCTCTAACCCTTCTTGGATCACAAAACCCTCAATTACATGGGTTAGGATTTGTGGTTTAACAATAGCTTGTGGAGGTTTGTTTTCTATGCTAAGGTTCCTATGAGGCACTGATGCGCTGTTACTTCTTGTTGTGACAGCTGGAAGCAAGATAGGTGGTGGTGGAATAGAGACATGTGAAGGGTCTGATGGTGACTTAATTACAGAAGCGCTGACTGATGAGGCCATAGAAGGATGTCCCTCTTGTTCTGGAAAAAAGTAATGTAATTAAAAAAAAATTATACTCAAATGTCTTCATGGTTATAGAAAACGTAACTGCATTCATGGCCCTATTCTGCAGAATTCTGTACCTATTATGCATCTCATTAACTGATAGATTGTCAAGCTAATTTGGTCTTGGTCCAGTTATCTCCTCTCACTTAGTGAAGAGCCCTGCAGAGATCATATATACATAGCTAAGAAAAAAAAATCACAAAAGTATTTAGGGTGCAATCCTAATCGAGGCCGGCACAATTCATTGGTCTTCCCACTCCCATGGTGAGGTAGGGAGACAAGCACATTCCTTGTACACTGGACTAACCACCCCCAGGAGTGGAGCAAAAGTGTCTTACAGCTCTTTTGTGACACTCCTAGGTCAGCATGGGACTCGTGCTGGGGCTTATGCCAGCCTAAGTGGGGGTTAGGATTGCAGCCTCAATTTACATAATGTGATCTACCTGGATAATTTTAAAACTAGTGCAGAAATGTGGCTTCACTTAGCATGGAGCTTGATAGAAGGAGGCACACAGTATGCTGCCAGTCATGTATACACTTTGATTTATTACCTAAAGCAATTTTTCTAACCTATTAAATGTTACATTTTCTAAACCACGCATCTTCAACCCTCTTTAACAACAACAACAACAACAACAAACAACAACAACAACAACAAATACACTGTTAATACACTTTAATACAGTGGTCTTTGACCATTTCAGCCCAGGACCCCCTTTCAATCTTTGGAATCTGTCCAGGACCCCCCTCTGTCAAATTTGCCACCCCCAATCCAGGACACAAGGCTTAAAAAGGGGCCTATCCTGGAAAAAGAGGACATATGGTCAATCCGCCCCTTCCAAGTCCCCATGCTCTCTCCCACCCAACTGTCCCCAACCCACATGTTCTCTCTTATCCCCAACATCCCCCAAGCCCCCAGACTCTCCCACCCCACTGCACCCAACCTCCGCATGTGCTCTCAAACACACACACACCTTCCATCCCATGCACTCATCCACACACCCACAACATACACACATATCCACAGCATGCTCTCTCTCTCTCTCTCTCACACACACACACACAAATACGCACAAAACCCATGCACTCACACACATGCATACACATACACAACCCATGCACTCACACACATATACATCCCATGCCCCTGGGCTTAGAAGGCACTTGTAAAGGGTCAGGCAGTGCCTGCAACAAGAAGCTCTTGCAGGGCAGTGGAGAGGTTGGCTTAGGAGGCCCTGGTGGTTGGTTTTGACGCACTCCCTCCTCTCCCCAAGCCTGGCTGCCTCCTTCTTTCTGAGAGCAGCCCCCTCCCTCAAAATGTAGGGTACCCAAGAAAAGTGTAGAACATAAAAAATAAAGGCTCAAAATCCTTGTGTATCTTGCTTTCACGTGCTTAATTTAAACACTATATTTCACTCGTGGCTGTTGCTGGTCTTCTACATTTTTTTTATACCATGAGCCCTTCTAGGATAGGGAACCATTTAGTAATTTGATTTTCACTGTAAATCATTTTGTGAACTTGTCTGTTGAAAAGCAGCATATAGATATTCTTAACATTGACAATAACAATAATAATAATTTGCTTAAATGCCTTCAGCTCAAAAACAAATTCCAATGAACATATTTGATTCCTATATAAATTACATGGTGGTCCAGCTTTGAAAGTAAAACGCTGCCAGAGGAATGCTAATCAGGAATTGACCTGGGTGAATTTTGGGTAGAAGACTGAAAAACATATAAAGCTGTCATAACACAACAGATCTAAAAGGAGTGACTGTTTACAGATTGGACGACCTGAAACAGGTCCTGCTGAAATCCTGGAAGGCATTTTCAGATGCCAGATGTGACAATCTTGCTGTGAAGGATTTTATTATGGGCATTTGTTTCAGCATGGGAAAAATGGGATATAAATTTTTCAAAATTAAAAATTCCTGAAATCTTTAATTTGTTCCCTACATTTTTCCTTAGATCCCAGTTCTTCCAGGCTACTCTTCCTCCTCATTTACACAACTCCTTCCATGTTTCTCTCAGAAATGTTAGGAATTGTTGTTGGCTTGGTGACTTGATCTTTTAAGTTTCCTTCAACCATGGGTATGTGCCAGCTCATGTTGTTGAAATAATTAGGCTGAGGTAACTCATCTGATGCAAAGGATTTCTGATATACTTTATTTCTGTATTTTAATCCTGTTAAGCAACAAGATAGATGTGCAAAATATCAGGATCTTAATTTTGCTGAACAATCATCAGGACTTAAGAAAGAACCACAGCACCAAAAACTGTCCTAAATAACTATGCACTTCTATATTCCTCTTTACCTGAAAAAGGTTCCTCATAGGCAAGCTCTTCTCTGTTTTGCAGAGTTATAGCTGGGGGTGATAGTGTTGGTGGGGTAGGGGTCCTAGTCATACGGTCACATTCTGATTCCTCTGGCATGTCATCCTCACACATCTCATCTGCTTGATACATCTGTATTGAACAGATCGGAATTTTTAAGTACAACAAGAATAAAACTGACCATTTAATATAGAAATATACATACAGGTATTACCTAACGATCAGCATCTTATTTATCAGCGATTTTGTCTCAACAAGAATGAGGTTGGCTCTTTAAAAGATAAACATCCCTTTGCAGGCCTCCGTCAGTCTTGAAAGACTATGGTATCGTGCTCGGCGCTGCATACACTGCATGCAAAGCACAAAAGCCTGGGTTGGATTTTTTATGGAGGATAGGCTGTTACCCAAGCAGCAAATCCCCCCTCTCCATGCCACTGAATTAGTCCACTGGAAAGGCAGAGCCAATACGATTGGATCCAGCTGGCGTCGCAGAGCTGGGCTAAGGATAGGAGCTCACCCCGTCTTGTGGGGCCTTAAACATCCCTTAAGTAGTAGTTAATAGCTTAAGAGCTTACCACAGTAAGTGGCAGGCAATTAAGCTTAGGTTCATAAAGGGTACGTTTGGTTTCTGTTTCAGCTGGGAGGGAGAACATGAATATCACATTAATACAAATTGATAATCAATTCTGGATTTCTTTGCAAGGGAAGATTCTGCCTCTGAGCTTGAAACTGAGTTGTTTTAAGCCATTTGGAAGGGAAATTAATTCTTATTGATTCATTGTCTGCCTTGTTATCATGGTAAACAATTGCTTTTGTAGAATGTGAAAATGGGCATCACGGAGCGTCCTGGAACCAAATGTTGCTGATGATGAGATTCAACCTGTATCTTATACAGTATATTACATAGTCACACAGAACATAGTACAGTCACAGTTATTCATGCACAAGGACTCTCCAGACTTGGTTCTATAAAGTTCTCTATGTTGTGATGACCTTGAAAAGCATCCTAGAACTTCAGTTGGTTCAAAATGCTGGCCCCAGATGAAAGGATAGTCCACACCTGGCACAGGAGGTCTTTCCTCCACCTCCTTTGCCCTTTTGGTGGGTGGTGCATACACTAGGATTCATGAGGTATCACTTCGAGATACAACTGAAAAGCAACTCGAGAGGACCTCGAGAGCAACTAAAAAGGGGAGCTGTAATGGTGGCAGCAGTTTCTTACTAGTTAACTGCTGGCTGAGATGCAATATCTGGTGTAGCAGCCCCTGCTTCAGGTGTCCCTTCCCCACTGTGCTCCAGGCTCTGGGAGAGCAATTGGAAAGGTTTGGATAGGATCAGCTGAGACTGGAGAAAGTTATGGCCTACAGGTATATGTGAGGTAATCCCTAGCTCTCTGCTAAAGGGGTGGGTGAACCTCTATGTGAACCAAAAGCTAGGGTGAACCAAACGCTATACCAGAGAAACGTAGGCCTGAAGGAGTCCAAATGATGCTTCTAGAATGTAAGCATTGTCTTCTTAACTGTATGTGAAACCCACACATGAAGTGAAAGAACTTCACTTTATAACTCTTCAGTTATGGCAGCAACTTTCTGGAATTCCGTATGATCCCACTGTTACACTTTTTCCGTACTAGATAAAAATTAGGCTTTTTAGACTAGATCTTTAAACTTAACAGATATTAGTCACAATTGTAATATTAATAATATCACTTATTTATAGTAATAAGCCATTAAAGGCTGGCTTATTGTTGCTTGCAGTGTACCTTCTGAATATTTTTTAAATAGAGTAATTTTTGAATTTTATTTATATTGGGAAGAAGCTACTCTTACTGTTTTATTATTTCAATGTTTCACAATTGTATTCTATGGAAAAAGTCATTGGTTACATTGATTTGCTTCTAAGGAAAGCGAAATAAAATACTAATTAATGTCCTGCTTTGTTGAAGAAAATACAGATCTAGTGATTGTAACTTCACAAAACATCTAAAATAGACTTAATTGCTGACTATTTTAGGCACAACTTCAGTCACAGTTCTATTGACAATCTGTGGAACAACACAACAGTGCAATCCTGACTCCCGGGTAAGCCAGCACAGGTCCCCTGCTGGCCAGGGATGTCGCAAAAGTGCCGCAAGGCACTTCTGCGTAACTCCTGGGGAGGGTTAGGCCAGGGCACAGACATGCCACTGTGGGAACAGGGAGATGGATGCGTTGTGCTGGTCTAAATTGGTTAGGATTGTGCCCATAATTGCTTTCTCTAAGAGAAATCCTGCCTTAAAAGTAATGCTCATTACAAAACAACAACTCCCCAAACATTCACCTAGCTTTAAAAATAGAAAGGAAATTAAGTGGAGTCTTACCATGGGGGTCTCAACAGGTACTGTTGGTTGGACTTGAAGGTTAACTGCAACCGTTTGGGGTGGTGGAAGAGTCTGAAAAGGTAGCTGGACCAAAGCTTCAGCTGCAGGAAGCTCTTCCTCAGAAACCAAAGTATTATGTACCAAAACCTGCCCCGGGCACAAAATTTCAGGCTGCACTTGTAAAGACTGGACAGGAGGAAGAGGAAGTGTTTGACTGTGGGACGGAGATGCTGACAATTGTGGAGAAGCTGTTGCTGGGATTGGTGTGGGCTGCAAAGCTGGATAATGTTGTTGAGATGTTGGGGATGCTATCTGCTGGCCTGAGGACAGCATCACTGGTTGGTCTGTTGTCCCAACATGCACTACGTGAGAAGGCGAGAGCTGAAGTGGAAGATTAACTGGTTGTGATACTGGTTCTGTAGGACTCTCATTGATGTGTGCTGCATCATGTTCAGGCTGAAGTGCTGACGGTGCTAATGAATGTGGTTGTGACTGAATAAGATTCTGGGGCTGAATAATTATAGTAGGTGACTGGCTGGGTGAAGGCGGCAGGGGAGGAGATACCACCACTGATTGCTGGGATGGAGTTGGAGATAGTGGAGGAGGATGAATAGGATGAATGTGAACAGGTGTGCCATGCTGTGATGGGGTACTGCTGGTAGCTGGAGGAAGAGCATGGCCTTGAAGTGGGACACAGTGTTGTGATGGAGATGTTTCTTGATTGGAAGGAAGCTGGAGTGTTATTGGTTGAACTTGCTGTTGTTGAAAGATGAGCTGATGGTGAGAAATTTTTGAAGGAGGTGAATGAAGGGGGGAGTGTTGGTGCTTTAACAGAGGATGAGACTGAAGTGAAGAATAGGAAGCTGCACAGAGAAAATGGAAAACATAAATTAATTAGTATTTATTTCTGTATTACAAATGGACATTTCATATAGGTAGAACTATGCCTAGTATTGGAACAAACCAGAAATCCATTATCTTTACAAACAATATCAATATCATCCATCATTTTTACAAACAATATCATCCAACAATTTTAAGGTAATTATCTGAATCTGAGAAATCCTAACAGAAATACATCTATAAATAGTAAATTCACTCACTACAGGAACGAGCAGCCCAACTCCATGCAGACCGTAGTGCCATGACTGCTGTAGTGCCAAAATGGCTCCACTCCCTCTCTCTACCCTTCTCCATGTCCCCTGAACCCAGAACACCACGTCCCTTCCCCCATGTCCCTACTCACCCCTCCAAGCACCAATGCTGAACTAGTACTAGTGCAGCTGGCACTGACCTAGTGCCAGTGCTCCTGCAAATGTTCTTTATGGCATGTTTGCAATACTCAGCACTGGTGGAGCATAGGATTGTGCTATCAAACCTTAAAAATATTACAGGGCCAATTTGCTACGTCCAGCAAAAGGTACATTTTGCTATAAAGAAAGCAGAACTTGTTTAAATTCTGTTAACATATTTGCATGTATCTCTGGTCTTGTTCACATTACTGTACTTCTGTTAGAAATAGGGAGGGGAAAGGAGCTACATAGAGACCAGAGAGTGCCTTGCTTAATCACTGAAAATTTGTGCAATTGTGCCAACACTGTGCTGAATATCCGGTGTTAAAAAGTCATTCTGGCCTTACCTCATGTCAGAAAGGGCTAGAAACTTCCTTATTTAAAAACAAACTTTACGTTCTGTTAAAAAATTTAAACAACTGAAAATTATTCAGCTGCTTTATGTGACTTTTTAGAAGTCAGGTCAGAAATATAAGAAATAAAAATCAGTATAATATGAACAAAATTGAATATTTATGATTCTGAACAAAAATAATTTGGCATTCTAACAACCCGATCCTATCTATATAGCAATGCAATGGAGTCTGCTGTATCCTATGGGGGACTTCCAGCCTCTAGAGCAGTGATTTTCAACCTTTCTCATCTAATGGCACAACACCAGTTGTTTTTACCACTGACAAGGCACACCATGCTGTTCAAATCCCCACATTTTTATATCAATAAATGTCCCTCCCCAATTCCCGTGGCACACCTGAGGACTATTTGCAGCACACTGGTTGAAAATCACTGCTCTAGAGGAATCTTTGGGGTAAGGGAAAATTTGTTCCTTGTTCTGGGGTAAGCCCTTGCTGGACCAGTATGTTAATCTGGACCAGAGCCAGCAATAATGGTGGCCCAAAATCTACATGTACACATGAAGGCAGACTGAGGCTTGAAAGGGAGGTTGTATTTCAATGGACACTGTTGCTGCCACTGCCTCACACACCTCTTTCCCAGTAGTATCCCCCTTCTTCCCTGCCCTCATTGCCTCCCTGCTCCACCCAATCTCAACCACCCTAATGCAACCTGTGCTAGTGTCAGTAGGCATCTGTTGCCTACAGAAATATGAAACTGGTCACTCAGTTTTGGTGGGGGAAGGCCTGTTGTCTTTTGTGACAGCCAGAAAGCACCTGGAATGTTTGTTCCAAAAGTATTAAGCACCCATAGGATTGGGATACAAAAATATTTTATGCTCAAGATTCAAGAACAGAACAAATACTGAAATAATACAGTTTTTTTATTTAAATCATGGGACATTCTGTATTGAATAGTAGTACAGTATGTTCTGTTGGTACTTTGCAATGATTTCAAATTTAAGATTTTGTGACACATTCCAAGCAGTGTTGCATGTGCTCAGAATGCATCTGAAATATTGATTGAAAATCAAAGAATTTAATCCTTGTAGTTAAAATAAAACAGTGAACTCTCCATCTTACCTGGAGCTAAGAGCTGATGAATATTTGATGTACGTGTAACAGCTGGACTTCGAGGTTCTGCAGTTGGACTGTCTCCTTTTCTTTTGCTTTCTACAGGATCTGACTGGCTGGCTTTGGTACTGGTTACAGGTTTATTAGCACAGACAGCGAGTGTCTGGGCTTGACTGCTGCTTTTTGGAGAGCCATTCTGTGGACTAGATAATACACCCAACTTCTGGCTGCGCAATGTCAAATTTTGGACCTGCAGAATATAAGAGAATCCAAATTGAAATTTAATATGAATCGCCACTGACGACATGAAGCTTTTTCAGCTGATGATATCAAAATCAAAGAAGCATACAAAACATATGGAAGTTCAGTCTAATTTCAGGGGCACGGTTACCCAGAATTCAGCTTCATAATACCTAATATGTAGCTGGAAAACAGTACCACTGGTCTGCGAGATGCTGAATAGAGTACAGTGGTGAAAGTGGTCCCACTGAGATCTTACATTAGATTGACAAGGAACTAAGAGTCCAATATTAGCAGGACTTAGGTTGGTGCAAGCCCCTTGTGCTGGCCAAGAAGTGTTGTATAAGTACCATAGGCACTTCTGTGCCACTCTCAAGGGACTTAAGCCAGTGCACAGACATGCACCAGCCTTCCCACACTGCTGCATGCCACTGCACAAATGGCTCACAGGGTAGGTTGTGCTGGCCATCCCCAGCCAGGCCGGCTGGGAGGGGGCAGGGAAGAGACAGGAAGGATTTTCTGGGGCAAGAGAAGGGTAGTACCAGTCAGGGAATGGGACGCAGGTCTTGGATCCAGCAGTTTTACTAGATCCAAGCGTCCATTCCCAGGCAATTCAGAGCAGACAGAGGCTGCTCCCATCTGCTCAGATTTAGGCCAACTCCAGGGGCGGCCTAAATTTGAATAGCTCTATTGGGGCTGCTGCCTATCCCAGCAGTACAGATACAGTACAGGCATGGCCAGCCTGTACCTGTTCCAGCACAAGTTGGGATGGTGATGCCCATGAATAGAAAAAAATCAAGCACTTAAATTACTGATAGTCTTCAAAATCTTTTCAGGATTTATTCCTAAGAACACTGTAACTGTCACCAAAACAATCCTGCCTATGTGTTCTGTGCCTGCTGGAAACTGCTGAGAGGGAAAGAAGCAAAATGTTGTGGCCCTCTGCTGGCCAGAAAAAAGATGAGAAATCAAGAGACTGGAAGAATTAGCCAAATATAAAAATTATTACATAAAGAGGTGGGGAACTAAATCAAAGGAGGTTTAACATACATGCTGAAAGTCATTTAGAAATTTTAAGAGTAGGTTTGCATGTTCTAAAATGATCTTGTGATTAAGCATCATGGGAGATTTAAGCTTCTCTGAAGCTTTGTTTTAGGGCAGACATGCGTGTGTGCTTTAGGTCTTTTATTGTTGTATATTATATTATTGTACATTATATTATTGTTGTATATTAGGGTGGTGGGTGGCGCAAGTGGTTAAGACACTATGCCTGTTAACCAGCAGGCCAGGGTTCAAGACCCGGGTCAGCCCCACAAGACAGGATGAGCTCCTGTTCTTAGCCCAGCTCTGCGATGCAGCTGGATCCAATCGTATTGGCTCTGCCTTTCCATTGGACTAATTGAGTGGCGTGGAGAGGGGGATTTGCTGCTTAGGTAACAGCCTATCTTCCATAACAATCTAACCAGGCTTTTGTGCTTCGCAT
This sequence comes from Cryptoblepharus egeriae, assembly GCA_030015325.1. Lineage (NCBI taxonomy): Eukaryota > Metazoa > Chordata > Lepidosauria > Squamata > Scincidae > Cryptoblepharus > Cryptoblepharus egeriae. Next base: position 88,398,407 of record JAREYC010000006.1, read on the forward strand.
GCAGCGTATGCAGCACCAAGCACGATACCATAGTCTTCCAAGACTGACAGAGGCCTGCTTTTTTGTTGTATATTGCTCACTACCACAGAGGTATATGTTCTTAACAGGATATCACACCTGTTGTACCAACAAATAACATGTTTCTGTATAACATATCAGTGATGCTTTTCACTAACACTGTAAATGGAAGAGTGAATGAAGATCTGGCATTTCATTTTACACATACAATTCATGTGCGCTCAGGACCACAACTTGAGAATAAACAAAGAAGTGAATGCATGAAACTAAACTACTGAACATAATAAAGGGCTAGATATGAAATTTCTAAGTCTATAATCTTGTTCCTAAGAGTTCACTACACCTAATCACATTCTGATATAATCTGAGACTATAATGATGCACTCAAATATATGCACTCTTGGGCCAATGCAAGTCAATAAGGCATGTCTGTGTGAACCAGAAAGGAGGGAAGGCCAGTGAGGGAGTTGCTTCAGTCTCCCCATTGCTGCCCAAGGAGCAGGTGATATGGCAGACACACGCCTCACGCAAAGGCCAGGAAGTTTGACTATGCAGTAGTCTGGGCTATAGTCACTCAATATAAATCTTTTGAGACAACTGAAGATGTTCTTTACACATATTATATAAATATTTTTCATAAACAGAGGTTACAACCTATTCCAACAGAGACTGAAGTAACATGCTTACAGCTTTGTAACAGAGCAGTAGTAGGCAGCTCAATGTAAGGGAAATTGGCTTAAGGTATCTTAAATATCTTGGGACAGGACGCTTTACCATTGAGAACATTTGATGAAAACTGCCAAATTGAAAAGTAGAAATACCATAATACACTGAATAAATTGTGCAGTACAAGAATCTGATGGTTCGTTTTCTAATGACCCACTTTTTCAGCAGCTTTCAGTTATACCCATTAGTCATTCATTCAATGGATGTTATGCTCTTTCAACCTCTCTTGGCTGTTTCAAAGGCTAAAATTGCCCTCCACCATGTTGATTTGCTTATGACATGGTGATTCAGACTGTTTGGGGTATGTGTGTGTGTGTGTGTGTGTGTGTGAGAGAGAGAGAGAGAGAGAGAGAGAGAGAGAGAGAGAGAGAGAGAGAGAGAGACATGGTCACTTCAGCTCCATGTTTATGAGAATCCATCTGCAGAAATCTTTGACAGCAAGAATTTGCAGGATAAAAAGGGCATTCACAATTTGCAAGTTAAAAAAGCTCAGCAACATTTGTAAACTATGCAAGACAGGTTTTCATTTCCATTTCCACTTTTCACCACCACCAAGGAAAGTGGGAGATGCATATACTAGCTGGGATGTAATAGGATATTCTGCAAATGTCTGCACCAGTGTGGCTTAACAGCCCTCACACAAGGAAAAGTACATGTGTATTGTTAGTGGGATAATTCCATCTATTCCTACATACTGTTTGCCTGTTTTGAATCATATACCATTTTCATGAAGCAAGATGGAAAAATGCCTACAAGAATACTTAAAGATTACTGATAATTCCTACTTGCCAGTGCTGAATAATGTAGCCTGCCAGTAGTGAAATAAGCTGATATTTCCAACATTCTGCCACTGTTACTGCTAAAGCACTTATAGAAAAGATTTCCATATTTAAAGTATGTGGAAACAACACTGTAAATTGTCCCTCAACTATCTACATTGCATTTCTGAAAGAAAAACACCAAAACCTGGAATTGACCACACTAATGCATTATAGGCAACATGAAATCAAATTTACATGGACACAGCAGTATGCAGGTGTTCCGTATAAATGAGGCACAATACCTTCTTCAAATTGCAATTCTGATGCAGAAAAACAAACAGTTCCACATACTATATAGTGACAGAAGTCACTATACATATTGCTGAACTTCTGGCTGTGACAAATGAAGTGAAAAATTATATTTGTTAACTTAGATATACTTGTACAATTTTGTTTGTCTAAAATAATCTTAAATATCTTCTATCTAGCATTTTAAGCTAACATTTTCTTATTAACACGTGATGTGAATGTGTCAGATGATATACAGCCCTATCCTAACCATGTCTACTCAAAAGTAAGCCCAATTGTGTTCAAGGGGTATTACTCCCAGGAAAGTGTCTTTAGGATTGCAGACAGTAATGCAAGCTTCTTGAATTGGAAAACCTTTTCCAGTTATTTAGCTATGTAAACTACTTTGTGAACTATTTTGTTGAAAAATAGTATATAGTATATAAATTTTATTCATAACAACAGCTTGTTCTTTCAAACCAATTTCTTTTGTTAGATTTTACACAAAAAAGTATCTGTAGTGGTACTTAAAGCTAATCAGTTTCAAGCCACAAATTCATTTGAGGTACTTAAAACCTACAGCAGAACATAGGCTATGAGAAGCACAATAGAAATAAAATAAAAACAGAATACAAAGACAGTTGAGAATATGAAGAATGGCGAAAGCAGGAAAAGACTAGGGGCGCAATCCAGAGTAACTACGGGGAGTCCTTGCTCCGGTGTAAGAACAATTTGCTCTGGATTGCAATATGAATTTCCCATAGGTTTTCACTAAGTGATGCAATAACTACGGGTACACATAATGTCTCTTACATGCTCCCGTAGTTACTCTGGATTGTAGGGTAGGTCAAGCAAGTTAAAAGGGGAGAAGGCTTATTGATGTGGGAAAATTGCTTCTTTGTGAGGTCACTTCAAGGGTTGAAGTCAAAAGTCCTATATTAGAGGGGTTAACCTTAGTAGCCCAGTTCTGATGAGCAGTCACATGGCATGTTGAGCTGTATACAAATTCAATACATTCATATTTTATGCAAAATAAAATTTATATTGCATGACTGTTGTTGCCTGATTCCCTGACTGTGTTCTGAAAAGGGAGTTTCTCTATAAACCAAAGTATAGGCCCATATTTTCAACCAAACTATTCCAAATACAATTTTAATGTTTTAGAAATATATTTCAGTAAAGATTAAGAGATGAGAAATGCAGAGGAAACTCAAACATGAGCCAAGGCATCACTGGTTGGTGTATAATACTCATGCTTTATGATGTCACTGCTGTCATAGAAACCATGGGTACACACAAATGAAAATGCCACCAGTCATTACAAGAGCATGGAAAGCTGAGAGAGGAGGCAACATCTTGAGTGAGCAAGGTCAGCAAATTCTCTAACAACGTTCCACACCCTGGGGTTTTTTTCTGATTTGGCCCAAATATTATGGCTGACGAGATTGACTGGTTAACCAGTCAATCAGACCTCTGCAAAGTAGATCTTTATAGTTCCCGGGGGCAGGCAGATCAGGATCGTAAAGTAATTTGTTTCATTGATGTTTCCAGCATTAACGTGAACGATAAAGACCACAGAAGCAAGAGAAGTCACAGCAGTGCTACCGATCCTTGCCTAGATCTACGTAATCTTGAAGAAAAGGAAGTAATTGTAATTAAAGATAACCAGCAAGAGATTCACAGCAACACCGAAGGAGCAGTCTGTCTTTTCAAGCAAGGTTCCTCTGAAGAAGTCAACTTTGGGAGCTGGCTTACTAACGACCTTCAGAAATACGCGGTTGGATTCCAGCATGCACTAAGCCCCACAGGCCCTCGTAGATCTGGTTACGATTCGCCTGCACGCGCCAAGATGTCCCAAGGTAGTGACACATCTTGCAGAGGCTCCGGCCAGAAAGATGATCTTTCCTATTATGTCAACAAGCTCTGTTCCTTGGTTGTTCAGATGGCACATAAAGAAATGAAGGATAAACTTGATAGTGGACGGTGCATTCGCCAATCAATTCGTGGTTCTGGAAGCAGTCTTCCGGAGGAATACGGCAAGAACAAATATGACGACCCCAGAAAAACCTCTCTCTTTTATGGAGAGATGAATCAATCTCAGAAGCAGGGTGGTGGCTACAGAGGAGGACCCGACCAAAGAATGTGCCAAAGAAAACAATCAGAACAGAATGATGCTAATTGCAGCAAAGGACTGATGGTGTATGCAAACCAGGTTGCTTCTGATATGATGTTCTCATTCATGAAGACCATGAAAGTGCAAAAAGGAAAGTCTCCACCAGCCTGTGCAGTTTTAAAGAAAGTACTCCTCAAACATACCAGAGATGTCATATCTGACTTAATTGATTCCACTATGAAAAACCTACATAATGTCACTGGCGTGCTCATGACAGACTCCGACTTTGTCAACACAGTTAAGAAGAATCTTTTCAATGCAGGAACCCAGAAATCAACAGAGATTCTGGAAGCAATGGTGAAACGCTTATTTAAAGCACTGGCTGGAGATGATAAAAAATCTCAGTGTCTGGCATTTACAGCATTGAAAAACACACGCTCTGATTCTAGATCTCAGGGATGCATGCAGTTTACATCACTTAAAAGTGACATGCATGGTGGCCATGGGAGAGGAAGAGGTAATGGACAAATGAGGGCTCTTCCATCTGGAAGTAAAGGAGGTGCAGACAAACACTGCTCAATGGATGTGTACGCTAAAGACCTTATCATAACAGCATTAATGTTAATCCAGCAACACCTCTTAGAAAAAAACAAGGAACACTCTGGACACCAACACCAACACCAAGGACACCGTGAGACAACCACATCATTTGGCTACGTTCAAGGTTCTGGTAAATTTTCTGGATCTGGTGGTTCCGCATACAATACCGCAAAAGGAAGGCAGGATGCTCACCTTGAGTCACAGAAATGTGATATATCTAGTATCCTGTTGTCAATCATCCAGAAAGTCCTGAGGGAAGCTGGTATCTGCTCTGATGACAGTGGCTCTGACAGGGAATATAAGCAGCCCTCCTTTGCTGACTCCAGATCACACAAGGCCATGAGCAAATCACATGGAGGGGCATGTGATTCCATGCATGACAACATGGAACAGCTAAACAAACAATTTATTGAAGAATTGATGGAATCCGTGATGAAGTTGGCAATGCTGATGGCGAGGGGCAGCGAAGATTGCAAATATGGACAACTAGGTGGTGCAGGCTCTGAGGTGATTGTCAACAACCAGAATTGCAACAATAATGTACAGAGCAGAGAGCTTCAAGCTGTGCTCCAGTGGTTGGTTGCTTCACAATTCAATGTGCCAAACCTAACATTCATGAACGAGCAAGATGGAGAATTGGCCAAGCTTCCTCAGCTAGCTGACTATGCATCCAGGAAGGGCTACAGTGTAGGAGACATTGTTCAGGAAGTTTTGAGGTACTATGAGAAACAGCAGGTGGAAGCCATGTCAGGAAAGGCACCTCGGTGTGGACTAGTCGATTGGCTGCTTGCTAACCTGTAAGAACCAGCTCTTCCCTCTCACGTTACTTTGTGCCCAGTCTAGGCACCCAAACCATTCTTTTCGGGTGCAATAGATACCACCACCAACAGCCCCATTGCAAGCAACAACGATCTGAATCGAACTGGTCGATAAAACGGGCAGCTGGGCAAGCTCATCAATAAAAAAAGAATAAAAAAAGTGAGGGGGAGAAATTCTATTTTATTGATCACTTCAAAGAAGCTTTAGAAAAACTAGGTTCAAATTACCCACATCATCCAAAATACTGCACAAATCAAAAATCAAATTGCTGGGTGAGATCCAAGTCAGACAAATTTTTAAGTGGATAATAAAAACTAATGACAAAGCAAAGAAAGATGAGGAAGTAAGAGAATGGGGTGTTTCCACTAATAATGTTTTTAAAGCAGTCCAAATCTTCAGATATAGCACTTGGGAAAGCGTTGCTTGCTGCAGTGTTCAGGCTGGTTGCATACCAGGTGGGCAGCCCAAGCCTTCAGGGTCTCAGTGTTGGTACAGCATCTATAGCAATGGGTGTTGGAAACATGCCACAAAGCACGTTTGCACCACCCTGGGAAAAAATGGCACTGTTTTGGAGGAGGTACGTGCCAAGTGGTGTGGGGAAAGTGGGGAAAGTGATGAGTGGGAATGGAGGAATTTCTGGGTGGGAATGGGAGATGGCAGAACAGGGGGAAGACAAGGCCTGGAAAGGGTTTGGGACTGGTGAAGGCCTGAGAGGTCCCAACCTTTAGGAGGGGTTTGGGACCAGCAAAGGGAAATAAAGAATAATGCAATTAAATGTTCAGCAACCTGCTCACTGTGCCACAAGCAAGACTCTTCAATTTTCAGCTAAGAGCCAGTTTTCCTTGCAATGACGTATCCAGGCTGTCTGTGATCACAGAAGATGATACACTATGCTGCTGAGGTTTAATCATATCAGATATTATGCACACTTTTGATAGATCTTGCTCCACAAATTAATGAACCTTAAATCAACAAGGATTTTCTTCAAATAGGCATACTAACTGATGGGAAGGGGTGGCAACATTCTCTTCTTAAGCATGACATTTCCCTGAGCAATCTTGACATCCCCTACAATCCAGAGTAACTACTGGAGCACATAAGAGACATTACGTGCACCCGTAGTTATGGCACCACGTAGTGCCAACCTATGGGAAATTCATATTGCAATCCAGAGTAAATTGTTCTTACACCGGAGCAAGGACTCTCCATAGTTAACTCTGGATTGTGCCCAGCCAAAGATTTCAGCTGAATGGGTGCACCTTTATTTCTTGTGCTCTCTCTGGCTGATTTATTTTGGTTTCATGGAAGGCTGGATAGGTAATTCAATGTGTTCAACAGATAACAAGATGAATACCAATCATTTTGAGTGTGGCAAGTACTGAATTAGCTAATTGTTGGGGTTTCTTCTTCTATGTTGACAAATTCCAGGATCTGACATTTAAACCAGCTCCAACAAAACTGAATCTGCTTTTTGTTCTTATACAAGTGTACCAAATAACCAAAAAGGGTCTCTTGTTATGTTTTATCCATCCTGGTTGGCAATCTATATTACTGCATCACAACGTGCAGAAGGGAAAAAGAAGGATCTAGTGCAGGAATGAGGTTGTCAAACTTCAAACAGTGGGCAAATATAAGTGCCTGCATTCATGGATTGGAAATGACATCATTAAGAAGATGACGATCAGAAATAAGATTTTTATTCACATGTAGAAACTCAACAGCTGCAAACGGCAGAAAATAAAATGCCCACATTCATATCATATTTTCAAGATATGGGAGAGCCCAATTATCACATGGGCCACCCCAACAGCCCTGTTGCCTCTACTAAGGTGACATACTCTGCAAAGTGATGCTTCAGCAGAACCAGTGGTTCAGTCACATAAGTGGCCTCTCCTAGTACACTAGCAGTGTCTTCCTCTCACATCATTTTTGGTCTACCACTTCTGCCACAGTGACCCTTGCTTTCTAAGACCTCCTCCTGACACTAACTCCCACAGCCTCAGCAGAGCTGGAAGAGTCCAATTATCACCTGGGCCAGATAAACAGCTTCCACAGATGAAATCCGGCCAGCAAGTCTCATGTTCAAAATCCTTGCTCTACTACATGATTATAGAAGACAAGAAAAAGATGCAGGCAAGACATTTTCTTATAGGAAAATACAGAATATTGGGAAATTTTCATTTATAAAAGCATCTTAATGTGATAACGATAAGATTAAAAAGCAATTGACTATTAAAAGCAATGCAGATTTGGAGGTTATAAAATATCTATACATTTATGTTTCAAAAGAGGCAGACTATATAATTTACAATGTTCAAATTCCCTTCATTTTAGATCATTGTCCACTGAAGGCATCTGGACTAGCCGGGCCTTCTATCACTTTGTTCAATTCTTTCCACCCTTCAGTGCATCTCACTTACACTCCTACTCCATCTTCAATGCATCTCACACTCCTACTCTACCCTCCTAATATGTTAAAGCAATCTCCTATGAAGTTGCACAAGGTCTTAACAAAAATTCTGGTGTAAGATCAGTCAGCTGAATGGAGGATACGTTTCTAAAAAAAACAGCAGATAGCAAATCAGTGGATAATGAGCCATTGATAGAATGGGATAATGGTATGTAATATGATTAAGACAAAATGAAAAGACACAAAACCTTTAAGTGGGATTAGGGGTGAGGGGAGGCTTACCTGCCAGGAGTAGAGACAGAATCCAGAGGAGACCAGCATGACAGAATCCAGCACAACAGTGAAGATCTTCAAAATGGTGCCTGCAACTAAAGTGTGGCCCATTAAAACGGCTACAAGAAGTTTCAGAATCTCCCTGTGGATTCAATGCTAGTTGTGGGCACCATTTTGAAGCATCTTGCTGCTTTCAAAAGGTTTCTGATGCAGTCACCACGGATAGCCAAGGACACCCTATGAATGGCATGAAGGAAGTGTAAGTCCCGCTATCCATGGATAAGCGAATCTGTAGGAATCAGGAACTGACTGTACTTTACAAAGGCTATCCTTTTATGCAAAATTTATCATAATGAGAAGATCAACGTTGATACATTGCTACTGATCTAATGAAAGCAAATAACAGGTCATGAAGAACAAGAATATCAAGCAAGAAAGAACTGCAGACCTCCCCTACAATCCAGAGTAACTACAGGAGCATGTAAGATACATATGTGCTCCTGTAGTTACTGCACCACCTATTGAAAACCTATGGGAAATTCATATTGCAATCCAGAGTAAATTGCTCTTACATCGGAGTAAGGACCCCCCGTAGTTACTCTGGATTGCGCCCACAGTGTATGAACAGCATATGTGACAATTGTGGCATGTGACAAACAGTATTTGTGACACTTGGTTGGGGGAGGCCAATTAATTTTATCTTATGCAGAGGGGGGAGTTATTTAGGAAATGATTTGTTGGTAGTTTCAGTACTGTTTCCAAAAAATGAATTGTTCTTTCCTCTCTTAAGCTCAAGATAAAACAATATTTAATAGTATATATTAATCATAGTGCAGATACAAAATATCCTCTTACATTTCCTTCACTGAAAGCCTAAAATTCAAAGTTTCTTCTTCCACCTCATCATGAGGGTGATAAATGTAAGCCAAGGTTTGTAAACACAGAAATTCCCATACTTGTAATACCCTAGATTTGATAGTCAAGCCTATGCATGCCTAGTCAAAAGCAAACTCCATGGAATTCAATGGTACTTAATCCCAGGTCAGGGAGGCTAGGACCATTAGAACTTAAATATTTAGCAACAGACCACTCATGTTTCTTTGCTGTTGTAGCCAAATTATGATTTCAGAAACTTGTGCAAAGATCTATTTCATGAAAGCTGAATTTAGGGTGCTTGCATTTAGGATGCTTGCATTCAATCACCTTGGAAGAAGGGGCTCGTTTGTTCTTAGCTGCTTCTGAAAGCAGAACTAGAACTAATGGGTACAAACTGCAAGAAAGGAGATTCCAGTTGGATATCAGGAAAAATTCCTGACAGTGAGGGTGCTTTGGCAGTGGAACCGATTGCCAAGGGAAGTGGTGGACACACCATCACTGGGGATCTTCAAGCAGAGGCTCGATGAGCACCTGTCGGAGATGCTATAAGAGGATTTCCTGCTATAGTCAGGAGGTTGGACTAGATGACCTACTAGGTCCCTTCCAACTCTAGGATTCTATGATATCCATTGGACCCAAGGGGAATATGTTCCCAAACCCTGCCACAAATACCAAAATCCATGGATGTTAAAATTGGTTGGTCAGGGGCCCTGCTGCCCTCTGAATGCAATTGGAGTTGTGCTCCAGTTATGTCCAGAGGACCTTCTTAAAGCCAAAAATAGGATTTCTGTTTTTTTTTAACCAAAAACTACATGTTGTGCTTTTCAGCTCCCTGATGGCCTTGCAGGGCCTTCTCGAGACACACTGATGTGATCCAGGATTGTGATAGATGACTTAATTCCAGCTCTTTCTAGTAGCCTTTATAGATTAGGCTGACAAAAGGAAAGGAGGGGAAGCTTGTCAAGAGCCTTATGTTAAATGTGGTGAGAGACATAGGTTTCCTTAACTGCCAGGTAATAGTTGGGAGACACTGGTTTGTGATCAACCTTAAAAGGTATACTGTGCTATTCCTTGATAGCTTTTTGTTTGTTTGTCGGTTCTATGAAGTTCTATATGTCAGTTCTATGAAGGTTTTGGTCTCTCAAACAAAGTAGATATCTCCGGAATAATACATATTTATAATTACAATATCTCCTGGTTTTCTAGACTATAACCACTAGACTGTGACTTCTTTAATTAGATTGCCAACATCCTCATAATAAAACCAGAAGAACAGGATTTCCTGTTTTCTACCTGAAGATAGCATTAATGCTGCTAGCAACTTCTTAATAACAAAGATGTCAAATGAAGATTCAGGGATAAGTTCATTTTCTTTTCCTCTTTTTTGGTTTTTAGTACCAAGTCTGATGATGAAGAGGGAAGAGACGCCATAAGTTGGGGCAGCGTTTTTATTTTGCATGTAGAAGATCCCAGTTTGACTACCTAGCATCCTCAATTAATCCTCAATTAAAAGGATTTCATGCAGGAGACCTGTGAAAGAACTCTACCTGACTTACTCTAGGTAGACTGTTCTTCTGTATCAAAATAAGGGAAGCATCACTAGATGTTAGAAAAATGTTGCATGCTCTTAATTATGTATTAAGAACACTTATACTCCACTTTTCAATGAAAAAGCTCACAAAGCAGCTTACCCCCCAATCTAGAGTAACTATGGGAGCACATAAGAGACTTTACATGTACTCGTAATTACTGCACCACCTAGTGAAAACCTATGGGAAATTCATATTGGAATCCAGAGTAAATTGTTCTTACACTGGAGCAAGGTCTATGTGTAGTTACTCTGGATTTTGCCCTTAGACACACAAACAGCAAAAAAGAAAAAAATTATTCCATGCCCCAAATTGAGTCTTGGAAAAACAAACATGATTTCAAATAAGATCTAAGATTTTTCTGATCAGCTATAATCTATTGTTGTGCATTTATTCCCAGGTTTCAAGCCATTGGAAAAATTTAATTTTAGAGCCTGACATTTCGCCACTTTCTTTTGGTGGCATTGTCAAAGGCAAAAAAGTGTTTAAAACACTGCAAAGGTGCACATTGGAAAGCAGAGAGAAATGAAACACAATTTCAGACTGGGGTTGGAGGAACAGGAGAAACCAGCAAATGGCCACCAAAAAAGTAGGGCTACGTTGGGCTGCATAGAGGTTGCTCCTGTGGTGCCAACAGTGTTGCGCCTATGCTTGCTACTCTTTTCTCAACTGGAAGTGATCCTTCCACAATCACCATTCCCCTAATCTGAGGATTCACTTGCAGGGGAGTCCTCTCTGATTGCCAAAGAGGGTAGACCAGAATGTATGGGGGAAGGTGGTCCCTCAGAACCTTGGTGGTGGATATAAAAGGTACCACGAGCACCTAGAATTGGTTCAGGAATCAAATAGGTAGTCAGTGTAGTTCACCAAGAGCAGCAGTCCACTGGAATCAAATGACCTGGCTCCACTAACCACCCAGGCCACTATCTAACTCTCTAAACAGGGGTTTCCAAACCCCAGCTCAAGGGCCAGATGACGCCCACAGCGAGCTTCCAACCAGTCCATGGCTAGCCTCTGGTCCCCTAACAGCCTTGGGACCAGCTGCCCAAACATGGCTGGAGCTATGATAGGGCTGAGGTGGAGTAATAGGAGTTCATTTAAGTGTGTTTTATTTCTGTGTTGTGGGCGCATACAGAAATCCTGGAAATTTGAACCAATTTATTCATTAATCCAAGTTACATCTTTGATGTATTTATTGACTCATTATATTTACTTTCTTTTCCTGGCCCTCGACACTGTGCCAGATATTTGATGTGGCCTGTTGGCCAAAAATGGGGAATCCTGGTCTACAAGGATAGCTCCATGTAAAGTGTGTAATCCAGTCTTGAAATCACTAAATCCACAATACGTTAATGGATTATTGTCTTGCTCTGGAGTTACACTCCCTCAGAAGGGGCAGGTCCACAGCCTGGGAGTTCTCCTGAATCCGCAGTTGTTCCTGGAGTCCCAGGTGTCTGATGTGGCCAGGGGAGCCTTTATTCAGTTTTGGCTGATTCACCAGCTGTGACAATACCTTGGTCACACAGATCTATCTGGCCACAGTGACCCATGCCCTAGAGACATCTAGGTTACACTACTGCAACATGCTCTACATAAACTACAGGTAGTGCAGAATGCAGAGGCCATGTGGTTACTGGGGCTCATCAGTTTGATTTGGTTGAGCCATTGCTTCAGCAGCTACACTGGCTGATCATTTGTTTCAGTGCTGAATTCAAAGTGCTGGTTTTAACCTTAAAAGCCCTACATGGTTTAGGGTATTTAAAGGACCACTTTCATCCATACAATCCTACTCATCACCTAAGGTTATCTGAGGCCCTGCTGACTGTGCCATCATCCAAAAAAAGTGTGGCAGCTAGGCACAGGTCTTTCTCATTGGTCATACTCTGGCTCTGGCATTCCCTCTCTCTAGAACCGAGAACAGCTCCCTCCATGGAGAATGTTCTGCAGAGCCTTAATATATTTTTATTTGCATGAGCTTTTAACTGATGCGGATGCTGGAGCGTTGTGATTTTAGTTGTTTTTATTGTAATTCAGGGTGCTGGGGTGTTTTTTAATGCTTTTTAAAGATTGTATTGATTGTTTTATGTGTTTTTAGTCCTTGTTGTATTTCCATTTTTATCTGCCTTTTGTCCACTAGTGTGGAGAAAGGCGGGATATAAATCCAATTTAAAAAATAATAATAAATCATAGACCACTGTGAATTGCAGGTGCAGGTGACTCACCAGCCGAAGCTGGGCAAACATACACCTTGGCTTTCCAGGGAAAGTTGCAAATCCAGAACCACTCCCAGACTGCGAACCTATTCCTTCAGGGTGGGTGAAAGCCCATTCAAATCCTAAACCACTATTTCCAGCATTGATGCAGTTATTTCCAGCATTGATGCAGTTATGTCAATAGGGAATAGGGAATCCTGAGATGGTGATGGGCAATCACAGAGACTTCCTCAAGGGCAGGGAACAAGTATTCCCTTACCTAAGGCTGCATTAGGGCTGCACCGGAGTTACACGATTATAAAGTTGGCAGGATTGGACCCTTTGACTTGCCAAACATACAGCATGCCAAGGAAGAAAGCATGCTGTTGATTTGATTGCACGTGTAACAAAACGTCAGAGACAAGATTTGTAGGTGAATGTCCATGGGTGCTGATCATTATGAACTGTTTTCTCCTTCACAGAAGGATGCTCACCTCAGTCTGGAATTGGAAATACTTTTTATACTTCACTAGCTAATATCATAGGGTTAAACTTTTTTAAAAAAATTAATTGACACGTAACACTACCTAGAATACTGTTAAGGAAAACATTATCTTTGTCTTATGGCACAATCCAGAAGGGCACTTGGGTTACCCTACCTATCACTGGGCTGACCCAACTGCAAGATGGGCTACCCTAGTTCTGGAAGAGGGTTGGGGCAGCCTAAGGCAACATAGACTGCCCCAAGACAGGTGGACCTGGGCTGCCCTAGGTGGGGAAGCCTAGGCAGTTCAGGAGAGGTATGTTGAGGCAACATTTAGCATTACCTATGACAGAGCAGTTACTCTGTATCCAGAGCCTGTTTCCAGGGCAGAAAGGCTCTCTTCCAGTTCCTAAGTGTTATACCAGTTCAGCAGCAGTAAAGTAATGAGTAGACCCATAGGACTCCATGATAAGGCAGAGTCTGGGAATGTTGACCAAAAATCTGAGTTCTTGGCCAGCCTACCTGCAACTGCTGCTTCTCAACTTCAGGAAATGGCACAACTACAGCAGCCCACTAAACTGGTGATACAGCAGGCCACTCCAAGAAGCCCCTTGTATTAACTGTAGACTGTACTGGCGGTCTCTTCAGGGACTCCTTCTAAGACAGGCACCACAGCTGTTCCTTGTTCAGTGTGATCTGAGGGAGTTCTCAGGAGCAAGCCCTCCCCAGATGTCACTTACCCTACAATCCAGAGTAACGACGGAGGCACATAAGAGACAATACGTGTACCCATAGTTACTGCACCACCTAGTGAAACCTACAGGAAATTCATATTGCAATCCAGAGCAAATTATTCTTACACCAGAGCAAGAACTCCCTATAGTTACTCTGGATTGCGCCCTTAGGGCAAAATCCACAGCAGTTATGGGTCCACGCAATTATGTCACCGTCTAGTGTCATCTTATGGAAAATCACCTTAACTGCTCCATCGCAAAGGGCTTAATTTGTCTTTAGGATATGGGCCTTAGTGCCTACTTAGCATGCTCTGGAGCAGCTAGGACAGCCCAGGCGTCCTGACTCTCTGGATGCAGCATAACTTTCTGCTCTGAATTCAGAATAGTTGGGATAGCCCAGCTGGAGCACTCCTCACTGCCCTAACTCTGGATTGTACTCTTAGTCAGAAGTGGCTTCATAATGGGAAGTAACCCCCATGTGACCCTATAATTCAGAGGAACAGAATACCCAAACTTGAATTGTTGGAGAAATGCTCTTTTCCAGAACAGACATAGTAGGAAGTTGCTGTTTTGTGTGGTGGGGGGATGATCTGATCCTCCAAAATATATCCAAGAAGTATCAAAGTTAAAGCTGGCAGAAGCCCCTGCATATCAGACCTCCGAAAAGCCACTTATTTCAAGAAGAAGACATCCATTTTGTAATGCCTGGCGAAGATAGGAAAAGAGAACCAGGTTGCTGCCGTAGGTCTCGTCCAAGGTCTGCTTAGAGAAAGTGCTATACTCCCTGAATGGAAAGATTTTCTCACAGCTTTATAGCACAGCAAGGAAGACTCAGTGCTTGTAATTGCTAAATGGCAAAGGTTGACTTCTGGATGGACATGAAAAGGCCTCTAATGTCCTCTCCTGAGACATCCAGAGGGGAAAAAAATGTAGGGACCTGTGCATTTTTAAAATATGCAAACTCAGGATGCACAAGATTAGGGCAAAAGTTTTCGAAGGAGTTGGTTCATGGAGGATGATTTGCTGTTAAACAACAAACCAATGTGTTCTGTGTTTTCCTTCAAAGGGGAGGCTTTTCTCAGAAACACCACCCCACCAATTTCCTCAGTCTGGGACGGTAACTACAGATGTTGACCAACTACCCTCTCTGTTCAAGTAGAAAAGAAAAAGGGGTACACTGAGTGCTAACCATTAGGCAGTATTCCCTTTGATTAGCCTTTGGCTTCCCTAACATAACTAAACAGTCCAGTCTTAACCAACTTTCCAATGCAACAGTGCCAACTGAGAACTCATTGCATTCTGAGATGGGCAAGGGGTCACAGAATATTTGTTTCCTTACATTGCATTGACTGCATTGGCACTGGCACAAAATGTTGAACCTCCCTACTAAACAACTCAAGCAGATCAATTCCCTGTCACCCACCCCATATTCCAGCTGGTGCTGTCTTGATTTTTCCCCCAACTTACACTTCAATACTTCCTGGCTTCTGGGTTACAATGGGCATGTCTACTGTGCATCTGATTGTTTTGGTTTTTTTCTTTTTAAATTTAGAACAACATAGGAATTATTTGAGAATAAATGCCCATCAGCTGTGCTTCAGAGTTTTAACACTGCCTTTTAAAAGGCATCATGATTAAATATGGAATTAACAACCATTAACTCTCTACTAGTTTCCATGGCTTGGATCCAAAAAGTTGTTTGGGAATAGCCAAGCACCTCTTTGGATTCCAGCCACCTGATGCATCCATAATTTTACCCTACATGTGAAAATTTCTGAAAGGGTAGGTAGAGTAGCTGGAGATAGAGCCTACATCCCTTGTTAAATCATTGAAACCACACCACTGGTGGGTGGCAATGCTGCTCTTTGTGATGTCACCGCTGCCATAGAGACCATGTGTGCACACAAGTGAAAATGACAGCTAGCTGCAGAAGAGCATGGAAAGTTGAGAGAGGAGGTAACATCTTCAGTCTGGCAAGGGTCATCAAAGGAACTCAGCTGAGGAAGAAGAACAACCCCTACAGTCCTAGGTAGAATTCCACATCCACATCTGAAAAGATGAATCAGGAAGTTGACTGGTTACACAGCCAGGCAGGCGTGTGTAAGGTCGATCTCTACAATCCTGATGGAGGGAAAGACCAGGACCGCAAAGTGATTTGTTTTGTCGATGTCGCCAGCCTGAACATAAAAAACACAGACGATGCAGAGAAAGATGAAGCTGGCCAGTCTAAAGCCAGTGACTCTGCCACAGGACTCGATCTGGGGAAAATGCAAGACAAAGAGGTCATTGTAATAAAAGATAGTGAGACACCTGAACAGTCTAAGACTGAAGGAGCAGTATGTCTGTTCAAACAAGGTTCAACAGAAGAACTGAATGTTGTGACCTGGCTCTTTGATGACCTGCAGAAATATGCATGTGGATTCCAACATGCACTGGCCCCTTCACCTAGTACTAGTAGCACCTCTCAACAACAAAAGCCATCAGCTGCTGACAAGATGTCCCAGAACAACAACAATACAGCTTTCAACAACAACAAATCTTCGGAAGATAAGAAAGGATGTGCAGATGAAGTAGCAGGCACTGTCCAAAAGCTCTGTTCTTTGGTTATGCAAATGGCAAGCAAAGAGATCTCCGAAAATCTGGAAGATGCTGCCAGCAAATGCATACGCCAGGCAATTTACGCCTCAAAAGACGGGAAAGCTCTCAACCCTGCTAATGTAAGTAAAGTTGCATCCCAGATGGTAAATGAAGCTATGGATAACGCCAACGATGGGAGCAAAAGTTCTAGCAAAACTTCATCTCAAGATAACATTTCAAGCAAGAAGGATGACAAAGGAACTCCGAAGAAAACTTCTCTCTTTTATGGCGAGGTATGTTCTAACCAAAGTGAGTCTATCAATGAGGACGAAGAAAAAAAACACTGTGCCCATTTAATTCATCCCAAGAAACAGGCACCTCGTGATGGTCCAGGCAATTTTAACAAAGGTCTAATGGTTTATGCAAACAAAAATGCTAAGGATATGACATTCTCATTTGTAAACGCCACCAAGATTCAAAAGAGGCCACCACTCCCTGCTTGTGTGGTTTTAAAAAGAGTGTTTCTCAAACACACAAGGGATGTCATATCAGATTTAATTGACTCTACCATGAAAAATCTACATAATGTTACTGGGGTTCTCATGACAGATTCTGACTTTGTTACTACTGTGAAGAAAAATCTCTTCAATGCAGGGACCCAGAAGTCAACTGAGATTTTAGAAGCAATGGTACTACGGATGTATAATGCTCTGATGACAGAAACTAAGGAGAGAGGACATAGTCTTGTATACTCTTTATTAAAAACAGGATGTTCCATGGACCCCAACTCTCCAAACATGCATTTTGCATCGCTGAAAGGGGGAATAAAGAGGGGAAAAAGCGAGGAAGGACAAACATCAGCCCAGAAAGTAGGTGAGACAATAATTAAGGACGGAATTAGCATGTTACGCTCAAAAACGGGAGGCGGCGGCAGATGTGGAGACAGGGGTGGTCATGACAAGAGGCCAGAAAAGACGAGCTCCACAACAACTGAATTTCTAGCAAAAGACCTCATTCTGACAGCTTTAATGCTGATACAGCAACATCTGTTAACTCAATACAAGGAACCACATTGCGAGTCAGGTTCATTTGGGTATTATGAAAAAGGAGGCAAACATGGTTCTAAATCTCATGGGGGGAACAAGTGTGACACACAGCAGCAAGATTTCCAGAAGGGAGAAATACAAAGTGCTCTCCTATCAATCATTCAGAAGGTCTTACAAGAGGCTGGTTTCAATGTGGATGAGTGTGAAGTTACCAGCAGCAAGCCTTACAAACAAAGCCCACCATGTTATGATGAAAGACCTAGTAGAAAGTCCACATCCAAACACAGCTGTCCAGAGGTGGATTCTGAAAACATGGATCAAATAAACAAGACATTCATTGATCAGCTGATGGAGTCTGTGATGAAGCTGTGTATGTACATGACTAAAAGCCCCGATTTTGTCGTTGAAGATTACTCAGATGATCAAGGCACATACTTTACCGCAAGAAACAAAGGTGTAGCGTCTCCAGATTCAATGACATCCCAGAAATGTGGCCAACGATCAAGTAGTATTGGTAAGCCACTTGTACCTGCTGGTTCTGAGGTGATAGTGAATAACCAGTCGTCCAATACCAGCTCGCAGAACAGAGAGCTCCAGGCTGTCCTTCAGTGGATGGCTGCCTCCCACTTCCAAGTGCCCAACCTCACATTCATGCACGAAAATGATGAGGAACTGAAGAAGCTTCCTCAACTGGCAGACAAAGCAGCCAAGAAGGGTGCAAGCGTGGGGGATATTCTGCAGGAGGTAATGAGGTATTTCGAAAAACAACAAGTTGATGCCGCTGTGGGAAACATGCCTCGTGGCGGACTTCTTGACTGGTTGCTTTGTAATCTGTAGAAAAGTGCCAACACCTCCCTCTCATTACTCCCACCCAGCAAAGCGCCATCTTAATTACCGGATGGAATAACAATACAGCTCATTTTCCATAGACAACACTTCATCAAATTCCACAGGCTGTCACACACTAGCTGGGCAAAATCACCAATAAAAAAATAACAAATGTCAACTGCTATTCATTTGTTTATTAATTCCATGTGTACATATTGTAGACAAGGTAGGAAAGTTTTCCATATGCTAGATATTATTTTTAAAAAACTGTAGCTTTTTGTAACCAGATTGGTACCCATGTGCGCTGGTAGATCAAATCAGATATAGTTTCCTGATCCCTAGTGGGCAGACAACTATTCCATTTCTTTCTTCCTTACAGACTGATGACAGATACCTTGCTGTACTCCACCCATCTTCACCGCCTTTCTTCATCCCACTGTCAGCTGCAGCAACTTTAACACTAGGTGGTAACAATAAGTTCTAAAAATTTCTCCTTCTAAGTTTCATCTTCCTAGCAGGCAAATCCAATGAAGACTTTATTGTCAGGAAAAATAAGAAAATGCATCTTCGATTTATCAATATTCAGCATTTTCTCAAAAGCAAAAGGAAAATAAACTAGAATCAAATCCACCATTTCATGTAGCTTCTAAATTATAAAGGAAATATGGGAAAATGGAATATTTTGAGCCACAAAAGGAGCTATGCTGGTTTATGTATTCTTAATCTGCAAAGCTTCTAACTCTCAAAAGATAAATATATGTAATTTCTGCCAAATGGACACAACACTGACCACAACAGTGTCTTTTCATAAGCTATTCCCACTGTTGCATATACACAACAGGGATCAAATGTGTTATACAAACTACTTGACAAAAATGGATTTAATAGCCATTGTAACTGAATATGCCAAATTATGTTAAATTTTCATAAACAAATATCTGAGTAACAAAAGTGGGGGAAAGAGGTATTTTTAAAATTGGTTTAGTTGAACTCTCCACTATCACCATTATCAGTTTTATTCTTGCTTTGTTAGGCAAGGTGGGAATATAAACTGTCAGGGCAACTGAATGACATGCAGGTCTTAAAATTAGTTTAAGCTTCCAAATGTCTATTTTACCTGATGGGACATATCAAGGTTGCACAGGGTGGAAATTCCTACATACCATGGACTATGGGAGTGCAGCATTGTTTCAATATAGACTCTACATTTCCTTCCCCTGTCCCTCACATCTTGACATCTTTTATTAGTTTTTTCTACCAATGTTAATAATTTTTCCTGTTTTATCAGTTTATGTGTACTATGATATTGTATGAATGCAAACATATAACATTCTTGAGTACTGTTACCGAGGAAGATGAACTCTGAAGTGTCAGTCTTAAAAGTTTTAAAACAATCTCCATTTCTCCATTAAAACAATCTTTTACTTATTTAAGAAATGTGCATCCCACTTCCCCCGAACAGCTGAGGCACTCAAACTAGCACATAATAAAATACAACAAAAACAAAATATATAAAGTACAATGTAATAAAATACATGCATTTGTTCACAGACTTGAACAAGGGTTTGTTAAGTACACTATTGAGAATTACAGCCACAGTCCTGTTTGGTTGCTTCTGAGAGGAAAGCTTATATGTTCAGAAAGCAATCCTCCGACCAGAGATAAAATTTACTTTCAATGTTATTGGACTGTATTTCTACAGGCACACAACTCTACTATCACACGTTCTTCTACTTGTGGAAAAAATGTGAGGCTTACATTGCACTTGTCTCTGTAACCTAGTCTATTTCGTTGCAATCAGATTCTACAAGGAACCAGATACATGGATGCAAAATCCATGGATAGGGAGGCTCCACCTGTATATAGCAGATCTCATTTTTTCCAAAGTGTTTTTTGCAAATTTCACTAGGTGTTTGTGATTTTCCGCATTTATTCCTCAAATTTTTAGCATTATTGTATTTTACTTAGCTTAGACAGCATCCAGTTCTTCCTCTTTTACAGCAAGTCCCTTTTTCTGCAGTACAATATTCTGGAAAAGCTACCGTTATTTATGAAACTTAAGATCATTCTATTTAATAAAGCATCTTATGCTTGTTTCATATTGATGATTTATCAAAATACACAAACTGCCAATATAAAAGGAGATAAGAAGACACATAGTGGCAAACATACCAAGAAAGGTGGCTCTCATTAATGATAATCTGAATGACTATTACATCCCTTTCAGAAGTTCTGCCTACAAAGAGAACTTTGCACAATCTACATCACCGTTCTCTGGCACCAAGTTCCGTGATGTTACTGTAGCATTTTAGAAATAAAAAGGGCAAGAATATCTAGTTAGCTTTCCTGGTCATCCATCTGCTAAAGTTTTTATTCAACAACATTATGATGAACATATAATGCAGTTTAAACAAAAAGCACAATATTGTGTGCTGATTCCTCATATTAGTTGTGTGAAATGGATATACATATACACAAAATCCGAACAAGCTCACCTGAGTAGCTGCAGACTGACAGGGAAACGAAGATGATGATGATACAACAGGAATGTCAGACTGGACAGCCGCCACAGTGGTAGCAGGTGTAAAAATTAGCTGTGAAGGCAGTTTAAAGAAGATTGAAACTGATACTGTGCAATGGATCCAGACATACAGACCAACTGTTAAACGACTGTATTAAAAAATTACAGTTCAAGAAGAAAAATGTTCCATTTGGAGTTTCCAATCCAAATATTTTCTTTCTTGAAGTTTTTCAATATTATTCATGAAGTAACAATAAGAACTTTTCAGCACTTCTCATATTGGACTCAACCATACAGAATGGAAGGTACAACTTCAGTCCTACTCCTCCAGTACCCAGTTAAACTATTAGGTATTCCTAATGATTTGCATCTGAAAGTACAGTATCTGAGACAAAAACCTTCCGAAATGAGCTACAGTTAGAGAATTGATTGCTACAAATTTATTGTGGCTAAACAACACCAAAACAAGTCATTCAAAGATAGTTTCAGCAGTCATATTTTTTTCTGGCCACTATGCAGCAATGCCTCTCTTCTTTTACTGGTCCAAGAGCTAGTACCAATTTAAAGATCAGGCGGTGTAATCAAGTAAGGCTGATTTTACTGACATTTAATAACTGTATGGCAGAGAAGTCATAGCTGTGTCATCCATCTAAGCAACTATTCTGAAAAAGACAAAAAATATGCTACACATATTTCTTTTATAAAGATATTCAGGACAAGAGTTGTCAGCTGTACCCCTGCAATCTCTCCTGCTCACCCACAACAAGATAACCCACCTACTCCATTGTCTGAAATAAAAAAGAAAGCCATCCCCTTTAAAAAGATAAGCTAGAAACAAGCAACCACTTGTTTCCATGTTAGATGGAAAAGATGCACTTTCCAGTAAGGAGACCTGGACTTTTGAAGTATATATAAAACATACTTCAGTCCCAGCCATTTCTCTGAGCAAACTATCACCTCAATGAAGATAATACATCAGCACCACTGTTGAATTGCATAAAACTAACTAGGGCTCTATCCTCTAGGATTCAAATTTTAGCTTGGCAGGTATTCTGGGTAGTCTTAACCACCATTAATATTGATGTTGACTGGGGCAACATCACATATGGATGATGTGTGTAAAATGGCAAAATTTGTGCCCAACAAAAAAGGAGAATCTGTGATCCACTCTCTTAACTGTGGTTAAGAATGAGGGACCAATGCAAGTGTCCTACACTTTGGAAACCAAAGCCACCAAGTTTCCACTTCTCCATGCAGTTACAACTGCCTTGAGAAGATTTCAATTATTTTCCCTGAGGTAAGTGATAATCTTTTCCCACCCTGAACCAGATCCAGATGCTGGTGGCAATCTTGAACAGATTCAGCCAAAGAAGAGAGTAACGAACAGTATCACATGCAAAAGAATTATCAAGAAAAAGAACAGGGAAATTAATTGTATGTAAAAATGAAGGAACAATAAGAACGTAAAGAGGTTTCAGTTGAGCAGAAGAATGAAAATTAGGTAGAGCCAATAGGAAGAGCAAACATTGGACTTGCTTATATTCTCAATATGAGATAGTAACAAGGAAAAATTGTGCCTATTTTTCTACTTTTGTTAAAAAAAGTATTTAGAATATACTTTTCTAAAAATACTCATTCCAAGGACAAGCTTATTAACATCTGAAGTCCCATATTTATGCCATAGAATATTATCACAGGAATAAGTGGGCTTAGGGAGGGATAATAAAAAAATGGTCTGCTTTTTTGACAAAGCTTGCATTGGGCCCAAGCATACCAAGGACGCTTCTCATCAATGGCAATCCACATGGCATGACATCATTATGCACATGCACCATAGGGACAAATGCACACTGAAGTGACTCCCACCACCCCTGGCAATCTGCCGGGGCGGGGGCAAACCTCTTTCAGCCAATATGACAAATTTTCAGATTCTTATAAGCAAGATACAGAACAGAAAGAATGACAAGCTTCTTAATACAGCCTTACCAATACAACCTTCATGGAAGTACTGTATAACTTCCATGGGAAACAATTCAAACCGTATGTATATGACCAACCACATGTGACCAACTAGTCAACAACCGCATGTGACCAACCGCATGTGACCAACTAGTTCTGACCAACTAGATCTAATATATAACACCTGCCCTGGTGTTTCAAGTGAGCTGCAGATTGATTAGTTACAATATTTAAGAATCAGCTTATTATATTCAAATAGAAAATGGCTCAGCTGTAGCCCAACTAATCACATGCTGTGCAATGCTGCTGCACAATATTTTTGCCCTTGTTTTGGGCAAAAATGGCATGTTTTCTTATTTTTCTCCCCTTGGAATACCCCCAACAATTCACCATATTTTTTTCTTGCAAAAATTTACTATTATATTCACAAAATTACAGGGCAAGTTTAAAGCTTTTTCTAAAAGAAATGCACACCAAGCTGGAAGTCATAGGTATAGCAGATATCCATGTGGGATCAAGAGTTGATAGAAGCATGGTGTTGTATATTTTTAATAGCTTACACTATGAGCAAAATCACCTAGAAGATAAATTTTAATCACTGTACTAGGAGATAAATTTTAAACATCATAGGTCACATCCTGACAAGTTTGACAGGGGTCCCAGACTTAAAGGGGGTCCCAGATTGAAATGTCCATGTACACTGTTACAGGGAGACCTGTCCCTAGGTGCAATATTTGTTGCTTGACACAAAAACCACAAATATAGGAGTTTATGCTTAGGGAGCACATTGGTAGGAGCTTATCAGTATATTCCCACTTGCACCATTACCATATACATAGATCTTTCCATCAACCTTTGGAAACCCACAAAAAATAAAGTTGTGGGTCCCAACTCACAGTTTGGGAACAATTGCCCTTGACTCTTAGAAACCAGAGTCTTTCTGCTTTTTAACATAAATATATTCCTGAAATGTTAACTATTTCCCCTCAAAAGCACACACACAGTGCACTACACAGCACACACATATATTTCTTACATATGCATCAAGCAGTAGTAGGCAAAAAAAATTGGACACCTGAAGTTCATGTGATTTAAATTATTTGTACTGCAAAATATTAACAGGCAAGGTATTGCAGTACATATCTCCAACCTTTCAAAAAATGGCACAGATATGTATGGTTTACACACACACACACACACACTCATTTGAGAGAAAGAGTGCAAGAAAGAATGTTTATACAGTTTGACTCCATTGCCAGAGATGCCAACTGTTCATCAGTTTTACAAGTAACTGATCTCCACGGCACTAGGACATTTTTGTGTGTGTTAACCCTTAAAATTAGGGGATGCAGAAGCTTGTGGGCCAAGGTTCATTCACATAGTGAGAAACTATGGTTTCCTACACATCTGAACATTATAAAAGATGAATCTCTTCTGAGCAGAAAACTATATCCCCAGAAAAGCTTGTTATGACTAATTACTACAAATACTCACCTATATGTCAATCTCAAATATAAGTCAAGGACAGGTTTTGAGCAAAAAATTATGCAATTTTCCATTGTCTCTGGCTAAGTCAGGAGTTAAATTTAGGCGGGGTGACTGACAGTAACTTTGTATGATTTAACCTTAGACCAGCAGCCTAATCCAGAGTAACTACGTGAGCAAGTAAGAGACATTACATGAAACCGTAGTTACTGCACCACCTAGTGAAAAACTATGGGAAATTCATATTGCAATCAAGAGTAAATTGTTCTTACACCAGAGCAAGGACTCCCCATAGTTACTCTGGATTTCGCCCCAGATCCTGAAAGAATAATCTAAGTAATTGTTACTATACATGCTGCAATTCTAAAGACACTCTCCTGGGGAATAAACCCACTGAACGCAATGGTTAGGATTATGCTCACAGTCTACTATATTAAAATGAAAAATACTATGAAAGACCATAAGATACATTTTTATTCATTGACTTTTTAAATTTTGGTCTTCACAATCTTTGTAAACACACTCAAAGTGCATTGCAACATATTGATAGAACGGTTAATCAAATGCTTCTTTGGTGCCTGATGTGTTAAGTCAGAGGCTCTACTATAGCATCTCACACATAACTGGGAGTGTGCAATTAAATTCACAGCAAAGAGACAAACAACAAGGAATGAATATGGGTGAGCATAGCTACACGTACAGATTGACCTTGTTATCCACTAGGGTTCCATTCCAGAACCCCCAGGGGATTGAAAAACAGTGGATTTAAATAACAGGGGGGAAAGTAGATATAAAGACCCACTTCTAGGTTTCCTGCTCCTCCACTGTACTTAATAGTATAAGGTGGTGCTTCAATATCTGCAGGGGTTTGATTCTGGGAATCCCTGCAGATACCAAAAAATGTGTTAAATAAAACCAGTTTTAAAATAAAAACTGTGTTCCTTTACAATTACTTAAAAACAGTTTTTCTTACTGGTCTAGAGAGGCAGCAATTAGAAATGCAAAAGACCTCCTTCATTTGCCTGGCTCAGTTGAAGAATGGCATTATTGCTTTCACAACTGCCTTTCTACACCACTAAGAAAAGTAGGTTTTAAAATTGTGATTTTAAAGGAATGCATTTTTCTCCTTTTCATTTGTAGTAGCCTTTTGGGTTGAGTCAAATCTCTGTATAAAAATGAATGGAGAATAAGATGGATATTAAACAACGCACTCAATTGTAACCCAAGACTTTGTTTCATATGGAACTGAGAATTACATCCTGGTGTTTTAAAAACCATACATCTGCAAAACACTTACAAAATGGAAGGAGGGTACAGAAGGGTTGATCTTGCTAAAAATAAAGAGGCTTGCTTGAGTTAAATATAAGCATTGGGCCCTGGCTTACTTTTTCTTCAGGAGCAGTGAAAAGTGAAAAGGTTGGTTTTGGCTGCAGCTTTGAAGCCTTGTTGCTCTGGAGACAAATAGCCCTATAACTTTGCATTGTCCTCTTGCTCCTGAGTAACTGGCTGATAATTCAAGATGCCTTACACCTGATTTATTGGCAGAGATATATCATTTTATATGTGATTATATACAGTAACTTTGGAAACTATAAAACTTAGTTATGACTACTGGTAATTCTCTGCAGGATATAATCAGTATAATGCTGTTACAAAACTGCTACATTCTGCTTTCCAGAGGAAACCTTTAAAGGACAAAAAGCCAAAAGGTGCAACAAATGAATGGAAGCAACTCTGAAAATTAATAGAAGCTAAAATAGGTAACCTACCATTTGAGCGCGGAGATACATCTGAGCCTGGCTTGCAGTCAGAGTAGGGGAGGTGCTCCCCAGTAACATGGTTTGTTGGGTAAGGCTGCTACTACTGCTGTTGGATGTCTGTGAACGGCTTATTAGCTGTGCAGGCGGAGGAGACACAGATAAATTAATCTAGGGGGAGCAAATTAAAATAATCTTGATTTTACAATTTCAATATAAATTATCAAACGTAATCTTAAATACAATTACTTATAAGTAAATCTCACTGAAAACTGTGAGACTCACTTCTAAGTAAACATGTGTAGGATTGAACTGTTAGTGCCATCAGTCGCTATCATACCCTATGACTAATGCTTTGTAGCAAAAAAACTTATAAATGACTTCTGTTTTAAAAATTACACTGAATCTTAGGGTCTGATCTCATCCAACTTTTTAGCGTAAATGAGCCAGTGGGGCATGTGCTGTATCTCCTGTGTGGTGGGGGAGGGTGCAAGGGGGATCACGGAGGCCTCCTCAAAGAAACGCAACATTTATCCCCTTTCCTCAGGGTACTGCATTGTGGCTGAATGGATACTGGAAAGTTGGACAAGATCAGGAAAAAAGCATGTATTTGATGGTCAAGCAGGAACTAATCTTTCAATTTTTTTAGTATTGCTAGCAAATAATTAAGTCAGGGTGCAAACCTAAATAATTTAGGCCAGCATAATTCACCCATCTCCCTGTTCCCATGGTGGATTGGCGAGGCCGGCGCATTTCTGTGCACTGGCCTAAAGGAGTGGACCTAAAGGAGTGGCCCTTTTGTGACACTCCCAGGCCAGCATGGGACTTGAGCTGGTCTAACCAGGGGTTAGGATTGTGCTGACAATTTTATCTGCTGTATTTTCTTATACTGAGAATCCTGCATTTACTTCTGGGTTATTTGATCATAGATCCCATTTTGAATTCTATAATTTAAACATTTTGATTGCCAAAATGGCAGAGCATATTGGTGCATTAAATTTGTTTTCTTGGAAACAGCATTATACGTACTTACAAATTACAAACAAGCTGTTCATGATACAACCTAATTTAACAGCACACCCAGCAAAATATCAGCTATCAATTTCAGTTTCAGTTATTATACCACAAATTAACAATTAAATTGATTCTATTTTTTTTAAAAAAAATCTTTTTCAGCATGGCCTTCTTCAATTCAAAGAGACACTCATTCAGCAGGCTGAGACAAAGAGGCAGTCCCGGAAACAGCGAAATCTGGGGGCTGGGCAGGGGACTGACTGTATCTGCCCTCAGCGTGGAAGGGATTGCCACTCTCAAATTGGCCTGTTCAGTCATAAAAGACGCTGTTTTAGGACCTCTACTTCTAAGCACGATACCATAGTCTTTCGAGACTGAAGGATGCCAATGAATGAATGTACAAACTTAGAAAATAAGAACAAATCAACCAGATTTGAATGGGCTTTTCAACCAAAGTCATATAAAGCGGATCTTGGAGTGTATAATTTCAGAAGAAAGATACAGAATTCTGTTCCGTATAAAAAATGATTTTCCTTGACATGCCAGTTAACATGTGAAGAGTTTTCATTTGAAAGGTTATAGGGTAACCAAACTGAGATGATTAACGGCCCGATCCTGAATTTTCCCATGCCTGCTGGAGTAGTGGCGCCAAAGTTGCTACCTTGTAGTTACATGCTATATCCAGCATGTGTCACAAAGCAGCCAGAGGTGTTCTCAGGGAAAGCCCCAACTCCTACAGTGGGGCTTCTCAGGTCTGCATTGGCTGCAAAATGTCTTGAGAGATTCTGTTTTGGGCTTTTCGGCCCAATAAGAAGTTCAATATTTGCTGTGGGTGGCACAAGCGGTTAAGACGCTGTGCCTGTTAACCATCAGGCCAGGGTTAGAGACCTGGGTCGGCCCCATAAGACAGGGTGAGCTCCTGTCCTTAGCCCAGCTCTGCGACGCCAGCTGGATCCAATCATATTGGCTCTGCCTTTCCAATGGACTAATTCAGTGGCGTGAAGAAGGGGGATTTGCTGCTTGGGTAACAGCATATCCTCCATAAGAATCTAACCCAGGCTTTCATGCTTCGCATGCAGCGTATGCAGTGCCGAGCACAATACCATAGTCTTCCAAGACTGACAGAGGTCTGCTTATTTTAAAATACTTTAAAAAATGTAAGCATGTTACTACTATTCTTGATTAATGTTCTTATCCAAGAACAAAACACATATCTAAATATTTTCAGAATGTGATGTGGGAGTCAGGCAAAACATTTAGTGTGAGGACAACATAAATTGTTGGTGCAATCCTAACCAATTTACACTGGCCTAACTCATAAGAACATCAGACCAAAGGCTTATCTAGTCCAACTTCCTATATCACACAGTGGCCCACTAGATGCCTGAGGGAACACATATGATATCTGCATCCAGGTGCCCCCATTGCCACTAATCTGGCCTATCTTCCCATGATGGTGTGGGGAGGTTGACATATGCCTGTGCATTGGCGTAACTCCCCAGGAGTGAGGCAGAAGTGTCTCACTGGACTTTTGTGACACTCCCCAAGTCAGCACAGGATTTGTACTGGAGTTTAGGCTGACCTTAGTGGAGGTTAGGATTGCAGCCTTTGTGTTTTAAAATATTAATTCACTGATTTATTTTGAAGAAAGAGCAAGTTAAAATTTCAAGTTTATGCTCTTCTAAGTTTACTCAACAATAAATGGAAGCATTCTTTACTTTTTAAAAATTTTCATAATATTTATCCAGAGTTGGAAGATAAAACTAGCACATTCTTCAAATATGACTTTTTAATCAACAAAGAAATACTTACAGAGGTCTCTGACACACTTGACTGTTGAGTGACACTGCCATTGGGGGATGCACACTGCCTTCCACCTGACAGGTTTGCCTAAACAGCAAGCATATCATCAGGTATGAAACTTGAAAGTGTTCAAACAAAGCTGAATACATTTAACATCTTGGTAACATTCACTGGGAAGCCCAAGGGTGCCTTAAAACACACACCCTACAATCCAGAGTAACTATATGAGCGCGCAATAGACATTACGTGCACTCATAGTTACTGCACCACCTAGTGAAAGCCTATGGGAAATTCATATTGCAATCTAGAGTAAATTGTTCTTACACCGAAGCAAGGACTCCTTGTAGTTCCTCTGGATTTCACCCACAGTAGCTTTGAGTGTGGTCTCAGACCTGCTACCAATGAAACCAGCACCCTTTACTCCAGTGATAGTGTTTTATATTGTCAAGACACCAACATGTCCATTTTAAGCTAATAAACCATCTACATAAACCTTCTGCCACAAACCTTTGAAATTGATTGTGCTTTCATTCAAAAACCACAGTGTGTCTCTAGAGAAAAATTACTTCTTCCATCAGAACTGGCATCTCTTATTCTTTATGTGATCATTTGCCCAGGGTAAAAGGATTAATTAAGGCATTGATCAGGCTACAGACTGAAGACTCTCCATAATCATCCATCTTCCAATTGTCTCCTGGCTAAATAAATTACATTATTTCTCTCTCACACATATTTAAATTTCAGATTAATATTTTTAGACTTGCTCTCACCTGTGGAACACTAGCCAGACTCTGGAACTGAGTGCTGCTCAAATGCTGCTGTTGCAAAGCAGCGGTTTGTAACATGAGATGTTGCTGTTGAGCGGCATACATCTGCTGAAGGTATTGTGCTGCTGAGCTAGGGGGACGATGCAAGGCCTGCTGAATAACCTGGGGAGTGTTTAGTAATCATTACAGAGGCAAGAATATCATTTTATAGGGCAAGAATACCACATCAAATTAGCATATTACATGTTTAAACACTGTCAAAATTTTCAGTTCCAAGGAATTGCACTACAGCTTGGGAACAAATACAATTCCCATAGCAGTTGCTATGGGGAATGAGATCTCTCACTTCCAGAGAGTCTTCTGAGCCCAGCAGAGGTTGTGCATAGCTACCTACAGCCTCAGCCAGTCTCAGATTGATGATCAGACGCCCATATACTTCCATATACAGCTATATATACATATACACACAGCTAAAAATTGTATGAGGAGGCCATGCACAGGCAGGGGGGCCATAGATGGACCCAATCTGATATGGAATCTCTGGATATGGGAAGCCCCATTGTACTCAGTGTGGAGTATATTTAAATATTATAGGAAACTCATGGCATTTCCAGATGGGTTTTTTACATATTGCTCTTACATTCCTAATGAGTACTTCATGAAATGTCTGTATTTATCCATTAATAGATTTTTCCCTAAGAAAAATTCATTCTGTTAATTAATGTGATAGCTGAGCCACAGGGAAAGATGGGGTAGGCAACAGATGTACAATAAAAATTATAATGTGTTGTGTGAACAATGTAACAGAAACCTGTACTAAACACCCTCTTTGGAAGTGCTCTCATTTGGCCCAAATACGTAAAAGTTAGAGTAAATGAGCTGCTGGGGCCAATCTGAAATTCTGTGCCCTTGCTCAATGCAACTCACTGGTAACATATAACAAAAAATGCAGGATGTGGTATTATTTCCAGCATTTCCCCAATCTGAGAAGCAACAGTCAATAATCTCTAATTATTATTAATCTGCAATTACTAGCATTCGTTAATGCTTTGCAACCTTTAGTACATTAGCTTTCAAGTACCTGCACAGCATGTCGATCCGAACCACTATATACAGATATCTGAGGTGGTTGTGTACGAGAAGGTGATGATGTAGTGGTGATGGTTGTTGCGCATGGGGAAGATGTTGTTGTGCTTGGTTCATTCTCCATAGCTTTAGAGTGAGTGATCTTTCCACGTACTGAGAAAACAAAATATAAGTGGTTGAATGAGTACTTTAACATTTTGAATCCAAAGAGAAACACTCATTAATAGACTACGCTTGTTTTGGATAGACTTCCCTCTACAACAGGGAAAACTTTTGGTCAGAGGGGCCACATAAAAAAACTGTATTAGAAAGCCTTGTGGGGATGGCAATAGATTGCCTTTCAGGCCTGATATCGAGGGATAAAGTTTATGAAAATGGGGTACCCAAGTGAAATGTTGGGAACCAGTATAAATATAGTATTCTTCATTCTAATGGATCACTACATATTCAGGTCATTAAAACCTGGCCTTGATATTTATCAGTCTTTGTTGGACATAAAAGGCACAAACTTTCTCTCTTCCCCTTTAATCTCTAATGCATAAGTTCTGACTTACTTCTGAGTAGGCATGCACTGTGTTGGGCTCTTGAGGCTGAAGCCCACTTCTGGGGTAAACCCCATTGTGGGAAATGTCCCTAGTGCACATAAGGAAGTGTGCTATAGGGAAACCCCGTTTAATTGAATGGGACACTGAGGCCACAATCTCATCCACACTTACCTGAGAGTAAGCACCATTACTTAAAATGGCACTTACTTCTGAGTAGGCATGCATAGGATTGGGCTCCTGAATCTCAACAGACCGAAGAGGAAGGTGCTGCAGCAATGGAAGAAGCTGAATTCTTTCATGGTTTGCCTGGGGTTCAGTTATGCCCATCTCCCCTCCCCCCATAAAACACTAGATCCATCCCTAGGAGGGTGTGTGGAAGTTTCAGCAGCTGACTTTCCACCTGCCTAGCCTCTGTAAGGCTCTGTCATGCCCAAAGGTGGGCAACCCATGGGGGTGGGAGAGGGCTCTGTGGGAAAGGTAGGGATAGGGGAGCCTTCCATGCTCTCTCCCCTCAGCCTGGGTCCCCTCTGGGGGGAGACCACAACCATGGGCACCTCTGCCAACTGAGAGAGCCAGGCACAGCCCCCATCCATCGATGAGGGATCCCTTCCACCTGTCAAGCCAGCCCCTCCACCTGCCCACCCAATGAAGGAGCCCTTCCACCTGCCCAGCCAGCCCCACTCCCAGCCCCTCCCCCACACCCTCAGCCACCCCTCAACATAGCCCCTTCCTTCCTCAGCCACCCCTCCCCCGTCAGCCTGCCCCTCCCTCACCCCCTCGGGCACCCCACTCCCAGCCCCTTCCTCCTCAGCCACCCCTCCCCCAGTCAGCCTGCCCCTCCCCCACCCCCTCAGACACCCCACTCCCAGCCCTTCAGCCACACAGCCCCTTCCTCCCTCAGCCACCCCTCCCCCAGTCAGCCTGCCCCTCCCCCACCCCCTCAGACGCCCCACTTCCAGCCCCTCCCCCACCCCTCCCCTTCCTCCCTCAGCCACCCCTCCCCCAGTCAGCCTGCCTCTCCCCCATCACTTACCCATCCCTCTCCCTCAGGCACCCCTCCTCCCCCACCGCTCCCCTTGACCACCACTTCCCCTCAGACACCCAACCCCTCCCCCACCACCTCAGCCTGCCCTCCCCCACTTCCTTAGCCACCCCTCGCCCTCAGGCACCCAGCCCCTCCCCCTGTCAGCCTGCCCCTCCCCCACCCCCTCAGTCACCCAGTCCCCTCAGCCTCCCCTCCCCCCACCCAAAGACAACGCACCCGCCTGGAGCACAGCCCCCCTCACTCTTCTTCCGCCATGTTCTTGCCTCCCTCACAGGGAAGGACAGCGCATGCGCCTGGTGGGCAAAGGGCGAGACTCGACAGTCCAAGAGAAGTCACGTGCCTCCACCCGTCCCTCTCCCTGCAGCTGTAGCATTTCCCCGGCTCATGCATGCCTGCCTGCTCGGAAGGAAGGCCCATTACAGTCAATGGGCTTACTCCCAGGAAAGTGAGGGTTGGATTGCAGCCTCGGTGTTCCATTGGATTCAGTGGTGGCTTGCCACTACACTCCTTACACTCACTTCCCTGAGAGTAAGCCCCATTGATTGTAATGGGACCTACTTCTGAGTAGAACTACATAGCACTGGGTTCTAACTATGTTTAGGGCTTCAGCCTCAAGAGCACACTAAGAGCACAATCCTAACCATGTCTACTCAGATGTAAGCCCCATTGTGTCCAATGGGTCTTACTCCCAGGAAAGTGTGTTTAGGATTGTAGCCAATAGGGCTTACTTTTGAATAGACATGGTTAGGATTCTGCTCTCTGTCTCCAAATCTGAGGTGCACCTTAGATTCAATGGCGCATTAGATTTGAATAAATACAGGTGTGTTTTTTTAATTATGACTGTAGGTCAGTATTTAATTAGTTTACTGTATTGTGATTAAAATGTAACATAAATCTGCAATCCTAAAGACACTTTCCTGGGAGTAAGACCCCATTGAACACAATGAGGCTTACTTTTGAGTAGACATGGTTAGGATTGTGCTCAAACATTACTTTTCCTTGAGGAGGCCATGACTGCCCCCCAACTGCAGGCATGTCTATGTTGAAAGTGAGCAGATTTCCCAGGAATGGTGGGTGTACTCCAAGGTGAAGTATGCTTCATTCATTCATTCATTGGCATCCTTCAGTCTCGAAAGACTATGGTATCGTGCTCTGATTGGAGGTCCTGAAACAACATCTAGTGTGGCTAAAAAGGCCAATTGGAGAGTGGCCATCCCTTCCACATTAAAGACAAATAAATTCCGTCCCCTGCCCAGGCCCAGGTTTTGCTGCTTTCAGATCTATCTCTTTGCTTCAGCCTGCCGAACAAGTGTCTCTTCCAGTTGGAGAAGGCCATGCTGGGTCTTTTGCCTCCACGCTGAACGGTCAGAGGTCAAGGTTTCCCAGCTGTTGATGTCCATTCCCAAGGCCTTTAGATCCCTCCTGCAGATGTCCTTGTATTGCAGCTGTGGTCTCCCTCTTGGGCGCTTTCCCTGCACTAATTCTCCATATAAGAGATCTTTTGGAATCCGACCATCAGCCATTCTCACAACATGCCCAAGCCAGCGTAGACGTCGCTGTTTCAGAAGTGTGAACATGCTAGAGATTCCAGCACGTTCCAAGACTGCGTCATTTGAAACTTTGTCACGCCAGGTGATGTCAAGAATACGTTGGAGACAGCGCATATGGAAGGTGTTCAGCTTTCTCTCCTGCCATGCATAAAGGGTCCCAGACTCGCTGCAGTACAAGAGTGTGCTCAGGACGCAAGCTCTATGGACCTGGATCTTTGTATGTTCCGTCAGCTTCTTATTAAGCCATACTCTCTTTGTAAGCTTGGAAAACGTGGTAGCCGCTTTACCAATACGTTTATTTAGCTCAGTAGTTAAGGAGAGAGTGTCAGAGATAGTTGAGCCAAGGTACACAAAGTCATGGACACCCTCCAGTTCATGTTCAGAGATTGTGATACAGGGAGGTGGATCCACACCCTGACCCATGACTTGTGTTTTCTTCAAGCTGATTGTTAGTCCAAAGTCTTGGCAGACTTTGTTAAAACGGTCCATAAATCAGCCCTATATACATCCTTTCCTGGAAGTAATCTCCATTGCATTGGAACTGACAAGAGAGGCTTGAGATTGGGCTGTCAAGGTTCAACCCTAAAAGAGTATGCCATTAAGGGAAGCCATTAGAGTCAACCCTTCAGGGTCCGCAAAGCAACTTGGCATTCACGTTGTCACTGTTAAAATTCCAACACTGCAATCCTATACATTACATACTTACATAGGGGAATAAGAGCACAATCATAACCATGTCTACTCAAAAGTAAGCCCTGTTGTGTATAATGGGTCTTACTCCCAGGAAAGTGTCTTTAGGATCGCAGCATATGTTACACTCAGCCACCCCTCCCCCGTCAGAGTAACTCAGAGAGGGCTTACTACTGAGTTATAATGCTTAGAATTGCCCAGGAACAATAGATAGGAATAAGTCACACTGAACTCAAGGGGGCCTACTTCACTGAAATTGGGCTTCTGATTGATGCATAGGATTGCACAGGAGCAATGCATTGGAGTAAATCATACTGAACTTAGTGGGTTTACTTCTGAGTAATGCATAGGAGTACATCACATTGAAGTCAATGGGCTTATTTCTGAGTAATGTATAGGACTGAACAGGAGCAATGCATAGAAATAAATTACACTGAACTCAAATGGGCTTACTTCTGAGTAAAGCATAGGAGTAAGTAAGTAGTAAGTAGGCTTACTTCTGAGTGATTTCTGAGTAATGCACAGAACAAGATCAAAGAGCCCAATCCCATGCTTCTCTACTCAGAAGTAAGTCCCATTATACTCAGTGGGGCTTACACCCAGGAAAGTGTGGCTAGGCTAGTAGCCTAAAAGCCTGTATACAGAACAATATAAGAAAAGTGTCAAGATCTCCATTCTCTGCAAGAGACAGTGAAGTGGTTGGGGCTCCCCAGTGTTCTGTACACTTAGGAAACTACATTTCCCAGAATTCCTCGCGCCATGGTTTGTACCATCAATTAAGGGGTGATTCCATCCGTTCCAACCACACATAAGAACGCACTAGGTAACCTTTTGGTTTTAAATGGAGGTAAATAAGGAGCTGCAGGAGTCCTGGTGGGCACCATTTTGTTTATATCCGACGATTATAGCACGAAGCAGGGGAGGAACCTTTCCATCCCCCCTTGTTTTGTGGTTCAACCCACTGGGCGAGTCCAACTGAGGCTGGAGAAGGGGTTCGATTTATTGATGTAACACAAATCACGGTTTATCCATATCCTGAAAGGCGCCCATGATGCTCTATGTACAGGCAGTACATCATGGTCTACATAAAAGGCGGGAGCTCTTCAAAAAACGCTTCTGTTCCCAACTCGGTGCCCCCCTCAAGAAATGGTTTGATCCACCCAGTGAGGGGAGGAGGGAGCGCGCGCTCAGCCAACAGTCGGTCTCGCGCGACGGTTAACGGCTCCGGCTGGAGGCTGTGCGCATGCGTAGTTGACTCCCTCGCTCCCTCAGCTGCTGGGCGGGGCTGCTGCTGCTGCTGGTGGCGGAGGAGCCCGGCGGGCGGGCAGGCAGGCGGGGCTCTGGGCACGGCGAGGGCGATGCCGACTCAGCGCGAGAGCGGCGGCGGTGGCGGCGGGAACAGCATGTCTCAGCCGGGCCTGGGAGGCGGAGGGGGGCTCGGAGGCCCCGGAGGGGACAGCGCCCACCAGGTCCGCGTCAAGGCTTACTACAAGGGGTGAGTCTCAGGCCCGCCTGGGCACGCAGGGAGAGCAGCAGCCCTTACTCGGGAGTAAGCCCCATTGAACGTCATGGGGCTTACTTCTGAGTAGACACTCAGGGTTGGGCTCTGAGGCAGCCACACCTACTCTGGAGTAAGTCCCATTGAATATTATGGGACTTACTTCTGAGTAGACATTCAGGGTTGGGCTCTCAGGCAGCCACACCTACTCTGGAGTAAGTCCCATTGAATATATGGGGCTTACTTCTGAGTAGACACTCAGGGTTGGGCTCTGAGGCAGGCACACCTACTCTGGTGTAAGCTTCATTTAATATCATGGGGCTTACTTCTGAGTAGATACTCAGGGTTGGGCTCTCAGGCAGGCATACCTACTTTGGTGTAAGCTCCATTTAATATCATGGGGCTTACTTCTGAGTAGACACTCAGGGTTGGGCTCTCAGGCAGGCACACCTACCCTGAGTAAGCCCCATTGAATAACATGGGGCTTACTTCTGAGTAGACACTCAGGGTTGGGCTCTGAGGCAGCCACACATAATGACTGTGTGTAATGGGTCTTCCTCCTAAGAAAGCACTCTGTAAGCTATACTTACTTGGGAGTAAGCTCTATTGCACCAAGTAAGCTATACTTACTTGGGAGTAAGCCCTATTGAACATATTGGGGACTACTTCTGAGTAGACACTCTCGTATGGTTGGGCTCCGAGGCAGCCACACATAATGACTGTACATAATGGATCTTACTTCTAAGTAAGCACACTGGGTTGGGCTGTCAGGTGGCTACACTTACTTGGGAGTAAGACCTATTGAACATAATGTAGCTTACTTCAGAGTAGATTCTTATCAGATTGGGTTCTGAGGCAGCCATGCTTCAGAGTCCCATTTAAGTGTGCCACACTTACTTGGGGGTAAGTCATTTGAACATATTGAGGCTTACCTCTGAATAGTCACTCATGGGATTGGGCTCTGTGGTAGCAGTCCTGGCCACACTTGCATGGGAGTACACCCTGTTGACCTCAAGGGGGATTACTTCTGAGTAGACAGCCAGGGCTCTGAGTGGATAGAGAAGGCTCACTTAGGAACCTGGGGACTCAAAGTGACTGTTGGAACAAACCAAATACTCCTTTATGTGTCTGAGGAACTCCTTGCTACAGGATATGTGGAGGTGGCAACTGGCCTAGAAGGGGATGGGTCAGATTGATGGAGGAAAAGTATATCACTGACTACAAGCCACGATGGGTATGTGTAACCTCCCATTTTAGAG
Source organism: Cryptoblepharus egeriae (assembly GCA_030015325.1). Lineage (NCBI taxonomy): Eukaryota > Metazoa > Chordata > Lepidosauria > Squamata > Scincidae > Cryptoblepharus > Cryptoblepharus egeriae. The sequence continues at coordinate 88,435,720 of JAREYC010000006.1, forward strand.
GTTGACTACCTCAGAATGCCAGATGCAAGGGAGGGCCAGGATGCAGGAAACTGCATTAGATAGGGCTCTTGGCCCCATTCAGCAGGGATCTTATGTTCTCCCAATCCATAGTTGGGATTCAAATAACTTTCTTAGGGAACCTGTTGGCAGAAGAAGCCCTTGATTACATTTGGGTCTCCTAACCTGCAACAATTGCAAGGGAGCTGTACCAGAATGCAAGTGTCTTGTTGTCATGTGTGCTCCCTGAGGCATCTCCTGGACCACTGAGATGCAGGAAGCTGGTCTAGATGCGAGTTTGACCTGAACCACTGGTGCTCTTATAAAGAAATTGATGAGCCTGAATAAAAGGAAAAAAATGTTTTCCTGTAATGCATCCTTAACTCGTGGAATTCTTTGCCATGTGATGCAATAGTGATATTTCTAAAAGATTTTAAATTCTACTCCTCTGAATTTTCCCATCAACAGCTGTTAGCAGTGCAGACCTTCAGTTTACCTTTGTCTATTGGAGGGAGTAAATACAGTAAGAAGCAGTTGACCTGATGCCCCATTTGCCACTTTCCTGTCCTTGGCTGCCCACTCCCTGTTAGAATATGATGTTGGACTGGGTGGAACTTTGTCTGATCTAGTAGGACTTTTGTAAGAAGCAGGAAGCAAGTGTAGAAATTGGCCCAAGGCAGCCGGAAGAAACAGAGTATGAATGGGAAAAGGTGCATGGCTTGCTGCATGACATGGCATGGTAAGGAAAGGATGTGGAGGAAAAATGAACTGGGAGGAATAGTGGGAATGCTTGTGAGTAGAGGACTAAGCTTATCAAGTTGAGAGCATAGGTTCAAGTATCTGCCTGATGGTGTGGAACAGTTGGTGAAAAATCAGAAAGGTTATCGGCAATATCCTCAGCAAGGTTATTGGAGGTTGTCCATTGAGAAGGGATCTACAGAAATACTGATATGTAAGGACTAAGAATGGGGTGCAGGATATGACATGTGGGGAAAAAAAATCTGATGTGTAAGGTGAAGGGCAGGTGAGCATTCTAAATGAGGAGGGGATCACTGTACGATAAAAAGCCTGTGGGTGTGAATTGTCATGCTGCTGTATTAGCCGAGGGAAGAACCAGTATATGTGTGCAGAAGGTTTGTTAATGGGGGTGATGGCACGGAGATCAGAATTTCAAAACCTAAAGCTGTGTGATAATGCTCTATGGGATTTCATAGAAGTACAGAAGGAATTGAAATGTAGGCTGCTCTTTCTGGTAAAGGGCATCTAGCAAACTGAGAATAGTGTGTAAAGGCAGAATTACCTGTGTATGCTTACTGCATCAGGCTGTTTGTTGTCTCATACCAGTTGTCCATATGGATTGATTTTGCTAGGTATGATCGTGGATAATATATAAACTATCCCAAATTGGCTTGCTTTCAGTATTCTATAGAACAGTATTTATATTCAATACACTATATGGTAAGTAAATTTGTTGCAGTGGGTGGATGTGGTGGGTGGATGTTAAATGGGAAGTTCCAAATTCTACTGAGTGGGTAGACATATTGAAGACAAGATTTAATTTAGATCTATGCAGAATGGATGCTGATCATGATTAAAGCAAGGTATGACTGAGAGACATGTTGAAGCTGTGCTGAGAGATGAACTTGAGATGAAATTTGGTGGAATTCTGGTAGTATTTTATACAATGACAGAGATGCCGAGTTGGTAAAGGAATGTATATTACAGTGTAGAAAAGACAGTCAATCCAAGCAGCTGAGCAAGAATGTGGTTTCAGGGGTGGAGTGTGACCACAAGGTCCTTGCAGAATGTCACAGATTTCCTAGGCAACTTCATGATCCTATAACCTTGATATCGATTTTCTTGCCAGGGTTTATATGTAAAACTGAAAGAGGGAATATGCAGCTTGTTTCTCTTGTCTCCTGTTTCCATACTCAAGACTCCTTAAAAGTATCTTAGATAGGCCAGAAGTACTCCAATGCTGATTTCACTTTCAGCTTTGAGGCTTTTCCAAGCACAATATTCCAAAGGTGTGTTTGTCTTAGGGCACAATCCGGAACAACTACAGGGAGTCCTTGCTCCGGTATAGGATCAATTTGCTCTGGATTGCAATATAAATTTCCCATAGGTTTTCACTAGGTGGTGCAGTAACTACGTGTACACGTAATGTCTTTTACGTGCTCCCGTAGTTACTCTGGATTGTAGGGTTAGACTTTAAGGAGCTCCAAAAAGTAGTCTAAAACATGGGGCTTCTGCAGACCATATTTTCATGTGAGTAGCCCAGATTCGGCTTCTGCTGTGGGTATGTTTTCATGGCAAACCTCTTTTCTCAAATTTAGTGTGGGTGCAGCCACAGACACTGTCAATAATCATGGCAATGTTTCTTTTAGCTAAGATAATAGAAATTCTCACTGTTTGAATTAAGCAGCATATTTCTATACTTGAGTGTTACCCGGCATGGTTGGAGCTGGATGCATCTGTAGGAAAAGTATTGTGTGCCAGTCTTGTTCTGGTTAATGGCACATGCAGTTAAATATTTCCCTCCTGCCAGTCAGATGTATTAAGGAAGTTCAGATAGATTGATAGTAGCATCATGTTGGTGATGGTCAAACCCTGCTGCTGATTTGCTAGTCAAAAAGTCTTGAACATATGTTAGGAGTCTGTTAAGATGCCTCTGAAGAAAAAATACTTATGTCTTTGTTTTTTGATGCATCCATACGTTGCAGCAAAAAAGCACTCAATGTAAGAAAATCGCAAAAGAGAAAACATCACTTTAAGACAGCATGTGCTACCAATTGCTTTTTTAAAATGCCAGTATTTAAATAGACATTTAAATATATTTTCAAATTGATGACATTAATACATAATTAGTAAACATTTTACTGATAGGCAGTTTTGCAGAAAAAAATGTGACGGAAGATTTCATGTCTGCTTTCAAAAAATTTTTTAAGATTCTCCAGGGTTTTTTAAACAGATTTTAAAGGGTTCTGAAGTTTTCTTTGAACATCAAGAGCTGGTTGAAGTTGTGGCAGTGCCAGTTTTCATTGTTTCACTGGTATAGCTGATGCTAGCAAGCGGCAGAGATCTGTGAAACAATCAAACATTTACCTCTTGTGGCAAACAGTCTAAAAACCGAGGGTTGTGCAAGATAAGAAAGCTAGTTATAACTAACTCAATAATCATGCATGTTTCCTTGTGTTTAAAATCTCAGCCTAAGCATTGTAGTGAGACAAGTTTGTCTGGACAAGTTTTCCTACGATGCAATCAGAATAACTTCAGCAGAAAACAGCTGATCCAGGGCTTTCACAGTAGTTTGTCTCACTTTTGAGATACAAGAAAATATTCCTTTTCTACATTTTTCAGATGGCAGATGCTTGTATGTGCAAGAATGGACTTGGCCATTTTTGGTAATTTGCAGAAAGATCTGAATTTTGTATCTATTTTTCTAACTGCTTGTTAGCTTGCTTTAATGTATGTTGATAGTGTCTAGATATTCTGCATGTGTTCAGATGTTAACTACAGAGTTTGAATCAAAAATGCAAAATCAGTTTCTTCATGTACCTATCTTCTCAATATCAGTTACTTTTAGGAAACATTGACCAAAGTCCTGGGGAGTAACTATTGCTAGGCTGTTACAGCAAAAACAAGAAAGATTTTTGTAACATCTTGAAGTGTAGTGGTTTTTAATATCTGAGGTTAAAGGGCAAGACAGAAATAGAAACTCAGTAGACAGTGGCATACATTGAATGTATGTTTTTAATTGTGTTTTATGTTTCTGCTGCCTTGAGTTGGGCTAGACAGCCTGAGAAAGGTGGGATACAATTTTTTTAAATAAATAAATGTGTCCACTTTTTCTGTATTGCCATTACAATGGTAATGAGAAATTATTTATTTTATTTAATAAATTTGAACCCCGCCTTTCTCGGGCCATCGCTGACTTAAGGCGGCTTACAGTAAAACATTAAAAACATTCAGTAAAAATTATCGCACCTGTAATAAATCCTGGCCTAATTCTGACTTCATTAGATGGCATAAAGCAGTGATTTTCAACCATTGTACCATGGCACACTGGTGTGCTGTGAATGATCTGCAGGTGTGCCATGGGCATTTGGGGGACAGTAATTGTTTGAACCATTGGAGAATGTGAACCCCACCCCTGTGCATGGTGTGCTTTGTCAGTTGTCAGAAAGCTGGTGGTATGCCTTGGCAATTTAAGCACCTTATCAGTGTGCCCTGAGATGAAAAAGATTGAAAATTGCTGGGCTAGAGAATGAGCACACCATTCTGCTGTTGGGGGTTCAAATCCCCCACTTGCCCTACTAATAAATGACTCTGCCTAAAGTCCTGTGGCACACTTGTAGAACATCTATGACACACCAGTGTGCCATGGCACACTGGTTGAAAATCACTGTATTAACCCTCGACGGGAACCATTGGATCTTTTTGACCCATCTCCAACATTACACACGTTTATCTTCAAAACTTAAATGATTAGTGTCCTGACCTTTCAAGTATTCCTCTGCTAGGCCCTTCTAATGATGTAAGTCATTACGTAACTGTCTTTGTTCTTCTATTATTCCCCATGTTAACAAACGTTTTGGGTCAAAAAGACCCAATGACATCTGCCATGTAATATATTCTGCTTCTCATTCCCCTGGCTGATTGGTGGTTTTCTCCTGCTCATATATTGAAAATTAAAAACAACAAATTGAAAAGGTTTTACAATAAAATAGAAAATTAGTAGCAGACATCTTTTGGGAAAGCACAAAACCTGTAAAATTTAGTCAGTATGGCATTAATTTATTGTACTTCGCATCCATTCTTAAGAAGTCTATGAATCAAGAAACAAGAAAGCTTGTTTGAAAAGAAACACCTTTAGGTTTTACTGGAAAGCATCTAAGGAAAGAGCAGTTTGTAAACTAAGAGTACTATCAAGTTGGTGACACTACTGATGATACAACTGGATTTTTCATTGAACTAAGAATTCAGAATGAAAGGTATATAGAGTATTGACCACAAAGGTTCTAATTTATAACCTGCATTGAGATTTCTAATGCAAAAAAGACCTTCTACTTTATTTTGGTCCTTTTCAATGATATAGTACTTTATTTAAAACTCTTGATTGAGATCTGTTTAAACTCTGCCATTTTTGTGTTTTGATGTTGCACGTCTAATGTCTAGTATGAAAGTTTAGTATGAATAATAAAATCCTATCCCTTAGAAACAGAACTTTTGAATACCTTCATATACGCACGCGCACGCACACACACACACACATATACATACAGTGGCACCTCACGTAAAGTATGTTTCACGTAACAAACAAAAATTTCTCTAGGATTCTGCTTCACGTAACAAACTGTGCTTCACGTAAAGAACACATTCGTTGGCAGTTGGGGCAGACGCGCTGGCTGGCAGCCTGTTTAAAAAGCGTCAGGGCTGCCTAGCGCACCTGCCCATAGTGAAAGCAACACTTCCATGCTGTTCCTCCTGTGGCCGGGCACCTGTTGGGGAGAGGGAGAGAAGAGCAGTGGAGAAGAGGGAAGCAGCTTAGGGCAAGCCAGAAGGGAGGAGGTGGGGAGAGAGGCTCAGGGTGGAGAGAAGGAGAAAGTGGGGAGACACTTTGAAGGTGTCTTGGATTGCAGCCTCCTAACCATGTCTACCCAGAAGTATGCCCCATTGTGTTAAATGGTCTTGCTCCCAGGAAAGTGTCTTTAGGACTGCAGCCTAAGTAGACTTCATAAGATCATGCACATTGAATGCATGTTTTGAATTCAATCCCGGTGTTCTGTCATCATTTTTACGTCCAGTTAATATTTTTATATGAATGTTTTGGGGTTATGGCTCCAATCATATGAGTTTCCATTATTTCCTATGGGAAACTCCGCTTCACGTAAAGAATGTTTCATGTAACAAACATGCCTCCAGAACAAATTAAATTTGTTACGTGAGGCATCACTGTATTTGAATACCTCTCTCTGTGTGTGTGTGTGTGTATATATATACATATATATACACACACACACAAACACACACACACATATGCATAGACACACATAGTGGTGCCTCACATAAAGAGCTTAATTAGTTCTGGAGGCATGCTCTTTAAGTGAAACACTCTTTAAGTGAAGCAGATTTTCCCATAGGAAACAATGGAAACTCAGATGATTGGTTTCACAACCCCCAAAAATATTCATTTAAAAATATTAATTGTATGTAAAAATGATGACAAAATACTAGAATTGAATTCAAAACATGCATTCAGTGTGCCTGATCCTATGAAGGCTACTTAAGCTGCAATCCTAAAGACACTTTCCTAGCAGTAAGACCCATTTAACACAACGGGGCTTACTTCTGGGTAGACCTGGTTTGGAGGCTCCAATCAAAGACACCTTCTTGGGAGGCTTACTTGGGCTGCTGGTGGAGGTTCAAGGTGGCTAGTGGGGGCAGTTAGGAGCTGCTGCCTCTGGTACCCCAAGGCAACTGCCCCCAAGTTGAGAGCAGTTAGAGGCAGCAGCACTGGTCGGCAGCTGTTTTAAAGAGCCTCCACGTGGAGTGTCAGGGCTGCATAGCACGCATGCCCATAGCACGCTTGCTTGTTAAGTGAAGTGGAACTTGTTATGTGAAGCAAGATTTCTTGGAAATTTATACTTGTTATGTGAAATGCTTGTTATGTGAGGCACTTGTTATGAGAGGTACCACTTGTACGTACACACACGGAAAGTTCTTGTCTTTAAGTATATTAACTTTTTAAAAAATGTTATTGCAGTTAGGATTTGATTATTACCGTACTTCAGAAAGTAAAGTGAGTCACAGAGGGAGTTGGTTCAGGATTTTCGCATGAACAGGTTAGTTAACTAAGTACTTTGTCACAGAAACTATATCATACTTGTTCTATTGGATAAGAAGTCCCCATACCTTAGCAGTCTTTCTCCTCCTTAAATTCTTGCCTTGTTTTTTCTGTGCTGCCATTAAAGTTTAAAAATATTTTATAGGTCTATATACTGTATCTAATGGACTTCCTGTGAAACCTCATTCTCTCCTGAGATGTCAAACTCATTTCATACAGAGGGCCAAAGTTAGCATTAATAGTGTGCCCTGAGGGCCGGAATCCAATCTTTTGCATGTCTACTCAGAAGAAAGTCCCATTATAGTCCATGGGGCTTATTCTCAGGAAAATGTAGTCTGAGAGGCTCTTGCAGGCCTGATAAAATGGTAATGTGGGCCAGATTAGGCCTGCGGGCCTTATGTTTGACACCTGTTCCCTAGAGATGGCATTTAAGAACTTGGATAGGCCTGTATCCTAAAATCAAATTAAGTCCTTTGCTCTGGAGCAGTTAAGGTGACTTTCCATAAGATAACACTAGAGGGTGACGTAATTGCTCTGGATTTTGCCACAAGTCAATTAATCTAAGTCAATGCCCTAAGTTCAATTACCGTATTGAACTGAATTAGTAGTAGTTTTAATGTCTATGAATTTTTGATTTAATATTGATACCTGTGTTTAGTAAGGTGCAAGATAGAGATAAAATTTCATAGTTTTTTGTACCCTGAACTTTATACAGATAAAACATTCATAAAACATACAGATGGACCCTCGTTATCTGCAGGGATACTATTGCTGGAACCCATGCAGATCCCAAATTTTGTTTGATTTCAAATCAAATTGAATCAAATTTTGAATCAAATCACACAGATTTGGGGGTCCACTGGACTTTGAATATGACCAGAGGTGTTCTGAGGCCACAGAAAACCTCAGAGACCACTTCCGGAAGCATGTGAAGCTATGTTCCATTGCCACTCGAGGTTATACTATGGCAAATGGAGGTTGCATACTATCACTACAGGTCTCAGCATAGACTATGGAGGTCCTAGAAAGTCAATTGAAGTTTTCAGCGTAACCTCCATGGATCACAGAAAAGCCTTTGGAGGTGTCTGGATCTGTACTCCCGTCATATCCAGAGATTTCAGATTGGGCCGAATTGGGCTCAATGGGGATCGGAGGACCTGCATTGAACCAAATTCCTGGATGCAAAATCTGTATATAAATAGCCTCAACCTTTGCATCAAACAAATGTTGAACCTTTCATAGGATCAGGATACCACAAGGACTGCTTTCGCCATAAAATCCTGCACATCACCTCTGATGTTACCATATATTACTGTAGTAAAATCTAATTATTGTTACAACGTCATCAGAAGACACGGGATTGGCAATAAGATAGTACCATTTTGGTTGTAGCATCATACCTCTGGAACCAAATGCCTGATAATTGGACAGCCGCCACCTTACATACTGTAGTTTTTAGTGGAGGACAAACATAGTTGTTCTGCTTGTTGTTTGAAGTGGGAGGGATTTCTTAGGAACTCCCTTTTAACTAATACCTATAGTTTTTTTGTTGGTATCATCACATTCTTAATTGCACCTGTATCAGGATAGCTTTACTTAAAGGTTAATTTTTTCTTGAGGTGAAAGTGCATTGAGCTTTGGAAAACTGCTATCAAAAACTTCTTTTTAAATAAATTGAGTGAACCAAAAAGTGAGAAGGGTCACATTTCCCAGCTACCGTTTTCTGTTGATCTACTTGTTTGCAAAGTGCTTCCTTTTGGTTCTTGCATATTGTTAGTCTGAACTTGAGTCATTGACCTGAAATATGTAAGAAGCTTGCTTTTAAATCTCTGTACTGTTACGACTAGTACATTGCCTGTCTTGGATCCTGATAATGTGTGTTTTGGTTTGGAGGTAGTGGTAAAATGGTCATTCCTATAATACTAGTATGACTTTCATTAACTGAGTTGGATGGGTGATAGGAAAAATATGGTGTTCCTTCACTTTAATGTATTCTACTATAGTTTAAGTGTTCCCATCACAGTCAGTATTTGATTCACTTTTGCTGTAATGATGGAGCAGTTTGGCACCCTGAGTTGTCTCAACATTATGTTCTTCAGGTGCTATGACTCTATCATGGTATTCATTTCATAAGGCGAAATAAAAATGTGGAATGGCTTCAGAATGCTAATACAAATATATAGATTAAAAATTACTTGACTTAAATAGCTTTTCAAATGAAAGTGGATTAATAATTTTTATAAATTGGAGATAACATAAGCACACAAATATTAAGTGTGTGTAAGTAAATGTACATGCACACACACAGCAAAAAAGAAGTTCTAAAGTCCATAATTGTTTCCATAAGTAAGTATTGTACAAATACTGCAAAGGAGCCAGTGTACAAGCTAGTGTATTGTGGTTAAAGTGTTGCATTTGGACAGTGTGACAGGTGTTCAAATCTTTCCTCAGCCATAAAACTCACTGGGAGTTATTGGGACTATTTTTGACCAAATTACTTTCCACAGTTGTTAGGAAAAAAAGGAGATGTGGTATGTGCCACTCTTGACCCCTTGGAGAAAAGTGAAATAAAAATGAAATTATATCCAGTTTTGCAATGTAGTTGTAAGTGGATAGTTGTGAAATATTAAATCAACCAATTAATCTGCAGTGTTGTTCAGATGAACTGTGAATGAGAAAACTGAAATACAGTTTCCTCAGTGATTTTAAATTTCTCTTCTCCTTTTTGAATATGTTTAAATTTGTACATTCTCAGTTGTGAAAAATGGGGCAGAACTATAGTAAGAACTAATGTGAGAGATTGTAGAAACATTTGATTCAGTGCCTCTTATGCATGTTTACCCAGAGTTAGGGACCTGGGCAGGGGACGGAATTTATTTGTCCTCAGTGTGGAAGGGATTGCCACTCTCAAATTGGCCTTTTTAGCCACACTAGATGTGTCAGGACCTCCAATCAGAGCACGATACCATAGTCTTTCGAGACTGAAGGATGCCAATGAGTAAGTCCCATTGTAGTCTATTGGGCCTTTAAAAAAAGCAGGTCTCCGTCAGTCTTGAAAGACTATGGTATCGTGCCCTGCATACGCTGCATGTGAAACACAAAAGCCTGGGTTGGATTGTTATGGAGGATAGGCTGTTACCCAAGCAGCAAATCCCCCCTCTCCACGCCACTGAATTAGTCCAATGGAAAGGCCGAGCCAATACGATTGGATCCAGCTGGCGTTGCAGAGCTGGTCTTAGGACAGGAGCTCACCCTGTCTTGTGGGTCTCGAACCCTGGCCTGCTGGTTAACAAGCACAGTGTCTTAGCCACTTGCGCCAAGTATAAGTGGATAGGATTGCAGCCTTAGGCACTTTCCTGAACACAGTGGGGCTTACTTTTGAGTAGAGATGGTTAGGATTGTGCTCTAATTCTTGTAGAATCCCTTCTTCCCGTTCCCTTTTGTTGTCAAGTCACTGTAGGTTGTAAGTCTGTGGGCAAAGCACTATGTTATTAGTAGCCTAAGTAAGCTCTTGAAAAATTGAGAGAGGGTTAGGAGTTCCAATAAATGTTGTGTGGCAGAAAAGGAAGAGCTCCAATAAGAGCAAAACAGATTGTCAAAACATAAGAAGCTTTCATCTCGGAAGGAGTCATGTCCTAAATTAATGTAGCAATGCTTTTTAAACTAGTCACATCAAATTCCAAATTTTAGCAGTTAATGGAATGATACTGTGCTTCTGCATCTCTTGCCCTTTCTGCTGACTATCATCTCACTATTGCCTGTCTTCTCACAGATCATTTTAAAATCAATAGCAATTCTGTTTTTACTCATTACTAGCGATAAGAATTGAAAACTATGTAACTTTTAAAAGTATATATTAACATCCGTGCTTTTTTAAATTGTGCAAATTTTTAATAATTTAAGAATTCTCGTGAAGTTGAAGATGAAATTAATCTGGGTTTTGTAAAAACATAGCAATTCAATAGTGCCTATGTCCCCTCTTGCTAAATGCTTCTGCCAGCATTCTTAAATGGAAATACAGTAGGTCATGTGGAGGAGTCTGTAAAAACTTGCACACATTCCAGCTGTGACATTGCTGTTTGCTAACTAACATTAATTATTGACTTCTGCAGCTTCCACGGAAGTTAGGTATTGAAAGAACACCTAGTACAAAATACCTAATACTGTACCTCATTCGGCTTAACTGAAATGGAGAAAAAAATGATATAATTGGAGTGGTAGCTAACCTATAAAATACATCCAAATAAGGAAGGTTTGTGTTAAATGAGTAACATTGTAAACAGGAAATTAGTGTCCAAAAATAGTTAAAGTCTTGATCGTGGCAGGTAAGTTTCTTCAGAGGAAGTTATCCTACTTATGTAAGATGGTCAGTGTAGCAAAGGTGGGAGCAGTGCTGTAAGGAAGGAGAACTCCAGGGAGAATTGAACTATGCATACTGAAGCCTTTCACTCTTAAGTTCCAAAATTTTAAAAAAGAATATACATGCACACCCCAATCATTTAATGGGTTAGGGACAAGAGCACTATCCAAAAGTGAAAACTGTTGAAAAGTGGAAGGCAGTCTTTTTCAGGGTGCAAATGCAAAATGGCCACCAAAGGAAGACATAAATATCACTTGCAAAAGCCTAAATGACACATGAATTAACACATTTGGATTACAGTTATTTACTGAAGAAAGTCATAAGGAAAAGCCAAAAACAACATGATCACCGATTACCACGTCACATTCAAATCAAGACAATTTTAGCCTTTAGTCCAGCAGAGAGAGGTTGAAAAAGTGGAGCATATGTTGAATGAATGAGTCCTGATAATAATTGAAAGGTGGTAAGAGAGCAGAACCATCAGAAAATGAACCAACAGAATGTGGTGGACACTTGTACCACATTTATTTATACTGTTTTTAATCAGTCCTTCTGCAAAATCATGTACTGTATCTTGAAAATTTGAATCAAAACCAAAGTATTTAATTGAATGATTGCATAAAAACAGTGGGAAATTGTAACAGTGGAGATTGAAGCCAATTTAGGGCACAATCCAGAGTAACTATGGGAGCACAAAAGAGACATTAGGTGCACCCATAGTTACTGCACCACCTAGTAAAAACCTATGGGAAATTTATATTGCAATCCAGAGTAACTTGTTCTTACTCTGGAGCAAGGACTCCTCATTGTTACTCTGGATTTCACCCTCAGTTTTTGAAATGTCCAGATAAATATTAACATCTGTTTGATTCTGAAAAGAAAATGATTGACACACCGGTAATGTCACTTTTCAAAGTCTCTTTTGTTACAACCCCTAACCAGGTTTCAGGGGATGAGACTGCTTTAGTCTACAACAACACCTTTATTCAGCAGATTCATTTGGTCACTAACACAGTTATATCACTGCACAGCTGTATAAACAACACAATATTGGACATTCTTTTATTGTAATTTTGTTTTAACCGCCTTGATAATCAGGAGAAAAGTCCTCTGCCAGTCTTTATTCTTTCAGAGAATGATCTGCAGTGGTGAGGAACAAAGTTGCACTAACTGAACAAAAATGTTTGTGACAAAAAGTTACAAGTTTTCAGAAGTTACAGTTTTCAGAAGTTTTTGGTTCAAAGAACAATATCAGTTTCCAAAAGAAACTCTGACACAGTGCCTATTCTGAAGAAGCCTATCTACTCTCAGGCATGTGTGCATAGGATTGTAGCCCAAGTTGTATGATGGGTGGCAAATGAAAGTGAGATGGAAGGATGAAATTGAAATATTGTTTTGAGTATGTACATGGGGGGGATAGGAGGCTCCCTACTTTAGAATGTGATCCCACGTCTGCTTAATCAGAAGCCTCAAGGGAGTAGCCTGCAACTTGCTTCCACATGAATGGGTCAGACCACTGCACTCTAGTTCAGATAACAGCAAGTGAATCCTACTGTTTTTGGGAAGAAATCTACTGTTGCAGGCTTCAGAAGAACAAATCCTCAGGAGGAAGAACTATCATAGTGTTTGCTTTGAAGAATGTCCAGAATTGCATGGAATCTGTCACAAACCCCATGCAAGTTGAAACTCCCAGATGTGTTTTTGCACAAAATAGCTGCATGTTTGATTTGGGCCTTAAGATGTTGCTGCTTGTTGCATCAAATGTAGAACACACTTGAAAATGAATTTGTAGTTGAGCATTTCCCAATTTTGCACATTAGCCGGTTTTTTGCAAGAACAGAAGATCTTCCAAATTACTTAATTTGGACCTTCAGCAACTGCTTCAGGATTTCATGCTAAACATCCATATTTTATGGGAAAATAAAAACCAGGTAAGACTATCAACTATTTAAGACATGTGAAAATTATGGGAAATAATTCTTGGATGTTAATGTTGACATCCAAGAATTAGAATCCTTCAGTTGCGTGTAGGCTTGGAGCTTGTACAAGTTCTGCCTTAGAGGGCTGGATTGATGCTTTTATCAGTACAATGTTGCACATTTAAGACTTGAAAGTACTGTACCACTAATCAAACATGAATTCATTTTCCTTTCCATCAAGAAATACATACAAATGACATTGGATTGCAAATGTATTGCAGTCCTGAAATTAATAGTATAATCATTGGATTCTTTCCAGGGACATCATGATAACCTATTTTGAACCATCCATCTCCTTTGAAGGACTGTGCAATGAAGTTCGAGACATGTGTGCTTTTGACAATGAACAGCTTTTCACCATGAAATGGATTGATGAAGAAGGTAAGTTAATATGTTGTAGGGACTGCAGTGGCTCAGCTGGTTAAGACACTGTGCCTGTAATCCACCAGGCCACGGTTCAAGGCCCAGGTGCTACAAGACAGAGTGAGCTCCTTTCTTTAGCCTAGCTCCTGCCAACCTAGAAGTTTGAAAACATGAGTAAGTAGATATATAGGTATCACCTTGGTGGGAAGATAAACAGCATTCCGTGCCATCATGCTGGCCATGCGACTACAGATAAGTCTTTGGACAGCTCTTGGTTGAATCAGAGATGAATGCCACACCCAACATCTGTGACTGGTGCCTGTATAGGCAAGGAGGACAACCTGCAGCCAGTCATGGCTGGCAGGGCATCCTTCTAGAGACCTTACTTTTCCTAAGTTAATATATTGCATAATTACTTCATGAAGTATCTACATCTTACACTAAGAACCCCTGCTTTTTCTTTTAGGGCTGGAGTGGTGAGTATTTTGTTTAGTATAGCCTGTTTTTGCTAGTGAAACGTACAGCCCAATCCAGAGCAACTAATCTGTCCACATAAGAGCCCTTAGGTTGCCCTATCTAACACTAGGTTGGAGCAACTGCAAGATGCTCCAGCCCAGTTACTCTGAAGGAGGCTTAGGGCAGAGCAAGGCAAGATAGGGTGCCCTAAGAGAGGTGGACCTGCTCTGCCCTAACTGGGGCAGCCTAAGCAGCTCAGGAGAGGCAAGTTGAGGGCATGTTTAGCATTGCTTAGGGCAGAGCTGTTACTCTGTATCCAAAGCCTGTTTCCAAGACAGAAATGCCCTCTTCCAGCCCTCAGAGTTATACCACCTCAGGAGCAGGTATAGTAATGAGTAGACCCATAGGGGTCCATGATAAGGCCCGAGTAAGAATGGCAGTGCTGACCAAAAATCTGAGTTCTTGGCCAGCCTAGCTGCAACCCCTTCCTCTCAACCTCAGGATATGGAACAAACTACGGCTGCCCACAAACCTCAGGATACAGCAGGCCACTCCAAGAAGCCCCTTGTATTCACTGTAGAATGTACTGGCATCTCATCAGGGACTCCTTATAAGGCAGGCACCCAGTGGCGTCACCAGACTGGTGCGGCTGGTGTGGGCTGCATTGGGGATGCGCTCCGTATGGGGTGATGTGCCGGAGGAGTTTGACTGTCCTTTGGCAGGCCCCGGGTGTCAGCACACCCATTCAGGCCTGCTCCAAGGCGGAGAATCAGCCAGAAGCTGCCACTTGTCTGAGGAGCTGGCCTGAACGGCCATCTGAGGTGCACTGCGCAGAAACACACTGAGCATGCCGAACAGCTTCAGAGGAGACTTCCTTAGAACAGAGAAAGTCCGCGCCTCTGCACAGCCATTCGGCCTCACTTAGGAGGCGGAGCGGCAGCCGAATGGCTTCAGAAAGAGTACTGCACAGGCACCAATTCTGATGCCTGCACAGTCTCCCCTGAAGCCAAAAGGCTTCAGAAAAGTACTGCGCAGGTGTCAGAGATGGTGCCTGTGCAGTACTCTTTCTGAAGCCAGTTGGCTTCAGAAACAACTGCGCAGGCGCCATCTTTGGTGACTGTGCAGTCCAGGTGGGGGGGGGGCGCGCATCCCAGGGATGACGCACAGATTTCCGCACCAGGTGATGTGCAGAGTCATGTCACCACTGTAGGCACCACAGCTGTTCCTTGTTCAGTGTGATCTGAGGGGTGTCTCCTCAGGAGCAAGTCTTCCCCATGTGTCCATTACTTAGCATGCTCTGGAGCAGTTAGGGCAGCCCAGGCTTCCTGACTCTCTGGATTCAGCATAACTTTGCTCTGGATACAGAATAGTTAGGAGAGTGCAGTTAGGTCAGAGCAGGCTGAATTTGCTCTGGATTGCAGCCTTAGTTAATTTACATTTATAAAATCAGGGGAGCACAGGAAAATTATCTTTTTAAGTATATGGCGAACAGTGTAACCATGCATATTTCCAAAGTATGTGAATATTAAATGTGGAGAAAGAGAGCTTGTGAAGTAGAAATGATGTAATTCTGTGATCCTTTCTTCTTTAGTGCAATTAATTTCACATACCTGTTTATTCACCTTACCCAAACTCTATGCCGAATGAATCTAAAAAAGGTTGAAATCTTTTCTTAATTTTGATGGAAGATTTGGTGTTCTGTTTCACCTTGAGCCTTATGTCATTGCAGTTTCATAAAACTTTTTCTGAAGTTTTAAAAGTCATCTTTACTTTGAAAACTTCTGCCTATAGATGAACAATTGCCCTTTCTGCTGGCCATAAATCAAACAAATTTACTAGCTCAAGCTGTAACCAATTGTCACCCTTACATTTTGCTGAGAGGAAGTTGTAGAAGAACTTAAGGGAAAATGTTATAAAGTTAAAGTGAAAAACCTAGAAATTATTGAAAATCGTGATCCGTTGTAAGCAAAAAATAAGTCAGATTGAAAAAGATTTTAGTTGTATAAGAATTTGTTAGTGAATATTTGGATGCAAATAAAGTTATTGGCCTTGAAAGTGGTGAGACAGGTTCCGTTTTGTTGCTTCAAGTGGATTGTAGTATAAGCTTCCTGGTGATCTTAATCTTATTTCAGAATACTAAGATGGATGGGAAACTTAAATGTCTTGCAAGATTACTATATTTGGCATACCTTATTTTTTAACTTGATTGTGTGCTTTGGAACACATAGCACTGCAATTGCTTTAAGGTCACTGAAAATTGGTAAACTACTTTCAATATAGAATTCTTAGAGCCATGTGTGTTCTTTTATGCATATATTAGAAATCAAGCATTGTTTTCATGTTTCCTCTTCACCGTGAGGGTTAGAGACTTTATTTTTTAAAACAAAACTTAGATTGAACAATAATGCCTGTGGTGAATGGCTTAAAAAGCTGCATACCGGACATGTTGCTCATTGCTATTGCACTGCATGAACTGTAATGTGTTTACATTATATGCTGGCTCCTATTCTTGTTGCTCCTTTTATTCTGAAATAAATTATTTGGTGGAGATGAAGGGATACACCAGCCAATGTTTTGTTTTCATCTTGGCACACCTAGGAGCATTGTTACAGAGAATAAATATTCATTCTATTCATTCTAGTGCAGTTCAGTAAGTAGGAGGATTATAGACAAAAGGTGCAAGCCTAACCTAGGCCAGCACAACTCATTGGTTTTCCCATTCCCGTGGTGATATAAGGAGGCCAACACCTGCCTGTGCACTGGCCTAACCCTTCCCCAGAAGTGGCACAGAACCGCCTTTTGTGACACCCCTAAGCCAGCATGGAACTTGTGCTGGGGCTTAGGTCAGCCTAACTGAGGGTTAGGATTGCAGCCTAAATCTCCTAAGGCATGTTTCAGAACTCCACTCCTTGTTTTTCTTTGTATTTTTGAAATGGTTGTCCTTAAGTTTGGCTATAGAAAAACTGGTTTGTTCTCTCAACATGTCTGAAAACAAGCTCAACATTTAGAGCAGAGTTTCTCAAACTATGGCTCATGGCCCACTTGGTGAGTCATGATCTGATTATAGGTGGGCCATGAAGCTTTAGCTGATAACTGAGAAGGCAAATTCATAAAGCCCCATGAAAAGTGAAACTGTGCCATTTTCCACATTTACCCACAATAGGTGAACTTCTCTTAGTCCTTTGGAAAGGGCAGACTAAGAGGAATCCCATGACACCAGCCCCCAGAAAACTATGTAATAAAATACAATATGTAACGATAGAATCAGCCATACAATGGATGTAATCAACAACCAATGAGCAAAAGCAGCAGTGAATCTTAACATGTTACCAAAATTGTCTTAAATATTGTTAGCTCCTATTTTTCCTGCAAGGCAGAGGTAATTCCACAAAGCTGGTGCCAATTCTGAAAAGGCCATTCTTCTTGTGTATGCTTCTAGAGTGTCTGACAGCCTGGGCTCTCAGAGCAGGGCCTAAAATGACAGCTCGAACAAATAGTAGAGCAGCTGTTCCCAAATTGTGGGTCTGTGCCCCACCATTATTGGGTCATGACCCAAAATTTTGGTCAGTTGAAAAACTGACAAGGAAGGTTAGGCTATGTGCATCAAGGGTTAAACAACTTGAGACTTTGGGGGAGCACTGCTGCCCAATCATTGTCATAATCACAGAAGTTTGAATGACCGGTAAATATTTTTAGTGTCAAAACATTTTGACACTAAAAGGTTTGGGAATCACTGTAGAAAGAGGGTTTACATGAAGGATGCAGGTCCCAAGCCAAATCAGCTAGCATCTTGAATTAATCAAAGCAGTACATGGGAAATAAGCGTAGTTTTTGCAGCACAGGTATTATGTGGTCTTAAAGATCTCACCAGCAGCCGTTCAGCTGCATTTTCATCAGCTGATCCTTCCAAGCTCTCTTCAAGGGCAGCCTCACATAGAATGCATTCCAGAAATACAACACTCAGTATCTGTGTAAACTGAGCTTGTTTAAGTGCTTTTGAATAGGCACAACAGAAAAGATGCTTTGATCTTTAAATGATTAATGTACATTGGAACTCACTGTCCTTGGATATAAACGAATTATGTATAGATCATCTGAAATCTCAGAAATCATAGAGCCTCAATACCCATTGTATTTCACCATTCTTACATGGATCTCAGAGTGCGTATATGGGATGAACCCCACCCCATTCCTAATAGCAGTCCCGAAAGGTTGGTCAAGCTGAGAGATAGTGATAGCTCTGGATTCCCCAAGATGTTGAAGGGAATCTGAATCTGGGTCTCATCACATTGTGTCTTATGAGATAAAAAGTTAATTTCATTTTCTACATTGTTGTAAATCCGATTCTTCTACTGTGTACATTGAACTAGAAGCTAGAGCCAGACATATCAGAGATATGACAAACATGTTTATAAACCTAAGTAGATATATGTGTCTACTTAGGTTTATAAACATGTTTGTCATATCTCTGATATACATTTTAATCGCATGTGTATAATATGTGTTTTAAATAATGTTTAGAATGGCAGGATGACTCTAATGTAGATAAAAATTGTATTACATAAGGTTGTCCAGAATGAATATTTGGAACTTTCTGTAATTGTACACTTTATAAAATTAACATTTAAGAAAAGTATAGGTTAAGTTACCTATATCATGTTCAGGCAGTTCTGCATCAAGGTAATAGGTGTCTGTATACATGACTATTTTCTCCTAATGTGCTTAGCCCATGGCTAGGCTGACAGATGAATATTACCTACACTAGACACCGAAACCTGTGTTGGAACGTTGTGGCTCCTTTGATTTTCCAACCTCGGAGTTTTCAGACATATGACAGCTCTTCTTTAAGCATGTCAACATCTGGATTTAGTAGGCTTGGATGCATGCCTCAGTGATGAAAACTGGAACAGTCTGTATGATTTCCCCCCTGGGCCTTTATTTGTCAATTGCACACATCACACATCTTGTGATGATGTCTTGAAGGTTGGAATAAGTTTGGAGCCTGTGTTTTATGCATATACACATGCATCTAGTGCAGTCATGTATCTTTGAGTAGTGTTGATGGCTTGTCCCATACGGTTTCAGTACCCTTGTTCTTAAGGCTGGTATACTTTATTATATTGAGCATTTTTAGAAGTGCCTATATTTTCTCTCTAATATTGCAAGGATTTAGCATTGCTGAATGTGTGTCTAAATTAAATAAGGAACAGTGTAATCTCAGGAAAGGCAATCAAGTGATTATTCCATAGAATATATCCAGAATCTAAGACAATGAAGAATAGCATAACGTTAGAAACCAGCTGCCGTGTATTTAATGTATTGTGATGATGGGGCATGTGCTGTAGCGACAGATATTGTATAGTAGGTTGAAGTCAAAATATTGTTAAACTAGCGAAATGTAGCCGTGTTGTGGGAGTAAAATACCCCCATATACACCATCCCCCATTGTGCAACATACCCCATTGTGCAAAACCTTCTCATGTGCATGAAACCCCCATGTGCATCACTCTCCCATGTGTACCAACCCCCCCCCATGAGCAACATCCACAATGCGCATCATCTCCCCCAGTACAACATCCCCCCAGCATACCCCCCCCCCCAGTGCACCAGCTGGAAATTGATCGGTCTTCAATGTTAACTATAGGGCAAATACACATTCTACCCCTTTTCAGCCCCTAAAGGTTTAAATTTCTCAACATCTGTTCTTGGTGGGTGTTCATGTGACAGAAGGAACTCCCTTCCCGAATTTCATATTTCTATGTCCAGGGGTTGGGGCAGAGCATCCCTCAGTTAGGGATTTTTCAAGGCAAAGTATAGGGAGGAAAAAGTGTTGCACCCCTTTTCACCCCCTTCTGGTTTGAATTTCCAGAAGCTGGTTCTTAGTGGGTGCCTCCATAACAGAAGGAACTCCCTCCCCAAATTTCACGCTTCTAGATCCAGCAGTTTTGGCTGGGTGTTGATGAGTCAGTGAGTGAGTCAATCAGTGACCTTTCAGTTTTATATATGAAGATTATATAAATCCAGATACATTTAATAGACCATTACTTTTTCAATAATTAAAAAAAATTAAGCTTGACTTAAATGTAGGTGTTCATTTAAGGTAAATTTAGATGTAAACCTTGAATATACTTGTTTTTGTTTTTTCAGGTGATCCATGTACTGTCTCTTCTCAGCTGGAATTGGAAGAGGCTTTTCGGTTGTATGAGCTAAATAAGGATTCAGAACTCCTAATACATGGTATAACAAAGCATTCTCTGTGTCCAGTTTGTTCTAGTGTTTGAAATAACACTTTCCTTAGAAAAATGCTGTCCAAGTAAAGTTGGGGAATAAGCATGCTCCAGCAATTCCAGCACCCCATGGTGATGCTCTCCTGAATCTCTGGCCTCCCACATGTACAGAATGCTGTGAGTGGGACTTGCCAGAACACCCTCACACTTTTCTCCCTCAACATGGGTGTTGTCCATGTGATCCTACCACCTTCAATAGGATATATTGTTATCACAATTTAAGCTAGATGTAGGGTGTGTTTTTTAAATTACCTATCAATAGATATCATGGTATGTTTCCTGTTTTTATGATGCATCTTAAGGACCTTTGCATTGTACATTTTATTCCAAACAGTTGAATCAAAAGCTAATCTAGTATTGTTTGTTCCACCCCTAGTTTTTCCATGTGTACCAGAACGACCTGGAATGCCCTGTCCTGGAGAAGACAGTAAGTAAAATAGTTTATCATCTGTTGCTTACAGAGGAAAAGTGGGATATAAATCTTTTAAATAAATAATGCAAATAGATAGAACATGAGCTTTATATTATCCATTTAAGACATTTTTATTTCAGCTTCACTCTTTTGATGTGTATTTCTGTGTTGCCCAGAGATGTAAAATTTTGCTACTATTTACAGTCCAAAATAACAGGCATGCCTTGGTATTTGTGGTCACTCTGGTCCTGAACCCCTATCTCCTGGTTCTTCTGTTACCAGGGATGACCATTAAAAGGTTGAATACAAAACAAACAAGGGTATTTAATATACTGTATTCTAATACCATAGTATAGTAGTATACTATACTCTAATTCAGTAGTAGCATAGTAATATACAGTAGAATAGTAGTATGCTATACTCTAATTCAAAGTATACTAATACTATAGTATTCCGTACCCTGTTTCAGATCATTGGATTTTTCCTCTGACTTTATTTCAAGGCATTTTACATGGGCAGGCTACCTAACCTTTGAGTAGACTTTACAGTTGTCAGAGGTTCTCTATTTCAGTAACTTTCTACATCCTGAGGTGGTTCCATTAACATCTGGTATCACTTCTCTGACTTCTGTTTTGCCTCATGGAGCAGACTCAGTTGCGGCCGACTTTCTTCTCACACAGCTCAGCATCAAGGTTTCTCCTCTCACGGCTTCCAGAGTTTTCAAGCTAGGGACCTTCAGATCATATCTTTGGGCAATTAACAGCTCAACCCTCTCAATCAGACTTCTTCATAGGATATTACCCAATAACAGAAAACACCAAACTCAGGATTACTGCGCACCAAAATACCCTTCCCTAGTGTGAACTGACTTACATTCCACAGGGAAGCCACATATATTCCTTCCCAACCTTCCCATAATCTATTTATGCACTGATGAATAGATAACTTTCTAGAAAACACATTTAGATTTTAACTAGCAAAAAGTGTATCCGTGTTGTGGGAGTAAAATTTCCCCGAATGCCATCTCCCCATGTGCAACAACCTCCCCATGAGCAGAACCCCATGTGCAGCATCCTCCCCAGTGCATCCCCTCCCTCCAAACAACATCCCCCACAATGCACCAGGCACCGAGCATCAAATTGGCTGGATTGTGGTCAGTCTTACATGTTTAAGTATAGGGCAAAAACACGTTGCACACCTTTTCAGCCCCTTTTCAGTTAAATTTTTCCACATCGGTTCTTGGTGGGTGTTCATGTGACAGAAGGAACACCCTCCCCAAATTTCACACTTCTCGGCCTTGGGGGGTGGGTAGGGGCAGATCTTTCCTTAGTCACCAATTCTTTAATGCAAAATATAGGGAGGAAAACGCGTTGCTCCCCTTTTCACATCCTTCCGGTTGGAATTTCTGAAAACCAGTTCTTAGTGCACCCCTCAGTCACGGAAGGAACACCCACCCCCAAATTTCACATTCTAGGCCCACCAGTTTTGGCTGGGCATTGATTAGTCAGTCCGTCATTGACATTTCTCTTTTATGTATAAAGAAGATGACAGCAGCAGTGTGGACATCTGGTTTTTTTTTAATTACCATAATAGTAAAACTTCTTGAATAAAAATAAGTATACCACTCAAGCTCTGTGATTTTGGCTGACCAGTGGAAGTCAGTATTCACCTCTCTCATTTCAACCCCATCTGTGACATGGGGATAATAATACTAGCAGAATCTTGCAGGTTCACTGTAAGAAGGATCAGCATATGGAAATTCTGTATTAATGTGAATTAGTGTTAGGTGGTAATCCTGGCTACCTTGGTATGTGATCTTGGTTTTTGCAGTACTTGATATGCAAGCTGTATAGTCTGTTTATTCTCTTAAACTCTTTTGCTCTTAAATTTTCAAAATTATCTGTATCTGCTCAAATACTTTGGCCACTTCATGGAAAGGGAGGACTCCTTTTCCACGATGCTGAGAAAACTGAAGGCAAAAAGCAAAGGAAACGGCAGTGGATCACCGCTGGATCACCAAGGCAATGAACATGAATTTGGACCGACTTCTATAGCCTGGTAGAGGATAGAATGATCTAGCATTCTACGGTCCAAGGGGTCACAAGGAAGTAGGCAGAAACTCAACAACTAAACAACATCTGATCTGCACAATTCTTGAATTTGAGAACATAGGTTCATGTCAATAGCCAGGGACAAAGCATGAAGCATTATTTATTATTCTAACACAGGGGTCTCCAAACCCCAGCCCTCTGGCCACTTGTGGCCATTGGCAAGCCTCTATTCAGCCTATGGTAAACCCCATCCATTGTGCTCCTGGGGGTTTTAGTCCTCCAGAGGCAAGAGGAGCTCTCCACAGCTCAGGAGGGTATTTTGAGGGCTGGGGGGGCTGCACACACCTCTTCTGATCTGTGTTTGAAAGTGCTTATAGGCTGATCATCCTCTGTGTGTGTGTTAGAAAGTGTTTATGAACAAATTCTATCACTAATAGTTTCATTTATGTAAATTCAAATTTGAAATGTAAATCAATTCTTTGTTTTCTTTTGGCTGCTGACACAGTATCAGAAAGATGATGAGCATAATCCCAAACATGTCTACCCAAAAGTAAGCTCCATTTTGTTCAATAGGTCTTACTCCCAGGAAAGTGTCTATTGGATTGCAGCCATTGTGGCCATTCTGCCAAAAAGTTTAGAGACTGTTCTAACAGATCTGTTGGTTTATTTTCAGAGTCTATTTATCGTCGAGGTGCACGGCGATGGCGGAAACTCTATTGTGCAAATGGTCATACATTCCAAGCCAAAAGATTTAATAGAGTAAGTTGAATAGACTGGACTCTGACTACTCTTTATTTGTAGTTTCTCTCTGTCTCTGAATATCTACGGTTTCACCTTCACACAAAATGGACTTTGTCCTTTCATCTATATCAAGTAATTTGTTCCTTTTTATTAAAGTTAGGTCTTAAAGAAGTAAGTTATTTTTTCAGCTTTCAACCCAATCAGAATTTATTTGCTTTTTAATACAATAAGACTATCAGTAGTATTATAGATAACCCTTGCTTTTCAACAAAGTACTATGTAGATTGTCTTGCCCTTAAATGGCGGAGAGAATTCAATTCAACTTTGTGTAAATATCCACAGCTGGTAAGCTCAGCTGATGTGGGTAGGGCATTAATCATAGAAAATTACAGTTCCACACCATAACCATTATATAGAGGGTTGAAATTTACATGCTTATAATCCTTACAACTATCATGTTAAGTAGGTCAGTACCTTTCAATATTACAGGTGGGGGTGGAGAGACAGCTGGTGTAGCATATAGCTTATCATAGACCATTGGCTTTATTGCACAGGTGAGATTTGAACAAAGGGCATCTTGATGTGTAGCTTGGTCTCTCACCCACGAGAATGCATGTTTCGATTCTTAGCTGGGTAGATGTGGCCAACTGTCTTGATTCTCAAAATTGCATCCTCCCACAATTTAAAAATTTCCTGTCGTGGTACCCTTATCAAAATTAGTTAATTTGGTTTCTCTTTGGCGTATGAATTACTCTTTATAATTTTTAAAAAATATAAGCATGAATTTTGTTTTTCTTACCCTAAGAACAAGATGTCTTGGAAAGGGAAGGCTACCAGATTTGATATAAAAGAACTGTTACAATCAGGAATACTTTGTATGGAAAGTTACTGAGACCCACAGAATAAAAAGATAGGAAGCATTAGCAAGTACAGAGCGGGCTTATGAAAAGCAGATCTTAGCATATATGTAACAATATTTTATGACCGTGAGAATCTTTTATGAGAATGTGGAATATGTCAAGATGCTATCTGGTCATACGTATTAGAGATTTCTATTGTAATACTGATAATTTATGGTCATTGGTATATTTCTTTTTCAGAGAGCTCACTGTGCCATTTGCACTGATCGGATATGGGGATTGGGACGCCAGGGATATAAATGCATCAATTGCAAACTCCTTGTGCACAAGAAATGTCACAAGCTTGTCAGTATAGAATGTGGCCGACATGCAATACCACCAGTAAGTGATTCTGACAGTGACAACTCTCTGAAAGGTTTTGTTTAGCAATTTTAAGCAATTAATGCTCATCTCACTTCATTTAGGTTTTGATGCCTGCTTTGTTGCCTCACTAGAAATTCACTCCCATGTTTAGCTCTCTCTTTTGTGTGTGTTTGTGTGTATATATTTTGATTAATTCAGTGATGAGCACTACTATGTAATTCTGCATGATATGCTAACCAAATTAAGATCATTCATGGACAAGAAAGAAATATGTGCTTTATATTTTATGGTAGTATTTGATCTGAGGTAGCTGGGTGTTAGAAATGTGTTGTAAAGCATGCCAGTGAGCCCCACAGCCAGTGCTATCACAGTGCTGACACAATGCCCACACAATGCCCATTCTCTTCTCCTCAGTGATCTGTGAGGACTGCAGAGTGATGGAGGAGGTGGGTGGATGGAGGCATGCAAGGGGAGAGAGGGAGGTGGGACTGGAGGAACTTTACTTCTTCAGATCCAGAGCATCCACGTAGGGCATTTTTCCTTTACACGGAGGCTTATTTTCAGTTCAGGTGGTGCAGAATCAAGTAGCCCCATTGTGGAGCTGCTCAGGTACATGGGGGAAGGGGACAAAAAGTCCCAGAGCGGCACAGGGTAGCCTGCTTGTCCACAGAATATCATAGCAGCCACTCAGACACAATGCTCCTGGAGTTGCAGGTAGCTCAGGATTTATCTGTTATCCTTTACATCTTTTTTTACAGGAGCCTATGCCAATGGACCAGTCATCCGTCCATCATGATAACATAGAGCCAGGTAAGATAAGCCCTAACTAAAAGGACTTATCTGTTCCCTAACACTGTGGAAGTTCCCTGTGGGCAGAAATTACATGATATAATTTGTTCACGTCTTGCTGCTCAAGTTATAGCGTAATGCTATGTGTGTCTCCTCAGAAGTTCCATTGCATTTAGCAAGGCTTACTCCATGAAAGTGAATTAAAGATGCCCCTCCATATCCATGGATCCATATCCATAGTTTCACTCATGCACAGATTGAGAATCCATAGGACTTCCTCCAGAGTGTAGACTGGGGCCCAGCAGAGGCTGTATGCATCTGCCCGTGGTCTCTGCCAAGCTCACAATGACTCAAAAATAAAGAATTCACTTCTAGTTTTGACAGAAACCTGGAATTGACATTTTCCCTCTCCCCATTTTTCTGTCATTTTGAAGTCGGCAAAGGCCAGAAGCAGATATTAACGGGCTGGGTTTAAACCCCCTGGAGGTGAGAAGAGGGGTGCTAATCTCTTCGGGGGTATGTCCCCTCTGTCCTAGGATTCACCAAGACCTCAGAATGGAATCCCCCCAGGATATGGTGCACACCTGTATATGATTTCAATCATAATGGATTTTTTATGTTCTCATTATACAGCCGTTGGGGAGAAAATTAGATTGTATTAAGCATAAATATTTAGAATTGAAGAAGTGCAGTGTATGGGCACAGCCATGTTGTCTCACTAAACGGGTTCTCCTTGTCATCTGGATTCTTAAAAAGTCAACTTCATAGTATGCCTGTGAAAATAGCTTTCTTCATAGAAAGCATAGCAGACGTGGAACTTGTCCCTTTTTATTCACAAAGAACAGCCACCAACTCTTCAGAAAGCCCTTTTAATCATACAGTACTTACCTATAATATTTGATCTCTTTATCTTTTAGTGATTTCATACCATCCTTCAAGTCATGAGAGTTTGGACCATGTTGGTGAAGAAAAAGAGGTAGTTTAACTCTATTGTATGCTGGGATTGTTCAAAATTTGCCATTTCTTGGCATCTTCAAAGCTTACACAAAACATCTGGTAACATTAGAACAACTTCCTACTTAGTACTCATCTTTAAATGGTCATTTGATGGTGGGAAAACTCTGAAAGGTCTAACATTGCCAGAGGAAAACAATTTGTGTGTCTCCATTTACCTAAAGGCAACAAGTATTAGAGAAAGTGGCAAAGCATCCTCCAGTCTGGGTCTCCAAGACTTTGATCTTCTTCGAGTTATAGGCAGAGGAAGTTATGCAAAAGTACTTCTGGTTCGGTTAAAGAAGACAGAACGCATTTATGCAATGAAAGTTGTAAAAAAAGAACTAGTCAATGATGATGAGGTAAGCAAATACATTTTTAATACTATATTATCTGAATGGTGGTTATATATTTTTATTCTGTCTTGTGTACTGCATTGTATGTCATCACTGGAATAACTTTCTCATCAGTTAAAACTTCCTCTGTATTCTGAAAGTATTGTTAATTGAATTTTTAGTAAGGGAGTTCTCATTAAGGTGAGACCTTCCTGTTTATGCATAAATATCAACAAAAAGTAAATTTTATACAGTACTTGCGTTTCTTTATACTTTGATAAATATGGGAGGAAAATTGTTTTTATTCTTTTATTCAAAAAAATAAACGGGTAATAACATAGACCATAAAGTTGGTGTTCTAGTGGTATAAATATACAGGTTGAACCTCAACCATGACATTTGGTTCCAGGAACTTAACTGTTTACCGTGGTGACAAGACAGGTAATGAATCACGCTCCCTTTAAAACAGCTTAGTTTCCACTCGGAGGCAGAAGATTCCCTTTGCAAAGCAAAAATGATTATCGCTATATATTCATATAGTAAACACATGGGGTAAGGGGTGGTCTCTTCCCAACTGAAACAGAAACCAATTTTATTTAGCATATGGCAAATACATAGACTTATGGTAAGTCAGATGTTAATGTTCAGTCCAGCAGCCTTTCAAGGACAGCGTGATCTATATTGAAAAAAATCAGACACTGGGCCAGTGTAAGCCCTTGATAGACACTCAGATGCAATGTGATGAATATTTTGTTGAGGGGCATCACAGGTCTCAATACAAAACCCTCCCCCCTTAAACAATAAATACAAGACCCTCTCCCCTTAAACAATAAGTCCTGGCAGATACTGTGTTGGGTACACATCCTGTTCACAGTTGACCAAAACTAGCGAGGTGAGTCAAAACCTGGCATTGTTCATGTCGGGTCATCTACATAGAAACCAAAATGTATGAATCCTTCTCAGGCAAGCTTAATTGCATGCCAAGTTAATGTGGTAAACAGGCTGCTTTTCAGTCATTGACTACATTGGTACTCACAGGACCTCCAGATGCCCCCCCCCCCCAAGAGACTTGGCTTGGTGTACAGATCTCCAGTATGTGTTTCCACTTCTCAAAGTGAAGTGGCTTTACATTTGGATGGTGAATGTACTATAGAATGTACATTTCTACATTTGGATGTAGAAATGTACTACATTTATGTAGTACTAACAATGTTGGCTAACAATGTGATCCTACATACGTTTATCCAGATGTAGATTCTGTTGTATTTAATGGGAGTTATTCCGAGGCATGTATATACAGTATCTAATTGCAGCCTTAGAAATGTTAGCAGGTTTTGCGATTGGAAATGTTGTAGCTCATCTATATATATAAAAGAGAAAAGTCACTTACTGACTCACTGACTGACTGACTGACTGACTGACTGATCACCGCCCTGCCAAAACCGCTGGGCCTAGAAGCATGAAATTTGGGGTGGGTGTTCCTTCCATGACGGAGGGGTGCACTAAGAACCGGTTTTCGGAAATTCCAACAGGAAGGGGGTGAAAAGGGGTGCAACGCGTTTTCCTCCCTATACTTTGCGTTGAGAATTGCTGACTCAGCAACATTCCTCCCCAACTGCTGGGCCTGAAGCATGGAATTCTGGGAGGGATCCTTCTGTCACCTGAACACCCACCAAGAACCATCTGGAGAATTTAACCCTTCAGGGGCTGAAAAGGGGGCAACGTGTTTCTGTCCTATACTTAACATGGGGGACTGAACAACATCCAGCCAATTTGGTGCTCAGACCCTGGTGCACTGGGGGATGTTGTTCGGAGGAAGAGGTTGTGCTGGCGAGGATGCTGTGCATGAGGGGAAATTGCGCATGAGGGGAAATTGCGCATGAAGGAAAGTTGCACAGGGGGAAGTTGCATATGGGAGGAAAGTTGCGCACATGGGGGAAAGTTGCGCACATGGGGGAAAGTTGCGCACATGGGGGAAAGTTGCGCACATGGGGGAAAGTTGCGCACATGGGGGAAAGTTGCGCCTGGGGAAAGATGCATATGGGGGAAGTTGCGCATGGGGGGTTGATGCGCATGGGGGAAGTTGCGCATGGGGAAGTTGCGCATGGGGGGTTGATGTGTATGGTGGAAGTTGCGCATGGGGGGTTGTTACGCCTGGGGGAAAGTTATCCATGGGGGGTTGATGCATATGGGGGGATGGCATACGGGGGAATTTTACTCCCGCAACGCGGGTATGCCTTTCGCTAGTTATTGATAATTGAACTGTATTTTAGTTTTGACAACTTAATACTGTATATCATTTTGGCTGATATATAGACTTTCTATTAGACCTTAATTGGCATTTTACCAAAGGAAAAAAGATTCTGTTCTAACCATTTGTATTTTTTAATAGGATATTGATTGGGTTCAGACAGAAAAACATGTCTTTGAGCAGGCTTCAAACCATCCTTTTCTTGTTGGTCTTCACTCTTGTTTCCAGACAGAAAGCAGGTAATTGTGTAGTAAAATTATTGCTTTTTTCCCTTGCAAGATTCATTCATAATGTACCATCAAACATCATCAAGTTGTAATGTAATAAAACTTATCTTAAGCATTGTGCAGCTTCATTAAAAAAAAACCTTTAATGTCAGGCAGTTCCTCTTAGAGAAAGATGGTCCTGTGTAAATCATCATTTAATGATTTCTAGAAAGAGGTAATCATTAAATGAAATTATGCAGGGTAGCATAATGGAAAAATAGTTTATAGGAAAGGTGATTTATTAATAAGTATTTAGTATTTTATATACTTCAACAACAGTTCTCAAAGTGGTTTACATACCAAATAAAATGTTTTTGACTCAAAGGGATTCTCAGACTAAAAGAAAACACAAGGGAGACACTACCAACAGCCACTGGGATAAATTCTGTGCTGGGTTGCATAGGTACAGTTCTCTTTCTGCTAAATATAAAAAGCCTTCCCTATAGAATGTGTATCTACCCAGTTAGCAGGAATCAGCAGATTTGGAGGGCTGTAGTTAATAAACGTGTGCACACAGGTGTTAAAAAGAGATTTTAGGACTTGGAATAACACAGATATGGGAGATGAAATCTAGGATGTGCAGGAAGCAGTTTCCTGCACTACTGTCCCATAACAATGTGGGAGCTTAGATTGCTATAATTGTGAAAAAAAATGTTAAGGATAAGAGAAGGCTGAAGGAAATAAGGTATAATACTCGTGAATCAAATGACTTGTTGAAAAACAAAAACAAAGATATAATACAGTACAGTATTTCCAAATTCATTAGAAAAGGGTGGACAAATTAGTAGTTAAAATATAAAATGATTCATTTATATGGGCGCAATCCAGAGTAACTAGAGCAAGTTACATCCTTGCTCTGATGTAAGAACAATTTACTCTGGATTGCAATATGAATTTCCCATAGGTTTTCACTAGGTGGTGCTGTAGCTACGTCAATGTAAATGTCTCTTATGTGCTCCTGTAGTGACTCTGGATTGTAGGAATTTTAGATTGTGGGCCCTTTTGGGACAGGCACCCATTAGCTATTAATTAGCTATTAATTTTTTTCATTTTCTTGTAAACCGCTTTGTGAACTTTTCAGTTGAAAAGCGGTATATAAATACTATAGATAGATAGATAGGAATAGTCAAATTTTTTGCCCAAAATTTATTTTGAATGATTAATCTGTACCTAGAATGACAAATAGTCTGTACCTAGATCTTTAGGAAAAAAATGAGGAAAGGGTTACTGTTACTGGAAGACATATGACATCAAAACATGCATTGTCCTTTGTGTTTGGGGTCTTTCTAGTTTTCAGTTAAAGAGGAAAAGAAAAACTGAATTTGATCACATTGAAAAGGCCAACAAAGGAAGAATGTATATGTTGAGGAATTATTTTTAACCCTACCCAAACAAAGGACAGAGGAAAATATTCTGGAAATAAGAATTCCTAGGATTGTAGGGGTGAATGTGCATCCTGAACAAAGAGAACCTAATGAAATTCAATCCATTTAATTTCCCCTTTTGTTCCAGGCTATTTTTTGTTATTGAGTATGTAAATGGAGGGGATCTCATGT
Source organism: Cryptoblepharus egeriae (assembly GCA_030015325.1). Classification (NCBI taxonomy): domain Eukaryota; kingdom Metazoa; phylum Chordata; class Lepidosauria; order Squamata; family Scincidae; genus Cryptoblepharus; species Cryptoblepharus egeriae. Next base: position 88,466,626 of record JAREYC010000006.1, read on the forward strand.
TTCACATGCAGCGTCAGAGGAAATTGCCAGAAGAACACGCCAGGTATGTGTTATCTATGGTGAGGGCTGAGTTGCATTGAGAGTTGCATTGAGTTTTGCATTGAGTTGTGGAGGCTGATAAGAGTACAAAACCCTTTATTATCTGTATTTTTTTCTAGGTTTCCAGAGGTCAGGTTCCTGAAGTGGCACAATTCCATCTTGATACTTCTGATCCTAATCATTTTGATAGATATAAAAAAATCTCCTTTCCTTTTATAAAGTTGTTGGACTTGAGTATCAAGGCAGAGTTGCCCCATTTAGTGAAATTTCACAATTTAATTTAATGAGACTTCTCAAATTGAAACTTTACAGAAATTGCTTGTAATTCCTTAGTTTTGTGTAAGGAAACAGTACTGCATAGTTTACAGTAACAGGAGCAAGTTCACTGCCCTACCCTCTTAGAAGGCTGCTTTTTACAAAATACCTTCTTCCTACACTTCTTCCAGAATGCCTGCATGTTTTTGGCTTTGCTTTCATGCCCAGGGGTAGAAGGAGTTCCAAACCTTGAATCACTTAACATGATAAATATAAGTGACAGGCTTGTTCTTGTAGCTTTGCTTTTCAACGCAGTCCTTCCCAACTGTCAGCCACCTTTTCATGACTGATTGACTATCTTATTTTGACTGATGACTAACAGTCAGCTGCCTTATCCTTTTAATCTAGCCAGTTCTACACGGTTACAGTCTGCAGGTTGCTCCTGCCATTGCCTCCTTTCTGTGTCTCTGCTTTCTGAGCTCATTCTGTTTCAACAGAACTTCAAGTGGTGAGGGACAAGTCCTCGCTTGCCTATTTTAGTTTTCAAAATTCATTTTCTGAAACATACCTGTAATTATACTGCTCAGGAGCCACTGCTTCATCTGAGTGTGTCCCGCCTCGGAACTGAATAGAGACTGATGTTTCGTCATCTAAATTTGCTTTGGGTGGCAACAAAGCATACTTTTTATTGTTGGGTTTAGTGTGTGTTGGCGTTGGGAATTGCAGAAGTGGGGTCATTTTGCTGCCTGTGATTAGGCTTTGATTATAGCTTTTGAACCTTGGCTTTTCCAAAGCCCTAGAAGAACTAGAGTTGCTTTAGTGGCTATGAAAAGAGGAGTGATGACAAGTGTCATCATTAAAAAGACAAGCCTTAAAAAACACTATTACAGAACATGTAGGAGCCTGAGCAAGAGCTTGGGGTGGCTCAGACGTTTAGAAGGATACCAACGTTTAATATGCACAGCGTTAAGACATTTTATTTTCCTTTTAGGTTTTACTCTGCAGAAATCAGTTTAGCATTAAACTACCTTCATGAACGAGGGATAATTTACAGAGACTTGAAACTAGACAATGTATTGTTGGATTCCGAAGGACATATTAAACTTACTGACTATGGCATGTGCAAGGTGAGATGCAAAAATGGTGAAATGTTTCAAACAGGGATGGAAAACTTAGTATGGCTTGACTCAAGTTGAGTCCAGGGTCACCACCCCCGTGATTAAAAAATGAATCATAATGGGATTTCTATATGTTATTAGTTTCTCTGTGTTTGTATAAATTAAGATATATTTTTGTCAGTACTGTATTATTTAATATACTTTACAGTTCCATTATTTTGAGAGTAATTGTTTTACTTTTGTGAATGTGGAACCCTTGGTTTTGGTGCATTACTTTTGTTGAATAACATGACTAGCACACACATTAAAATGTGTGTTCTACTATTTCATTTTTCATATACAGACATCCTCCCACTTATCTGATGGGTTAGGAATTGGAGCTGTGGTGGAAAGTCGAAATGGTTGAAAAAGGGAACCTGGTCTTTTTGAAGTTTACAAATGTGCCTCTGATGCTTTTTTTAGCTAGCAAATTGCAAATGCCCTTTTAATCCTGAAAATTCATGATGTCATATAGAAATTTCTGCAAATGGATTCTCATTATTCCCGTTCTAGAAGGAGTTAGACCAAGAGCTCTCAAACACATACACATATGCCAAAATAGTCTTAATCACCTGTCATAGGCAAATCAGCATGGAGGAGGGCAATTTTAGCATTTGAAACAGCAGAGAAAGGTTGAAAGAACAGAACATGCATTAAATGACTTACTTCTGGGTATAACTAGAAAGTGTTGAAAGAGTACATTGTCGGAAAACGAACAGTCAGAAAGCGGGGGATACCTGTAATTGGAAACTATTTTTTCCAAAGACTTTTACAATCATATCCTAATTCATTTGATTAGAAGGAAGAGTTCTAGTATTTTTTTCCAGGTTCTTCCAAGAGAATTTCCCCAGTTTTGAGTTATCTCTATACTGCAGATCTTAATATTTAATAGACTGCACATTTCTAGAAGTATGCAGTTTCTCATCTCAAAATGTGTACCTTGGTTTCGTTTTAATAAATGTTCATTCAACACACATGCATCAATATATTCAGTGTTGGTAATCAGTGTTGCCAGTCATAAAGTGAATCAGCATTAGACTTTTCTTATGTGAGAACTTAAATGTGTTGCCATATAGAAATCATCAGTGAAAAATAAATGACAGGTGTCAAAATGTTGGATATACATGCATATATGTTGGATATACAAAGTGTTGGGTATACATGCTTCCTTCACCTTTCCTGAATGAAAAACAGCCAGTATGTGCATGCTTTAAATCTTTCTTTTACCTGCTAAAGAACAGTATTTTGAGATATTATTCAATACTGTTTACACAGATTGATGTAACATTGCTTTGATTTCACACAGAAGAACATTTTGAACTATATAATTTTTTCATTGTTTTCATGTGAAAAAGGAAGGGTTAAGGCCTGGAGACACAACAAGCACATTCTGTGGCACTCCCAACTACATTGCTCCTGAGATTTTGCGTGGGGAAGATTATGGTAAATATTACTTCTCTTGCAATTAGACATGGGCAGTTATAAATAAATTGGGCTTTTTATTTTTCTCTTATAACTTTCCATCTTCAGAATATTGTTTCTCTGAAGAGAGCCAACACTACGATTTGAATTTTATTGACTGCAAAAAGCAATATAATTTTCAATTGAAGACATTAGGGTTCAATTATGGGGGGCTCTGTTTTTCCTCTTTGTCCTGTCAGACCTCAGGTGCTTCTGCAGAATGAAGGTCTTTCCAAGTTTTGAAAAGAATGAAAGTTCAGCCACAACTAAAGCAGATGTTCCAACTTCCGCTTCTCTAGGAGAGAAAAATTGGCATTACTATGAATGGCAAAGCCCCTTTAACAGGAAACAGATCCGTCTCTGAGCTTTGATTCCTTTCTGAGGGCATCCCTACCTCAGACCAAGTCCTGGCTCATAGGACTAAGGTCATGTTTCTGGGCTGAGCCATAGCTCAGCACACTTTCTTTTTTTCTTTTCTTTTCTTTTCGCTACTCTCCTCTGTCTAGTCTCCTTTTGTCCTCAGGACAGGAGCCCTTTTCATATAGCAGACAGTAGGGGGCTCCTTTTTTCTGTTCCCCTGAGTGATCTATGGAGCTCTGCAACTCCAACCTCCTCCAACCTCCTCTGACCAGTAACAGCCTCTACAAAAGTACACCATGCTGGGGTGAAGAGGATGCATTTTTCTCCCTCTGCTAAATATGACGCCACTTTAAAAGGTGCCTTTTTGCCCAGTCAACAGTGATCCATGAATGGCCTAAAACATTAGCCATTTCTCACAAACAGCAGATTTAAGTAGTAAGGACTGTACCACTTCAGATGGGGAATTGCTTATCAGTGGCAGGATTGAGGTCTAGGCTAGGCTATTATTTTTTCAGTATATTCATTTTCTTCATAGAAAGAATTTTTTTTAAGCAATATTTCAGCCCACTTGCAGCCTGAAGTATTACAGGGAAGATACAGGTGTGCCAATTCAATTCTTTGAGATAACTAAGCCATGGTGTCATAATGAGGAATCCGTTATTGATCTAGATCAGTGACTCATTTCATGTCACACTGACAAGGCATGAAAATGGTCAATGCATGCACCATCAGGGCTTGAAAATTGGCATGGTTCACTATGATACCTGAAGGAGGAGTTTCATCTTCTGCTGTTCTTTTTAATAAAACTCCTTCCCATAAATTCCTAGGGCACACCTGTGGGCCATTTGCAACATATCAGCATGCCACTGAATGGCTGGCACACTGATTATTGAAAATGGCTGATCTAGATGATCTTTAAATCTTTTATTACATAACATAGCCTCTAAATACTGCTCATCTTCCTGCTTTCTGTTAAACTGTATTGCATCTTAAAAGTTTGTCACTATAGATGCTGATTTTGCAAAGATATTGTACTGTTTTGTTTTAAATTGTAGGCTTTAGTGTGGACTGGTGGGCTTTAGGTGTGCTCATGTTTGAAATGATGGCAGGCAGATCACCATTTGATATTGTTGGAAGCTCTGATAATCCTGATCAAAACACAGAAGACTATCTCTTCCAAGGTTAGTATGGCTCAGTTTTAAATGGCCAAGCGTTGATCTTGTTCATCCAGCTCATCCCATCATTGATTATTGGAGTATTTCAAGAAGGTGGCAGGACACCAATTAGGTGGTGAAATATGTGGTGTATCTTCTGATTCCCATTTTGATTCTTTTTGAACATTCATACAGTACTAGCTGGATATCAACTCTATTTGGCTGTTCCAGGGTGGGACAAACAGAGAGATCAAGTTCTGCTGGAAGATCTATGTAATAAATTGACAAAGACCTTTGATTCCCCATTACTTAACAGCAGTCTCAAAATAACCTTTTCTTAAATTATGTATTGAAGTTAGGATAACTTGCAAAAAATGAAGAGTAAATATTTGAAAGGTCTACAAGCTCAAATCTGGTATTGATAAATTCCTGGTAAATTCCTAGTCTAGGCATGTGGTCAGAGGCATCCTTTTACTGAATTTTAAATGTATGGCTCTGGGGCTCTGTTCTGCACATGGTTTTTGTTAGTGGACTTTATGATTCAGGTAAAAAATAAGCTTGATCTCATAAGTTTTGCCACAATCTTTACACTTGAGACACCTATGCATTTCCATGTGTAGGATTCTCATACTCAGAGCAAACTATTTTATTTTTATTTATTTTAAAAATTTGTATCCCGCCTTTCTCAGGCTGTCTAGCCCGACTCAAGGCGGCAGAAACATAAAACACAATTAAAAACATAAATAATTAAATACAGTAAGAACAATTAAAACATATAGGCTAAAAGATACTGTAAAAACAATATAAAACCAAAGGCCCCCCAGCCTCTGCCCTGTTAAAAAGCCCCTTTGAAATAAAAGGTTTTTAGGCTCTGCCTGAAGCTCTGCAATGAGGGAGCTTTCCTTAATTCTATGGGGAGGGAGTTCCAAAGCTGGGGTGCGACCACCGAGAAGGCCCTATCTCTGGCCGCCACACATCTCACGTCTCTTAGTGGTGGCATAGTCAGTAGGGCCCCCTCAGATGACCTTAGGTGACGGGTCGGATTGTACAGAAGGAGGCGGTCCTTCAGATACCCTGGACCCAAGCCATTTAGGGCTTTAAAGGTCAGGACCAGCACTTTGAATTCAGCCCGGAAACAAATGGGCAGCCAGTGTAGTTGCTGAAGCAGTGGCCCGACAGAGTCGAACCAACAAGCCCCAGCAACCACACGGGCCGCCGCATTCTGGACTAGTTGAAGTTTCCGGACCGTCTTCAGAGGCAGCCCCACATAGAGCGCGTTACAATAGTCTAGTCTCAATGTCACTAGGGCATGGGTTACCGTGGCCAGATCTGAACGACTCAGGTATGGTTGCAGCTGGCGGATCAGCCGAAGCTGAGTAAAGGCTCCCCTGGCCAGAACTGCCACCTGGGACTCCAGGAGCAGCTGCGAATCCAGGAGAACCCCCAAGCTGCGGACCTGCTCCTTCAGAGGGAGTGCAACCCCATCCAGAACTGGATGATATTCAAATACCCAATTCGAGGCCTTCCGAACCAGGAGAACCTCTGTCTTACCAGGATTTAATCTCAGCTTGTTCACCCTCATCCAGTCCCCCACTGCCTCCAGACAACAATTCAGGACTTCAACTGCCTCCTTGGACTCAGGAGGAAAGGAGAGATAGAGCTGGGTGTCATCAGCGTACTGATGACACCTCACTCCAAACCTCCGGATGACCTCTCCCAGCAGCTTCATGTAGATGTTAAATAGCATGGGGAATAGAATGGAACCTTGTGGCACCCTACACCGAAGAGGCAACTACAGTACAGTACTCTGAGCATAACACTTAAAATGTCTTTAGTATGTTTTTAAAATATTTTATACATTTTCGTTTTTTATAAAGAAAAATATGCAGTTGCTATAAACTTTGGATGTGTAATCTGCAGGCTATGAGAGACTAGACTGACACATTAAGATCCTCTTTGTTGTGCTTTGATCACATAAAGCACAGATAAAAGGTGGAGGATACCAGTAATGTTACTTGGTCAAAGAGTAATGTCACTGTAAATTGGTCAAAGAGACTAGCTTCCTATGAAATGGATAAAAAGGTACCATTTAATATTAAGTCTCTGGCTTAGTCTATATGGGTATTATTGAGTGTATTCACTCTAATTCAGGTGCACCCCCAGAAATCTGAAATATAATTCATGAAATTTAAACACCTGTAATTATTTCCTCTAGTTATTTTGGAGAAGCAAATTCGTATTCCACGTTCCCTTTCTGTGAAAGCAGCAAGTGTTCTAAAAAGCTTCCTTAACAAGGTAACAGCTCATGCCGTTTTCAGATTGAATGTGTTGTAAATCTTCGTTTTACAGGTGGGAAACTGGGTCCACAAAAATTAGGAGGAACAGTCCAAAATCTAACAAATGACTGATGTGGTTTCAGCTTGATGGTTTATTTGGAAATGAGTCTCTAACTGATTTTGATCAGTATTCATAAGATTGTAGCTTTAGGCTGTAATCCTTTGCATGACAAATTGGGAATAAGCTCCATTAAATTCAGTAGGGCTTACTGATTTAAGGTAGGTAGACTTGTCTAGGATCGCACAGTTAGAACTACAGCTTTAATGTTTTTAGATAACTATGGTACAAGCCTAGAGAACCTCTTATTACTTATTACAGTGGTACCTCGCTTAACAAGCATTTCATATAACAAGCAAAAATTCCAAGAAATCTTGCTTCACATAACAAGTTCCGCTTCACCAAACAAGCAAGCGCGCTATGGGCACGCGTGCTATGCAGCCTTGACGCTATGCACGGAGGGTTTATATAGGGTTTATATATTCTTTATAAGGGTTTATACAACTCTTTATAAGGGTTGCTGGTCAGCGCTGCTGCCTCTAACTGCTCCCAACTTGGGGGCAGTTGCCTGGAAGTGCCAGAGGCAGCTGCCCCTAACTGTCCCCAAGTGCCCCCACTGACCACCTTGAACCTCCAGCAGCAGCCCAGGTAAGCCTTCCAGAAAAGTGTCTTTGATTGCGGTCTCCTAACTGTGTCCAGTCAGAAGTAAGCCCCATTGTGTTAAATGAGGCTTACTCCGAGGAAATTGTCTTTGATTACAGCCTCTTAACCATGTCTACCCAGAAGTAAGCCCCATTGTGTTAAATGGGGCTTACTCCCAGGAAAGTGTCTTTAGGATTGCAGCCTGAGTAGACTTCATAGGATCATGCACGTTGAATGCATGTTTTGAATTCAATTCCAGGGTTTTGTCATCATTCTTACATCCAGTTAATATTTTTATATGAATATTTTGGGGGTTGTAGAACCAATTGTCTGAGTTTCCATTATTTCCTATGGAAAAATCTGCTTCACTTAAAGAGCGTTTCACTTAAAGAGCATGCATCCGGAACAAATTAAGCTCTTTATGTGAGGCACCACTGTACTATGTTTATTAATAGGCTTATTACTATGGTGTCTTTTACATCTAGGGCTGTGGGTGGCGCAAGCGGTTAAGACGCTGTGCCTGTTAACCAGCAGGCCAGGGTTCAAGACTCGGGTCGGCCCTACAAGACAGGGTGAGCTCCTGTCCTTAGCCCAGCTCTGCGACACCAGCTGGATCCAATCGTATTGGCTCTGCCTTTCCATTGGACTAATTCAGTGGCGTGGAGAGGGGGGATTTGCTATCCTCCATAACAATCCAACCCAGGCTTTCTTGTTTCGCATACAGCGTATGCAGCGCCAAGCACAATATCATAGTCTTTCAAGATTGACAGAGGCTTGCTTTTACATCTATTGAAGTAATTTTAGATAAGCTAAATAACAGATAAATGACAATTGTACTTCAAAACAAACCAAATTGTTTATACTTTCTGTTTATAACTCTACTACTACTTTGGTTAAAGGGAGTTTGGAACTTTTCTGATTATTTGTGATGAAACATAACAAAGGGATTTATGAACATACTTTGCAAACAGTTTTCTGAGGATGATTATACCTGGAAAAACACCTAGCCTTTGGAATAACGGGCCAGCACTTGTTAACATCTGTAGATCAGCTCTTAGTTTAGCACATAGCCCTAAAAATTGGGATAGAAACAGTTTGATCCACAGATAAATTTTAAACAACTTATTTGGCTTCTGAATATACTGATATAGGCATCCTCCACTTATTTGGATGGGTTAGGGATCAGAGCACTGTCCAAAAATGAAAACCATTGAAAAGAGGAACCCAGTCTTTTTCAGCTTGCAAATAAAAAATTGCTACAAAAGACATACATATCACTTGCCATAAATAACATATATATCACTTGCCTAAATAACACATATGTATTTTGGCTATGTGTTAATAAATAACAAATTACAGTAAAATGAACAATGGCATGTGCAGGCAATGAATATCTTTTGTATTTGAATGATGGTTATTTATTGAAGAGAGTCATAAGAAAGTAATCTGGAATTCCCAGTAGTTACATGAAACCACAGATACTAGGAATGCCTTTTGAACCCCTTGGAGGCATCTGCCTGCAGACTCTGAAAGCCTTAGAACACATCTGTTTAAACAAAAAAAGTTCTGTTTTTCATCAGAACCACAGGTGACATTTTTATGTCCTTAAAAGGCATTAATAGGGCTGGGAAGCTGGAGAGTGTCAGAGGTGTTGCTGGGGACTCCTCCATCTGCAGATACTAGAAATCATGAATACAGAAGCCCCCCATAGTGTGTTGTAGGGACCAGTTTTTTAATGGAAAACAGAACTGAAATGTACAAATAGGATATAAGCAATGTGTGCAGTGATTTCTATCCTAATTTTAGTTGTGCAGTATCACTTTGGCTATGATTTCACTTTTTTTACCATAGGATCCAAAAGAACGTTTAGGATGTCATCCTCAAACAGGTTTTGCAGATATTCAAGGCCATCCATTTTTCCGTAATGTTGATTGGGATTTGGTAAGTGTGCAATGTTAGGGAGTTTGGGCACAATCCTAAGAAATTTAGGCCGGCCTAACTCACCTGGTTTATCTTTCCCTGATGGTGTGGGGAGGTTGGTGTATGCCTGTGCCTTGGCCTCATCCCCCCCCCCGCCCCCCGAAGGGTGGAACAAAAATGCCTTATGGCACTTTTGTGACCCCCCAGGTCAGCAGAGGACTTTTGCTTGGGCTTAGGCTGGCCTACGTGGAGCTTAGGATTGCAGCCTTTGTGAAACCTTGTCTTAATGAGTTTCTGAGACTGAAATTGAAATACAGATATGCCCCTTGATTTCCCCCCAAATTTCACATTTTTTGTACTGTGTATATAGCGGTGTGGCAAACAGCAAAACCTGATCCAAACCTATTTTGTATGTTTTACAGATTCTCAAGGTGTAAACATGACCTCTGCAATATGGTGGTCATCTTTAGTGGTCATGACCTCTGCAATATGGTGGTCATCTGAGAACAGATCAGCATCCATTAATTAGAATACATTGATTTGCATGCCATTAGTAGTTTTGCAGTGATATGTTAAACAGAATCTGTGCTCATTCTGAAAGTGTCTGAATAAGAACTTATAGGATCAATGCTCACTGATTCTGTTCTAGTCTAGACAACATACTACCCTCCCGAAATAATATAAATTGAACTTAATAGTATATCCAGTATTTGAATCATTCTTTTTTAAAAGTTATGCTCTAATGTTATGTAAATTCTTTCCTAGATGGAACAGAAGCAGGTGGTTCCTCCATTTAAACCTAACATATCTGGGGAATTTGGTCTAGACAATTTTGATTCCCAGTTCACTAATGAACCTGTTCAACTCACTCCTGATGATGAGTAAGTATATAACTTCTTAAAAGTTTGCAAATCAGACAGAAACTAAATTGGAAGAACCTTGCAGCTCTTGATGTTGCATAACTGTAGAGTGTATTAACCACAATAGGTCAGCGGACACTGCATGTTTCTGCAGGCTTCCCAAAAGCATCTGCCAGCTACAGTTGATCCTAATGCTTAAAAGTTTGGGAATCACTGCATTAAAGCACTTGTTTCCAAACTTCCTTGGCAGTTCGGGAAAAAATGTGTGGGTAAGGGGAGAAAGCAACAATTCATTCCCCATGATTGCACTACTTTCTGGGGCAGGGGATTCAACTTATCTCTCTTTTGCTAGTCCCTGAGTGTGTAGGTAGCCCTGAAGATGCTTCTACAGGGCTCTCCAAACCTTAAATTTTAAACTGCTGATTGAAGACCATGTAATGGTTTTTAATCGTGACATTTGAAGTGGTTTCCAGTCAGCATTTTGGTTTAGAGCAGTAGTTCTCAAACTTTAGAGCAGTGGTCCTCAACCTTTTTGTCCCAAAAACAACCTTTTTGTTGTGTGGGGAAAAAAATTTCCAGGGATCAGCCCGGGTGGGGGCAGAGTTCTGCCTCTGGCAACCTGGAGGGAGGGCTTTCCCACCTAGCTCACAGCACAGCCGCTTCCATTAAATCCCATTATAACACATTAATCATAATCATCATAAACATAAAAACTTTATCGGCATACATAAAACAAATTAAAAAGTAGAGCTATTGCTGGTTTACTGTGAATAGGATTGCAGGTGAGAGCTCAATGCATGTCTACTCAGAGCAAGGATTTTCAGCCTTTTCCAATGCAGGATGCATCAAAGATGCATGAAGCCATCATAGTCACTCTTTTTGGAGAGTAAGCCTCATTGACTATAATGGGACTTATTTCTGAGTAGGCAGGCTTTGGAGTGAACTCTGAGGCTGCAATCTTATCCGCACTTTCCTGGGAGTAAGCTCCACTGCCTACAATGAGTAGACAGGCATAGGATTGGGCTCTGAGGCTGCAATCCTCTAACAGAGAACTCTTGGAAGAGGCACTTAGAGGAGTCTTCTCAGGGACTGGTCAGATAGCTGCCAAGGACCTCCGGTAGTCCCCTGGCCCAGGGGTTAAGAAATCCTGCTTTAGAGCTCTGGGACCCACTCTTTTAAACAACACTTGGTTGGTACTTGCCTAAATTTTACCAGACTTTTAAAAAGGAGATCTAGAAACAAATATTTATAAGTAATAGCCAGGAAAAGACTCTCAATCACATATCTCCCTATATTTACGTGCTTGTAAACTGCAAGAGCTGAGCCTTTAGAAAGTACCAGTAACTGGCAGGTATGGTATCTGATTTTTTTTAAAGCTTCAGGGTTTGAGATAGATTTCTGATCTATCCTTTTCCCTTTGGTGACCCCCACCCCAAAAAAAATCAGGTCACAACCCACCAGTGGGTCCCAAACCACAGTTTGGGAACAACTGGCTTACCCTACAATCCAGAGTAACTATGGGAGCACATAAGAGACATTACATGTACCCATAGTTACTGCACTACCTAATGAAAACCTATGGGAAATTCATATTGCAGTCCAGAGCAAATTGTTCTTACACTGGATCAAGGACTTCCCGTAGTTACTCTGGATTGTGCCCATAGAGTGTTTTCTAAAGACACTTTCATATTTTTTTTAAATAAAGGAGCAGTAGCCCTGTTGAAAAACGTATTATACTTTTGAAAACTAAATGTATTGCAAATTTGTCATTGGGACAATGCAGTCTTTGAATTTTATTTCAGTGATGAGGATAAGGGTTTAAATAATTCTAAATGGTCTAAAATTTTAATTAACTATGGAAGGAAATAACAGATCCTCAAAATTACAGATGCAGGTAAGGGCACCTCGATACTGGTCTTGTGTGCTTCCTAAGGCATCTTGTGGGCTGCCGTGAGATACAGGAAGCTGGACTAGATGGGCCTTGGTCCTGATCCAGCAGAGACTCTTACATTCTTATTGATCAAGTTTCAGTCTATAGTGCACCTATAGCTAGTATTCCCCTTATGGGGTCTGCCCTGCTGCTTGTTTTCTGATTTGTAGCATTCCAGGTGCCAGGCAATGTCCAACTTCTTCACTACACTTGCAAAAATACCAAAGACGCTGGAGCTTGTTTTGCTCTATCTTTGACCTGTGTTGTCACAGTGTTTATAGCCTTGATCCAGTACATCAAAACCCCCAACAAGAACAGGTTTCTTTAGGGCCCTTTATTTACAAGATATTTTCCTCTGTATTTTCTCTCAGGGAACATTGTATTGTAGTGAATAGAAATGTCACTGACTGTGTTTTTATTTCAGTGATATTGTAAAGAAGATTGACCAGTCTGAGTTTGAAGGCTTTGAATATATCAATCCACTTCTGATGTCTGCTGAGGAATGTGTCTGATCACCTGAACTTGCCAGTGGATTTTTGATTTGCTTTTCTGCATGGATGAACAGTTTGCCATTGAAATGTAAACTGATCAAATGTTACCATTGTCGTCTACTATGAACTGTTAATTAACTTGCTGAAAACTTTTATTGGGCTACAAAAAAAAAATCTGAAATGTTGAAGCAGATGCTGTCAAAACTGAACTTCAGTACCAAGGCAACAATTTGCCTATAGGCTGCCTAATATGAAGTAGTGGATATTGCCAGCTATTCTGCTTGAAATGTAATGCAGTGCAATGTTAGAGGAGTCCTGTTAAGCTGTTTCTGCCCCATGCTGCATAATGTGGCATGGGAATTCAAGGACCAAAAGGACACTTGTGGGCCAGGCAAAAATGGGTAGAAGTGTTAGCTTAACAGATTGCATGTATGTTCATATACATGGATTTAGGGAATGTTGGGAAAGCTGCAGAATTGTGCATGTTTGTGTCATCCTCTCTCTGCTTGGGTTCAGTGTTACATGTAACGGCTGCCAATTTGAATTGAAAACAAAAATATGTTTTCAAGATGAGTTTGAGAACCCTGCTTAAACCTCATCTTTAGTCTGAGTTTAGGAGTGTGCCTGACTTGGTGATATCTTGACATGTGATGCTGAAACCAGATAGAAAGTAGTATGGGAATTCACAGAGTACCCAAATCTTAATTCAGGAGTAAATTTAGGTTCAGGTCACAACTCTTTTTCCTGTTGGTAGTATCCAGAATAGCAGTTGTGGAATTTATACTGAGTAAGCCACCTTTTCCATCCCCTCCTTACTGATACTGATGAATTGGAATGTGTTACAAGGGTTGGCTGCAATGGTGCCCTAACACTCATGAGCAGGTTTGGGGAGAGCTTAAGAAGGGAGAGAAGGTGGCTTTTTTCAGTAGAGCTTCTGCAGATGTCACACACTGGATGCCACTTCAGCAAAAGCAGCCAAATGAGGGCCACAGTCCATTTCCCATGGAAAGCCCTATTGATCTTGGTGGGTCTTTATACTAGGGAAACACGCATAGCATTCCCTGTTGTTTCTGAAGCCAGTACATGTCCTCTGTATGTGTTTTTAGGTATCTCAAACTTGATGAAACATTCCCTTGGTAGGGCACCCAAGGGGTAGACCCAAAGAAAGTTAGTGCTTACTTCGCAATGTGGCTCATGGTTCTATCTCTAAAGTGGAAATTGCTCTCAAGTAGTAAACTTTAAAACTACTTTTCATTATTAACTAAAATCTTTTGCTATATAAATGAGTGCCTTCCTGAGCCAGTCCTTTGAGAAAGGGCTAAAGAGTGATGTGTCAGTTTAAATATAAAGAACTTAGGATGTTAGATATTTTAAAGAAAGAAAAACAAAGAAAAACTGTTTAGCACAAATAGGCAGCTAATATTCACAAATAAGACCTCATGCTGTTTTTTCTTCATAATGTTGTAGCTCCTGTTCAGGTAGGTCAGAATAACCTCTGCAATAGATTTAAACAGGTTCGATTGTCTCACTGTTGTAAAATTTGAAAACTCTTCTACTTTATCCTGTATATTCCAAATTTATTTAATAATCTGATTAGGAGTGTATGACTGACACTTATTAGTCCTTTCATGATCTTACATATTTAGCTAAAATGATGATTGCCAAAATATTCTTAATGAACTCACTTATATTCCATAGTGCAAGAATTTAAAAAAAATTCAAATCAGTTAGATAGTTGAAGATGCACACGCTAAGGATTATCAGTACAACTGCACTTTGACAGTCAAGAAGCTGTCTGGATATATCAGTTCAAAAACAAATATTTTTGTTTGATTTTAAAATGATTAGAAAGAGAAGGAATTTCAACTATTTTAACAACTTAGAATATTTAATTCAAAATTGCTGAATTTTAGTATGAATGGCCTTCACTGAATATTAGCCCTAAACCCAACTCTTCATAGTTGGCCTTCAAGGATAACTTCTTTCTTTCGTTCCTTTGTCCATATAAAATCTTTAGTACATTTGCACATTAAGGCAGCATTTCCTATTGATGAAATATGAATTGTCTTGATTTTACTTTTCAATGTACTGATGCGTTCTAGATGAGTTAATTCACCCTGGTACTTGCCCTTAATTATTGAGCTAGCTCATGACAGTTTCAGAATACTTAAAAAAACACTAATTGTGCTGTTTTGGACCTAAATGTTTTACTTTTAATTTTTTTTCTCTTCATTTTTATTTATTTTTATTATTTAGTGCTTAGCTCCTTTTCTTTTTGTAAAATATTCTAAATTACACTACTAACACTGGCTTCACTTTATAAGCTGCATGGTACAAAATGGCTATATATCAGAGGTACATTTTGGATTCATTCCACTGTAGAGAGAGTTAAATTCTTGCACTCAAGAATTTTTGCTTCCAAGCACAAAAGCAATTAATTTACAGGAGTGTTACAGTGTACTTTTTTCCTAAATGTGTAATATATATATATTTCATGTCCTTATGTCATCTTTATCAAATATTTGAATGAGAAAATCTCATTTTTCAATTTTTAATATTGTTTCAAAGAAGTGCCATGGTATTAATTTTTTTAAATTTTGTGAAATGTGTAGAGGCTGTCTTAAAGTACTGAACATGGATGACAGTCTTGTACAGCTTAATGCAGCATGATGTTTGAGGGATTAACCTTCTTTTAGTACAAAAATTGAACTGATGGGTGCTTCACCTTATCAATTGTATGTGTATGTGTATTTTCTTCATTTTGCAATCTTGGATATTATACTGTGTAATCATCTCCTGTATTTCTCCACAACTTTTTTTTACCTTCCATTATAAAATAAAACACAGCAGGGCTTTTTATTTAACTCCTGTGTTACACTCTTCTGTACTCTTGGCAAGTATGAGATCTTTATTTCCTTGCTTTTCCTACAGTCACTGTTGGTGAGTTACTGGAATATTTGACCTGTTGACACAGAATTAGATCTTCACCAAAGATGAACTCCAAAATTCTGGTCCGCCGTATCTGTTCAGGAGAGAGCATGAGTTAGGGAGGCTGAGTGTTTACATCATAGGAACAGATTCTGCTTGTTCCAAACTATTTTTGCAGGAAAGTGAAATGCAAAGAGTACATGATTTCAGATGTTTCTGGGGAGATGCAGCTGCTAAGACTGTAAGGGCAGTACACAGAACACAAGTTACTAGCAAGTTGTCTGCACCCCACTCAGTGCAATGTTATGCCATGTTTTAAGGAATGCTTTCCATTTACTGGTAACTTTGCTGGGAAATTAGGAACATTGCAAATAGTTATAAAGTTGCTGTAACTTTATAATGAGCCTAATATTGCATCTTTGTGACAGGGTTAATCAAAATTACGTTAACACTTAAATGGGAAAAATATTTTTCTTTCTAATATACATAAGCTTGATGGATCTGTTCAGTTCTCCAACCATAGTCCATTTTGCATATTGCACATATGATTTTGAGTTAAATGTTTTTAATGTTGAATGTTTTTCCTCAAGTGTTAACATGATTTAGACTAACCCTGTAATATCCAAGCAAACTAGGACAGTATTTATCCTTATGCAGGTGGGGTACAGTTTGTGGCAGTTGCCCTTGTGTCGCCACACCCAGCAATCCATTGTTGGGAGATTTTCTGGACCATAATGTATGCAACACAGGAGGCAAGGAGGCATTGCTTAACAATCCTGTCCCTCCCTGATTTGAGGACGATGCTGCAACCCAGAGAGTACAACTGCTCGATCTTTCACAAGGCTGTCAACAGAGATATATTTGCTTTAAATCAGTGATTTTCAATCAGTGTGCCATGGCGCACTGGTGTGCCACAGATAGTCCTCAGATGTGCCGTGGGGATTTGGAGATCGACATTCATTAATAGGAAAATTGGGGGATTTGAACAGTCTGGTGTGTAAAAACAATTGATGGTGTTCCTTAACAATTTCAGTGCCTTGTTAAGTGTGCCATGAGATGAAAAAGGTTGAAAATCACTGCTTTAAACATAGGTTTCACTTATTTATGCTTTTCTGCAGATAAGATGTGTATTATTCATATAGTAAGTCATAGGTAACTCATCTGATGTGCTTTATAGGCAGGGTTATGCAAAATAACCATGCTAGGTCTCCTTCATAGAGAGGTGCTTCTGTCATTCCAATTCTACATGGTTTGGAGCAACAGGACTTCTTCAGAGCTCTAGATCTGAACTTTTTCATTGTGCCAAAAGGCAGATTCAGCCATTGGTCTAGAGATACCTGGTATCTAACTCTGATTTGAGAAGCTTCTGTTTTGTCCATGGTGGAGAGTTAGAATTTGTCACAAACAAGACCAGAACTTCTGAGTTTCTCTTTATTCCTCAGCTAGTGTTTGAGGAACAGTCTGACATCTCAACCAATATGCTGCTGGGATCCATCTGTATTCATGACAAGCATCAGATGCTCACATCTACCTTTCTACTTTTTCATGGCCCAATCTATAGTCTAGCACAAAAAAGAATGTATTCTCCAAGAGCTGTAACAGTTTTCTTGTGTGGAAGGGTATGGTGTACAAACTCTAAACCCATCAATTCAAAGCATGACCAGTTAGCATTGCATCACTGACTGTTGCAAATGTTTTCATCTTGTGTTATTCATAAATGGGTACTTAAGTACAGAAGACCTATAAGAATGGGGAGAGAGATCTTTCAGAAGCCAAGTTGTTTCAGACAAAAATAATAATTAATGTATATGTTATAAATCCAGTTGAGTGTTCTAGTGCAGTAATGGATAAAAACCAATACGATGTAGGAATCCTGTAACTATGTCCTTTATTGCAGTCTCTCAATTTTGTACAGTTGTTTCTTGGTAACCAGAGATGCTAATAATAGCTCAAATGCAGATACAGTGGTGCCTCACATAAAGAGCGTAATTCATTCCAGAGGCATGCTCTTTAAGTGAAACGCTCTTTATGTGAAGCAGATTTTTCCATAGGAAATAATGGAAACTCAGACAATTGGTTCCAGAATCCCCAAAATATTCATATAAAAATATAAACTGGATGTAAAAATGATGACAAAACCCTGGAATTGAATTCAAAACATGCATTCGATGTGCATGAGCCTATGAAGTCTACTTAGGCTGCAATCCTAAAGAGACTTTCCTGGGAGTAAGCCCCATTTAACACAATAAGCCTTACTTCTGAGTAGACATAGTTAGGAGACTGCAATCAAAGACACAAAGACACTTCTGGGCTGCTTCTGGAGGTTCAAGGTGGTCATGGAGGCACTTGGGGGCAATTAGGGGCAGCTGCCACTGGCACCCCCAGGCAACTTGGGGGCAGTTAGAGGCAGCAGCATAGCACATAATTAGTTTGTTCCTGCAAAATATGAAGGTCACTCACTTGGCTTATTTTAAAAGGGTGTTGGACACAGTTCTATTTTGGGTTCTACTGTGATGTCTTCTCCAATTCTGATAATTCTCCAATACCAGTTGCGTACAAGAGAGAGAAGTATGGCTTCCTCTTCTGCTTCTGGACTTTCCAAAAGCAGCTGATGAGCTTCTGGGGAAACAGGATGCTGGCGAAGGCTTTTCTTATGTTCTTCTAACCTCTATGATTCATTTGACCTGCTGCATGACACTTTAACTGCTTTGTGAACCACTTTTGCATTGAAAAGTCAGATGCAAATTTCTTTACTAATAACCTAGAGTTTATTGAGAAGCAGAAGAAAGGGCATAAGTGATCCTGGAAGCTGATATCCAAGGGGCAGAATGATGCAGCAAAGCACTTCTTAAATCCAATGCAAACCCACACTACAAGGAGAAACGTTTGGGAAGCCCAGTGTAAATGTGATAGGTGTGAGTTAATATCATAGTTTCTCAAAGTTCTACAAAATTTACCTAAGATTAAAATCAGAAGGAAATATTTTATTTACTCGAATCTAGTGCTCACCTTTTCCAGCCAAATTCAGTCCCCAAAATCTGGGTGAACATTAGATTCGAGTATTAATTAATTTGAGTAAATACAGTATTTTGATTAAGTATAAGGTGTGCATTAGATTTAATGGGGCATTAGATTTGGGTAGATATGGGATAATCTGTGCCGGTTGCTGACTTCTAGATGGAATAAAATCAGATTTACTTCAAGGTATCATTACCTTGAGGTATTAGGTATCAAATACAAGGTATCATTTTCATTTCATTTCTTTTCAAGGTATCCAAGGTTTCATTTTATCTAAGGCAGTGTTTCTCAACCAATGGTTTGGGCACAACTTGTGGTACTTGAGGTGGTGCCTGGTGGTACATGCAGGACTCTTGGTTCTAAAAATGGTGAAACACTGGTCTAAGGTAAACCTAGTGTACACATGTTCCTGGGAATCAGCTCCACGGGATACTTACCCCCAAATCCAGAGTAACTACAGGAGCACGTAAGAGACTTTACGTGCACCCATAGTTACTGCACCACCTAGTGAAAACCTATGGGAAATTCATATTGGAATCCAAAGTAAGTTGTTCTTACACCGGAGCAAGGAGTCCCTGTAGTTACTCTGGATTTTGCCCTAGGACTTACTTCTAAGAAGGCATACAAATAATAACGCTTTTAGTGTTAAAATTCTGGAAATAGAAACAGGCAAACCCTGGTAAATATAAGTAATCCATGTATGAAGTAGCTGAGAGATGTTCACAAGTGAGAGTGATAAATTTGAAATAATTCATAAAACAATGTGATTAAATTCTGTGTACATTTTATCAGTCCTGAGAAGCAGGCTTAGGGGGTGTGCTAACCAGCTTGTTAAGAAAAGTTTTACATTTCTATACAACACTAGTCAACACCTTTCTTTAACATGAAGTAATTTTGAATAGCAATTTTCACTTGTGCATTAGAATTGCAGATCAGTTGTCTCACTCCTTTTGCATGTGGGTGAGAGAGACATCACCTATCAGAAACCACATTAAAAGATGTGAGAGGTGAGCTAAAAAGAGATGTATAAAATGCCTTGTGGGGTTTTTTTACTGCGAAAGGAGCTCTTTTAACTTTTTTTAAAAATCATGTAGAAGAGAAGAGATCATCTGATCTCTCAGGTTTTGCTTTGCTGGAGACTAGCTGGGTTTGAATGGAGGTTGAACCATGTGTGCAGTTTTCAGTCTGTATGTACGTCATCAGATTTTTTTTCTGCTTGTTCCCAGTCTTGAATGTCTATGATGTAAATGTACCTTACTATAAGTATAATAATTCACACCTCATATAAGCACACCTCATTACAATATATAGAGTTTTCAACATATAGCTATCTTGTAAATACCTGCTAATTTTAAATGCGTTGTCATTGTTTGGGGCAGATGATGTGGTCTGGAAGATGAGCTGTTGTCCTTCCCGAAGAAGCCCTAAGCAGGATCAGCCTGTTTTCTTGCCTTGGGAGAGAAGGATAGACTTTGTGAAGGCACAGCCAGAGAGTGTGAAATGTGTGGTATGTGGAGGAGTCGGCTACAGGCTGGCACATCCTGGGCTGCAGCCACTGCAAAGGTGGTGACCAGACATGG
Organism: Cryptoblepharus egeriae; assembly: GCA_030015325.1. Classification (NCBI taxonomy): domain Eukaryota; kingdom Metazoa; phylum Chordata; class Lepidosauria; order Squamata; family Scincidae; genus Cryptoblepharus; species Cryptoblepharus egeriae. The sequence continues at coordinate 88,486,755 of JAREYC010000006.1, forward strand.
ATGGAAACATCTGATGAACTTGAGAGTTCTGTGACTTCCTCTTGTAGATCAAAAACTTGTAATGACCCCATTTGAAAAAAATGTAGTTTATGGATAGCCTGGCTATGAAAACCTCCTTGAGTTCTATATAAAATCATTGTGTATATATTCTTGTAAAAACACAGAAGTAAAAAGTTTACCAAATCAAATCTCTGAATCAAAACATTAGAATAAAACCATTTTTTAAAAAGCACAAGAGCAGATTTAAACACAAAACAGCTTTAACATAAGGTTAAAGCTTCCAGAATGGTTCCAGAAGGCAGGGTGAGTTGCTGTCCTTAGCCCTGCTCCAGCCAACCTAGCAGTTCAAAAGCATGTAAGTGCAAGTAGATAAATAGGTACCACCTCGGTGAAAGGTTACAGCGTTCTGTGCGCCTCGGTGTATAGTCATGCTGGCCCCATGACCACGGAAGTGTCTTTGGACAACACTGGCTCTAAAGACTTAGAAACAGAGATGAGCACCGCACCCTGGAGTCGGACACAACTGGCAGTTAACCTGCAGGGGACCTTAACCTTTTACCTTTTTAACAAAAGAGTAGCAACAGGAATGAAAAAGTAAGTTTCTAGGCAATTCCTCTCTCTTCAAAAGCCAAGTTTTAAAATGCACTGGAAACCACGTCACCAATGGGGCAGTTCTCAAGTCTTCTGGTAACTGATTCCAGAGAGAGGATAGGAATCCTAACCTAGGACAGGATAGGAAAACTAATCCTGCCACAACCCTCCCCCAGGAGTGGTGCAGAAGTTTCTTGTAACACTTTTGTGACACCCCCAAGCACAGGACTTGTACCAGTCTTAGGCTGGCCTAAATGGATGTTAGGATTGCATTGGCTCCACAACATTTCTTTGCCATAACACCCTGCACTTTATCTTCATCCCCTAGACTTCAACTGGCAGCAATATCTTACACAGGGCTCTACTGGATGTGCATGATTATGTGGGGGTGAGTGGTTGGCAGTCCTTGAAATATCGTGGTCCTGTGCCATATAGAGCTTTAAGGATCATCACCAACACCTTGCATTGGGCCTGAAAAGGAATGACATCTGGTGCAGCAGTCAGAAAAGTAAGGCAGAGCAGGCTGAGCCAGGCTGACTAACCCATCTGCTGCACTCTGCACTTCTGGCTTCCAAAGGGTAGTCCCACATAGAGTGCGTTACTGTATTCTAAGTGCAATGTCACCAGGGCATGGACCACTGTTGCCAGATGTAACCAATTCAAGGTAGCCATACCAGCTGAAGCCTCCCCAGTTGCCCCCAGCGTCTGGAGACAACTATGGATCCAGGCATATCGATCCAGGATCTTGGGCTATGAACCTGCTTTTTCAGTGCTACCAATCATAGCTAAAAAATGTATATCTACTACATGCAGGACTGAGATCCAATCTAGCACCTGAAAAGTAGCCTTTCAGATCCGGAGGATTTCTCTAAGTTGTATGCCAAGTTAACATAGAAATTTAAATTGCAGTCATTATAAAAATACATGTTGCAAGTACCCAGTTTACTTGAATATAACACCTTTTCATCCAAATTTAGAGCACAATCCTAACCATGTCTACTCAAAAGTAAGCTTCATTGTGTTCAAAGGGTCTTACTCTCAGGAAAGTGTCTTTAGAATTGCAGCCTACGAGCACAATCCTATCCTCGTCTGCTCAAAAGTAAGCTTCATTGTGTTCAAAGGGTCTTACTCTCAGGAAAGTGTCTTTAAGAAAGCAGCCTTATAGTGAAATCCAGAGTAACTACAGGGAGTCCTTGCTCCGGAGTAAGAACAAGTTACTCTGAATTGCAATATGAATTTCCCATAGGTTTTCAGTAGGTGGTGCAGTAACTATGGGTGCATGTAGTGTCTCTTATGTGCTCCTTAGTTACTCTGGATTGTGCCCTTAGTCTCCAAAATTGAGGTGTGCATTAGATTTGATGGTGCATTAGATATGAGTAAATACAGGTATGTTTATTAAAAGTATAGGTTGGTATTTACAGTTTACTTTATTGGGATTAAAATGTAACATAAACCACTGTTGTATAAAGTAGTGCAATTAGGTAAAAATCATAACATAAATCCATTGTCATTTTATTATCATATAACTCATGATTATATGCAGTAAAATTAAATTTTGTACCTGCTTTACAGCTGAGCATAACAATCACCAGTAAATTTTTTTTAATTTCAAGCATTTGAAAAAAGGGATGTGCATTAGATTCAAGTAAATGTGGTATTTCTTTCCTATTCTCTCTACCCCTTCCAATTCCTCCTCTAATCCTGCCTTTTCCAAAGCACCCTGATGGAAGTGAAACTGTTCCATGTAAATACTTGCATTCATCCCTTCATTGTCCCTTTATCTCAGTGTCAAAATGTAGATTTCAAGCACTGAGCATACTAATGTACTACGTTTTTCAAAAGTTTAGGGAGGCTTACATTGCAGTAGACAGGAATGTGGGTTTCTGCAACTTCTTGCCTGCTCCTGGCTACCTCTGGATCAAGAAGGGTCAGATGCTCAAATGTGGCTTTTATTAAAAACGTATGCTTATGCATGACACGCATGCAAGTGTTTGCCTTACAACTGAGATGGAAGGTGAGGAAATGCAGAAATCACCTTCATTTACCCCCACCATCATCATGTGAGGTGTTCTTACTGGAGGAAGTTCACTTTATATGGATGTGTGTGTGAGCGAAAAAATGTGTGCGTGGGAAGTGGATAGGTTTAAAAAATAAAGTAGGCAATCAGGGCAAAAGCGAATAGATGAGGCAGTCGCCTTGGGCGATAGACAACTTTGAGCTAGATGCACGATTCACCAGGAAAGTCTGTCTCCCTGGGTTAACTTGTGGCCATTTGCGTTTGCTTCCTCAGGCATGTAAATGTCACAGGCTATTTTCCTTAAACCACAGTGCAGATTTTGGCTAATTAATATAACATTCATTCATTTTTGGGATTTACCATTAACTCGAATCTAACGCTCGCCTTTTCCAGATGAATTTAGTATCCTAAATCAGGGTGCACATTAGATTCGATGATGCATTAGGTTTGAGTAAATACAAGTATTTTTATTATAAGCATAGGTCAGTATTTAGTTTAACAGATTACTATATTGTAATTAAAATGTAACATAAACTCATTGCTGTATAAAGTAGTGCAGTTAGGTAAAAATAATAAGTCCATTGACATTTTATCATTATCATAAATCATTAATACATGCATTAAAATTAAATTTTGTACCTGCTCTGCATCTGTGCATTACAATCGCCAGTAAACATTTTTTTCTCCCAAGCCTTTTAAAATAGGAATGTGCATGAGATTCAGTGGTGCATGAGATTCAATGGTGCATTAGATTTACCTTTCCCATATAAATACGGGTATATCCCACCTTTCCCATTGCACACAAATGCCCAAGGCAGCTTACAAAGTTTTAGTTCCTCCCATCCTGCTGTCCTCACAACAACCCTGTGAATTAGGTGAGGCTAAGAATGAGTCACTGGCTCAAGGTCACCCAGGAAGCTTCAAGACCAAGGAGGGATTTGAACCTGGATCTTCCAGGCTTAGTCCAAACCTTTAACCACCATCCATCATAAGAAGAGTCCCATTCAGCACCCTGTATTTCACAGTGCCCCATCAGATGCTTCAGCGAGCATCCAAACCCTGCATCAGGGTGACAATATCCAATTTTATAATCAAAAACACTGTATAGCCGATGTACAATATATTGTATATTGTACATATTGTATATGTATATGTATCATACATATTGTACATATTGTATATGTATCAAAACATATATTGCAAATTACAAAAAAACAGTATTTTTCTGGGAGAAAACAAAGGTGCCAGTGCTCAGCCTGAGGACTCCAAGGCATATCTACTCAGGAGTAGTCTGGTGGGCTAAAAGGTGCTGGTACTGAGTACCAGTGAGTACCCCGAGAAAAAAGCCCTTACCATCATGGTATGTGACCCGTAATGGAGTATTCCTCCCAAAATCTGTCCAATCCACTATTACAGGCATCTAGCCAGGTTCCATTGCCACATCCTGTGGCAAGTAGTTCCACAGGTTAGTGGGTCAAGGAATATTTACTTTTGTCTGTCCAGAAGCAAGTTGAGGGAAGACAAGAGAAAAAGCAGTAGGAAAGGGATGTGGAAAATGATTCTGATGCAGTGAGGGTTGCCACAGGATTCTGTGGTAAGCAAGGGAAGAACGTGCAGGAGCAGGAAGTCCCAAAGTGGAGTTGCAGGCTTTATCTGGTGTGTAATTAGTCTGTGGAACTCCTTGCTACTGGAGGTGGTGATGACAGCTGCACTAGATTCATTTGAAAGGGGATTTGACACATTGATGGAAGAAAAGCAGTAGTCACCTTCTCCCTCACACAGAGGCATTTCCTGCAGTGCACTGCGCATGGTTCGGGCTGGCCTGTTCCAGCCCAATATGGAGGGATAGTGGATTTCCGCTCCCTCCTTTCTTGAGCTGGGTCCAAAAGAAGTATATTTCCTTGAATGCAGTGGGATTGATTTCCTGGTAAGTCTGTTTAGAAACAGTTCCTGTTTACTCAACAATATAGCCCATCAGTTTTAATAACAATTAGTCTCTGGAACTCATTGCCACAGGATGTGGTGATGACACCTGGCCCAGATACCTTCAATAGTGGATCAGACAAATTTTTGGAGGAAAGGTCAGTCAAGGGTTACAAACGAAGTGTATGGGGAACCTCTTGGTTTTAGAAACAGGGTACTTTTAAAGGCCAGATACAAAGGACACCAGAGCCATGGTGGCATGGGGGGGGGGGGGGCAGGTGAGGCAGAGCCTCCCCACTGGAGTCCTTCAAAAAGTGCTGCCAGCATAGTGGAAAGGCTCTTTATCACCTGCCTCCCCAGCCACAGCATGCCTGTTATGTGCACCCAAATAGTGGGGCTTTTCATATATGAGTAGTCCATGGCACTCCCTGCCACAAGATTAAGTGGCAGCCCCAGGATGAGGTGTCTTGTGCCGCCCTGGTGTCATCTCTGAGGGCCACAGAGAGATGCAGATAACTAGGTGGTCATCTGAACTGATCCCAGGGCCAGGGATAGTCTGCGGAACTCCCTGCCACAGGATGTGGGTCTTGTATCTGATGTGCCCCTGAGGCACCCGGAGGCGCACAGTGAGGCAGAGGGAGACGGATGAGGGGATCTGAGGGGCTTCTTTGTCCTGATCTGAGGGGCCTCTTTGTCCTGATCTGAGGCCATTCCTCTGTGGGAGCCTGAGGGACTCCCTGCCACAGGATGTGGTCTTGTGCGGAGTCCCCTGGGGGCGGAGTGAGGGAGGGAAGTGGGGCAGGAGGCGCCTGCGGGTCCCTCAGCGTGAGGCGAGGCGGGGGCGGTGCGGGGACTGGAGCAGAGGTGACGGGGAGGCTGGGCGTTCCTGGCCGCCTGAGGGCGAGGGCGGGCGAGGGAGGCGACGTCTGAGGGGGAGGCGCAGCCACACGTAGCCAGCCAGGCAGCCGCCTGGGCCCAGACAGTGGGCGGGGCCTGTGGGGCGGAGGGGACGCAGAGCGCGCGCCGCCGGCGAGTTCGTGCCCGCGCGCCGCCGTCTCCTCTCCTGTCCCGTCTCCCCGCCGTCTCCGCAGTGAGGTCACGGGTGGGCGGCGCGTCCCTGTCTCCGGCTCCTCCGCCGCCGCCGCCGCCGCTGCTGGGGACGGGAGAGCCCTCCAGGGAAGCGCGGTAGGGGACGGGGCCTGGGGGGAGGAGGATGGCCGTGACGGGGGGAAGGAGACGGGGGGCAGGAAGGTCAGGGCTGCACGGACTGAGGGCTAAGCAAGGGGGCAAGGGTGCTGGTGGGGGTGGGGCTGTGGGGGAGGGGCAAGGGTGCTGTGGGGGAGGTGAGGGGTCGGGAGGGGTGCTGTGGTGTGGGGGAGGGTGCTGTGGGGGAGGGTGGTGTGGGGGGAGGGGGAAGGGTGCTGTGGGGAGGTGGTGGAGGGACTGCAGAGAGGCAAGAGGGGATGGAGCTGTGGGGGAAGGGAGAAGTTGCTTTGGGGGAGGGTAGAGGGGGAGGGTGCTGTGCAGGGAGGGGGTAGGGTGCTGTGGGGTGAGCTTTTGGAGGGAGTGTGGGGAGAGGCAAGAGGGGATATGGTGTTGTGGGGGAGGGGGAAGTGGCTTTGGGAAGGGTTCTGTGGGGGAGGGTTTGGAGGGACTGTGGGGAGAGGCATGAGGAGAAGGTGGTGTGGGGGAGGGGGAAGAAGGAGCTGTGGGGGAGGCCAGAAGGGAAGGTGCTGTGGGGAAGAGGGGAAGGGGTTTGGGGGCAGGCCATAGTGGAAGGGTGCTGTGGGGGGAGGTGATGGAGGGACTGCAGAGGGAGGTCAGGGGGAAGGTTGCTGATGGGGAGGGGAGAGGTGGAAAACAAGGGGCAGAAGGGAAAGCAGATGAAGGTGCTGTGAGGAGGAGGAATGGATGGTGTGTGATCACTGTGTGTGTAGAAAACTGATGGGGAGGTAAGAGGGGGCAGTAATGGAAGGAAGGGGTGAGGGGAGAGGGGTTGTGGGTGAGAGGAGAAGGGGCTGAGAGGGGCAGGCAACAGTGGTTGTACTGAAAGAGGTGGGGGAAGGGAAAAGAAAAGATTGTGTTTGCCAGAAAAGGGGGGTAATCATTAATGTAGTCTGTGTGGAAAATCGGAGAAGGGGAATGGAAGGGCCAGAAGAGGCTGTGCAAGGAGACAAGAAAGAGGGAAATGACTCCCTATTGGGGGGGAGCAGCTATTACTTTATGTGGTTTCTGGGGGGATCATTGCTTGAGTGATTTAGGGGGAAATAATGAAAGGGGGCGATGTGGGGCAGAGGAGAAAAATTTTTCTGGTGAGTGAGTGGGAGTACTTACTACTTTTTGTGTGTTCAGAAAAGCACACAGAAAAGCACACCCTGTGATTGCCCTGTGATGTGGATTGAGGGATTGTATGGCAGTTCCCCCGACCCACCCCCTCAAAAAAAGAGAGAAGAGGAAAACACATGAAGGAGAAGAAGGAAGACTCCTCTAGATAATATCATGCTCTGGAGGGAGGGAGGAAGTAATGAGGGGATGTGAACATGTTGAGGGCATCCTGTGTCGCAGACTCCCTGCCCACAGGCCTAACCATCCCTGTCATGTCTGTGACTCTCTCTCTCTCTCTCTGCTAGACTTAACCTTCCTCACCCCCTCCCCGCCCCATGGGGGGAGGAGTGTCTGTTAGTCTGATTCAAGAAAGGAAAAGGAGAGGAGTCTGAGGATAAGAAAAGGAAATTCCTCAAACAAGAGGATGATTCAGAAGGGAATTGGTCATAGGACTCTGAATGCCCTTCACAGTGGGACTTCCCCCATTCAGGAGTTGTGTGAGAGAGGAAAGAACATTCATGTATCCACTCATAAGAAGAGTCTCCTTTGGAGCAGGCCAAAGACCCATCTAGTTCAGTTTCCTATATTTCACATAATTTTCTGCATCCCAATCATGTCTCATCTAGGGTGACTATATAGAATGAAGGACAGAGGGCCTGTACCTTTAACTGTTGCACAGAAGAGGAAATTTAGGTAGGTTTAGCTCAATCTAGAAGGGGTTAAAAAGCAACACCTGCTGAAATTCCCTCTTCTATGCAATGGCACTCTGTCCTCCAATCTATATGGTCACCCTTTTCCCATTTCTTCTCCCCCCCCCCCATTAAATTGCACCAAATTTTAAATGCATCAAAGAAAGATTTTTAAATGCAATTTTAAACCCCAGGGGTTTCAATGCAGGTTCCCAATAACCAGGCACTCAAGGGTTACAATGGGCTTGGGGTTTGAGTGCCACAAGTTAAAAGGGAGGCACCTGGTAAAGACCCCCTCAGCTGGCAGAAGATTCAGGTCCCAGCCCTGTTCAGAGTCTTAGTAATTGTGCTTAAAATAGCTATCGCTAGTGCTAGTCTTCATGGTAACATTTCCTACTTTCTCTGTTAATAATATGTGGTTACACTGGATGGTGCTGAGAGGGCATTATAAGGACAGTGGATGGGCAGTGACAAGGTGGGGTGAACAATTAGGAGGTGGGCAGTGTTTTTAGTGGAGTCCCTAGTCTCATCCAGGAGCCAGGATGCTGTAGTGGTTGGGGAGTTGGACTGAGACTTGGAAGATCAGGGTTCAAATTCCGCCCAGGTATGAAGCTTCCTGGGTGACCTTGAGCCAGTCTTTTAGCCTCACCTACCTCACAGGGTTATTGTAAGAATGAAAGGATAAAAAAACTTTGTAAGCCGCCTTGGGCATTTGCTTTGGCATGGGAAAGGCAAGGTATAAATCAATCAATTAAATAAATAAATCCTACTGGGTGTTAGCTACTGGCAACCATGTACTTTACCTTCTAGGCCAGTGGTCTTCAATCCTTTTGGTGTCGTGACCACAAAATATAAATAAAAGAGTAAGGTAAAAGTAGGGGGCAGCCAGTAGCTACAGCCCTGAAGGAATTTTGTGGGCAGCATCCTCCAGAAGTGATTTAGTGCAAGAAAAAATGGGTTAAATTTAGAAAGTCTCATAAATGGATTATGTACAAAAAGAGAACTCTTAATAGTGGGCCCCTACCATGCAGACTTTAGGTATGGCAGTAGACATGGAAGTCTTAGTGTGTGGAATTTGGATACAGATTGTAGACTAGAGTTTGTGAGGTACAGACGCTTGTAGGACGGGGTCTTCAAACGTCCTAGGTTCAAAGAATGATTTGCATCTTTACCTTGCCTATCTGCCATAGAGTTACCTGCATGTTGTGCAAGGTGCTGACTAGGTTCACACAGTGTAATGGCCAAGACTAGTAGACTTCACCATTGTTCTGTCTAGACTGAGAGTGAATTTTAGTACACACCCAGTACACTTCACTGGTTGCGTTCTTTAGAGAAGATTGGCAAACAAGCTTTTAGGAACATTCACTGTATTTGCATCTTGTTGAGAAGCTTGTTTATAGTTATACAGTGTAAGAAAAATAGTTGTAAAGTGAGGTTTGAGAAGGAGCTTGTGAGAGAGATTGTGTGGTATTAGAAATACTGTACAGAGAGGAAATGTGGGTGGGTGTTACTGAAGGTTATATGAGGGCTAGAAAGATTTTTTAGAAGATTAACATCCAAAAGGGTTGGTGGGAAGGGAGGGGAAGGGATAATTCTTTTTAAAAAGTGACCGTATGGAACTGAAAAGTTCAGGTTAACTTGTTTTGAAGTAAAATGTAAGTTGAGATCGTGGGATTTCTTTGGAACGCATCTGGAGACAGAGTATTTGATTGCATTGCAAAAAATTAGTCATGGGGAGGAGCCGAGTTGCATGCTAAGTTTGAAACTTGTGCAGTTCCCATGCTGAGGATGTTTTGTGCCTCCCCCCCCACCTGACCCCATGGCAGTCTGCGCTTTAGAAAAAAAGTACAATAAAAGAATATTGGCAGTGCATACGTTGTAAGGGATGCTACCTGTTTTAAAATATGTTGTGTTGAAAGTGTTCTATGCATTAAAACAACATAGTGGTAGTGATTTTTTTCCTTGCACATTAGGTAGTGAAGGTAGAGAATGGGCTTCCATTTAACCTTAGTTTTGCATTGATTAGAGGAACATTAAACTATCTGAATATGCAATATGAACAATAGCCGTAGAAGTACTGTACTTCATTTACAGTATATCGCAGTAAATATACAGTATAGATGTTCCTTGTTAATCCACTAGGGTTCCATTCCGGAACCTCCCTGGATAGAAAAAAATCTGTGGAAAAATAGATTTAAAGACCAGTTCCAGGTTTTTTTGCCCCTCCATTGCTGATAATGGAATAAGGTAGTGCTTCAGTATCTGTAGGTGTTTGATTCTGGGAATTCCTGCAGATATAAAAAGTGTTAAATAAAAACAAATTTTATATATAAGTGTGTCCCTTTACAATTATTTAAAAACCACTTTTCTTACTGTGGTAGAGAGGCTGTCGGCAATTAGAAATGCAAAGAACCTCTTCCTTTGTCTGGAAAACGGAAGGACTTTGGAAATAATTTTGGAAAATGGAATGCGTAAGCTGAAAAATGGAAAGACTGCATGACGATCTGCAGTGATCATTTGTCAATGACCTGTGTATATACAGTCAAACCTGTGTATAAAAAATTCATGTGTTGGACCTGTATTTATTTGCAAATGGTAGACTATTTAATAAAGACAATTTCAAATGGACTGTTCCATTTGTGAACATACTGGGTAATGAAATAGCCCTACGTAGATATAGTAGTGGCTGGTTATATGGCTAAATATGGAACAAAACCATGATTTTTGAAATAGGGAACAGGACTCTGCCTTGTTTTAAAAACAACACACACACACACACACACACACACACACAAACACACACCAAAATTAGGGGATAATTCAAAATAATTTCTCAATTATTTTATATACTCGAGTATAACACAATCCGAGTATAAGCCGAGGCACCTAATTTTACCACAAAAATCTTGGAAAACTTACTGACCTGAGTATAAACCTAGGGTGAGATATACAGCAGCTACTTCTGTTTTAATAAGGAGAAACAGCCAATGTGGAGAGCCATCATGCTCCTACATACAGGGAGGAGAGTGATTAATCTGCTGACTTGGTTTTTTTTTAAAAGGAAGCAGCCTTTCCTGCTTTTAAAAAAGGCTGACCCAAGCTGAGCAGCTTGTGCAGAAATCAACTTCTTTGCCCATCTTATGGCAAGTATAAGCCGAGGGGGGCTTTTCAGCATAAAAAATGTGCTGAAAAACTAGGCCTATACTTGAGTATATAGGGTATTCATTTTGAATTATCCCTTAATTTTTGTGAGCAGTGTATATGCGTATATGTGTCTGTGCAGCAAAGTTGGAGAATTTTGAAGCTGTTGATGACAAGGAGAGGAAACATAATTTCTGAGAAAGGGAGAAGTACTGAATGGGATGTGTCACTGAAAAATAAACAGGGTCACTTTGTAGCTGCATTTAAGCTTTAAATGAATCTTGGGTGATTTGATCATAGATATCTTGCAACGTGTATTTTTGGGGGGCGGGGGAAGGTGTAATACCCTTAGACTGTCTGGTTAATGGTGTCTGTCAGTAACTTCCAGAGTATTCTATGAAGATAAAATGTCTGTTCACTCAAACTTATATCCTCATGGGGCAAATAGAGAATTTTAAGGTCAATAAAAGTTATTGTCCTTAAAATCTGTGGTGTATGTCCTTTTAAAAAAAAAATCTAATTTGATAATGTTTCTTCAGCATGTATGTTGTTAATGTGAAGCCGTTTGACCATTTCAATACATTTTTGGCTGTAGAAAACCTTAATACTATTTGTTTTTTCTCCTTATCCAGATTCTGTGGAGGTATGAACAGAGATGAACATTACTAGTCCAAGAAGTTAATTTTGCTGACAACCAGGATCTTGTTGCATTATTAAATCTGAAGGTTGGAGTACTGGCATTCACCCTTACAGAAACAATTGCAACCAGCAATCTGGAATATCTTCTGATTTAAGATACATTGGTGAATTACCATCAGTAGTATTGAATTCTGAATACTTGGTTGCACAATAAATAAAAAAAACCAGAGCTTTGCCTGGAAATAAAAAAGGATTTACTACAAATGTGCCTGTGACAAACATCAGAAGTACAACTTTAAAATAAGCTTGCTGTGGGCTACAAGAATATAAAAAAATTGTTTTGTTGCTTAAAGAGTTTGTGTGCTTGTAAAAATGAAAACCTTGAAAACTAGACTTTGTACTGAATTACAGTTTTCTAAATCAATGGATCATTTTCAAAACCATTGACTTAAGGAGTTAAGCAAAAAATTTTGTATGCACTCTGAATTGTACATTTTATATTCTTAAACTAGGATTTTTTTAAATATGACAGGATTTTTTAGGTAATTCTCTGCTAAATACAAAGTATTAAAAATAGTAGTGTCTTGTAAATGATAATTGAAATGAAAGCAGTCACACTGGTTGTGCACTGTATAATTGAGATTAGTAGAAATTAAGATTTGAAAGCACTACCCACAAGCTTATTTCTGATTTGTCTTCTAAATTGACCATGGAAGTCAATTCACTGACAAATCTCCCGCTGAGACGCCAGGCAAAGCAAAAGGGTCCTGTGATGCTAGAAGATGGTGACCCTCCAGCCAAAAAAGCAATGACAGACACATTTGTGAAGGATAAAGTACAAACTGTGGTAAACAAATTAACAATAAAGAAAGAAAACATGGATGAGTGTGAAGAAGACAAAGAGGAAGATGCCAAACCGAATGTTGCTGTGACATCTGACCCTTTGAACCTGAATCCTGGGTTAAAACATACACTGGCACAGTTCCACTTAAGCAGCCAAAGTTCACTTGGTGGACCAGCAGCGTTTTCTGCTCGCCATTCTCAAGAAAGTACATCTACAGTCTTTGTACCTCTTCCGTCTCCTCAGATTCTTCCTGGTCCACTGCTTGTCCCTTCAGATAGCTCTACAGAGCTGACTCAGACTTTATTGGAAGGAGAGTCTATATCATGTTTTAAAGTTGGAGGGGAAAAGAGACTTTGTCTCCCTCAAGTCTTAAATTCTGTACTCCGTGACTTTTCTCTACAACAAATTAACACAGTATGTGATGAACTTTACATTTATTGCTCTAGGTGCACTTCTGACCAGCTTCATATTTTAAAAGTTTTGGGAATCCTTCCTTTCAATGCTCCATCATGTGGTCTGATCACACTGACTGATGCCCAGAGACTCTGCAATGCATTGCTGCGCCCTCGCACTTTTCCTCAAAATGGCAGCCTCCTTCATGCTAAAAACTCACTGGCCCAACTAAAAGAGACTGGCAGTGCCTTTGAGGTAGAGCATGAATGTTTGGGGAAATGCCAGGGATTATTTGCTCCACAGTTTTATCTTCAGCCAGATTCTCCTTGTATCCAGTGTTCAGAGTGCTATGGGATGTTCTCACCACAGACATTTGTTATGCATTCACATCGATCTCCTGACAAGAGGACATGTCACTGGGGCTTTGATTCAGCCAAGTGGCACTGCTATCTTCATATTAACCAAAAATATTTAGGAACTCCAGAAGAAAGAGATTTGAAGCATCTCCTGGAAGAGATGAAAGAGAAATTTAACATGAAAAATCAGAAAATATCCCAGAAAGTAAGTTTTTTAAATGCATGTAAAATACCGTATTTGAGATGTCATGTCATATGCTTTTCATAAATGTGAATCTGTTCCTTTGAAGTTCTTCATAAGTTTGCTGTTAGCTGGAGGTGTCACCTTGCAGCAAACAAAATTGAAAAATAACATCTTACTGCTAGATTAGGGCCAAAAGTCATCAAATTTAGAATTTTACTTTTTGTTTCTGAATTGATGTGCCTATGGCATTCCAGCTAACCCTGATCACTTGATTACAGTTAACATTGATGGCTTATATCCAAGAGAATGCCTGTTTTATTTTGTTTCATTTATTATAATAGAAAGAGCACAAACCAAAGATCAGTTGCAGGCCCGTTGTGTTGGCCCAGAGTGTTGTGAATGTGCCATAAAATATATACACAACTATTTGAGAACCAGCGAGGCTGGCTCCAGCTCTTGGAGGATGGATTTGGCCCAGGAGGGAATAGTTTTGCTCCAACTCAGATAGGCCAGCTCAGAGGGTAGGACAGAGTGGTGGGAGGATTTAACAAAGCAGGGATGTGGCATTTAGGGGCAGGAGAAACTGGAACAGAAAGTGGATTGGGAAAGGGTGGTATCAGCTGTAGCAACCCATGCTAAGTATTAACCACATGCTAAATATTAATCCATCCAAGCATTTTTAACTACACTACTTGGATCTGCATCAGCAATTTCACTTTCATAAGGATGACTGTGGTGTCATTCCAGGGTAAGGGCTAAAATACAGTGGCACCTCACGTAAAGTATGTTTCAGAAACAAAAATTTCTCTAGGATTCTGCTTTACGTAACAAACTGTGCTTCATGTAAAGAACACATTCGTTGGTAGTTGGGGCAGATGCGCTGGCTGGCAGCCTGTTTAAAAAGCGTCAGGGCTGCCTAGCACACCTGCCCATAGTGAAAGCTACACTTCCATGCTGTTCCTCCTGTGGCCAGGTGTCCTCTAGGCAGAGGGAGAGAAGAGCTGTGGAGAAGAGGGAAGCAGCTTAGGGCTAGCCAGAAGGGACCAGGGGAGAGAGAGGCTCAGGATGGAGAGAAGGAGAAAGTGGGGAGACACTTTGAAGGTGTCTTGGATTGCAGCCTCCTAACCATGTCTACCCAGAAGTAAGTCCCATTGTGTTAAATGGTGCTTACTCCCAGGAAAGTGTCTTTAGGACTGCAGCCTAAGTAGACTTCATAGGATAATGCACTTTGAATGCATGTTTTGAATTTAATTCCAGTGTTTTGTCATCATTTTTACATCCAGTTAATATTTTTATATGACTATTTTTGGGGTTGTGGAACCAATCGTCTGAGTTTCCATTATTTCCTATGGGAAAATCCGCTTCACGTAAAGAAGGTTTCACGTAACAAACATGCCTCCAGAACAAATTAAATTTGTTATGTGAGGCATCACTGTATCCCCATACCATTAACTGCCCTCAAGCCATCTCCTGCATTTAGTGTGCTGGATATGGTGAAAGCCAGTTGGGATTTGGCTGTTGAATTTAACAATTGGTAGGCCTTGTGCAAAGTGCTGGTAAACATAAGGACACAGCTCTGTCCACAGTGTATGAGACAGAAAAGAGAGAGGGGCAAAAGTGAATGAAATGTCTCAATCATATTGAGTGTTCAGACAAAGAGGTCTTAGGGCAATTAGGCTGCAATCCTAATGTCCATTTAGGCTGGCCTGAATGGCATAAATCCTGGCATAAGTCTTCTGCTGACCTGGGGGTGTCACATACACTTCTGCCCTACTCCTGGCGGGAAGGGGTTAAGCACGTGCACAGACATATGCTGACTTTCCCACAACATTATAGAAAGATAGGCCTGATGAGTTAGGCCAGCCTAAATTTCTTAGGATTGCACCCTTAATTCCATGACTAAGGAAATAATCACATGGAAGAGAATTCCACTGATAAGGCATTGCTAAAAAAAAATTGATAAAAAAGATAGAAACCATTGCTCTTTGCATTATTCTAGTACTTTGCTTTTACAGTGGAAGACAAGGAGGAAATTTATGATACCTTTGATGTGTTATGGTATTATGAAGCATAGGGTGTTAATTAAATACTTTCACCTCGCAGATCAGCATCACCACTAATTTTAATGGTACAGAAAACACGTCTGCTTTTTCTAATTAGAGAACTGTTCTTTGTTCTTAAAAACCCTTCTTTGTCCCCATCCCCAAGAACACCTTGTATATATTCTAAAATTTCAGAGTTAGAGGGTACAATCCTAACCAATTTAAGCTGGCACAACTCACCTGTCTCTCTGTTCCTATGGTGGTATGTGGAGGCCACACATATCTGTACACTGGCTTAACCCCTCCATGAGCGGAGCAGAAGTGCCTTATAGCACTTTTGTGACACCCCAAGGCCAGCACAGGACTTGTGCCGAGACTTATGCTGGCTTAATTGGGGCTTAGGGTTGCAGCCTGAGGCTGCAATCTTAGGCACACTTACCTGGGAGTAAGCATCACTGAATACAATGGAAGGTATATCCAAATAGGCGTATCTTGAATTCTACTTCTTGAAAATAGCTATACCATTCACTCACTTTTCACTCATTTTGACAATGACTGCATCATCATGCTTTTGAAACTGCACACCTGCAGTATCTGAACTACACAACTTGTTATTGAAAAGTAGAGATTAGCTTAGCTTTTCACAACCTTTTCCATTTAGAAGACAGTATTTTCTTTCTAAATTGAAAAACCTAAAGTAAAGGGTTATAGTCCCCTCCTTAGAGATATGGATATTAAGTAGAGATGATAGTTCACAAGGCATTACAAATAAAATTATGTTCTTTTGATGAACCCAATTGATGTTCATGAAAGACTAGTAAGTTCAACTTATTCAAATCTCTTTTTTCTGTGCTGTCTTTTCACTGGATGTGTGTTGTTATAATAAGACAAGAAGTAAAGCTCATATAGGCTCATACTAGAGGAGCTGACTTGGATTGACTGTTGACTTGAGGTAATATACAGTGGCGCCTTCACATAACAAACGCCACATGTAAAATATGTTCCACGTAACAAACAAATTTCTATAGGATTCTGCTTCACTTAATAAACTGTTCTTCATGTAACAAACACTCGTTGGCAGTTGGGACAGATGCGCTGACCGGCAGCCCTTTTAAAATGCGCACCTGCCCACAGTGAAAGCAACACTTCCACACTGTTCCTCCTTCTAGAATCAATCGTCTGAGTTTCCATTATTTCCTATGGGAAAATCAGCTTCATGTAAAGAAAGTTTCACGTAACAAACATGCCTCCGGAATGAATTAAATGTGTTACAGTAGGCGCTACTGTACCTCTAAACTAAAGTGTTAAACCATAGATCATTTATTTGGGAACACTAGGTCAGGGGGTCTCCAAACCCTGGCCTTAGGATCAGAGCTCCCCTCTCTTGAGCAAACCCTGGAATCCTCCAGAGGCAAGAGGACGTCAGCTCCCTACACTTTGGGAGGGTATTTTGTAGAGGCTGTTGTAGAGGCTGCTCACACCGCTTCTCTCTGTGTATGAAAGTGCTTATGAAGTGGTTTGAAGATCATCACCTCTCAGCATGTTAGAAAGTGTTTATCAGCTGATTTGAATTCATTCATTCACACCATTGGTGTAACAAGGGTGTAATGCGGGGTGCAAAATGCATGGGCACCTTGCAGGCACCTCCCAAAGCGCTACTGCCACAGCCGCCCCTGGAGAATAGGAATTCTGGTGGTAATTTTAAACTTGTGTGCGCCGCTCTGAGATTTCCTAGAACAGGAAGGAAGTGAGGCAAGTGCAGGAGAAAGTTCCCCTGTCTTGTAGCCAGAGTGTGCCCAGTGGTCTGAGCAGCAGCAGCAGTCTGAGCAGCAGCAGTCTGCAGTGCCGTGCTTCGTCGCTGCCAGGCTGCTCTTCCAGTCTCGCTCCTCCGGGAGCCGTGATTGCCAGCTGCCCGCAGCCCAGCCAGCCCTGCAGCGCAGCCTCCGCTCCTCCGGGAGCTGCTGCCCACCTCACCTGCCGCTAGCCTATCCAGCCCTACCTGCCCCTATAACCCACCCTTCCCTCCATGCTTCTAGCCCTCCTTCTCCCAAAAGTGTGTGTATATTAGTGCTAAAGTCTGTCTGCTCCTTTGCAGAGACTTTCCTGCTATAAGCAGGTGGATGGAGTAGATGCCCTAATGGAGTACCTTCCAACTCTGTGCTTGGTGAAAAAGTCTGCACCTGTTTCTTTGATTGCAAACATTAGTGCTAAAGTCTGGTCTTTTGCAGAGTCTTTCCTGCTACAAGCAGGGGGTTGGACTAGATGACCTAATGGAGTCCCTTCCAACTGTTTTGATAGGTGCAAAATTTCAGTCCTTGCTATGGGTGCCATTTTACCTAGGTACACCTCTGATTCACATGTTCCATTTCTAATATGGTATATTCATTTATGTAAATTTGTTGAAATATGAAATGTAAATAAATTCTTTTTTTTTTTTTGCCTGACCCTCAATACAATTTCAGAGAGATGAGGTTGCCCTCCTTCCAAAAAGTTTAGAGACCCTTTTCTGGGTAAACAATTCGGGAAGAAACTGAGCTTGTTATAGTAGCTCAGACTGTTTATTAAATATATAAAGTTCAATCCTGTTTATATACTGAATAAATCAATGAATTAGTAAAAAAGCAGGCCTCCGTCAGTCTTGAGAGACTATGGTATCGTGCTTGGCGCTGCATACGCTGCATGCAAAGCACGAAAGCCTGGGTTAGATTGTTATGGAGGATAGGCTGTTACCCAAGCAGAAAATCCCTCCTCTCCATGCCACTGCATTTGTCCAATGGAAAGGCAGAGCCAATATGATTGGATCCAGCTGGCATCGCAGAGCTGGGCTAAGGACAGGAGCTCACCCTGTCTTGTGGGGCCGACCCGGGTCTCGAACCCTGGCCTGCTGGTTAACAGGCACAGTGTCATAACCACTTGCACCATCCACAGCCCGGTAATGAATTAGTAAGGGCGCAATCCAGAGTAACTACGGGGAGTCCTTGCTGTGATGTAAGAACCATTTGCTCTGGATTGCAATATGAATTTCCCATAGGTTTTCACTAGGTGGTGCAGTAACTACGGGTACACATAATGTCTCTTATGTGTTTCTGTAATTACTCTGGATTGTAGGGTTAGTCAAATGAATAATGTTTTGCTATACGCTAAGCCACAGTACTTCACTTGCTTGGGGTAAGAATTTTTATAAGGCTATACCTTAATAAAGAACTCCATAGTGTATCTTAATGAAACTGAGAGATATATTTTATCTTGAGGCATATAAACTACCTCATTTCTTCTTGTTGCGGTCTGGCAATATGTTTAATGAAGAGCAATGTATTACCAAATATTGTGCTGTATTTACATATTGCTATATAAATGCAGATGACCTTTTCAAAACTCTTGACAACCTGAGTTTTAATGAGTGATTTGCAGAAGGGAAGGTACTTGGATAATGGTAGAAAGACTATTTTGAGACTTTAGAATTGTTGATGTACTAATATATTCCGTATTTTAAGAAGGTTAGGTTAACTCCCTCTTGCCTGGTGAGCCTGTATAGCCTATATAGTGGAATATAGCTTGTATAGTGAGCCTATATAGTGGAATAATGTACTCAATTTGAATTTCAGTTAATTTTTCAACCTTAGAAGTAGAACAATACTGACAACAATTCTTCCAAACCCCATAGTGTAATTTATAGCCCAGGGTTTAGGATGAGGGCAAGTCTGCGAATTCAACCACAGCTATCTTCCATTTTGCATTTTTTAAAAACTCCTTTTTATGTTTTAACTTTTTGCCTGTTTGTTTTGTTATCCACACCCCTGCTCCTGCAAGGAAGAAAGACTGAAACCAGACAGGCTTAAGAAATAGTTTGGGCTGTGGCTGCAGTGCCCAAATGCAACATTACATACAGCTATTTACTGGCATATTTAAAAACAAAAGAATGCCCTAAAATGTCTAACTTGCATTGTTCCTTATCCAGGATCAGCTTGAAGAGTCCATTGCATGTCTCTGCCCCCGTGTTGCAAGTGGGAATACTCAACCATCCTTGGACTTGAACCTAAAATACAGAGGATGGCTAATGTCACTGATCTATATGGTTAGGTAGTTTACATGTGCTTTGACATCTCTACCTGTCTGAGGATCCTGAAACTTGGGTATCTGTGAGTTAGATGAGGCTGAGAGTGATTGGCCATATTAGTCACCCAAGATGTTTCATGGCCAAGGAGGGATTTGAACCTGAAACTTCCAGGTATCAGTTCAATCAGTACACCATCCTGGCTCTTATTGCTAACCACATTGATAATGTGGTTCAGGGTTAATAAGAATCATTAACCACAATGACATGCAACCTCAAATTCTCCATCTGTCCCAAGTTGTCTTTCCAGAGAAAGCTGCATAGGAACTATGAATACTTGTGTTGTAATATGTCCCTTTTTTATTCTGTCTGCAAAATTCCACCCCCTTCTCCAACAATTTAAAGAAGCCCTAGAAACAGAATGCAAAATTCTCATTAAAGCTTTGATAAAGAAAATATATTCACACAAATAGGAGCATCCACATTATACGTGCAGAAGTGCTCTGCTGCTTCAGCAGTACCACTACTTCTAACATTTCTGAGACGTGAAAAGCAAAATAGAAAAAAGTAGTTAAAATTCATAGATTCTGTGGATCTTCACATTTTTGAAGAGCAAAGGAAAAACAAACTGGGATACTGCAGATGAGGGTGCTAGAGGAATGCCCTTCTATAAGTCCAAACTGCTCTTAATTTTGGCGTTGCTTAGGTGGTGTTTTAGAACAGAAGGAAAAAAATAGGAGGATTACCATGCAAAAGTGAATTCCAGAAGAATAGCTGTCTTAACAGCAAAGGAATCCTGTGGTGCTGTAACACTATAAGTTTACTAAATTGTACATGATTGGTGGCAACAATTAAAGTGTCTCAAGTTTTTTTTTTTAGTAAAGAGGCACTTCAGTAGAAAATTTAAGACTGAAATATACTGGTAAATCAGGGTGACCTTATGACCAGAAAAACCTGGATTTGTCTGGATTTTTAGGCTCCTGTCTGGGTTTTGGGTTCATTGTCCTACTTTTGGCTTCATTTTGAAACTTTGCAATAGTGCACAGTCATGCCATATGTTGTTGGATTTGTATTGAAGAGCAGAATCTAATGCAACTATCAGTTTGGAGATATCTCATTTCTATCAAACTTTATGGTAAAAAAACTGAAAAACAAAAACACTTTTTGGCAATTTTTTAAAGCGGGTAGGAATTTTGGCCTGGCATTAGGAATTTTGGCCCTGGGGTTCAGGAATAATCTAGTCACCTTGTGGTAAATTAAAGATAAAAAGATTGTAACTGAAACCTGTCTTTGGGCTATTCTGATTATATGGTTAATTTATATTTATATGTGGTCTGTAGCCTTCGCGTGTCAGAACAATTTTATCAGGCAGCACAATCCAGAGCAACTAATCTGTCCACGTAAGAGCCCTTGGGTTGTACTATCTATCGCTAGGGTGGAGCAACTGCAAGATGCTCCACCCCAGTTACTCTGGAAGAGGCTTAGGGCAGAGCAAGGCAACATAGGGTGCCCTAAGAGAGGTGGACCTGCTCTGCCCTAGCTGCTCTGCCCTAGGCAGTTCAAGAGAGGCAAGTTGAGGGCATGTTTAGCATTGCCTAGGGCAGAGCAGTTACTCTGTATCCAGAGCCAGTTTCCAAGGCAGAAATGCCCTCTTCCAGCTCCTCAGAGATATACCACCTCAGGAGCAGGTATAGTAATGAGTAGACCCATAGGGGTCCATGATAAGGCTTGAGTAAGAATGGCAGTGTTGACCAAAAATCTGAGTTTTTGGCCAGACTAGCTGCAACCCCTGCCTCTCAACCTCAGGATATGAAACAACTACGGCTGCCCACAAACCTCAGGATACAGCAGGCCATTCCAAGAAGCCCCTTGTATTCACTGTAGAATGTACTGGCATCTCATCAGGGACTCCTTATAAGGCAGGCACCCATTGGCGTCACCAGACTGGTGCGGTTGGTGTGGGCTGCATTAGGTGATGCGCTCTGTATGGGGTGATGCGCTGGAGGAGTTTGACTGTCCTTTGGCAGGCCCTGGGCGTCAGCACACCCATTCGGGCCTGCTCCAAGGTGGAGTAGCAGCCAGAAGCTGCTGCCCGTCCTCGGAGCTGGCCTGAACGGCCAACTGAGGTGCACTGCGCAGAAACACAGTGAGCATGCCGAACAGCTTCAGAGGAGACTTCTGTAGAGCGGAGGAAGTCCGCGCCTCTGCACGGCCATTCGGCCTCACTCAGGAGGCGGAGCGGCAGCCGAATGGCTTCAGAAAGAGTACTGCACAGGCACAACTCTGACGCCTGCACAGTCTCCTCTGAAGCCGAAAGTCTTCAGAAAAGTACCTTGCAGGTGTCAGAGATGGTGCCTGTGCAGTACTCTTTCTGAAGCCAGTTGGCTTCAGAAACAACTGCGCATGCGCAAACTTTGGCAACTGTGCAGTCCAGGTAGGGGGGTGAGTGCATCCCAGGGATGACGCACAGACTTCCGCACCGGGTGATGCACAGAGTCATGTCACCACTGTAGGCACCACATCTGTTCCTTGTTCAGTGTGATCTGAGGGGTGTCTCCTCAGGAACAAGTCCTCCCCATGTGTCAATTACTTAGCATGCACTGGAGCAGTTAGGGCAGCCCAGGCTTCCTGACTCTCTGGATGCAGCATAACTTTCTGCTCTGGATACAGAATAGGAGAGAGCAGTTAGGGCAGAGCAGGCTGAACTTGCTCTGGATTGTGCCCTTATTTAGATTTGAGAAGATTGTTTCATAATGTATGTTTTATATTTATTTTTATATTTTGTTTTATGACATATAATGCTTTGTTTACATTTATAAACATATATTCCATTTTTTCTGTCAAACATATCTACAGAAATACTTGCATCATTACAAAATCCAAATATAGTAGAAACCAATATAAGCATAAATTAAAGAATAATTGGCAGCAATAAAATCATTATTTAAAAACTAGCAGTTGCACTATACATTAAAGTCCTTTTTAAAAGGAAATTTTTCTCACACTGGTGAAAGCTGGCAGTGAGAGATGAACCCTTCAAGAGAAAAGAGTCCCAGAATAGTGGTGTGACTGTGAAGAATGTTTTCTTGGGAGTCTCAATCCTACTTTTGGCTCTGGTGGGGAATGCAGAATGGCCTTCCTGCCAGAATTTATCTGGTAGGGCAGACTCATAGGAGAGAAGATAGTCCTTCAAGTGACCTGGTCCCAAGTTACGTTGGGCTCTAAAGGTTGACCTGAACCTGAAAATAAACTAGTAGCTATCAAAGATGGTGAAAAAGGGTAACATGGTCCCCAAAGCCAACTTCCACTTCATGGACCAGCCAAAGCTCCCATATGTTTTTCAAAGAGAGTCTCATTTAGAGTGCATTTGAATAATCTGGGCATGATTATTACCTTGGTCCTCAAGGTATATATCACTGTAATAAGGTTCATTAATTTCACAGTATGTAGTTTTTCTTTGATCTATGTTATTTCCTTGTCCCCGTAGTACCATGTCTCAAATTACATAGAATTATATCACACAGTCACTGGTATCTGCTGTCAGAAATGTGCTATAAAACACTTTGTGAGGACATAGTAAAAGTGGTGCAGGCCTGCACAGGCCTGTGCACACCATCAAAAAGAGCAGCATGCACCATGAGAGACACAATCCATGTTGTGCAGCATGGAATGAGGAGGAGTGTGTATAGCAAGATGGAGCAGACCCCTGATGGCAGCGGTACACATTAATGGCAGTAGTACACGTTAATGGCAGCGGTACACATCACATCCTGTTCCTCATCCCAGGCCTGATCTTTCAACATGAATCAATGCAGACTTGTGCTAGTGATTGAGCTTGTGCATATCCAAATGACTTTCTTTTTAAAAGTTGATGTTGAGATTCTCAACTTTTCAAGATATTGAATTTGAGATTACAGTTTACAGAGTTGTAACCTCATTAGTCATGCAAATTCTTAACCCACTATGTAAAAGACAAACCTTTTTGCCAGCTGCATGTGTGATGAAATTGTAATTTAATTGTTATGTATCATATGTCAGTATTAACAGTGCAGCATATACAGTAAATGAATCAAATTTCTGAAACACAGAACTAAAACACATGAGATTTCTTCACTCATGAGAGGCTTTTCAGCCTTCTTACAACACATCCCTCTGGAAAACCTTTCTAGAACTGCAGTCTATGTAGCATGATAGATTGTTCCTAGATACTTGTCATGCATATGTGAAATAAATTTGTGTATACTTTATACATTGGCTCAGTGCTCGCTCCCTCTCCTGGAACAAGGATTCACGGTAAGGGAATCCAACATTTTTCATCTCAAGGCACACTGACGAACTGTTAAAATGGTCAAGGCACAATATCAGTTTTTGGACCATTGACAAGTCACAGCATTCTGTCCACAGCACAGTGGTTGTGAGTTAGGTACTGAAATTGTGATGAAAATGAAAAGCAAAATATAATCTATTTTAGTTCACATATGTTGCCTCCAGTTTTTTGTTTGCAAATTCCAAATCCCATTTTAATCTTGAAGTTTGATCTTGTAAATCCTGCGGTCACATAAAGATTTCTGCAAGTGAACTCTCATTGACTTTTTTGGAATGGAAATAGACCAGGAGTTACAGTGGTCATGCATGCTTTCTCACACACACACAAACATGCCAAAAAAGTCTGATTCACCATGTCATAGGAGGGTAACATGAAGGAGGGCAATGTCAGCCTTTAGCCAAGAGAGGTTGAAAAAGCAGAACATGCATTGAATGAATCACTTCTGGGTATAATTGAGAGGCACTGAAAGAGCAGACTGACAGAAAACAAATGGTCAGAAAGCAGGGGATACCTGTATATCACCTCCCTCCCAGGTTATTCTCATCTCATGGTTCAGAGTCTAAAATCCATACGCAGTAGGATAGTCTGATAGATAATGACCAGCAATATGTATCACTCTGTCTGCTTCGTGGCTGTGGTGCAGTTTTTTCATCCTTTTTCATCTCATGGCACGTTGATAAGCTGTTAAAATTGTCCAGTCACACCATCAGTTTTTGACCACTGTCAGGGCATACCATGCTGCTAATGGAGGGCTCACACCCCCTTTAGCCTTACTGATAAATGATTCCCAAATTTCCATGGCACACCTGCAGACCATTCACAACACACCAGTGTGCCACGGCACACTGGTTGAAAATTGCTGCATTAGCTTCTCTGGATTTCAGCAGCAGAATTCATGAATATAGCAATTACAGCGATACTAAAAATGGTAATTTTAACTAACCCTACAATCCAGAGTAACTACGGGAGCACGTAAGAGACATTATGTGTACCCATAGTTACTGCACCACCTAGTGAAAACCTATGGGAAATTCATATTGCAATCCAGAGTAAGTTGTTCTTACACCGGAGCAACAACTCCCCGTAGTTACTCTGGATTGCACCCTAACTTGGTGATCCTTCTTTTCTCTAGTTTATTGCATCAAATTATTACCTTCCCTTTTCCAAATCTCCTCCTGTGTGTGCATTTACTTAACCTTATTTAAATTTTATTTATTTTCTCATTTGGATTAAAGATATTCACAATCTATTTGTGAGATTAACTAAAGTTGCAAAAAGGAAGTACTGGTACTTACCAATGATTTTCTTTATGTCTCTCACATGCAGAGATGGTACCAGACTGTTCTGTTCAGATGTTCTGTTCTGTCCCATCAGTCTGTATGTGGGCTATAGATTCTGTTATTGATTTAACATGAAAGTCAGGGGAATTATCAGTTTTTCAGAAGGATTCTTATTGTTTTAATCTATAATTGGAATGAGATAATGTTGAACATGTGAACCTGCTTTGTGACCATTGCCTCGGAATTGTCTGTGCTGGCTGTCAGTACCTTGCCATGGTCTTGGCCTTTCCCATAAGATCCCAGGCATGAGACTGTTTGTACTCTACCATTAAATTACAGTTGGCTTTTTGGTTGATATGTAATCTTTCTTACTACTGTTTTCCTATGCAATTTGTTAAGAGTGTAGCAATACCTTGATATAATGCTGAGGCGCAGGGCGCAATCCTTCGCTTAGGGCGCAATCCTAACGAATTTACTCATCCATCTCCCCATTACTACAGTGGTGTGGAGTGATTGGTGTGTGAATGCATATTGGGCTAAACCCTCCCTGCTCACCCCATAGTGACCCAGAATTGCCTTACAGAGACTTCCAGCATGGAACTTGTACCCACCTTATTAGAAGCTAGGATTGCAGATTCAGAATACATTTTTTTACAGCTATAATGGTGTGTAACAAAAGAGAGATAATGATTTTTTCTTCCTTTCTTTTCAGACAGATCCTCAGTTTAATCTAGATCTCCAACAGTGGTATCCAGTTATAAAACAAGAAGCGGATACTATTAATTCATCACATTCTTTCATGCATCCCAGGTAACAATTTTCTATCCAGAAATGTGATCAGCAAGTGTGCAATTTGCACTTAATTTTAATGTTTGTAGAATTTCATGTAAAAGTCCAGGTGTTCTTTCCTCATATTTTGCATAAGGATTAACTGAATTGTCTAGGGGTTTAGTAACATATCACTTAAGGAATTGGTCAATTTGGAGCAGAAGCTTTTTGAATGGGAGGGCTTTTCTGGTGAGCAAAAAGTATACGGTGGAGTTCTGCCCACTGAGCTGAGCTTCCAACTTGTGCTTGTTGGGTTGCAGTTCTGGTCTCACTACCATTGGGTGGGGGTCTGGGGTATGTATGACTGAAACATCTCAAGTACTATTGGTTGAAACACATTGGTCTAGATCAGGGGTCACCAAATCTTTTTGGCAGGAGGGCCACATCATCTCTCTGGCACTGTGTCAGGGGCCAAAAAAGCTAATTTACATTTCAAATTTGAATAAATTTACATATAATAAATGTATTGGAGTGGATTACAGGGCTTGCCCAGGGGCCAGATAGAGGGATATTGAGGCTTGCCAAGGGCCACATCTAGCCCCAGGGCTAGGGTTTGGAGACCCCTGATCTAGACTCTAGAGGACTGTAATTTAGAGGTGAGCATGGAGACGTTGGGCTAGCACTCAGTTGGGAAATTCCATACTTGCATTGAGTGGTGTTGCTACAACTACATTTTTTTATTCTCTGGAGTGGGGATGGGTTACATTCAGGAAAGTCTGGGCTATGCCCCGCCCACTTTATTTTCAGGTACTAGTCTATTTCCACAACTCGCTGGTTTTCCTCACATTCTGTTGGGTTCTCTTGAAAACAATCAGATAGCTCCCAATGTTTCTCAGGCCCTTATGCTTTTGACTTAAATGCTTCTTTATATCTGGCTACCTTGGGTGGAGTATCTTTCTTTAAAATCCACGTTCTCACCAACTGAAGGCCCAAGTGCTCCTCTGTTTAGGATACATATCCTGATGCTGCAAAGATCTTCAATAATTCTGTTCTCTGAATTCACACTTGGTGACACTGTCTAGCTTCCCAGAAAAGACCCAAACATTCCCTGATGGACAAAAATCAAAGGGGCAGGCAGCTAGTCTCATACTCACCAACTGCTAACAAACTCATCACAATGGACATACAACAGTCCTCTGGGCCACCTGTAGTTCCAGATGTACCTGACCTTATACTACACAAAATAGTAGATTTTGATCAATCAGATTTTGATTTTGATTGCTGATCTACAATCTGGAGGTGTAGTAGTGGCAGAGAAAAATATCTTTCCTGCCGTTAGTGGATCCTTTAGTAGTTTTTCCTGAAACTCATTGTGGTTCAGAAGCAACTTAAACATGGAATAAATGTGTAACTGCTTCCTGATCCTACTGAAAATACAGTTGTGTAATAAAAGGGAAAAAAGCAACTTCAGCATATATTTAAAACAGTGTTAAGAATAAACATGAACTGCAAGATGTCTATTGTGCTACTTGTACTTTACTCTTTTTAGCCATCACCCGTTTAGGCTTGGCTTAGGTTCTTTAAATAAAAAGTTAGACCATGGAACTCATCCCAAAAAACTGTGTTCTGCTCAATAATGTTCTGGTTGGAGTCAGAACTGAAATGTGTCTGTTTTCAACCATGTGAATAGTTAAGTAACTTTGCAGTTTACTATAGTCACGTGAGGACTTGCTCTACTGCTGACATGCCTATACAATGCTGATGAAGCAGTTGAATTATCACTTGTGCTGTTCCTCATCTAATTTCACAAACTGAGCACATTGCTTCATTACAAAAGCGATCACAGCATATCTGCCTGACAAATAGGATTCCTCCTTCCCTGCCCATCCCAAATACATGGAATAGCTTTCAAAATGTATCTATCCTCATCACACAAAAGTAATGTGGCATTTTCAATTTATGCCCATTACATAAAAGACCATTAGGTTTGATGGAACTCAGCATCTTCCCTTGTTTAAATATCAGTAAATATTGTTACATAATTGATTATTGGAATTTAAGTTCTTTTTGAGCCTCTGGGTACAATCCTAACCAGTTTAGGCCAGTATAACTCACCTGGCATATCCTCATGGTGGTGTGGGGAGGTTGGTATATGCCTGTGAACTGGCCTAACCTCCCTAACACTAAGAATGGTGTAGAAGTTCCTTAAAGCAGTTTTGTGACTCCCCCAGATCAGCACAGGACTTATGCTGAGGCTTATGTCGGCCTAACTAGAGATTAGGATTGCAGCCTAAGAATATAGAATTGAGACTGCAGCTTTGCTTTAAAAGCACCCTTCTAGATTATACTTTGCATGCACCTGACTATTCAGAGCCATTCACAATACTTCAATCTTGTTATAACAACTCTATAAGGCAGGCTAACAGGCTAGTAGTATATGAATACATAAAAGTTCCTCTGAAGGGCTACTCCCCACTTTATTATAACAAAACCTACTCTAAATTTTAAATACCACACACATATTACAAAATATGCTCCAATCTCTAGTTGGATCTAGAGAGACATAATGGCTTTTCAGCTAAATTGAATCTTGCGTCTTGTAAATGGACATTGCATTTGGACTGACTGGAAACTGGAGTCTCTTGAATTCAAATGGCATGTCTGCTGATTTGGGCCAAACACAAGTTCCAATGCTGGATGTTCAAGCAGCAGATGAAGGGCATATTTTCAGTCCTGGGATCATCCTGATTCCAGAAAGATATGTCTATGTAGAGCAAGGGTGGCCCAGATTAGAGTGGTTCCAGACACACAGACAGAATTCGCAGTTTATTTATATAGATAGTGAGACTTTCCATTATCAGAAGACCAATTTTGGATTTAGTCCATGATATCTGTAGAAGTATAAGGCTTCATTCCTATATACTAACATCAGAGTAAGTCATTGTTTTGAATAGGACTTGGAGTATAGCATGGGAGAATTGCCTAGGGTTGCTGTGTAAGTGGAAACTTAGATGGGAAGTTTTGCTCTTTAGTTAATTAGAAAAGGAACTGGTTTTGCTTTGAATGTAATATAATCTTTTTATTCATCATCCACAGGATAGTATTGCAATATACTGCTGATAAAATTGTGAGAAAAGTGAAGCTTTTAAAAATTATTACTGTAATGCAGATTATTTTCTCTGTCACTTCCCAGAAATAGAAAATCCACATGGAAGAAGTACAAAATGTGGTCTCTTCCCAGCTTCACAGGCAATTTCAAAACCCAAGGAATCCCCTAAAAATCAAACAGCAGAATATAGACATTCTGGGGCAAAGCAAACTGTTGTTTAACAGGCGAAACAGTAAAAAATAGAAGTTTATTAAAAGGCTGTGAAGTATTAAAGCAGTGAAACAGAAAATGCAATGACACAAAAAAAGATAATCTTAAAAGGTTGCAAAATATGGGAAGGATGCTAAAATATAAATGCTAAGTAAGATAAAACCTGGCGTAATGCCTCTGAATATTTTTCCTAACTTGCTTTAACACTGTTTCAAGCTCTTGGTCATTGCCCTTTGTCTTAAGGACACATGTAGGCAAACCCATATGTTTGTTCCCCAATATTAGACCTGGGCAGATACACTAAGTGGGCCTACTTTTTATAATCTCTAGGACTGACGAATGGGAAGAGAATATCACTTGAACCCTTGAATTTTCCACTCTTGGAGATCACTTTTACACTCCAGTAGACCAGGTCCTTTATTTACTGGTTAGTGTGAGACCAAAAATAAACACCAAAAGCAGGCACACAGAAGCCTCTGAGGCTATAGAAAGACCCAAAACTGTGAACAAAGGTGGGAATTGGGTTTTCATCATGTACATTAAATTATGAATATGCCTAATGGCTTTAAAGCGATCTAAGGATTATGGAGTTTCCTTTTCAAATCTGTTTGATTTGAAAAAGAATTCAGATTAATTCATGTCACCAGGGTTTTAATCTTAAAATCATACTAGTTTATACTCAGTTCAGTATCAGTTGAAATCTTTTAAATTTTTTTTGTTTTGCAGCTACTACTTTTACATGTGTGATAAAGTGGTTGCTCCCAATGTATCGCTTACATCTTCTGTATCACAATGTAAAGAAGCCACAAAAACAGTGGAAAAGATTTCTGAGGTAATCAAGTCTCTTCCTGGGCAGCTGGCAAAACAACACACAAGTAGCAAACGCAAAAAATCTATCTATCAGGATACTTCTCTTGATGTGAATGAGAAAGTTGACCTGAAACATGGTACAGAAACACATTCTAGTTCAGGTGAGTTGAAATTTCTTGGTCATTTTGTATACTTGCAACTTTTTCAGCATGGGATATCAGTTAACATATCCTTCTGCCTTTTGACTCCTGTAGAGCACTTTGTATCCATTAAATCTACAAACAGAAGGAAAGCTGAACAGTTCCCTTTCAAAGTGATTACAGAAGATAATGAGCTGGCAGTAAGCCACAGTACACAAGCCTCATCTCAAATTATTGCCAGTGATCTTGGTTGTGATGACGACAAAGGGAAAATCATGGAAGAAGCAATGAAAACTTACATAAAACAGCAAGAAAAATTGCATACAATTTTGCAGAAGAAACAGCATCTTCAAATGGTACAGCATTTTCTCTCAAAACCTGTTGGCAGAGTTTCTTTTCATGGTTGTTCTAAATGGAATTATTACTAGAAATAGTTTAGACATAGGAGCACACTTTGGTAGGGTAGGTGGTAGGGTGTTGACTCTGGTAGGGTAGGATAAGTGGTAGGGTGTTGACTCTGTTTCAAATGAAATTCACTTAGTATAAATTGATGTACTGAAATTGCTGACATGGCTCTATTCTTACAGCACATATGGGGCAGTCAGCTATTGCAGAGTCCTGGTAGTGAGCCCTCAGGATGGGCTCTTAGCTGCCAAATTTCAGATAATTTTAGAAGTCACCTTGTGGAAGTGATTTTCATCATTCCTGAAGACTGAGATGTCCACTATTACATTACAAACCTTTGTAGCTGTGTGTTTGACATGAGTATTTTGGGAGCAAGTTGTGAGAAACCTTTGGAAAACTATCAAGTTTGTGCTGGAAGTGATAGTTCAGGATTTTTTAACCGGAAACTAAATTAGGAATTTAGGGCATCATTACACATTTAACTCAGACTATAAATAGCCAGTGGGCTGTGGTGGTTCAAGTGGTTAAGACACTGTGCCTGATAACCAGCAGGCCAGGGTTTGAGACATGGATCCTTCAAGATGGGGTATTCTCCCATCCTTAGCCCAGTTCCTGTCAACCTAGCAGTTTGAAACCATGAAATGCAAGTAGATAAATAGGTACCACCTTGGTGGAAAAGTAAAACAGCATTCCATGTGCTTTCAGCAGTCATGGCGCTGAAATGTCTTTGGACAACACTGGCTTAGAAATGGGGATGAGCATCACACTCTACAATCACAACAAGTAGTATAACCTGCGGGGGACATTTTTACCTTTTTTATAAATAGTCATCAGTATTTGCCTCTACAGTATTTATAGGGTCGGCCCTACAAGACAGGGTAAGCTCCTGTCCTTAGCCCAGCTCTGCGACACCAGCTGGATCCAATTGTATTGGCTCTGCCTTTCCAGTGGACTAATTCAGTGGCGTGGAGAGGGGGGATTTGCTGCTTGGGTAACAGCATATCCTCCATAATAATCTAATACAGGCTTTCGTGCTTCGCATGCAGCGTATGCAGCGCTGAGCATGATACCATAGTCTTTCAAGACTGATGGAGGCCTGCTTTTTGCCTCTTAAAAACATGTCTTCTTTTTGTGCACTTTTCTGCCACTACATTATCATTTGTGTGCCGTGTCAGAACTGCCAAATTGCATGATTTAAATAAGTTGCACAATACAGACATGTTTTCCATAATGTGTCAGTGAAACTGGACCCAGTATATGCTAACAATAATTAATGAGGCTACACAGACATATATGGCTAGTTACAGATTACTCATGTGGACAGGAAGGCTATAGTAAACCTAGCATTCAGTTCTGTAATATTTTCAGCTGTTTAGATGAATACCATTTAGCTATTTCAGTTCCTCTGGGTGCACATGAATTTAATATTGGCATTGCTAGAATCACTTTCTTGTCCAATATATGTCATAATTTACTTCCATCTAGCACAAAAAGTGCAAGGGTAAGCAATGTGTGTGTTTGAATATATCATTATGTTAAAATACAATTTTAACTTGGCTCTTGGTATGCGCAGATACATTATAAAATATAGAAATAAAAATGCTCAGTGTTGGGTAAAAAAAAGTCACTTCAATATTAAGGTCTAATTTCATGTTGTTTTTTTTTGTTCATTTGAGGATAGACCTGGAATAAATGAATGTGTCAGCATGCTATAGTTCTGTTAAATTTGTGGGTATCATCTGCAAATTATTATATTGGCTAATATAGCAAATGTGTACAACTAAATCTCTTCCTTTTTACACAGGAAGTAGAAATGTTAAGTAGTTCAAAAGCCATGAAAGAGTTAACAGAAGAACAACAGAATTTACAAAAAGAACTTGAGTCTTTGCAGACTGAACATGCTCAAAGAATGCAAGAGTTTTATGTTGAGCAGAGGGATTTGGAGAAGAAGTTAGAGCAGGTAATAAAGCAAAAATGTACCTGTGACTCTAACATGGAGAAGGACAAAGAAGCAGAATATGCAGCTCAGGTGAGCAAAAAATATTAACCCAGTACTTGTATGGTTTCCTTGATTACTTTCTTTCCAGGTTTCTAGTATATGGTACAAGATGCTATACCCATAATAAAGCCAGATTACTTTCAAAACTTTATTTAAAGCTATAAATGTTAAAAATTACATCATGTTCAGAGCGTAATCCTAACTATTTTGGCCCAGTTTAGTGTTCTTTTCAAACATATCTGGGGTCTTTTCTTCTGGAGAAAATCAGATTGTTGTCTGATTGAGGAAATTTCCTGGAGGAAATAATGTTTGTTAAAAAATTCACTATACCTGTAGAGCCAGTTTCTCTAATTTTCAGCAGGGAGGGGGGCTGCCTTCTGGAGACTTGAAAGCCCCAGGTGCCTGGGATCAGAGCCATTCATGTAAGATGCATGGGTTGTGTGAGTGAGTGCATTGGGTGGGTATGTGTGTTGTGGGTGTGTAAATGAGTTCATGGGATGAAAGGTCTGTGCATGTGTGTGTGAGAGAGCGCATGCGGAGGTTGGGGGCATTGGGATGAGAGAGAGTCTTGGGACTTGGGGCAGTTGGAGGTAAGAGAGGACCTGTGGGGTTGGGGTCAGGTGGGAGAGATCATGGGGACTTGTGGGGACAGAGTGACCAAGACAGGTTTCTTTTCCTAAGACAGTCTTGTGTCCTGGATTGGGAGTAGCAAGTTCAATACAGGGGTCCTGGACAGATTCCAAAGATTGAAAGGGGGTCCTGGGCTGAAATGGCTGAAGACCATTAGAGTATATAAGCAGTGCATATTAGAGTGTATAAGCACTTCTTTTTGTTAAAGAAGTGAGAAGATGAGTGATTTAGGAAATGTAACATTTAATAGGTTAGAAAAAGGTTGATAGTGTATACATGACTGGCAGCATACTGTGTGCCTCCTTCCATCAAGCTCCATGCTAACTGAAGCCACATTTCTGCACTGATTTTAAAATTATCCAGGTAGATCACATTATGTAAACTGCGGCTGCAATTGTGACTCCAACTTAGGCTGGCATAAGCCCCAGCACAAGTCCCATGCTGGCCTAGGAGTGTCACAAAAGAGCTGTAAGACACTTTTGCGCCACTCCTTGGGGCTGTTAGTCCAGTGCACAAGGCATGTGCTTGTTTCCCTACATCACCATGGGAATGGGAAGAACAATGATTTATGCTGGCCTCGGTTAGGATTGCACCCTAAATACTTTTGTGATTTTTTTTCTTAGCTATGTATATATGATCTCTGCAGGGCTTGTCATTAAGTGAGGGGAGGTAAATGGACTAAGACCAAATTAGCTTGATAATCAGTTAAGAAAATGCATAATAGGAAGAGAATTCTGCAGTACAGGGCCATGAATGCATTGCCCTAGTGGTTTATAACAATAATAGAACAGAAAAATCTGTATATTGCTTTCTTGTCTTAAACAAATTTTTATGTGGAAACATAAACTTTTTTCTTTTTCAAATGTGCAGTTGGCAGAACTGAGACAGAGGCTGGATCATGCTGAGGCTGATAGGCAAGAGCTCCAAGATGAACTGAAGCAAGAACGAGAAGCCAGACAAAAGTTAGAAATGATGATCAAGGAACTGAAACTTCAGATTCAGAAGTCTTCAAAGAGTGGCAAAGGGAAATAAAATGCCAACAAGAGTATGGCCTGCATTTTTTCAGCAGGCATAATATATTTTTCCTGTTGAGGAGAAGTCAAGCCATGAATCAACAAAGGTATTGGGGACAATCCATGGGAACATCTCCTATGCAAGCCACATCAGTTGAACAGGAGTTATGCAGTTCCTAATCATTTCAGCGACATTCTGCGCAAGAGACGTTCCTAGTACATTGTGCCCAATGTTCAAATATAAATGTGTAACAATATGCATTCGTACCATTTCCAGACTGACAAAAATCTATATTTCTGCTGCTCTTTTTTTAAACAGTTAAGAGCAATGTTTAAACTTTGTGTTTTACAGTGTTCAGTGTATTTTTGTTTTATGAATAGTTGGCGCTTTTCCATTTACTGAAAGCAACTTGATTTAAAATATGCACCATTCATATCCTTGAGTTCTGTTGCATGCAGTCCATTTACATAGAATTCTTTTAAATAGTTTCCAGAACCTGAAACTGGGTGGGGGGGAACAACTCTGGGGCTGAAGAAAAAAAAATGTTCTCCTTTGTTACTCTACTCTTATGTCTTATTTGATGGTTTATGCTGTAGTGGAGAGAAAACAAATTTATTTCATAGGCAAAGATTTTTCCAAATGTAGATTTTCATATTGTTAACTAGTAGTTACAAAACACCAATAGTGAACCGTTAAAATTCCAACTCTTAAAAAAATTGTTGAATGCTGTTATGAAAAGGAGTTGTTGAAACTAATAATTCTCAATCATTTTAAGTTTCAAAACTACCATTCACTCTTTTTTGAGTACTGTTCAGAAGAGTCTGACAGAAAATTTTGGATTTGATGTGGTTCTTTAAGTAGTGTTCCCATATGCTAACAGAACATGAAAATGCCAGTCTTCTTTATTAGAGTGGCAGTTTTGGCCATCCAGGGAGCACCTTCCTTCATTAGCAGTAAGAATTTTCTCAGTGTGAATAGGTGGTCTTGAGAAATAGATGGACTTGGCATTTTAAAGTAGTAAAAAGTCAAGGAGGAACCATTGGAGACTATGGCTTTGTGAATGTGACACTTTTTAAAAATAGCAACATGAGCATTGTTAAAAACACACACACACACACACACACTAACAAGGTTATTTAAATCTTTTCTTTCTTTTTGAAAAATGCTAAGGTATCTGTCATCTATCTGACAACTGTCTGGAGCCAGCTAAAAAGTTTAGCTCAAAGTTTTCAGTTATCAAAAAACAAACTGTTGAAGTATGTTCACAGAAGTAAATGGATGGATTTTTTAAAACTGGTCACGTATTCATTAAACAAAGTTTTTGTTAGTGGAAAGCAATGGTTTTGATTATTCAGAACTCCTAATCAGACTAAACAATTATGCAAATGATGAGGTGTTTACTTACATAGATTGTTTGCAGGAGAAAGAAATGGAATAAAGATTCAAATTTAGCACTTTACAGCTGCAATCCTGAAGTGCACTTGGGCAAGCAAATCACTGGGCTGGCCCAATTCCAAAATAGGCCAGCCCAGTTAGACCAGAAAGGCTTGGGTCAGTGTAAGACAAGATGGACTTGGGCCAGCCTAGCTGAGCCAACCTAGGCAGTTCAGGAGAGGCATGTTGAGAGCATGTTCAGCATGGCCTAAAACAGTGCAGATAAGCAGGACAGACACGCTCCCTCACAGCTCCTCAGAGTTAGGCCACTTAATGAGCAGAGATAAATCTGAGTTAGACCCTTAGGGATCCATGATAAACCTGAGTAAAATTGGAAGTAATAGCAAAAAATTCTGAGTCCTAGGCCATTCCCTGGCTCTCAAACTCAGGTTACTGCACAACTACATTAGCCCACCTCAGGATATGCCACAATTACACCAGCTCAGTGATCATGCTGCCCTTGTTTTGCTGCCTCTTCAGCAGCAGTTAGGCAAGCCAGAGGCCTTCTAGCCCTGTGAATTTGGTCTAACTGTTAGCTCAGGATATGGCCTACTTGGGCCAGCTTAGCTGGGCCATTTTTCTGGCCTAAAGCCAGGATTTCATCGCCAGTACATGCTAATTTAAGCAGTGGTTTGGGTATGGTATAGAGATTTTTTTTCCTCTCAAGGCCAAATCTTTTAAATAGATCATATAATGAAGTAGCTATTATATTTCACAAATATTATAACATCTTTGCTCTAATGTAATTTTTTTTTGTAGTGTAACAGAGTGTGGGGAAATGTGCATATCCAGTATCTGTGTATGATCTGTAGTGAGGATCTGGGACATTTGTGTTTAATCCTTTCTTTGTATGCATCATTTATGATATTGAAGGACCAAATCATATAACCAAATTTTGGAATTTCAAAATTATATTATTTTGGGTATATTGTATGCCACATTTGGACTCCTCAGTTTCCAAATGTTACATCAGTATTAATTTGTATAAATCAGTGATATCATCAGTCCTGTAGTAAAATGTATGAAATCCAAAGTCGGATTTCAGTCCTATGCACACTCACCTAGAAATATCCCCTTCTGGGCATATTGGTGCTATTTCCAAGGAAACATGCCTAGGTTTAAATTCAGAATTAGGGGAAACTCCTAGCAAAATAGACTTTTATTATTTACTACCCTTTGTTTCATGCCCTTTAAAAAAGGCTAAAAAATGCAGAACTGGCAGGCTTCCTTTAAGAGATAATTTTATGAATTTCT
Organism: Cryptoblepharus egeriae; assembly: GCA_030015325.1. NCBI lineage: Eukaryota > Metazoa > Chordata > Lepidosauria > Squamata > Scincidae > Cryptoblepharus > Cryptoblepharus egeriae. The sequence continues at coordinate 88,523,333 of JAREYC010000006.1, forward strand.
GAAAAAGCAGTACAGCATGGTTTTGTAGAAGACAACCTTGTACTCCATGGTAGTGGGTTCCATAATTTGGATGTCAAGTTTTTAATGTGAACTTCATATGGAAGATAAGCTTAAGGGCCCAATCTTTCCAGCACTGAGCAGCCCAAATGTTCTCTTACCTATGAAGTCTTCTGTGACTGCTCTTCCATTCTAGGATACAGCACAAGTCCTATTGGCATGGCTGCATCAACACTGGAAAGTTGGGTGGGTTTGGGATGTCATACTATTTAGCTGGTACATTAACTAGGAATGGTGAGAATTACTACACTAGCAAAATTGTACTAATATGCTCCCTCTCTTTGGGTTCACATAACAAAATTATGTTGCATTCTGGACCGGTTGAAGTTTCCAGACTACTTTCTAGGACAGTTTCAGGTTGACTACACTTGCAGATTGTGTGACATTTTGAAGGCAGGCAAGTGTCCTTATCCAGAAAGAAAACAAATGAGGTGAAACTTACTTCTGGCTTCAGTCACTACCTGAAAATCCAGGAATTCTGTCAGATCCAGGAACGGTCCCAAACTGCAGATATGAGCGTTAAAGGGTATACAGTACGACCCTCTCACAGAGATAAATGTGCAGTTTTCTGGTTGCTGGACTCTCAACAAACAACTACACATATCCAGCTTTTTTTGAGACTTCAGAGATTGAACCTGTTACAACAAAGTCCTTGTCCTAGATTCCTTGATATCCCCTACCAGTAGCTACTGTACATGTAGCTGTTAAATTTGTGGGTAAATAGAATATATATTTGTGGAAGTTCCCAACATAACTGCCATCAGTTTGTGGACTGAGTTCAAAACCTAGTAAAATTTTGGCTTTTATACCTACCTATCTTTTATGCATCAACAGTTTTTTTAAAGTGAGTTGCCCAGGTTGCCCAGTAAATCCTGAAATCAGGACTAGTCACATACAGAAATGCTTTGGATCTTTTTGCCTAGATTGTGATATGAAGCTACTGTTAACTTGAGTGTTAAATGCTGCCTATGCCCATAACGTGTGTTTTGCTGGAGAGTGGACAAAACCCATTAAGAAATCATATCATATTCCTTCTGAATAATTTATAATTGTCTGCTTCTTGCATCTCCACCTGCTGTTTCAATAATAGCTGATTGCTACTGAATAAACTGTTAAACCATAATGAGAAATGTATTGTTCACAAAATTTAAACTAGTGGCATATTTGAATAATATTACAGTAATGCACAGCAACTTTAAAAATTAATTTCTGAAAGCATGCATTTTCATGCATTTGCACTAAAGTGAATCCATTTTAGTGCGTACAAAAAATCTGCTTTTGAAGTATTTCTTTACTTTCTAATTTTTTTTCTGCTCTTAGATTTTGGCATCACACACGATTGGCTATTGATTATCCTATAATGGAAACCCTAAATTTGTCACATCTAACTTGTTTAAGTGTTCAAGAGGTGAATCGGCAGTGAAAATAAGTTGATTGGATGGTTTATTTGTACAGAATGTTTGATTTTGTAAACATAAATAGAAAAGTTTTCTCTGAGTGGTACGTAAAGGACCCAACTGTGGTCCGCACAGTTGAATGAATGGAGCATTCTAAAATTGCTGATTTACATGTACAGGGGTTATAGTAGGGTAACTATAGATCTTCATTGACTGATTCATTTGAACATCTCAAAAACCTGAAAGCAATATTTTAATCAAACAGTTACTTAAATTCAACAGGCATGCTTGTTTTCAAAAGTTTCGTGGCATTTTAAGTTCTTCGGACTGTGTGTGAAATTCTGTCTCACATGTTATACATGTGATTGCAGATGCCATTGAATCTTGAAGTACTGGATATATGTATCTCAACACAGCCAGCTTTTATTGGCCCAGGACTGGTGAGAGCACCATAAAGGACGTACTGTTCTTGCACGAAAGTGTCAATGCAGCTGTCAATACTTGAGGAATCAGTATAACTTTCTGCTCTCAAGTTGAGTTTTGGTTCAAATATTGCATTGCTTCTCATGCAAGGTATCCATATGGTCTCGGAGGGCATTTGTTTATTGGCCAGCAGTAATATTGTAACTGTTGTCACAGGTGGAACAATGCCCTTTTGATCATAAAGATTATACCAACCAATAACTGTTGTTATTTTACTTGGTGGGTTTCAGGAACAATAAATGTAGTTTCTAAGTTCGCTCTGTGTGAGAGAATATTGCATCAGAGAGATTAGAACACTTAAGTTAAGATAGCAAGACTTTTTTGCAGTTGGTTCTCTTACACAATGGCTGTAGTGCTTTCCTGTCCTGAACACCGAGGAAGACCAACTCCAGCCTAGAACTAATTAAAATGTCTCATTGGGCAGTTGTTTTGCTTTTAAATGGATATGTTGTATTTCAAAAGGATTCTGTCATGTCCTCTTTCTATTCAAAAATTATGCAGTAGTAAAAATGCAATGCCAGCGTTTGTCAAGAAATTAACTTGTCATCACTTAATGAACCAGTGATGGAAATCTTTATTATATTTTTTAAAATGTGTAATTCTAGTAACCATTGGGTAAGAGACAGACTAATGTAATGTAATATTTTCAGATAATGTAATATTTCTAAAAATTAGGTTCAAAACAAAGACTGCAATCCTAATCCCCAGTTAGGCCGGAGTAAGCCCCAGCCCAAATCCTGTTCTGGCCAGGGGATGTCACAAAAGTGCCGTAAGACACTTCTGGACCACTCCTGGGGGAGGGTTACGCCAGTGCATAGACATGCGCTTGCCTCCTCACATCACCACAGGAACGGGAAGAAGGATGAGTTGTGCCAGCCCAGATTAGGATTGCCACATTAGGGCCCAACCAAACAAATCCACTTTTATTCAGAAATTATAATCTGAAATTGTCATCTTTACACTGATCCATTCATTTCAGCCTCTGTTACATAATGTTCACATAGATGTTATGTAATTAATACGTAGAACTGTGCCATAAGTCTCCATAGTCACCCAAGAAATAGTTTTGTAGTAAATTGTAAATATTCTATGTTTTACAGCAACTAGTTTCTTAAATCTTTTGAGATGCAGTTCATTATGGGGGATTTCCCAGCCTGTATAACTTGCACTGCATACAAAGACTTTTGAATGCCCATTTACAGTAACCCAGGACAAATTATCTTATCCATTTGAATTTGCTCTTTTATCCTTCGCATGCTCATTTTGTATGTTAATTATTAGTGAAGCCTCAACAAAAAAAACCCTCCTTAGTATTTAGACTTTTAGATAGGAAGATTGTTTTCCAAATTGTCCTCTCCATTAATGTTTTTGAAAAGGTCTAAAACATTTTTAATGCAGTTAAGGAATGCTTAGAAGCAAGGCTGTCAAGAGCACTTTAAAAAGAAGAAAAACATGCTTTCTGGCTTATTTAGTTTTAGAAACAGAGAGGCAGGATTTTGATCAGTGTGCAGAACATCTTGCAGAAAATGAACCCATACCATTTGTAGCAATCCAAAGGACACCTGACCTGGAAACAGCAGCCCTTTAACATTATTAGATTTAAAGCTTTAGCAGTTTCATGTGTTGAGACAAAATAGTGCTTTTTCTTCAGTGGGGCGTATATAACTTAGCTTGAGTATTTGGGATAAATATGGTAGTTACGGGGGTATATTTTACATTCTTGATTTAATTTTATTATATATTTAATATATTGCTAGATGTAAAATCATTTGTATATAGTCAAGGTATCATATTACAGCCCTTACAGTAGGCAATACTGTGAGTAGAGAGTGCTACAAAGTGCTGTACTTAATGCTGCTTCGCCCCATGTTCATGGAGCCACAAGCAGTTTTTTACTGACTGTCACAAGACTTTCACACTTCCCTTGTCTTCAGTTTGAAAGAGCTGTGCAGAATTTTCAGTTATAAGAGGTATACCAGTGGCTTATTGCTGTGGCTTGGAAGTATTTTCAAAGGACTACAGTATATAACTGACGTCAAAATATTTTAAAAGTCAGCTCCCTAAAATTCTTTTGATTGTGAGAAAAGTCTAAATGTTGAGGGATTTACACAAAGAATATTAACACTTTTTTCTAATGCTTTGTATTCTTAAAAAGGCAAAAAACCTTAATACTGTAGTATGATAAAGCAACACAATACTTAAATTCACTTGTAATCATGTGCTTGAAATATTTCAAATTATGCTGCAGCTGTAAAATATCTGTCCATTGAGTGGCAGATTTGTCTCTTAATTATTCTTCCTACATCTTTCTTTTTGATTATGTCTGCGTCAAGGTAAGGGAGTCTACAGTTTCCTTACTGGAAAGCTATGTTAATTTTGTTTTTGGTGTGGTCGCCTTCTATTATGAAAGCAAACGTCACACATCTGCAGATTGCACAAATGTACTTTGTAGTACACTCACAAGATAGATTGTTTTAATTTGACAATACTTTGAAACTTTGAATCACAATGAAACAACTCATTTTTTTCAAAAATAGATATCCAGTGATGTATAGCAATCCATTATATTCTTTCAGATACCTCACCTGGGAGAGGAGGAAGGAAGCACAGTTGTAATATATCTAAATCATTCTAGCAAACACATATAAAAGATTGATCTAAATGTTCTGATGCAGCTATATTCAGCTATATCGCCTTCCAAAATGAGCAGGTTGTGACAGATAAAAATTCTATTTTATTATGTGTGTTCATGATGCTTTTGAAAGTTTATTGACTCTGACATTGCAATATATTGTCACAACCGAGAAGTATGTGCAACTGGCTTTGGGTGCTCATTGGGCCCATTTCTTGGAAGAGCAACCCATCCTGATGCCAACAGGTAATCATTGGCATTTCAGAATTAGATTTCTGTCTGGCATGTGGTATGTCCAACAGAGCCTGTGCAAAAGTACCTTTCAGGATTGTGACCAAAAGTTCAAAGAATCCTTTATAAAAGTATACTTTATTAGAATGAAATGTTCATAGAACCGTTCTTCAATCAAGGCAATGTGGAATGACTGATATAAATGCCTGAGAGAGAGATTGGTACATTTCAACAGTTTTTAATGTTTGCCAATGATGTACAGTTCTATAGCTGGACTTGCTGTGGTTGCATTACATGACACACAAAACTGTCCTCTACCTCATGTGATACGAACAGATATTTTATATGGTTTTAGTAAAAGCAAGATACATTTATCTGGTCACTTAGTTTACAAATTTTGAATTCTATTTATTGAAACATGACATACTGTGCTCTTAGCTTATACCTCAATTGTATTTTGTGCAGTTTTCCATTTTTCATGCGTTGTAAATATCCTGTATAGACTGTGGATCGACATACAAATAAACAGTTCTAATATCAAGCATCTCACCTTCTTGTCCTTTGTACATACAGTATTTGAATTTAATGTTTCTTAGAATTGGAAAGAACTTATTAAAAAGTATTAACTCCATTTGTAGCACCTTATATTCTTGATCTAATCCCCCTTCTCTGCAACAATAGCTGTGGCATCGCCGTCTGCACCAGGTCTGCACATGGAGGGAAGGTGACTCTACTTTTGGCCAAAATTGCTCACATCAGTTTTGAGAAATGATTTCAACATGTTAAATATATCGTTTGATGTGTACTTTACAGCAGAATGTGCTGAAACAAACAGCATTGCAATATTTCTATTCTATCAAAAATTACAGTCCCAAATTCAGCATATATGTTAAGTTTAATGTAACTTTGGAATTTCAAAAGAGTTTGAGACTTTTCAAAAGTCTTAAAGTGCACATCTTTGTGTTATTTTTTTTAAAAAAACATCTTTTTGTGATTCCATATGCATCTGTTCTGGCCACTTGGGCAGATGCAGCTATCCTGAAATTGTCTATGGTTGGTGTACAAAATAATGGGGTAGACTCAATGCTGGGCAGAAACTTTCCACAACAGAAATACAATCACCAAGACATTGGACAAAAGCTGAAGCTGCTCTCGAGCAAGTTACATTCAGTTTGGTCTGCTATAATATCTAAACAATTTTCATACATACTGCAAGCAAATCAGGTTTCTCTTGTCCTGTGCCTGTACTTCTACCTATGTGGAGGACCTTTCATATGTCTCCATTGAATTTCATCTTCAGTCCCATACAATTTCTTCTTACGTGGCACAGCAGGGAAACCAGTCACTGGATTTTCATTTGCATACATTACACATATAGAGAGATCTTTCAGGTATTCACAAAATTCATCTGTGATTGTCAACATTCACTTTTGAATGTCAATGAAAATCAGATTTTAAGTATTTTCCCATATTTTTCCAACACTTACAAACCCATTGTACATGATGAGTTGTACATCATACAAACACTTGAGTACATGGAGGCTTTTGGGTTCCCTGTTTCCTACTGTATACCTCTGGAAAGCTGTTCGTGAAAGTTGGAATATACTCACACGGCAAAAATGTCCAATGGAAGGAGAAAGGCAGCAATGTTCCCTACTGTGCGCACAGATGTTCTTGACATGCACACACAGGCCTCCTTGGATTTCGGTGAAACATAAACTGCTGCCAAAGCATAGAACATTATGGAAAAACTGCTATGTATTCTTTCATAAGGTTTTCTGCTTATGCTAGGAGAATCTTGGCTGCCTTTTGACAGAACCCTCCTGACTTCCTTGTATAATAAATTTCCCTGTTCAGCAAACTGGATTTCTGCCTGGAGAAAAAGGGGAAAAAAGTTTATCTAATCATAATACTAATACTTGGGGTCATCCAGTGAAATTGAATGTAAAGAAATGCAGGAAAATCACAAAATGAATGTATCGTTCAGTGTGATGATTGTGGCTTCTGGCTAAGATTTGTTCACAGTGGGTAAGTCAGTGGCCAAAAATCCTGGAAAGTTTTCCTCATTTTTATTTATTTTTTTATTATTTCCAGATTTTTTAAATCCCCCACCCAGGCTTCTGTGATGTCTCAGCATCCTAAAACAGTTGTGATACCTTCTTGCCTTCCTGTTTTTGAAAGCAGCTTCATTGCGAAAGAGCCACATCAGAACATGGATTTCTGTCTTCATGGCTGGAGTTTCCCAAAAAGAAAGGGATTTGGGTCAAACCTGCTAAAATCTGCATGTGGCCCCTGATGCCCCTGATTTCAGAGTCAAGCCCACCTTGGTAGATGAAGGAACGGAGTCTGAAATGCTCCAGTTGGACCACACAGCAAAACTTGGTTTTTAAGGGCTCAAATAGACACTTGTGTTACCCTGAGTCACCGGATACAAGTCCACGCATTACAGAAAGGCCCATCTACTTCTGGAGGCTCCACTAGTAAGTCTCAGTCATCACTGTTAAAAAGCATAAGAACAGCCAGTTAAAGGCACAGATCCATAATATTTCCCCCAATGCAGTTACAGCGGTACCTCACATAACAAGTTTAATTCGTTCTGGAAGCATGCTTGTTATGTGAAATGCTCTTTATGTGAAGCAGATTTTCCCATGGAAATAATGGAAATTCAGACAATTGGTTCTACAACCCAAAAATATTCATATAAAAATATTAACTGTACGTATGTTAAAATGATGACAAAACACTGGAATTGAATTCAAATCATGCATTCAATGTGCATGATCCTATGAAGTCTACTTAGAGTGCAATCCTAAAGATGCTTTCCTGGGAGTATGACCTATTGAACACAATGAGTCTTACCTTTGAGTAGACATGATTAGGATTGTGCTCTCAGGCTGTAATCCTAAAGACACTGTCTTGTGAGTAGGACTCATTGAACACAATGGGGCTTACTTCTCAGTAGATATGCTAAGGAGGCTGCATGGAGGATAGGGGACTTACCTGGGCTGCTGCTGGAGGCTGGTGAGAGCACATGGGGGCAGTTAGGGGCAGCTGCCTCTGGTGCCCCCAGGCAACTGCCCTCAAGCCCTTTAAAATAGACTTCATGTGGAGTGTCAGCACGTAGCAACTTGTGGGCAGTTGCCTGGGGGTTGGTAAGTGGAGCACACTCCCAATGGGAATTTGTGCTTGTTATGTGAATCACTCTTTATGTGGGGCACTTATTATGTGAGGTATCACTGTATGTACGGTGGTAGCACCAAGTCTAATATATTAACAATAAAATCTTCAAATAAAAGGGGATCCACCTGAAACCGGCTCATGACCAGGTTATGCCCCGGTTTTCGTGGACATGTCCAGGATTTTATCCTTGTGTCCTGGGAAAACAATTTCCAATGTTCTCCTTTTCCTTGAAAGCAAGCCTTCTTGTAATTAATCAATTATATGTCATAGTTTTAAGTTTAATAATAAGTACAGTAATCTATTGTTTAAATTAACAACATGAGAGCAATATATAAGTAATCTATATGAGTGTTTTTAGGTTTGATTTGGTCATGTCCTACAGTTTTCTTGGGTGTCCTACTTTTTCCCCTTCTTTTCTGGTTATGGCATATGATCACTCTGCTCATGACCTACCTAGTGGGTCCTGACCCACAATTTGAGGAACACTGATCTTAGACGTGGTGTTTTTTATCGTAATCAGCTCACACATTCAGTTACCAGTCACCGATTTCATTTGGAGACCAAAAGCCTTCCATATTTGAAGTCTTGATCCAAATGTTTAATCTGATTTATTTTCAGTATGGTTAATCAGGCATCAAAACTGCACATTGGATTTGCACTTTATTTGGTCACTATATATTGTGTAATAAGCCTGAACTGTAGTGCTAAGGAAGTTCCACTAGTGGTCACTACAAACCTATCTTATTGCTAAGAGTTGATCCAGGTGATATGTTTAATTACAGCACACACTGGAAAATAAAGACTGTTTCAGAAAATGGAAATAAAAGGAAAATAAGTGGTGCTTATTTTCTACCAGTGACATTAAGAAACAAGATTTCTTGTTTCAACACTTTCAACAAAGTAAGTGCAAAGTATACAATACAGGTAAAGTAAGTGTAAAGTATACAGGTAGATATACAGGTTTGCTTCTGGTAAGATAGAATTACAGCCTAAGGCTGTAATTATCCTACACATAATTTCCTCAGATGAGATCCCATTGAAGACAATGGGACTTACTTCTGAGCAGGCCTGCATAAGACTGGGCTTAAGGCTGCAATCCTAGCCACACTTTCTTGAGAGTAAGCCCCATTTACTATAACGGACTAACTTCGAAGTAGACACATATAGATTTGGGCTCCAAGTCTTAATTAATACAATAAGCTTACTTCTGAGTCAAATAAATAATCACACTCTAGATCAGTGGTCTTCAACCACTGTGCCATGGCACACTGGTGTGCCGCTGATAGTCCTCAAGTGTGCCTTGGGAATTTGAGGATTGACATTCATTAATAGGAAAATTGGAGGATTTGAACAGTCTGGTGTTCTTTGTCAATGGTAAAAACAATTGATGGTGTGCCTTGACAATTTCAGTGCCTTGTTAAGTGTGCCATGAGATGCAAATCACTGCTCTAGATACACGTAGTTTGAAATTATAGTGTTACACTCAGAATTATTAATTATATTAATTAATTATATTAACTGGCATGTAAATGCACTTAGAATTGGATCATTGTTGACTGCAGAGCAGAGTTTCAACCTCTAATCTGTTGGTAATTCTGGTAAAGAAAGATTACTGTCTGAAATCCTATAGAATCACTGCCAATCCGGGAAGATCGCAGCCTTCAAAGTCGTGACCACTGTTCTTCTGGAATTCAATGTGGTCCCAGTGGGACTCCAGACAGCCACATCCGCCAGAAGGCCGTGTGACACAACAGTAGTAGTATTCCTACTACTCACAACATTGTGTGTCAATGACAGACAGTGTCCAGAGTGTCCTTGTCCCGTGAATGAGGAGGACCTTGCACGGCGCCCAGGCAGAACCAAAGGGCACCTCATCAGGTGAACGGTTCTGCCTGAACCCCAGATCCCGCCTCCAGTCTGGAGTTTGGTGGTCCTGGTATAGACAATGATGACCTCAATGGTGGAATAGGCTATACAAAATATCTTTGCACACAGGCAAAACCCACACCATTTGTTGATTCTGTTGTTTACTGTTGTTTACAAAAACACTATGGCTGGTGATGCTTTCCCCCTTCACTGTGCAATAATTCTCATAGTCCACCCATATCTCAGCTGCACAGCTCTGCAGACTCTAGATTTCCTCTGGAACAAGGTGGATTTTTCATGATCACCATTGTCCTTATGTGATCCTTTCTCTTCCACCCACCCCATCTTAGTCACTATGACAGTGCAGTGAATGTCGGGATCCATTAGTGCATTGCAACCTATGTTTGGTGTGTCTCCCAAAGGGTGATGGAAAGATTAAATAACAGTCAGATACTATAGCAGTACTCTGCAAAGTACTCTGCAAAGGCTTCAGGTGCTTGCAGAGAGAATCTATCCTGAATCACAGTGTGGATTTCGAGCCAACAGGTCCACCACTGATATGGTATTTTCCCTTCGACAGTTGCAAGAGAAATGTAGGGAACAAAGACAGCCACTCTTTGTAGCCTTCATAGACCTTACAAAGGCTTTTGATTTGGTTAGTAGGGATGGCCTTTTTAAAATCCTCCCCAAGATTGGATGCCCACCTCAGCTCCTCAACATCATCAGGTCCTTTCACGAGGACATGAAGGGCACTGTAATTTTTGATGGCCTAACATCAGATTCCTTTCACATCCGAAGTGGAGTGAAGCAGGGCTGCGTCCTCGCACCAACTTTATTTGGGATCTTTTTTGCAGTCATGCTGAAGCATGCTTTTGGAAACGCAACAGAGGGAATCTATCTCCGGACCAGATCAGACGGAAAACTCTACAATCCTTCCAGACTAAGAGCAAAGTCCAAAGTCCAGCTGAAATGCTTGCGTGAGTTCCTCTTCGCCAATGACGCTGCTGTTACTGCTCACTCTGCCGAAGACCTTCAACGACTTATGGACCGTTTTAGCAAAGCCTGCCAAGACTTTGGACTAACAATCAGCCTGAAGAAAACACAAGTCATGGGTCAGGGTGTGGATCCACCTCCCTGTATCACAATCTCTGAACATGAACTGGAGGTTGTCCATGACTTTGTGTACCTTGGCTCAACTATCTCTGACACTCTCTCCTTAGACTCTGAGCTGAATAAACGCATTGGTAAAGCGGCTACTACATTCTCCAGGCTTACAAAGAGAGTATGGCTTAATAAGAAGCTGACGGAACATACAAAGATCCAGGTCTATAGAGCTTGCGTCCTGAGCACACTCTTGTACTGCAGTGAGACTTGGACCCTTTATGCATGGCAGGAGAGGAAGCTGAACACCTTCCATATGCGCTGTCTCCGACGTATTCTTGGAATCACCTGGCATGACAAAGTCTCAAATGACACAGTATTGGAACGTGCTGGAATCTCTAGTATGTTCACACTTCTGAAACAGCGGCGTCTACGCTGGCTTGGGCATGTCGTGAGAATGGCTGATGGTCGGATTCCAAAAGATCTCTTATATGGAGAATTAGTGCAGGGAAAGCGCCCAAGAAGGAGACCACAGCTGCGATACAAGGACATCTGCAAGAGGGATCTAAAGGCCTTGGGAATGGACATCAACAGCTGGGAAACCTTGACCTCTGACTGTTCAGCATGGAGGCAAAAGACCCAGCATGGCCTTCTCCAACTGGAAGAGACACTTGTTCGGCAGGCTGAAGCAAAGAGACAGACCCGAAAGCAGTGAAACCTGGGACCTGGGCAGGGGACGGAATTTATTTGTCCTCAGTGTGGAAGGGGCTGCCACTCTCGAATTGGCCTTTTTAGCCACACTAGATGTTGTTTCAGGACCTCCAATCAGAGCACAATACCAGAGTCTTTCGAGACTGAAGGATGCCAATAACTCTGCAAAGAGTTCAGCTCCTGCAGTTTGCAAGCATGTTTAAATATAGGGAAATAAATGTTGAGGGTATCTTTTGATTATTACATAAAAATTACATAAATAAAAAATGTACATGAATGAACATAAAAATTTACATTTTATGTACAATAAATGTACATTATTACATAAATAAAAAATAAAATATTTCTTTCTAGATCTTTTTTAAACATCTGGTAAACTTACGTGAGTCCCTACAGAGTGTCCTTTCAATTAGTAGGTCCCACAGTTTAAAACTTTGGGAACCACAATGTTAGCGAATAGAACACAGTGTTTAAGAGGCTGTGTGTGTGTGGGGGGGGGGGATGACAACTTCAAATGAATTTAAGAAATCAATAAAAACACAGGTCATACACTGATTACCTGGTTTTCAAGACTTTATTCGGGGCACAATCCAGAGTGAGGGCCGTGAGCAGTGCCCTAGCTGGGCTGCCCCAACTGTTCTGAATCCAGAGCAGAAAGTTATGCTGCATCCAGAGAGTGAGGAAGCCTGGGCTGCCCTACCTGATCCAGAGCAAGCTCAGCAGGCACCAAGTCAATGACACCTGGGTAGGGCTTGCTCCCAAGGAGACCCCGTCAGAGCGCACTGAACAAGGAACAGCTAGGGTGCCTGCATTATAAGGAATATCTGATGAGACAGTCTACAGTGAATACAAGGGGCTTCTTGGAGTGTCCTGCTGTATCCCCAGGTGAGTGCCATATCCTGAAGTTGAGAGGCAGGATTTGCAGCTAGGCTGGCCAAGAACTCAGATTTTGGGCCAACACTTCCATTCTTACTCTACCATTCTTGCTCTGCCTTCCATTCTTACTCTACTTATCATGGACCCCTATGGGTCTCCTCATTACTATACCTGCTCCTGAGGGGGTATAACTCTGAGAAGCTGGAAGAGGGCATTTCTGCCCTGGAAACAGGCTCTGGATACAGAGTAACTGCTCTGCCCTAGGCAATGCTAAACATGCCCTCAACGTGCCTCTCCTGAACTGCCTAGGCTGGCCCAGATAGGCAGCCCAGGTCCACCTCTCTTGGGGCACCCTATGTTGCCTTAGGCTGCCCCAATCCTTTTCCAGAATAACTAGGATGGCTCATCTTGCAGTTGGGTCAGCCCAGTGATAGATAGGGTAGCCCAAATGCATTTCTGGATTGTGCCCTCAGTCTATCAAGTGCTCCAGAGGAAATTAACGGTCTGGAAATTAATTAATAATAATCACCCAACTGGCATCACAGATTAAGGAAGTGCCCAGTTGGGGCACACTCTGTCCTAGTCCTCTTCCTGGTGAATTATAGGCCAGTCCTATCCAAATTTCCAGCACTGATGCAGCCCTTAGTATAATAAATCCCTTATTTTAAAATAAGTAATAGTAAAACAGTAAAATAGTAAAATAATCCCTTATTTTTGAGCTCTCCATGACCACCTCTTGTATTGAGGCACATACCCCCTGCCATGGCACAGTGCTTCAGTGCTGGAAAGTTGGATGGGATTTGGATCCAGAGTGAGTTTGTTTAGCTGTGGTTAATTTAAACACTATATTACTTATTATTAAAATTAAAACTATTACATATAATTATTGCATATAACTTATTAATTCCAAGAAGCCTCCATGTTGCCTGCTCACAAGAAAAAAGGGGACAGGGAAGATTTGTTGCAGGACACAAGCCTGAAAAAGAGGACATGTCTTGGAAAAAGGGGACATATGGTCAACCTGTTTTAGGAAAGATCTCACAAGTGCTTCAGGAAAAGTGGCATTGCCTGTCATTCTCCAACAGAGATTTAATATACTTAATACATACTTGTAGTTCCTTGCCATCTGAGCTGCAGTTAGCTGCTAATATATAGCTACGGTTCCTTGCCACCCAAGTTCACAAGTTTTCCACAAACTCACAATTTATAGTCCTGCATTGTAACAAGGAATGATTGAATTTATATTCTTTCTCTCTATCCCCTCCTTCTTTTTTTAACTTCGGTCATTGTTTAGTGGAGAAGGGTTTTTTTAAAAAAATAAAACAATACTTGGCTCTCTCTCTATGATGCCTCCCATCCATCTGTGTGGGCTGGACTCCTCCTGGAGGCTGAACTAAACTGTTGTGAGGCATCTCTGTACCACCCAACCCATCATCACATTTGACTCCAGTCCCCTCTGCTGATCTCTCATAGACAGATCCCAGTACATGTTGCTTGTCAGCCTCTGGGCTCCTCTTATTTTTGTGATTCTCAAGCGTCCCTTTTCTTATTTTAGTTATTTTACTTTTCTGGATCTTAAAAAAAATTTTTTTTCCCCCTTTGGGCTGCTCAATCTTCCAGGTAAAGGAGAAAAATGGTTGCCACCTGTTTACACCTCACTGGATTTGTGGCTAGTTTTGTGGGCTGGATTTGCTTGGTCGTTGCAACCTCCACCAATGACTGGGTTGTGACTTGTGGCTACACCATCACCACATGTCGCAAGATGGATGAACTGGGATCCAAAGGACTTTGGGCAGACTGTGTCATGGCTACGGGACTCTATCACTGCAAGCCGCTGGTAGACATCCTCATTTTGCCAGGTATGGGGTACTCTCAAGTGCTGCTCCTCATATCATATCGTTTGATATCATAATATCATATGTTTGCCGATGATTTGTTATCATTTTTATAATACAATCAGTAGGCAGTGGTATATAAATACTATAGATAGATAGATTGGCGCAGCACTTTCCAGAATAAAATAAGCCAGTGTGGTGGAGTGGTCAGAAGTCTTGGACCAGGAAACCTGTGTTCAAAAAAAATCACTGAGTACCTTTGAATCTTTTGCATAATCACAGGTTTGTTATAAGACTGAGTTAAGTCCATGACGGACTGAGCTCTGTGGAGGATACAAGTGTAAGAGATAAATCGCAAGGCACTGCTGAAAGATCTTACAAATTAAAATTGGGCAGAAGGGTAAAGAATGAAGTGAATGAAAAACAGGAGGGGAAAAGTGTTGCTAGGAGGATGAATGTGAATGAATGTGGTTACTATATATGGATTTAGAGTGTGATTAGGAGTAAGGTAAGAGTAAGATCAAGAGGGAGATCAAGGGTAAGTTAAATGATAGATGGAACTGGAGAGTGGATTTCAAGAAAGAAAGAAGTAGCACTCCATGTAATTCTGAGAATGGGCTCCAGATGGGCATACTGTACTTTATAAGGACAGAATCTGGTTAAAATTTGTTTTCTTTGATAAATTCAATTTTTAATGTTCAGGGACCCAGCCTGGCCTGAAATGATCAGAATCTGCTTTTTAATTCTGTACTTGGGAATTGGGCTGTAATAGCATATTTAGTGTGTAAAATACAGTCTGCATGTGCTCAGAGAAGCATTTTCTTTTCACTGCATGCTAATAAGAATCTGTGATACTTTGCAGACAAAGGATCAGAGCTGGAATCTTATCCTGCATCCTTAACTCCTTCCCCAGATATTTCAATTCAGATCTAACGGTGTCATAGTTGGCTTTCAGTTCCATTGATTTCAATAGATTAATGTTTGAATAGTATATGTAGCATTGGCTATAGTATATGTATATATAGTATATGTAGCTACATTAATGTGTGGTCTCCAGGTTAGGTTGGCCCAAAGCATTCTAGTGCTGGACTTGTCTGTCTTGGAGAACTGTGTTCAAATCTTACCCCAGCGACACAGACCTGATGGAAGTCACAGACCTATTTGGCTGAGTTGTGAGGATTTTTAAAAAAGTTTTTTGAAACAGTCCATGGTATAAAGGCTTTAAAACTATCATCAGTGGCATTTTGATAACCAATCCCCTCTTCTGATCTCTGACATGCAAAAAATAAAGGACAAAACAGGTACTTGAAATTAATAATATAATATTATGTTTATAGTCTCTATAACTAATGGAAGTACCATAATGTACAAAATCTTTTTTCCATTGCTGTTCCCTGAACCCCCAAACATCTGATTTATTTGGCTGAGGATTCTTCTATAATGGAGTGGGACAGGGCCTGTACTGACATAGGGAACTGGTAGAAATTGGGAGGGCAAGTGTGACATTTTGCTCATGCAAGGTAGCATTAGATCTAATCCCATATCTCAGTGGTCTTTACAATACCCATGTAAGGGAAGCCAGTTTTTAATTCCCCTCATAATATTGCCAATGGGAATGGGAAAGGATGTAATCTGCTCCCCGAAGGCCATTTGGTGAATTCATCGCTGATGTGAGATGGATTTCTTAAGTGACTCTTGTCAGATTAATAATTTTGATTAGTTATTAATGAATAATATTAAAGTATAATAATCTTCTTCAAATAATATGCTTTATGTAATAAGTGTTGTTGGAATGTAAGTAGCACTAGTCTTGAAGCCCAATCCTTTGTGCAAATGTTTGGAAGTAAACTGCATTGTGATTTACTCAATGCGAGTAAGTATGCAAAGGATAGCAACTATACAATAGGATCTTCCTGATCTTAGAAGTAGGCCACTTCTGAATGCCAGGTGAAAGGGGGCATCAGGAGGCAGGTCTCTTGTGCACTCCTGAATGCATCTAGAGGGACACTGAGATATAGAAAGCTTGACTAGATGGGCATATGCAGGCCCTGATCCAACAGGGCTCATCTTATGTTCGTATGTGCTTGTTTAAAGTAAGTCCCACTGGATGCCAATGGGTGTTCATTACCTATCAATTGGCTATTATTTTTTTCATTTTCTTTGTAAACCGCTTTGTGAACTTTTTAGTTAAAAAGAGGTATATAAATACTATAGCTAGATAGATGTTCTTCTAGTAAGGCAGCAGCAAAGCTATGCACCATCTCTTGGGAGTAAAGTCCAGTGAAGTAAACATAAATGGATTGGTCTGCTACTTTTAGCCCTGTCCTATTCATGTTCATTCAGAAGTATTGCCTGGTTACACCAGCAATGGCACAATTAGTGCCAAAAGTGCCAGCCCTTTTGCTGCCCACACAGTTCCTTTTCCTATAATTGATACACCCTCAAAATCAGAGCATATCCTTGATATATGGTTTAATTCACAGATACAGGCATCCCTGCTTATTGGATGTGTCAGGGACTGGAGCACTGTCCAAAAATGGAAACCCTTAAAAAGAGGAACCCAATCTTTTTTTAAGTTTATAAATGTTGCTTCCAATCTTTTTTAGCTAGCAAATTGCAAATCGCCCTTTTATCTGGCAAGTTCCTGCTGCTGTGCAAAGATTTCTGCAAATGGGTTCTCATTAACTCCATTTACATTATTAGATCAGGAGCTACAACATGGGCAGGGGGGCAATTTTGGCCTCTGCTGTTCCAGAGGTTGAAAGAGTGGAAGAATAACTTCTGTGTGTAATTGAAAGGTGTTGAAAGAGTGGATCATCAGAAAATGAATCATCAGAAAACAGGATACCTGTACTTAATGCTCAGCATCCATTTCAATAGAACTGATGTGTGCAGTTCTTGGAATTAATTTGTGGGATTGCTACTGCTACTTCTCTCTTTTATTTCTTTTGAGAAAATGACATACACCTTGAAAAAGAATGTTTGCTGTGCAATGCTCGTGTTTGTGTGTGTTTAATTTGTTGGGAGCCTCCGATGTGGCCAGTTTAGGGACATACAGTAGTCCTGTGATCTGAACAGTGTGTGTGTGTGTGTGTGTGTGTGTGTGTGTGAGAGAGAGAGAGAGAGAGAGAGAGAGAGAGTATTTGGCATCATCCCAAAGTCCACTTCTGCTTGTATCCACTGGAACTGTACAGGATTCCAATGCAGGGCCTTGCTAGAAATCAGCACATACATGCACATGAACGATTGCGCCAAACAGCAAAATTCATGGAAACATTGTTGCACTGTCTCCCCCTTCCCACAAATATATAGCTACAGGGGAACTAATTCTGATTGGGACTGCAATATGCATGAAGGGGAAAGTTAATTCTTTCTCTGTACACTGTTTTCCTGCTGAAATGTCTCCCATGCTTCTTCTTGCCTTCCTCCACTTCGGCTATGTGCCATGCATGGCCACTTGGGGGGTAAATAGCACTGCTGGGAGGTTATTTATGGTAGGAAAATAATGCAAGGACATAATGCCCCCCTTCCTACATACCAGAATCGGGATCCTGTGCATGAGGGCATGCAACACACACACACGCGCGCGTGCACACACACACACACACACACTTTTTTTTGCAGAAAAAGAGGCACATATGATTAGAAACATGCCCCTTGATACAACACATTTCCACAAATGTCAGCTTGAAGAAGATGCGGGAGAAAAAAGGTGCTTGCCCATTCCTCCCCCCCCAAAATGGATTTCCTTAGAGGTAACTGCAATTTTAATTCCTTTTCCTTCTCACAGGTTACGTCCAAGCATGTCGAGCCCTGATGATTGCAGCCACTGTTTTGGGACTTCCAGCTGTTTTCTTACTGGTGACCGTTCTGCCTTGCATCCGCATGGGACATGAACCTGGGGTTGCCAAGTACCGACGTTCACAGCTGGGAGGAATTCTCCTGATCCTCTTGGGTAAGTGATACATGATCAGACCCCCAAAAATCTATTTCTCTAATCAAATTAACTATGAGCAGATTTTTTATTAAAGGGGTACAGGATTTCAAGTTGACCCAAATAAAACTTTAAATCATATTAACTAAGGAGTCTTCCTTGAACAATTGACTTGCAAAACTTACTGCTTTGCACCCCTGTGGGTAAGCCACTGACTCAGTTGCTGACCATGGTTAACTCAAAGCCTTAGTAATTTCCATGTCCCAACAGAATACTCCAACCTCCTGTAAATGTACATTTCCCAGGTCTTGCTGACCTACACATCCTCATACAAAAGGAACTTTATATCCAATAGAGAGAACATTATTTCTCATCAATGCACTAATTTCTGTCTATGGGCCAGATTACTAGATGCTCAGAGAAGCCAGATTTCATCTTTAGCTATGGACTCAGAAAAATGAGCTGTGAAGAGCCTCACAAATTCCTATTTGTGGGAGAGCATCAGAATATCTGAGTTATTGGTGCATGGACCAATAGGTAGATTTCTGACTTGTTCATGCCAAAGGGTCATTAACGTTCACTTTGCCATCCCATCCCATGCCATCTATGCCATCCCATTCTTCCTTAGTCCCCCTCCCATGTTCCTCCCATTCTCATTAGGCTGATTACCAGCATTTGCTGGTTATTGTCTTAGGACGTTTTCAGGGCAATTTTATAGATGTTTATTTACAAGGAAATTACACCCTGTTCAATAGGACTTTCTTCTAGTTTCAGGTAAGTGTGTTTAGGAATGTAATCCTTGTTTTCAGTCTTTTGTACCATTATCGTGAGGATAAACTGAGCAAACAATCACCATTCAAAAGTGATTTAAAATTAATATTTAATTTAAAATAAATTAATACTTAAATTTCATTTAAAATAAATTTAAATTTAAATTAGCATGGGGACAGAGACTGTGCCTCTTCACTCCAGCACGTCATCCTTTCCAGTGGGTGTTGCTTGTGTCATCTTTTTAGATTGTGAACTCTTTTGGGACAGGGAACCATTTATTAGTTTGTTAAGCTATCTCCAACTATTTATTTTATCTATTTGAGAGATTTATACCCCTCTTTTCCCATGCCAAAGCAAATATCCAAGATGACTTACAAAGCTTTACTTTGTCCCCTCCTGTTGTCCTCATAACAACCATTGAGTTGTTCATGAACCTTTATGAACATTCCTTCATTATCTTTATGGACTTTTTGTTGAAAAGTGGTTTACAGATATTCTTGGTGATGATGATGGCAGCAACCATTTCTTTTACGTGGTCTGGTTCACAGCAGTAGAGTAACTGATGGGGAACAGTATGCAGTCTCCACAATGCACCATATAAGCCATCTTCTCGTTTGCCTTTGGAACCATTCTGGGCGTTGATAGCAATGTGCAGGAGGCACCATTGGTTTGAGTGCCTGCACATTGCTGTCACTGCCCAGAATGGCTCTGATGGTGAGTGGGAAGAGCCATTTACAGTACATGGCGCATTGTGGTGCCTGTCGTACTTATGTTTCGTTCCCCTCTGTTATGCCACTGGTTCTTAGTGGTGGAAAATGTTGTATAAAATGTGAAGAGTGAGACATGTCCCCATGTGCCCCCGTGGCTCCACTCTGTGTGGCGTGTTGCACTAACATTGGGCGGTGCTTGTCTTACATGAATGTCTTTCTTCTCCATGAAGACACAGCCAGCATCCCCCCCGCCAACAATGAGCTTTGCAGTCTTAATCCAGCACCTGCATATTCTTGAGGCCTCCTCATCTCGTAACAACAGGCCTTGGTGTCTTGCTTTCACTAGTTTGTTTAGCAGAGGGGGAGGCGGGGGACGATTCCGAGGAGACTAGCCTCTTTGTGCCATCCTGCCCTGAGGTCGGCTCCCTCCTTCGGCAGCCAGCACTGACGTCATGGCCATGTTGGGCGATTTTGCCACCGTGCCAGAGGCTCTCAGAGATGTGTCCAGCTGCAGTGACAGAGACTTCAAGCTATCCAAAGTTCACAAGCTTTGGGCAGGCAAGCCACAGCTTCCAGCCCTGATCAGACCCAAATTATGGACTTGTTTCGTGTTCTGATAAAGTTCAGTGAAGCTCTGCAGATCCCCAAATACCAAAAAGCACCCAGCAAATCAGGAAATCTAATTAGAAAGCCATTTTTTTTAAAGTGGCTCTGTTTAGGGCCAAGGATTAGCAAGGATGATCAAACCCATTTGATAAAGCATCCAAACAGCATTTATGGCACACAGCATACGGTGTGAAGAGCCCCAGTGGCAAGGCTGAAATTATAAGAGAACTGCAAAAAAAAAAAAACACATAAAAACTTTTGACTCTGTGATGTTACTATTAATGTTTTCCAGAAGTCTACTTCCTCCCTTGAATTACTTATTGGTATTCAGTGGAACTCCTTGCCACAGGATATAATGATGACATCTGGCCTAGATGTGTATTAAAGGGGATTGGGCAAATTTTTGCCCAGTCACACTTTACAAGCCATTATGCATATGTACATCTGATTTTAGAAGTAGACTACCTCTACTTCTACTCTACAGTGTAAGCGTAGGTACCAGGATACGCATGTCCCTGAGTGCTCCCCAAGGCATCTGGTGGACCATTGTGGGATACAGGAAACTGGACTAGGTGGGCCTTTGGCCTCATCCAGTGACGATCTTCTAATGTTCTTATTCAGCCATACTGTGGAAACAACATTTTCTTCACTGGTTGGAGTGAATATTTTAGTGGATTAATTAAAAGGATTACAGTATATGTGCACTAATTCATTAAAGGATCATACAAAGTCATAGTTGGAAAAATAGTGGTGACTTATGGCCTCAAATGAGATCAGTTTGTGGACCTCAAATGATTGTGGATGTATGTTAAGAACATAAGAAAAGCCCTGCTGGATCACTTGACATCTAGTCCAGCTTCTTGTATCTAGTCCAGGTCTAGTCCAGCTTCTTGTATCTCCCATCAGCTCACCAGGTGTCTCAGGGATCTTCTTTTCCTACCCTTCTTCAGCACACATGATTTCCCCCTCTCTTTTGTTTTCAGACTTAACTATAGTGCAGCATTGTTTTTATGCAGGTATTTTTGTTGGCCATGGTTAACCCCAAACCATATTTTGCAACCATGGTTAAAGTGTACCCAACTATGGTTGTTAGAACCCACCAATGTACTGTGGTTACTTTCCACATGAAAATGAGGGGGAAATATGAATGGTGGGTTGGGAGAGAGAAAAGAATGCTCACAATGCAATGAACAGTCTTGATGCTGGAACCCTAAAGGAGTGTTTTTACATATTGGTCTTTAAAGTATTGTATGGGGGGGATGATAGAAGGGCACTTAATGAAACCCTGAAGCCCCACTCCATCTCCAGTTTCAGCCAAGATGCACTTCTGAAAAAGTAGCTAATGGGATTATTGCATAAGGTAATGGGACTGTGCCCCCTTTACCCCACTCATGATTTAAACTGGGAGATTTAAAATCTGCCACTGTGAACGACAACATGGAATATATAATGGCTGTTGAAAGCTTGCCAGGAAAATGGTGAGCTCAGATCTTCCAGCTGATAGCTGAAAATAGATTTTGACAATAATAATGTTGGTGCCCACCCTTCCATCCTGTTTGGCATGTTTCACTGACGCCCCCTTTCATCTTGTTTGCTCACCAAACCCTCATCAAATCCAATAATGAGTTTTGAATAAGCTTGTAACCACTGTATATGCAGAGAGTCAAAGATAGTGCAGCTTGTGGGGAGCGCACTAATCCCCTTTTTGATCATAATATACACAAAGATCTAGTTTGTCCACCAGTCAACACATGCACTTCTTACATGTGAGCGACTTACATGTGTTCATTTTATAACACAGCAAGGGGACTGGCACTGGAGCCTTGAAAATATACAGCTTGTATAGATACTGTGTGTACTGCTATACTGTATGTATGTTAAACATAATGTGTGCATGTACAAACCAACAGTCCTATGTATCTTGGGAATTGTATGTGTATCTTTTGGCATTGTTAATCCTGTGTAACCAGTTCCAACAGAAACAGAAAAAGATGATGTTGGATTTTCCGGGCATCAAAAGAACTTTTATGGGCATGACCAGGTGGTTGTCTCAGTTGACATCTCTGTGTTGCCATTTTGCAAAACAACACAAATTCATGGGCTCTCCTGCAGATCAACATGCAAGACTGATTCCAAGATTCTCCTTCACTTATAGAAGTGGGAGGTGGAGGGAAATTCAATCACAGCAATGTGCTTCTTTAGGTGCCATTGATTCAACAGTGGAGTTAAATCTCTCCCGTTGAACCCAGAGGGACTGAAATGTTCTTCACCTTGGCTAGATTGTGTCTCGGGTCATTATGGTGGCCCCAGATTTAAAGATCTTCAGCATCCTCCCTTACTGACTGTTTTTCTGTGATACTGGCTGCTGTGCTTGCAAGTTACTCTCCTTGGCTGGAGACTCTGAAGAATGTTGATTGCTTTTAAACCAAACATTTTCTCCCTGTTTTCTTTTGTCCCTGTTTTTCTTCCTCTCGTAGCCGCAGTGTTTGTTCACGGCCTCAAGACATCTTTCAATGTGGTCTCTGGAACGTCCATGGCTCTTGCAAAGCTTTTGTTTTTGTTTGACTCTGATTCTCAAATAGCTTCGGTGACTGGATTCAGCACAGCTTCCCACTGCAGGACATAAAATATTGGCTGGTTTGATGCTTTTCAGATGTGGAAAGCCTTATATAAGAAAGCAAAGTTTGCGAGTTTCATCTTTGATGAAACTTTGATTTTGCCTTTGATTTACAAGGCTTCAATGGGAAATGAAGAGGCAACAGTTTGCAAGACCAGGAAGACTTTGCCAAGATAATGAACTGAATCATTACACAAAGAGTTTATGTCAAGGACTTAGACTAGTGGTTTCCAAATCTAACTGGGTTCTGTAGGATATCTGTACCTGTTTATCACCATCTTGGGTACCAACATCTTGGATCTCACAAAATTTCTTGAGCTCTAAGATGGTGGAGACCACACCTTGCCATGTTTGGGCACTATGGTTTTAGATTTTGTGAGATCCAAGATGGTGGCATCTGGGGCAACAGGTAAGAGGGAAACAACGAGACATCCCATGGCCTCCTGTGAGTGTGCTGTGATATCCCAAGGCAGGGGTATCAAACTAGTTTTATATAGCGGGCCAGAAATAATTCACAACATTTGCATTTTTCACACCAAGAATGTTACTGACTTGGGTTTCATGGTGATTGAATTTGGATTTGTAATTATCTGGAATTCTAAGATCCCAGATGATCAGCAGTGACTTTTTTTTTAATGTCTCCCCAGCACTGTGTGGCGTTGTAGCTACAATTTGGTTCCCAGTGAGTGCCCACCGCGAAACTATGATCATGAGCTTTGGCTATTCCCTGTACACGGGCTGGATTGGATCTGCGCTTTGCCTCTTCGGTGGATGCATCATAGTCTGCTGCTCGGGTGACGCCCAGTCGTTTGGTGAAAACCGTTTCTACTATGCCTCGGGATCCAGCTCTCCCACCCACGCTAAAAGCGCCCATGTATAAACATCTCCGGAGACTTCCCGTGCCTTCGTCAAATGCTTTGAAACGGGTGGGATGGGTTTTCTTTGAGTTTGTGTGTTGCATTGGTTTGCATCTTTGCACACAAGTTGACCACATCCCTGGCAGAAGATTAAAAAACAAACAAAAAGCCTGATATTTGAAAGCATAAAACCTGTGCATTCATCTTAATAGAAAATTCTAGCAAAAAGAGAGCCGTCAGCTCTCATGTATGTTCAAATGATCATGTTACTGTTGAAAAACTGTGATACGGTCTTCGTTCTTTCTTCTCACATCTAGAGGAAAAAAGTCAATGAATCCACTTTGTTTCAATTTATCTGAATGATCAGAATTTTCTTAGAACTACTTGCCATTTACTCCCTTTTCCCCCCAATTCAAGGTCATTTGTTTGAGTTTGGCAACATTATGATAAAATAGGGAGGAAGATACTGTACTTTTCCATCTGCACAAATGTTTTCCTTTTCATGAGATTAGGGGGTTTCTCTTTGCTTTCCTCTGTAATTCTTTTTTTTAAAAGGAATTTGATCACTTTCATAACAGTATTTTTGTCTAAATGCATCAGTATGAAGGAGACAAAGCCAGCAGTGTCTAATTGCAAGATAAATAACCAAGCAGATGTACATAGCCTTAAATGTATGTGACGGGGCTAATCGACACATCCCCCTTTTTTGTACAGATTTGTTGCTAAATGTACTTTTATTTTATTTTTTACTTTGTTCCAATTAATTTGTATTCTGACATGCACTGTTGAAGTGGAACTTATCTAAAATGTATACCATAATCTGTCCAATTCCAGTTCAGTCAAAATCCAATGAATACTGATGATGACGCCTTTGTTCTTTAAGTGAAATACTGTAGCACATACAGAAATAAATGTTGACTTTACTAGTTTACTTTCTTCTCATTTTGCCTGTATTCAATTCCAGGAAAGGTTTCAGTCAGTAATTCAGAAAAACGTGTAAAATCAACTTTTTAGTGAACTGAGTAATTGTATCGTCTGTTCGGGTGATACATTCTATTTACCATCCATGTCACATGTTCTTTGTGGAGAACATTCTAGTTTGCCAAGACTATCAAATGCTGCAATCCTAAAGTCACTTTCCTGGGAGTAAGACCCATTGAACACAATGGGTAGACTTTTGAGTAGACATGGTTAAGATTGTGCTCTTAGTATACACCAGTGCACAGTCAGTTACCTTCTTCCAGGTACTGGATATGAGACTAGTTGATATTGTGAAGCACAATACTAGATAAGCCCTTCTCATTTTTGAAACTGATTTTTAAAACTTGGTGGGGAAAAAGAGGAGTTTGGCAATCATTTTAATAATATATGGCATATTTTATTTTATTTAAATGGGTAAAAATAGAGGTTGACATGGATTACTCTTGTTTGTACAGAAGTGGCTCGTTTGATACATGCATGGGGTGATAAGTTCCACCTCAACTTTTCCACTGCAATTTCTTCAATCACATTTGACTGCCGGCCCAAATATCTGCATAGATTTACTTGAGCTTGATCTTATATACCACTTTTCAACAAGAAGTTCACAAAGTAGTTTCCACAGAAAATGGAATAACTAATGAGATTGGGGCTATGCTAGGGACTACAATGCACTAGTAGAATAAGTACTGTATTTTTGCCCACACCTCCAGCTAAAAGGATCATGGAAATGCATCTGAGAAAGACACTGAGAGACTGGAGAGCCATAGCCTCAAATAAAGAGAACCTCACGTGTACTGGTGGACAACAAAAGTTCTGTGAGGGAGGTGGGAATAGCGTGACAACGAGGGGGGAACAGGACAGATTGGATCCAAATAAGTCTGATTTGACTTTATGGTTCAATGAGGACTTGCTATTCATCAGCTATACTAGTGCTTTATAACTTGTATAGGTCCAAGTTGACCTGTGGCAGCTGCTAAGACAGTGATTTTCCACCACTGTTCCTTGGCACGCTAGTTTGCCATGGATGGTCCACAAGTGTGTTGCAGGGATTGGGTTGTTCCCCGCAAAAAGGAAAAAGATATGTTCATCTGCCCATGTTCATCTGCCCATGACCTTCCAAATATTGTGTCCCCTTACCCGATGTTGGGTCAGCTCTGCTACTGCAACATTCTAGCCCACTACTCTACTTTCTTCCACATTAATGTTTTGTTCCTTTTCCAAACCGTGGACTGGGGGGAGGAATAGGTTGGGCTTGCCTTAGGACAACAGGAGCAATTTGAGTCAACTTCTTAGGGAGGCCCCACACTAGGCTTGCTCTCCCCCACCACTCCCCACTGCCTTTCCCCATGTACAGCTCAAACAATCTTGTGCCCCATCAGCCCTGCAGCAGCGCCCTTGCCAATAAGGATACATGTGTGCTTCAACCTCTGCTCCCCTAATCCCAGCCCTTCCACACCTCTGAGCCTCATGGTATTCCAAAGGGATCTGGACTGCTTTGCTTGCTGTGGAAGAGGGCATCCTTCCCCATCCTTGCCCTGCTCAGTGGTGCTTGTTCTGATGCTTGACATAAGCATCAGATGTAGGGTTGCCATGTGTCCTAGAAAACTGGGACTGTCCTGGTTTTGGGGGATTGTGTTCACATATTGGCAAGTTAGATGGGGTCCTGTCTCAGTTTTGTGGAAGAGAAATATGGCAATCCTAATCAGAGACAACAACCTGTAGATGGCCGAGGGGGCAGTGGGAAGGCCAGAGGAGAAATTTGGACACATTTGGAGTCTGTGTCCAGTTCTGGTCACCACATCTCAAAAAGGAAATAGTGGAAATGGAGAAGGTTCAGAGGAGGGCGACCAAAATTATTGATGGTCTAGAACAGGGGTCTCCAAACTTTCAACTTTAGGGCTGCACAACAATTGTGCAGAAGAGGAAATTTCAGCAGGTGCAGCATCTCTTCTCACAGATCA
This sequence comes from Cryptoblepharus egeriae, assembly GCA_030015325.1. Lineage (NCBI taxonomy): Eukaryota > Metazoa > Chordata > Lepidosauria > Squamata > Scincidae > Cryptoblepharus > Cryptoblepharus egeriae. The sequence continues at coordinate 88,550,139 of JAREYC010000006.1, forward strand.
CAAGTTAAAGGTCTTTCAGCCCTGAAATTGAAAGTTTGGAGACTCCTGGTCTAGAACCCTTATGCAAAGTATGGATAGAGTAGATAGAGAGATGCCCTTTCCCTTTCACATAACACCAGAACTAGGGGACATCCACTATAATTGAATGTTGGGAAGGTTAGGACAGACAAGAGAAAATATTTCTTTATCCATCATGTAGTTGGTCTGTGGAACTCTCTGCTGCAGGATGTGGTGATGGCATCTAGCCTCAATACCTTTAAGAAGGGATTGGACAAATTCCTGGAGGAAAGGACCATCACAAGTTACAAGCCATGAGGGGTGTGTGTAGATGTGGACAACCTCAAAATGCCAGCTGCAGATGAGGACACCTGGATGCATGTGTCTTATGTGCTCTCTGTGGCCCGCTTGTGGCCCGCTCTCTGATGGGCCCGCTGTGTGATAACAGAAGCTGGACTAAATGGACTCTTAGCCTGATCCAGTGGAAGCTCTTCTTATGTTCTTATGAGTCTCCACACAGCTAGCAAGGTCCCGGGGAACACCAAGACAGTCCTTTAGGACGGGACACACTTTGAGCTCCTGGCTGGGATTCCCAGATGACTGGGGATGGGGTCACTCTGCATCCACTCTGGAAGGGGTAGTGGGTGGGAGATGGCCATGGTCAAACTTGGTCATTAACCAGAATTTTCCACATCTCTTGCTTCCCTTCTTGCTTCACCCTCATTAGGGGTCCTGGCTCTCCAAACTGGGTTAGCCCCAGAGGGGGAGAAAGGGATGAAGTGGAGAGGGAAGGGATCCAGGCATTCTTTTCTGGCAAAGATGGCCTGCAAAGAGGTATGATCCCACACTGGGGTTTCTCCTGCAAAGATTCTCCAACTGGATCACCACATCTGTCCATCATGCTGGCCTTGAGCCAGAGACTACAGGCTCAGGCCCTAAGGGGTATCTGCTCAGTTTTTGCTTTTTTGCTCTTCCTACAGCTAGATCCAGCTACCCTAGCACAAAAAAGAAAGATTGCGATCTTATCTTCACTTACCCAGGAGTAAGCTCCCTTGACTATAATGGAACTTATTTCTGAGTGAGCATGCCTGGGATTGGGCTCTCAGGGTGCAATCCTAGGGCCTCCTAGGCCAGCGCAAGTCACTTGTGTTGGCCTCTAAGTGTCATGAGCCATAAGGAATGACTGCACCACAATGAGGGAGGTTAGGCCAGTGCACAGACTTAGGTAAGGAGTAACATAAGGATTTGTATAAAGACATACTTACATAAATTCAGCTCAGGCTGATTTTGGGTGGATATCATCTGGCATCCATGTTAACCATTGAGATCCATCCTTCTGATCCACTCCCATCTCTTGCTCCTTTATTCCCCCCTATACAGGGTGACCAGATGCCCAAACCTCTAAAGGAGGACAAAGTCTTAGATTCCCCTCAGCTTTGCTTTTCTGGTGCACAATGGCACATTTGCCTACTCACAAATAAAGCCACGATATTGTGCACTTTCCCATAGAGCTCAACGCATATTTTTTAATTTTTTGGCCATAACATTTGATAGGAAGGAAATATTTCAAAACTGATTTTTTGCATTGGATTCTGCTCTTCAGTACGAACCCATGATGGGGTACTGCACATCATTGCAAAGTTACAAAATGAAGCCAAAATGGAGGACAAGGAAGCCCTTTTGGAGGACACCTGGACAGGAGGCTAAAAAAGAGGACAAATCCAGAAAATTCCAGTCATATGTTCACCCTATCCCTATGCACCCCAACCCATGGCATTTCTCCCTCTCCATCTTACTATGGCCAGTTGCGGCCTTAGTACATCTTCAACACTTCCACTGAAATCCATATGGTTAGTGGCTCTCCAAGTCTTCCAAGACTGATGGAGGCCTGCTTTTTTTAGTGGCTCTCTTAAATGTGCCTAGATTGAGCATATTTGTTTAGGCTCATTTGCAAAGCATGTACAACCCAACCTCTTTTAGGGACAACAATAAAGCAGGCTTAGGGACAAACATTTTACAAGTGATCTATACATAAATCGGTACAAGTAAAAATTACAGATATACTCTTTGGACATCACTGGTCTAAAGAGAAAGGGATATTCTGTATTGTTGCTTCTGAATACTTGGTGAAGGCTAGGCAGTGTTCTCCAAACCCTGAAGCACCAGAATCAACTTTTTAAATATAACGACTCTCTGTTGGGACCCACTTAGGTTTATGAGACTTTTAAAAAGGAGATTTAGAAAGAAATTACATTTTGTTTCTTTATTTATTAATAACAAAGCAGGCCTCCATCAGTCTTCAGAGACTATGGTATCGTGCTCGACGCTGCATACGCTGCATGCTAAGCACAAAAGCCTGGGTTAGATTGTTATGGAGGATAGGCTGTTACCCAAGCAGCAAATCCCCCCTCTCCACGCCACTGAATTAGTCCAATGGAAAGGAAGAGCCAATACGATTGGATCCAGCTGGTGAGGCAGAGCTGGGCTAAGGACAGGAGCTCACCCTGTCTTGTGGGGCCAACCAGGGTCTCAAACCCTGGCCTGCTGATTAATAGGCACAGCATCTTAACCGCTTGCGCCACCCACAGCCTTATCAATAACAATAACCAGGAAAAAAGACCCTGAATTTTTCTCTCTATATATTTACACATGTTTGCAAACTACAGGAGCTCAGCTCCTTGCAGGGCAATTATCTGACTTTTGAACAGCTTCAGGGATTAAGGCAGTTAATTATCTTTCCATCACCCTTATCAAAAATCACATCACAACTCACTAGTGGGTCCTGATCCACAATCTGGAAATCACTGCTGTAGGTTATTATTATTATGTTGTCAGTGAAATGCCTCTAACAACATATGGGTCCTTTATTGCATTCTTTTTACTTAGAAGTAAGTTCCATTAAACTCAGTGGAACTTTATTTTGAGTGGACACGCCTGAGATTACACTGCCAGAAGACCATAAAACGAGGAAGACCCCATTGAGCACATGCAATTCTAGGATGCGCCTTTCCTTCTCTGAACTTAAAGGACAAAAGACTGTATACCAGCATTATATAAGTAATGCCAATTAAAATGCCAAGGAGGGGAGAAAAGTCAAATTCTAGGGTAGGGCTAATTATAGTATCTAAATTACAGTGCAGGGTGAAATTGAAATACACACTCGGCTTGATCCTATGCACAGTTAGATGCTCCTGGTCCTACTAATTTGAATGACCTTCAGTGTGTGCAACTTAGCACATGATCCATGTGCTTTGAAGAGTTAAAAAAGTTAGAATTAGAAGAGTTAGATTTACAGTTACAGATTGCTGTATTGTTAATGAGTACATTGGTACTGTTGTCTCAAGCAGATTTAGAACAAAATGTGTATTTTTGACACTCACTGTAATTTGTTGTATTAATTTAATATTATTATTCTCTCTCTCTCTCTCTCTCTCTGACACAGTGTTCACAATGTGGAACAGCTGCCACAGCTTCTTGGCAGAACATTTGTGCTCATTACATCATAGGCTCTGGGTACAGTCGCTTGTTGTATACCCTGAGTAGAAACAATAAGCGCTGCCATTGTGAGATGTGGGCGCTACAAAGGAATGTGTAACACACAGATGTGCAGCTTTGTAAAGACTGGCCCGGGATTGTGGACCGTGTTGTTTTTGTGCATGCCGCACTTGACTGAATGGGTTCCATTCAGAATGCTGGAATGGGGTTGAGCATGTCTTGAGAGCCATTGTTAGTGGAGCACAACATTTGTAAAGAGGCTTGGAAAATGATGGGCACTCCATTGCTGACCATATTGGTCTTATACTTCCAAATTTCAGAGGACAAATGGAGCAAGAAATTGCAAAGCTGGAGGTCAGTAATAAATCTGACTGCAATTCCCAAGGTCTGCAGGAAGAGTATAAGCAGATCTTTTACATATGAAGCCCATGCTTTCAAAACCTGCTTTTATGCACCAACAAACATCAGCAAATGTTCAGTGGTACAACATCTACCATCTTTACTCGAATCTAACGCTCACCTTTTCCAAAATCAGGAAAAATCATTAGATTTGATGGCGCATTAGATTTGAGTAAACACAATATTTTAATTTAAGTATTATCAGTATCAGTATTTAGTTTAACAGTTTACTATATTGTAATAAAAAAAGTAACATAAGCCCATAGGGGTATAAAGTAGGTAAAAATCCTAACATAACTCCATTGTATTATTATTATTATTATTATTATTATTATTATTATTATTATTAAATTACTAATTCTTGTATGCGATTAAATTAAATTTTGCACCTTCTTTGCAGCTGTGCATTACAATTGCCAATAAACATTTTTTAAAAAAATCTCAAGTCTTTTAAAATAGGGGTGTGCATTAAATTCAATGGCGCATTAGATTTGAGTAAATATATAGTTTGCATATAGCTTGAATCCCTGTCATCTACTGGTGGGGTAGAGGAGGGCTGTGCGTTTCTGCTGGGTTCCCATTCATTTCAATGTGTACTTTCTCTTTAGTACGTTAGACTTGATCCTACCATGGTACATGATTGCATTTGGGAAAATGTTACAGATCTGCACTTTTACCAGTCTACTATGTACATGTATATGTACTAGTATACTATGTACTAGTATATGATAGCCAAAACGGCTTACACCCAGGTGTGACTAGGATTGCAACATTTGGAACGTTTGGAGAACTTTTTTTCCAAGCCGATCTGCAACTACTTGGAAGTTTTTGTACACCTTCTACATTCCTACATCTGTTCCCTTACCTTGGGGCAGAATTATTCAACGCTGGAAAGTTGAATACAATTGAGATCTTACAGCACAATTCTAACTTGCACTAGAACAGGCAGGCTAGTTGGCCTATGCTGTATCCAATGCATGTTTGGGGCTGTTGCTGTGCTACCATGGGGCAAGGGAAAGGATTTCTCCCTATACCAGGTAACTTATCAGGGTCTACTCATATCTGCACCACCTAGTGCACTTCTTGAGGAATGGGGCTTGGATCTGATACAAGTACCAGATCCCAGCCCCTGGGTCTGATCCATGTGTTACTCTCATATGTCCAATATGTAGTATTCTTAATTAACAGGTATTTTGCATTCTCATTATTTTAAGCTATTATCTTCTGATGTTAAATCTTTTTATGTTTATCTCCATAACACATGAGTGAGGTGCGCCACTTCAGCACCTCATCTCCAGAGTAGTGTTCATTGGCATACCCACCTAGTGAGTGGGCTCCTTTGTGGCTCCTCTCCTGCATGAGTAGAAGGTTGACCTCTCTGAGCTTAGAACGGTTCTTGTGAGTGATCCTGGGCATTGCAACGAGTTGCAGATTGGGCTTTGTGTTGATTGGGGTGTGTGGCTCGGCTTCCTCTGATGCATGCACGGCAGTGAGGATAATGGCATTCTCTGTTGTAACAAAAGTTGACAACACAAGGATGGTACTGTGCTTAATAGGCTATAAATAGTGGCTATCAGTGGGTCACATGGCGAACCCTATCCTGGCTTAGGAGCATGGTGGGATCACTGAGGGGCATTGTGCTGGGGCAAGGACTCCCTTGCTCTCCGAGGATGGGATGAAGGAGGGTAGAGTCACAAATGCCAACTGGTTTCCTCGGTTCTCTCTCCCCCTCCCCTGAGCTGCTAATGGTGCTAGGCAGGAGTGACTCTTACGTACTGTCTGTAGCTCCAGCTTGTTTTCTGATGTGGATTCTCAGGAGAGGGAAGACGTTCCAGCGAGTTGGTTGACCTCAGATACAAAGAAGGCATTGTTGGCCATTCTTAGGTCAGCCTCTGTTGATTGACAGACGACGGCGATTTGCACAGGCTTGATCAGATTTGCATTGTGAGTTTTGAGTATGACTTAAAAACTTGCAAGCTTACCCAGGGTTAAGCTTTCATGTGATTAATTTATACTCTCTATTGCTTATTATTGAATTTTCGACTAATATATAATTTATTACATATCATTTATAGATTACAAGAAGGGTACATGCCACCTGCTCACAGGGAAAATGGAGGACAATGAAAAATTTTCCAGGACAGAAGGCTAGAATCCAGAACAGGTCCTAGAAAAAAGAGGGCATATGGTCACCCTGGAGCTTACCTCTCCCCCCAAAAAAAATCTGAAGTAGGAAGACTGTGATTACTGCAGCATTGTTGAGCAGATACATTTATGGTTATCTATATATAAAAAAATAAATACCCGTTCCAGGTATGAATGGATCGCATTCCAAGATGGGAATGCCCAATGCCAGAATCCAAGATGGCAATGCTGAATGTTGTTTACACCCCCCCCTCCCCCATGAAACTGTTACCCCCAGTTTGAGAACCACTGCTCTGTACTATAAAAGTGATGGTATGCACCTCACAAAGAAAACTGTTCCCAAGTCCTTAAAGCAAAATTTGTTGATATATTTGATTCACTTTAACATTGAAAAAATATCAGACCTTTAATACTGGTAAATTTAACAAATATTTTTTAATATATCAATATAGAGACTGTGGAATTTTTTTCTTCTCATCCTTTTTTCCAATTTTGGTTCATATTTCCTTTGAAAGCTATAGACAATTTGCAATGTTTTCTCTTTCTTTTCTCTCTCTTTATAAACCCCCCATTATTTTTATTCATTTGTAAATATAAAGGCACACAATGAAGCTTTATGCATCTATTAAAATATACACATTTGGTAAATTTAGATTTCTTTTTCCAAGTGTCTCAATAAGTCAATATACGTATAGAATTATATATAATAGCCGACGACACAGTCATTCTCAAAATAAAAAAGGTCATTCCATTAAGATAGCTGCATAAACTTTCATCATGACACACCACAAAATCCCATTGCACAGTGCACCAATGGGGTTCGGGAACCACAGAAATAATAAATAAATAAATAAATAAATAAATAAGAGAACAACCTTTTTTTTCTTTTAAATACATCAATTTCATACCAGAGAACTGTTATAGCAGAAAATGCCATTTGCAAAAAAAGAGAACATTTTAAAAATAATTTTAAAAAACGACAGGTTGCAAGTTGGACACTCTCGAGACCAAATGAAATCAAAGCAGGAAAGATCATTTACAAATTGAATGTTTAACACAAATGCCATTGTTAGACGCACAGTGACAGGCTCTTGCAGCAACAAAGCTTGAGTGAAGGGTTGCAGTGACCTCCTCTTGCCTCCAATCCAGGGACCCACTGCAGGAACAAGGGTTACAACACACACAAATAGCATCAGGAGCCTTCCATTCAAGTTCATGGAGAGGACATCTTGGACTGTGCAAAGGGTGCATGCATCAAGCACCCCTTCTTTGTTGGGGTCCATGAAAATCTGTATGCACAATAACTCTGGAGGAAGCAAAGAAGTACAGCTGAAGTACAGTGGGCGACCTGCAGTACGTGGGTCATATGTGACCCAGTGGTGTTCTATGTGTGGCCTGTGAGACATTTTGTTTCCCTAATTCCCCTTAATGGGTTGCCAGATTCATCCATGGTATTAGTGGGATCACGGCTAGTGTACGCGCCTGATTTCAATATTGTTACTCTGAGATGAAAGTCCACTTAATGCTACCTAGTCTAAGTTGCCCGTCACTGCATGAAACTCTCCAAGGTCTGTTTGCACATTCTTACAGTACATGTGCGCATAACTTCAATTTTGATCATTTTTGCACACTTGTAAAAATGTGTGTGCCCCCACCATTGGAAAGTATTGTAGGTGAGATGGTGTGAGGCAATGGGAAGGTTCTAATTGTGCTATTTGACCTGCCATGGCTTATTCACACATGCAGGTCACCAATCGTCAACCTATATGTGTGAATTGGTCCTAAATGATAAAAATTTGTTGAGGTAATTATTATCATACTATTGTCCAGAAAGAATGGCTGTGGGTGGCGCAAGTGGCTAAGACACTGTGCCTGTTAAGGCCAGGGTTCGAGACCCGGGTCGGCCCCACAAGACAGGGTGAGCTCCTGTCCTTAGCCCAGCTCTGCGACGCCAGCTGGATTCAGTCGTATTGGCTCTGCCTTTCCATTGGACTAATTCAGTGGCGTGGAGTGGGGGGATTTGCTGCTTGGGGAACAGCCTATCCTCCATAACAATCCAGGCTTTCGTGCTTCGCATGCAGCGTATGCAGCGCCCAGCACAATACCATAGTCTTTCAAGACTGACAGAGGCCTGCTTGTCCAGAAAGAGCAGCATGGGGTGATCAAGACACACGAAAGCCCACTAATTAATAATAGTCCAGGACTGATTGAAGTTCCAGCCCAGGGTCTGGAACTGGGGTTCAGCTGAATCTATCTGCATGGTGAGCATAGAATTTGTTTCGCCTTGGCATTGTGTGATGTTCCTCTTGTTTTGGGGGCAAAGATGCTCAGGGCAGTCCTATGTTATTAATCCCAGGAGAAAAAAACTCCCAATGAAACTATTTAAATTGCATCCCCCATGGCTACTATTAATGACAGAAAAGTCAAGTACACAGGCCCAAATTGCACAACTGGTGTTTCCTCTAATTTAACCCAAAGTGAGTGGTCCTCTTATGTCTTTAATATCCTCAAAACTGGACAAGATTCAAAGACTTGAAGACTTTGGTTCAAGATTCAAAGACTTTGGGCGACCTCAGCCAAAACAATCTTCTTTGTGCCATAGTAAAGAACATATAAATCCATTTTTGCTCAGGACATGACAACATATCCATGAACATGGATGCATATATTTAAATATATGCAGCTGCGGAACTCCTTTCCCAGGATGTGCTCAAACCAATTGTTGGATGTCCTACTTCTGAATGATGATCCCACAACACTCTATGCTGTACCAATATTTTCAAGTTCTTGGAACAGTGAATATACCACCTCCAACCATCAGCACAGACAAAACAGGCCGAAATGTTGCGACCACCATTTTCTCAATGAGGAAATAAATGCCTATTAGGTGAATGGAGTATTTCTTTACAAGGAGGTTGTTGATCGGCTTACCAAAAAGCACATTTCACCCTTTAAACAGGATCAGGAAGGAACTTGATCTGAATTAAATAATAAATGATTTGAATTTAATAGCCACATCTGTAACAATAAAATTGCTGTTTCAAATGAAGGTGGGCCCTGCCTGTGTTAACTAGCAGGGAAAAGAGCATGGATGTGTTTTCTAACCCATGTTATTTATCCCTTACATTTATGTTCCAGTATTCTTCCATCATGGAACCCAAGGCAGTAGAGTTGGAGTTCTCAAATGGGCATCCATTCAAGCACTAACTAGATCTAGACCTAGCCATGTTCAGCTTCAGCAAGTTTAGAAAAGGGCACTGTAGCCACGTCGGTCCTAAAATAGCCTTGATGTTCTCAGGGTATAGCTGGGTTTATATCTTAAGAAGGTGGAGTAGAAGTTTTGCTAATACCTGGAATTCAATGACATTCTTGGATTTGACATAAACCTTTATTTACACCAAGATTAAAAAAAAATTCCCCCAAAAAGGATCTCTTAATTTGCAATGTTGTATACATGTTTGTAGCCTCATGGTTTTCACACCAAAATAACAGCTTTTGTAGAAACTCAGAGGTTGCCTGAGTGTTGAAGGTATCTTGATTCTGCTGAGCTAACTCTCATTCAAAAATTAGATTCGAAGAGCACAATCCTAACCATATCTACTCAGAAATCAGCCCCATTGTGTGCAGTGGTTTTACTCCCAGGAAAGTGTGTTTAGGATTGCAGCCTAAAAGTTTTACTAGTATCTTAATTCATATCTGAACTGAATTTGTGCAATGCTGACAAGATTGAGCAGAAAATTGATTTTTTTTCTTGTCAAATAAGTGCGAATTTCATGTGGCTCCTCAGTAAGAAACACCAGCATTTAATATCAATTATAATGATGACCATGAAACAGAATTCCAATATCCCTGTTTCCTAATTCTTGTATTACTTCTTTTATGTCCAGAATCTTCCAGGTTCACTACAGCAGTTGATTATTAGCTGATGCTAAGCAAGACTGAAGATAACACTCAAAAACCACCCCAAAGTTGAGTTAAAATTGGTCCCTGTTGGGACATTTGACTCATTCATTTCCCTGCTTAAGGTGTGACCCTCACTTCATTTTATTGTATCTGAAGGCACTGAGCTTAGAAGAGGAACATTTTTTAAACAAGAAGATGCAAATGGGGAAAGGGATGAGAAAGTGTTGCCATTTTCATCCTGCAATACACATTGCATCTGGAGATCTTAAGATCAAGACTTGGGTCCCAATCCTATCCCTCCCCAATTAACCTGATGCAATGGTGGCAATGGAGTTGACACTGCATCCTATGGTAGTGGTGATGGAGGTTGACCAGACAGCACAGGAAAGGTAAGTAAAAAATCTGTTTTACTCATCTCCCAGTAGATTGCATGGCCACTAACAGGTCTCAGATCTGTGCCAGCTATTTAGCTGGTGCTTCCAAAATGCAAAAACTGGGCACAGATGTCCAATACTGAGATGCATTCAGGTGGGCAGAGCTTCTAACTCAATGGATGGTTCCTTCATATGGCTAATATCAACTTTGCAGGGGAGGTGTCTGACTTTGCTGAAATCATGACATGACAGGAAGGGGTTGAAAAGCCCCTCTCCATGCACCACTATTCCAGGCCTGACCCATAGCTGTTGTGCATGTTTTTAAAATCTTCAGGTCCAAATGAAATACATACTTGTGTATTTTGGACTTTTGAAGGACATGACCAAGATGGGATGAAAGAGCAGAACTTGATAAATTATTAAGAGGGATGAATGTGGTGAGGGATAACAGATGCTTTGCAGAATAATTTAGCAAATGGCACAGATCCCAAAGCCCTTCCTCATTCCTCAGGAAATCTTTTTTTCTGATAAATTCCTTCTGGTTTTTGTTTCATCTGATTATCTGCCAAGGGACAGCATCTCTCCTCATCTTGGTCCTACAGTCACCTCTGAGCACTCCGTAGGGTTCCAACTCCACAGAGATCATTTTTATTCCTGCTTCTGCAGTGATTGTACAGAACCATATGCACACTTGGCTGTGGATCATGTTATAAATAAATAAATAAATTATTGTTTATGGAGAGGGCGAGTGTTATTTGTACTAGGAACAGAATCCAAGAAATGCTCTCTTTTTGTCTCTTGCAAGATATTAACACTTTTAAAAAAGGAGAGAGTAGTTTCATCTTCCAAGAATGTAGTGGGATGTGAAGATCACAGGCATATCCCATTGGTGTGGGTGTTTGGGCTTCTACTTCTTAGGGAGCTTGTGAGGAAATGGTGGTACAGTATAAGAAGGATTGTACCATCAATTCTCCTGGTTCTGTAGCTCAGCTTTTAGTTCCTTGAAATCGTAAGATGAAACAACTCGTCAACAACTCATCATCTGCTAAATCAACAACTCGTCATCTGCTAAATGGTCCTCATTCACATAACCAAGTCAGGATATGAAATTCTAATGGCACAATCCTAACCAGTTTAGACCAGCATCTCTCTGTCCAGTGGTGGCATGGAGAGACTGGCACATGTCTGTGCACTAGTAGCCTAATCTCCCAAGGAGTGGCACAGAAGTAGCTTACGGCACTTTTGCGGCACCTCCAGGGCATTATGGGACTTGTGCCAGCCTAACCAGGGGTTAGTATTGTGCTGTCAATTAATTTGGCTAACCAGTGTTAGGCTAACTCCTCTTTAGCAAATAAAATGGGGCTAAACATACCAGTGAGAATGTACGTATCAAGAAGATACATATTAAAAAATGTATGGTACACATTCCAATTGGTTGAGTTAGTCGAACTCGTTAGTGCAATCCTAAGCTTGTCTACTTAGAAGTAAGTCCTATTGTATTCAATAGGACCTACTCCCAGGAAAGTGTGCTTAGGATTGTAGCCATAGTATTGTGGTCAACTTGTGTGATGATGGTATTCTGTAACTTAACAAGAAACAAATCAATGTGAATGAATGAATGAATGAATGAGATTGTGTGTAGAAAAGTTGTGAGAGACAAAAATGAAAGGATCAGTCAAATGTGCCAAAGTGTAAACCTACTTTGCAAGGTGAAGAGGGCTGCAATCATAAAGACACTTTCCTTGGAGTAAGAACCATTGAACACAATGGGGCTGACATTTGAGTAGACATGGTTAGGATTGTGCTCAAGGTTTCATAGAGGTGAATTTTAGGTACTGATCTGAACTACCAACATGGCTGGACCTCTTGATAACTCCTGGGATATCCCAAGGAAAAATGTTATGGCTCCAGTTTCCATTGTCCTAACTATTTAATTTACTTTCTTAAAAATGTCAAACCTGATCTTTGCCAAATATTTCCCAAATGTGCTTCACACCAGTATGGCCACAACTGAGCATTCTCTATGGAAAAGCACAGAGAACATACATCTTTTGCTTATAATTACCAGGCACCCATTTTGCTGGATGCACTGTCCATTAAAATTGTACAATCACCGCAGCTGAAAGTGCCTCCTGCAATGGGTTTCTAGGCCCAGAATCCCAATGTCAGTCAAATCAACCCAACTAAAGGGTGTATTCCTGGCAACATTCAGTGAAACAGGGCTGCGGCGGATCCTTGGGGACTTTTTCTTTTGTTTTCTTTAATGTGACAGTTCTGCTGATTCAGGACAGAACCATCCCGAACAGCAGAAAGTGAGCATGCAGGCAAGGAAGTGAAACAAAACCTTTACAGAAAGGACAGGATTTGAAACAAGAACCAAAAGAAGCCGTCAGATCCTAGCCCAAGGGTTAGCTTAGTGACAAAGAGTGGAACGGTTGTATTTCCTTGCACCTACTCTGGCGAGTAGTCTAACTCGTCATTTGAAATCAGCGTGTCCGAGTTCTGTTTGTGTTTGCCTTTGCTTTTTGATTTGCTACTTGTCCGACTGTTTTCTTTTGCTTCTGACATCTGTTGGTATGAGAAACCCTTGTCATCTGCGGGATCCCAGTCCTGGTAGTTGTCACCCTCAGCATAAGCAAATCCATCATCAACCGAGAAGGGATCCACATCGGTGTCGTAGCGCTGGTACGTGCTCTGGTGCAAGGCCTCCTCCCGAGCGGTGATCTCCAGCGTGCTGTTCCATATGCCGTAGCCAAAATAAATCAGCAGCCCTGCAGGAGACAAAGAGGCTGACTGGTAAGTATCACTTACTATGGGATGAGATGGTGTTGCATTCTAGGTAATCTAAAATGCAACCGTTCAAACCCACACGACACTATAAATAGAGCCTATAAATGCTGCCTACACTAGTTGATTATCTGTAATTCACCACACAGTGCATATGTACAGTATAAACTTGTTTTAAAACCATTGTTCCTGAATGTATTGTTCCTCCTCCTACTGAAAATTGTTTTTTAAAATTATTTTTTATTTATTGGATTTTTATCTGCACAACAAAACTGGACACACATGTGCGCACACAAACACAACAATCCATCCATCCTTTTGTGAGAATATGTCCCATTGAATACAATGGGTCTTACTTCTGAGTAGACATGCACAGAACTCTGCTGTAAGTTTTATAGTGGATTTACATCTAGGGTTCCCCCTATCTGGGTCTGACCCTCGAACCACTGCATCACAATGCCTTTTACTATAGACTGCTATTACAGCAGGCTGTGGGTGGTGCAAGTGGTTAAGGCACTGTGCAGGCCAAGGTTCGAGACCCAGGCTGGCCCCACAAGTTAGGGTGAGCTCCTGCCCTTAGCCCATCTCTGTGACGCAGCTGGAACCAATCAAATTGGCTCTGCCTTTCCATCGGACTATTTCAGTGGCATGGAGAGGGGGGGTTTGCTGCTTGGGTAACAGCCTATCCTCCATAACAATCCAACCCAGGCTTTTGTGCTTCGCATGCAGCGTATGCAATGCCAAGCATTATACCATAGTCTTTCAAGACTGACGGAGGCCTGCTGCTATTTCAGCGGACACTTAGTAAACTCAAAGGGCTGAACATCAGTGAGTCCATACTTGCTTAGTTTAGCAGCACTATAGCCTCAGATAAGGGTCTGGCCCAAGATATCTGGTTGGTCAAGGAACTGCAGGATGTGCATCTCTCTCTCTCTCTCTTTCTCTGTATGTGTGCATGCATGCACAGCCAGACCTATCCATCTGGGATGAAGGGCTCTGATGAATTCTACACCTCCAATAAGGTAATAATGATAATCAAAACTACATTATTTACATTCTATATCTATATTCATCACATTGTGTCCAAGTATCCATCAAGAGCTTATACCGGATTTTAAAGTGTCTGACTTTTTTCAATATAGACCACTCTGTCCTTGGATGGCTGGGTGGACTGGAGATTAACATCTATTTTACTATAAGTGTTTGTATCTGCCATGCACTCAATAAATAAATACGTTCCAACACATACATTCCAACAATACATTCTAAGGTCTCCTGTGAAATCATATGTTGGTTTGTAGAAAATACACCCACTTAAATACAAGGACCAGGATTCCTTTGACAATGCAAATAGATAGTGATAGGGACTGTGGCTGCAATCCTAAACCCCATTTAGGCCAGCATAAGTCCCAGCACAAGTCCTGTGCTGACTGGGTGTGTCACCAAAGTGCCATAAAGCACTTCTACACCACTCCTGAGGGTTGGGTGGGCTAGTCCACTGCACAGACCCGTGCTTGCCCCTGCACAACACCATGAGGAGCAAGGAATGGGTGAGTTGTGCAGGCCTAAATTGGTTAGGATTATGCCCTGTAATCTTAACTAGAAGTGTCAGGGTTTTTTAAAATTTTGCCTCGTTTGTCCTCTGTTCCAAACCAAGGTTGGGGTTCTGGGGAAGAGCAGTTTTCTTTGCTCTTGAGTAGAATCTCAGCTCCACCTAAAGGGCATTATAAGTTACTATATCTAATTTGGTCAAGGTTTTTCTTGGTGTCCATCCAGCTAAGTCCAGGTATTATTCTTCATCAGCTTGCTTATACTTTTCTTCTTCACCTCTGCCACATTTGGTTTAACTTTCTTTCTTTTGGATTTTTAATAGGCAAGTTACATTTTGACTCATGTTCATTGGTAATTCAGTGGGTTGTCATAATGGATCACCCCCCCAAGATGCTAATATGATTTTGATTTTTACTAACTATCCTTGGAGTTCTGTGCTATCCTGAGTGGGGAGTTTTCCTATGCAGCCCTCCTCTACTGGATCTTTGCTGCCAGAGCACTATCAGCAGAGAAGAACGACCAGATCTCCTCTAATTCTGAACCAATGTGAAGGGAAAGTGGGAACAGGAACAAGTGCATGAGCACTACCTGCTAGTCACTACTCCCCTTGGTCAGTCTACTTTCTCCTGGTACAATCCTTGAAAACAGAGTTTAAAGGGTGACATTCCATTTCCAAAGCTGTATTCTAGGGCTTAGGAGATGGACAAACATACTGTCTTGTTCTCAAGCACAAAAATATATCCTGCAGCAAGAAATAGCTTGAAGTAAAACTGTCCTTAAAGAATATCTCAAGAAACTGCAGGTCTATCACTTCATTAGAAAAAACCTATAAAGACTGGTCAAGGATAAATGACCCATGACATAGCTAATAGGTGCTGAGCTCAAAATGTTGCCCTGGAAGACACATCACAACCAGAAGTGATCTCACATCCTGGCTTGTTGCTGGTGCAGTTGCTACTCCTTGCACCCCTTTAGCTATGCCACCTACCTTTTGAATAGATAAATTCATTTTTACTGGCCATAGAAACTGCAAAACATGGGGCTTATAAAATGCCAATCTGAGAAGCTTATTCACACGCCTCTATTTTCCAACCACAACATTAGGACTTACCCACAAAACACCAGACAGCAAACCTGATCCAAGTGATCCGTGAAAGTTTCAGCATGAGATAGATGTTCACCAACATAGCAAAGGCAGGAACAAAAGGCAGGCAAGGAGCCATGTAGGGCAGCTTCTTTGGATTCTCTGGTTGTTGAAGGATGACAAACACCAACACAACAATTAGCAGGACCATTAGAACGACCAGAAGAATTGCCCACCAACTTTGGTCGTAGAGATAATCCACTCCAAAAATAATGAAGGAGCAGAAGATGAACATCAGGACGAAGAGCAAGAGCACACAAGTAGTAACAGTGTGGCCAGTGGCTGCAGTGGGTCGGTCCATTTTCCCAGGGAGTCCAAGATGGATCCTCATCGTGTAGTATCGCGGCCCTATTAGCTTTTTCAGCTTGATGAGGTAGATGTTTTCAGACTCATCTGCCTCTATCCCTGAGGTCATGTCAACTGTGCCATAGTTGGGGTGGTTAACATTGTACGCGGATTTATCGGACTTCCCGATAAGCATCTCGTTGTCTCCTAAGGAAGGTAGGTTCTTTGCTCCACATGTGTTGGTAGGAGGCCCCGAAAACTCTTCCCCTTCGCTCACGGGAGAGCAAACTTCTTTTTCACAGTCAGCTAAAATACCTTCCTTCTTCTTAGTATGTTCTTCAGAAAGGAATTTGACAAAGCCGTCAATATCGCTCTCTGGCTGGTATCGGAGAAGCAGGACACAGACGGACACCAAAGTATAGGCAAGCAGAGTGCCAATGGACATCATCTCAATCAGGTCCCGCAGACTGACCAGAAGGGAGAGAAGAGCTGCAAGGAATCCGGAAACTGTACAAGCTACGACAGGAGTCTCGGTGTAAGAACTTACATGGGATAAGAACCTAGAGAATGGAAGGATCGGAGATAAAAGTGAATACATATTTATTTATTTGATTTATATCCACCTTTCTACATAAAAAAGGATACCTAGGTGTCTAGGATAACCAATTTATATATATTTACATATTTACATACACACACACACACACACACACATATAAAGCAGGCCTCCGTCAGTCTTGAGAGACTATGGTATCGTGCTCGCTGCATACGCTGCATGCAAAGCACGAAAGCCTGGGTTGGATTGTTATGGAGGATAGGCTGTTACCCAAGCAGCAAATCCCCTCTCCACACCACTGAATTAGTCCAATGGAAAGGCAGAGCTGATATGATTGGATCCAGCTGGCGTTGCAGAGCTGGGCTAAGGACAGGAGCTCACCCTGTCTTGTGGGGCAGACTCGGGTCTCGAACCCTGGCCTGCTGGTTAACAGGCACAGCGACTTAACCGCTTGCGCCACCCACAGCCCTTATATATATATACACACACACACACACACACACACACAGAGGATGATTGAAAAGTAACTCCCTATATTGTAGTTTATAAGTATTTTAAAAGAGGGAGCTACTTTTCAAGAGGGAGCTACTTTTCAATCACCATATGTGTATGTGTGTGTGTATTATGTATAAACTAGTTGTGGGTACTCTTTGTGACCCCACTGACTGCAGCATGCCAAGCCACCTGATCCTCCACTAGCTTCCGAAGTCTTTCCAAAAGGGGGGATAAAATAGTGATGATGACAAAATACAGAGCACAATTCTAACTTGCAATCCTAAAGACACTTTCCTAGGAGTAAGACCCACTGAACAGAGTGGGGCTTGCTTTTGAGTAAACGTGATTAGCACTGTGTTTTATGTCTATTCCAAAGTAAGTTCCATTGTGTTTAATGGGTCTTACTCACAGGAAAGTGTCTTTAGGATTGCAGCAACAAATGCAAAATGCTGCTGTGTTGCACTTCTCATTTTTATAAATTTTATTAAAAAAACCAAATTTGTAAAAAAATAATACTGTTATTATTTAATGGGGGTTGCATGGGCTATGACTGTGGCTGTATCTACTGATGCTATACCACCTATATCACCTCCCTAGTACACTAATAAAGCTGATATACTTTATAATTATAATGTAAATTTTGAATAAAAATGTATAAGGCTGGAATCCTAAAGACACTTTCCTGGGAGTAGGACACAGTGAACACAATGGGGTTTACTTTTCAGTAGACATGCTTAGGATTGTGCTGTACAATAGCCTTCTGCAATGTAACAGTGGAAAACACTGAAATCCTCTTGAAAAAAGTTAAAACTGTTTTCTCCCACCTCTACATATAACAGTAACAGTGCAATCTTGTGCAGGAATAAGTAGGCCAGTTCAGCACTGCTGCCACACTGTCATGGGGCAAGGAAACATTTTCCCCTGAGGAATGGGGTCTTGGGTCTGGCATATCTGCTGGATCCCAGCCCCATGTGCCCTATGTCCTAAAAGACCCATGGTAGTGCTATTCAGATGTGTAGGGAGTTGCACCAGCTTTCCTGCGCTTCTGTAGGCCCTGCACAACAGTAAATTGTGCTGGCCAATCTTGTTAGAGCCAAGATACAGTCAAGTTAAGATATAGATGCTGATATAAAAGTCAAGATATAAATGCTGAAATAAGGACATGAATGTACCTGAAGAGGAGCCCATCACCAGCCATAGCATAAATCACACGCGGCATGGGGAAGAGGGAGCCCAGCAAGCTCACAGTCAACCCAGCGACAGATCCAATGGCGACAATGAATTTGGCAGCATAGAACCCATGGGTTGCAAACATCTCCATCAAGGGAGATTCAGTATCAATCTCGTTATATGGGACCATCAGAGTTAGAATAATGCTCACCTGTTGGAGAGAGGGAAAAGGCAATCTCTGGTTAGACGTGGAGTGATACTGGTCACGGCTGGCTAGAACATGATTGCACCATAGGTTTCTAGATAGGGTAAGGTCTCTGCTGCTCAAATCAACCAAACTGGGCCAGATGGATCATTCATCTAACTTAAGAGAGAGCAACAGGATGAATTTCCAAAGGAAAAGCCAGCATGAGATCATTAGGGCACTTCAGCGTGAGCATAAGGTATATGAGCAGAAACAGAATATACAGATTTAAACCTCCCTATTCATGACATTTTGTTCCAAGAACCTACTTGGTTAACTATTTTTGTTTCATACAAAGGCAATTACAGTGGCACCTCACGTAACAAATTTAATTTGTTCCGGAGGCATGTTTGTTACATGAAACGTTCTTTATGTGAAGCAGATTTTCCCACAGGAAATAATGGAAACTCAGACGATTGGTTCCAGAACACAAAAAATATTCAAATAAAAATATTAACTGGTTGTAAAAATGATGACAAAACACTGGAATTGAATTCAAAACATGCATTCAATGTGCACATGAAGTCTACTTAGGCTGCAATCCTAAAGACACTTTCCTGGGAGTAAGACCCATTTAAAACAATAGGGCTTACTTCTGGATAGACATGGTTAAGAGGCTGCAATCCAAGACACTTGTCTCACCACTTTCTCCTTCTCTTCAGCCTGAGCCTCTCTCTCCCCTGCTCCCTTCTGGCTAGCCCTGAGCTGCTTCCCTCTTCTCCACTTCTGTTCTCTTCCTCTGCCCAGCAGATGCCCGGCCACAGGAGGAACAGCATGGAAGTGTTGCTTCCGCAATGGGCAGGCGCACTAGGCAGCCCTGATGCTTTTTAAAGGGCTGCCGGCCAGTGCATCTCCTCCAACTGCCAACGAGTGTGTTTGTTACGTGAAGAAGAATTCTAGAGAAATTTTTGTTTGTTACGTGGAACATAGTTTACGTGAGGCATTTGTTACGTGAAGGCGCCACTGTAGTTCCAATGGTAACAAGACAAGCAATGAATCAAGATGAATCAAGTTCCCTTTCATGTGGCTAAAAACTGCCCTGCAAGGAGCTGAGTTTCCGTAATTTACAAGCGTGTGCAAGCAATTTACAAGCAGTTTCAGCTCAGAGCAATTCACAAGTGATTATCACTTTGGGAAAGGGAAAGAAACAAAACTAAAAACACAACCAGCTGAACAGAAACAAAACTAAAAGTTCATGAACTTTAAGACAAGCTTAATTGCCTGCCAAGTTGCCATGGAAAGCAGGCTGCCTTTAAGGCATTAACTGCTCCTTAAGGAAAGCTTATCTTTCAATTTAAAGAGCCAACCTCATTTCCTTTGAAACAAAATTGCTTATAAATCAAGCAGGCCTCCGTCAGTCTTGAAAGACTATGGTATCGTGCTCAGCGCTGCATATGCTGCATGCGAAGCACAAAAGCCTGGGTTGGATTGTTATGGAGGATAGGCTGTTACCAAAGTAGCAAATCCCCCCTCTCCACGCCACTGAATTAGTCCAATGGAAAGGCAGAGCCGATACGATTGGATCCTGCTGGCGTCGCAGAGCTGGGTTAGGATACGAACTCACCCTGTCTTATGGGGCCGACCCAGGTCTCGAACCCTGGCCTGCTGGTTAACAGGCACAGCGTCTTAACTGCTTGCGCCACCCTCACATATAATCAGGCTAAAGCTGTATAAACATGCAGGGGAAAACAGGTTGTCTAGCTAGCCTCTAGATCAGTGGTTCTCAATCTTCCTAACGCCGTGACCCCTTTATAAGTTCCTCATGTTGTGGGGACCCCCAACCATAAAATTATTTTTGTTGCTACTTTATAACTGTAATTTTGCTACTGTTATGAATCGTAATGCAAATATCCAATATGCAGGATGAATTTTCATTGTTACAAATGAAATGTATGTTCTATGCACACATTGAACACAATGGAATTTATTTCAGAGTAGGCATGGATAGGACTGGGCCCTGAGGCTGCAATCCTATACACATTTACATGGGAGTAAAGGCCCCCTGACTATAATGGGATTTATTTCAGAGTAGGCATGCATAGGATAGGGCCCTGGCTGTCAGTCAGCCCCAGTGCGTGTGCAGCTATAGCCGGAGGTCTGGCAAGCCTGACCTAGCCCCCTGAACCAGGGGTCCTTAGGCGACCCCCAGGAAACCTCTAGGCAACCCTGAAAGGGGTCCTGACCCCAACTTTGAGAAACGTGGCTCTAGATCCAGGGACAGCCCATCCATTAGGTGGAGTGATGTGGGTTGCACCAGCAGCAGATTGTGGGAGGGCATGGCCTTCATCAAGAAATCTGCCACCACTGCTTTTCTTTGCCATTGCCACATGGATCCACTTTCTGCCCAAAAGGAGATCTCCTTTCTCTGATGCAGCTTTGTGTGGAGGATGTCCAGGATTGCTCAGAGATAAGTCGACAGTGTGGATCTACCAGGACCTATGCCAATGATTTTGCTGGAGTAGGGTTGCCATAATTTGCTTTCACCAAACCAAGACAAGACCACTGTCAAACTAGCCACTGTCAAATGTGAACGCAATCCCCCCAAACCGGGACAGTCCCTATTTTTGGGATCATATGGCAATCCTATGCTGGTGCAAGTCTGATTGGAACCAGGACTCCATCACCTTTTCTGCTGATTGAGGTTGGGAAAAGGGATAGGACATTAGTGGCACTTCTGCTTCTGATCCCCCCTCCTTGCCCTGGTGCACACTCCATTCCTTTACTTTCCATCCTTGTTCCATCCACCCCTTGTACCAGTTAGAATCCTGCACTGACTTGGCACATGCCGGCAATGGGGATCCTTTGGATGCTGCTGGTTCTTTTAAGTGCTGCCTCACTTAAACCCAGTTAGGAGTTAAAACTTGGACTGGTGTGGAATGTTGTTTAGTATTCTAACTATTGCAAAACTGTTCCACACACAAAGACAAGGAGTAGAGGGGGCTGCGGATGGGGCAGGAGGCAGAGGAGTGAGGGGGCAGCCCTGTCAAAACAGAAGTTAACTGTTAGACAGGGTGCGTGAACGATGTGTGTAGGAGTGGTATGCGAGCAGGGCTGGGTGTACTATGTGTGTTGTGTGTTAATAATGTATATGCGTGTGCGTGCAAGAATGTGAATGAAGAATGGACACAAAACATATGATAAACAACAAACAAAACAAAAAACCCACAAAAATCAACTAGATTAAAACACCATAAATAGTTTCTGCTCCAAAGTGCTTAAAATGCATTTTTCAAAAACTATCTGCAATGAACGTGGTTTGGAAATTACTCCATTTTTTCTGCACATGCTCAGTCTGTGAACAGTGCAGATGCGAAAGCCAAAACTAGATTAGATGAAGGTCTATTACTGGAAATATTAAGAGGACAAAACCTAAAGCCTGAACACACATTTGTACCATCATATCAGACTGATGAAAACAAAACCTTATAAGTAAATGTCCGTTCGGGCAGTCATTTTAGAAACAAAATGCCACTCAATTGTTTTTAATTACTAAATAATTCCTGGCAGAATTTATATTTAGATAGCTTTTCTGGTGTTTAAAACACTTCTCTTGCACTGTCTCCACAATCCCAACGACACTCCTGTAAGGTAATAGCATTGTTTTCCTGATACTCAAGAGGCTGAGAGATAGTAACTGTCTAATGCCAGTTGATAAGGTCATGGCGCGGTTGACACTGAGTATCATTTTTATCTCACTTGGGTAACTTTAGTCAGATGTTTGAAATGTTGATCAAGGCCAGGCCTGCAAACTACTTCAAAGTGTTTTTTCTTTTTGCTTGCTTTGCAACCCTGAGCTTGGCCACTGGCTATTTGCTCCTCCAATTTATCTTCCTCCCTCCTGCATGTAACCCCAGTCATGCCCTTAATTAATTAATTAATTAATTGACTGACTGATTGGGTTTATACACTGCCTTTTCCATACCAAAGCAAATGCCCAAGATGGCTTATGAAGCTTTTATCCTTTTGTCCTACAACCACCCTGTGAGGTAGTTGAGGTGAGAATGAGTGACTGTCCCAAGGTTACCCAGGAGGCTTCTTGGACAAAGTGGGATTTGAATCTGGTTCTTCCAGGGCTCAGTCCAACTCTCTGATCATGATTAAATCCCAATTATTTTATTTATTTTCATCATTTTCATTTTCAATTATTTTATTTATTTATTTAAATCGTGCTGTATTTATTTTGTATCATCTTCTATTACTGTAAAATAATCCTTAATAAGCTGTTTGTTGTGATTTGAACTCTTTGGAATTTCTTTTTCTTCTCCCTCTAAAACACTACTTTCTCCTAAGTGTACTATAATCAGTGATTGAAAATCCTTTTATTTGCGGTACATGTTTAGGTTCGTTCACTTCTGGTAATGCGTAGAGATATACACTGTGCATTTATTTTATATGTTTTCTCCCTTCTTGCAGACAGGCTGAGCTGAGAATAATTTGACTAAAAAGTCGTGAAGGAGCAGAAATTTGAACCAGCTCTTTTTGGTCCTGGTCCAACACCATAATGACTTGTTATGACCACTGTGGAGTTCTTGATTCACACTATCCCACTTTAAAATTTAGTCCAGGAGCTGAATATGGATTAATACTGGGCACAATATGTTGTCTTCAGTACTTACAGACACATAAGCTGTCAGGCATGTGACCAGTGAGGCGGTGATAGCATAAGGGATGGAGGTGTTGGGACTCTTTGCTTCTTCACCGGTGGTGGCGATGATGTCAAACCCAATGAAGGCATAGAAACAGGTTGCTGCACCTTGTAGTACCTACACAATCAAAGGAATCAAATTAGGCAGATGATGACACATTGAGGGTTGCGAATAATTTAGAGCAGTTTTTCTATTTCATTAAAAGAAGTCATAAATTAAATCTAAATTTTTTTCATCCCATGCTGTATTCCTGTCTTAAATCACATACCCCCAACCTTCTACAGACATCATTGACCAAGAAGTGATGTCACGGCCGAAAGTGATATCAAACAGGAATTGATATTGCTATGATGTCAGAGCTCCTCCATGTCTACTTGGAAGTAAGTTCCTTTATGTTCAGTGAGACTGAACCAAGAAGTGATGTCATGGCCGAAAGTGACATCAAACAGGAATTGACGTTGCTGTGATGCCAGAGGTTCTCCATGTTCTCCACCATGTTCCAGGTGCTGCTCACTTCCCGGGGTAATCCCAGGCAGATTGTAATTCTCAGAAGGGGGTCCTGGACTGAAATGTTCGAGAACCATTGCTATAAAGCAGGGGTCCTCAGACTTTTTAAACAGGGGGCCAGTTCACTGTCCCTCAGACACTGTCGGGGGCTGGACTATAGTTAATTATTTAATTAATTAAATTAAGTAATAAGGAACGAATTATTTTGCAAACAGTTGTGTTACTTTCATGTAAAAATGCTACTCAACATAACATATACTGAAGTTGATGGAAAGATGAAAACATTTTATGAATTATGCCACAAAAAACCCCCAAAAGTGAGGCTAGGATTGCAGCCTCAGAGCCCCATCCTAAGCATTCCTACACAGCATTCCTACACAGCATTCCTACACAGAAGTAATGGGCTTACTCCTAGGAAAGTGTGGCAGGCTTGCAGCATCAGAGCCCCATCCTAAGCATTCCTACACAGAAGTAATGGGCTTACTCCTAGGAAAGTGAGGCAGGCTTGCAGCATCAGAGCCCCATCCTAAGCATATCTATACAGAAGTAATGGGCTTACTCATTAAGCAAGTAGGAAGCAGGAAGCCGGCAACTAAGGGACTGAGGGAAGGGCGCACGAGTGACTGAATGGGAAGCGCGCACGCCTGTTGCCACTTCTCTGCAGTGCCTGTTGCCGCTTCTCTGCATGCACTGGCCAGGAAACAGGAAGCAGCGACTGAGCGGGAAGGGTGCGCGTGCCAGCCAGGGAACCCCTAGCACTGTGGAGAAGCTGCAACACACGTGCGCGCTTCCCGCTCAGTCGCTCATGCACCTGGCGTCGAGGCCCCTGGAGTTTTTCCCCCAACCCCTGGTGGGGGGGATGCAGGGGGGTTCTGAAAATGCCCATGGGCCAGATTGAGGGCCCTAGTGGGCCGTATCCGGCCCATGGGCCGCAGTTTGAGGACCCCTGCTATAAAGAAAATAAACATCACTGTTTCCACATTGCAGGGGAAGGGAAGTAGATGCTCAGGAGTGGCTTAACCTTAATAATCTAATGAGTTTCTGGCAGAGATGAGAGTCCAACCAGGGATGTCATGATAAAGGATGCTCAACCCCTTAGCCACGAAGCATGTTTACTTAGTAATAAATCCCACTGTGTTTAGTGATGTTTTACTCTCCAGTAAACGCACACAAGATGCACATCCATTAATGATGCACTCTTCACCTGTGCCGTTTTTTTCCTTGGCAAAACACTTATCTGCCTTTTGGCACTGTTCATTTGATGACAGGCTGCTTATGGGATTGATTGTAATGAGGTTGTTCAGATATCAACTCTTCAGAGAGCACAATAATTGTGTTTATGTGTTGTTAACTCCACTCCATTGGGCAATTTTATTTTGGCCACTCTTAATCTTGCCAGCTGGATAGCATTTTGTTTATTTAAATGAAACTCTAGGGTATATTTTGGAAATGGGGTGGCTGCATTTAGTTAGAATAGCCCTGCAAAAGAGATAAGTTTCAACAGAAGAATAGGTAGCTGGGGATATACAAGACTCAATGTTACGAAGCATCCTGGAATTTGCTGGGAAAGGGAGAAGTTTATTAAAGTTTAATTATAGTTTGGCAAAGCTTAGCAACTGTTAGGAACGGGATGACATTCGGATGATGTTTATTTTTATGTATCAGATCTATAGCCCAAGCCTAACCAACTTTCTACTACTGATGAAGCCGCAATACAGCTCTGAAATAAGGGAACAAACATGTAGGGCTTATGCCAGCCTACTTGGCGGTTAGGATTCCAGTCTGAAGCTACAATCCTAATCTCCAGTTAGGCCAGCCTAAGACCCAGCACTTCTATGCTGACCTGAGGGTGTCACAGAAGTGCTGTAAGGCACTCCTGGAGGGGTTAGGCCAGTGCATAGGCATACGCCAACCTCCCCACACCATCAAGAGAAGATATGCTGACTGAGTTAGGCTGGCCTAAATTGGTTAGGATTGCACCTCAGTCTCCCAAGGGGGTCTCATTTTTTTCACCAAGGGAAGTTAGGGACACACACAGTGTGAACCTTACATTTTGTCTTTCAGCAGTTACACTTTCAAGTGTATACTAGCATGATGCCTTGTCTGCAAAACACTCACCCCTGACCATCCAAATGGCAGGAACTGTCCCTCCTCCCAGTTTTCTCCGTTGACATAGAAGAGTCCGGCAATCATCATGAAGATCCACACAGCCAGGTTAATTATGTTAAGTATGTTGTTGAAGCCGACAGAGTTTTTCACCCCCAATGCAACGATGATGGTTACAATGACAGCAATGACCAAAGCCAGCAGATCTGGGTATGATTGTTCTCCTTTACCTGCAGAAAGAAAACCATCTGTGACTTTTTTTAAAAAAAGCCATAAAAGAAAATGGAAAAGAAACTTACGGGAAACTGATAATTTCAAAAATCATGGACATTCCCTTTCAGTGGTGAGAGGATGTCTCAGGCCTAGAGCTCAGGTGAGACCCCATCATTCAATAGAGGAACTCATGTTTTGCCTGCTTAGAATGTGTAAGGACGAACCTCTGGGATCTTAGACTTTAGGGCAAAATCTAAATGTTTGGAGAGCACCGGTTAATCACTTTGCAAAACATTTATGTGCAAAATTCTCTTAGAATAAAAAAAAATCTTCAGCACTGGTCCAAATTTATAACGATCAATAGCAGCTTGAATAGGCATCAATGAATTTCAAAACCAGTTGTGGTTCTGATCCTGAGAAGAGCATTATAGGAGCCCTGCTGGATCAGGCCACAAATCCACCTAGTTCAGTGCCCTGACCATAACATGGTCAACCAGATATTGAACAAGATCTCACATTTTGAACCACCTAGGTACACAGGAACACCCAGGATACAGTACAAGTTGTTTTTGAAATTGAGTTCCTGGCTCAGATCTCTGGATTATGTTTAGGATTAAATTTATATATAGCATGCTTAGTTTGAGCTGATATACCAACTCAAGTGTGGGAAATGTTTACAGGAAAAAGGCAGCATTTCCCAGAGACATTTCAAGAACCTATGCAAGAACAACCTGTACATAACCTATGGGGTGCAATCCTAACCTAGGCTGGAACAAGTCATTCCCATGGTGATGGAGGCAAGCACATGTGTATGTACTGGCCTAACCCTCCCCCAGGAGAGGCACAGAAGTGTCACCCCCAGATCAGCACAGGACTTGTGCCAGGGGTTAGGGCGGCCTCACTGAAGCTTAGGATTTCAGCCTTAGGCTCATCCTGAACTGGTGTCAGTTGTGGATCAGTTGTGGGTGAACGTATTGTGTGGACTAGACATAGAGTGTTCAAATTAATAATACATGCAGTTTTTGAAATTGGAGCTGACAGGGGATGCTTGGATTTCCAGTCACAGCCTCAATTGCCTTCCACAACCTAAAAACAACCAATTATTATGCTGTACAATATCCAGATTGATTCTCACCCAGTCCATTTAAAGTCCCAATGCTGTCAGTCATCCACTGACTAATGGTGTGATTGGCTAGGGAGTCGAACATGCTGCTTAGAGCACTGGCGCCTGCTGCTGTGCCGATCAGGTATTCTAGGATTAAGTTCCATCCAATAAAAAATGCCACAAACTCTCCCACAGTGACGTAGCTATAGGTGTAGGCAGAGCCAGTGGTCTTCGGCACCCGGACACCAAACTCAGCATAGCAGACCCCTGAACAAAGACACAAAGAAATATATAAGCAGCCATAAGGAAATGCTGGTGACCTGAAAAATAAATCCAATTATAGGCTGGAGTCATAACAACATTTTGTTGAGGTATGATATCTAATGGAACATCAAATCCAATGAAGCATCAAATCTGGCCTCCATGACTGCTTTTCCTCCATAGCAGGATGCAATGCGTACCTCATAGGCACAACTATATGGGCACTTGGAAAAAATTGGGTCCCGAAGGTCTTAGATCACCTCATTTAATACTCAGTTCTTCTTGAAAATGCTACGACTTTTGGTTTTTTACAATGTGCCATTAATTACAACAGGGAAAAAGACATGTTAAAAGCATGGATAAAGTCCATCCTCTACGATCCCCCATCACGGCGGTGTGGATATCTGCTGTGTGGACATCAGCGAGCTTGTTTCTGATTCTGGGCTGTTCCTCTTCCTCAATTCTGATAGACAGGCTGTTATTAACTTCACTTAGATCAGGGGTCTCCAAACTTTTAATTTCAGGGATCCCGAACCTTTAAAGTAGGGAATTTCAGCAGGTGCTGCTCCTGATCTCACAGAGCACAAGCTGAAATTTCCTCTCCTACACACTTGTTAAAAGTCCAGGAGTCCTGAAGTTAAAAGTTTGGAGACCCCCGACTTAGATAAACGGCAGCAATATCTGTCCCGAGCTGTCTACCTTGTAATAATTGAGGAGTGTGATCTAGCCCATGCTGTTCCATTTCAGGGTTTTAGAAATAGGTACGGTGAAATAATTCCTAGCCAATTTCACTCAACTGAGACACAAATTGGATCTTGGACCTGGTTGGCTTTTGTGAATGAAGCACTAGAATTCAGTTAAGTCCTGAATTATATGACAAGGCATGCCAGAGTGCTGTGAACAAATGTCCAGAGTGTCATAAGATAGAAGTGAAATTGTTCAAGGACCCAGATTGCAATCTTATCCACACTTTCCTGGGAAGAAGCTCCATTGACTATAATGTGACTTATTACAGAATAAGGCATAGGATTAGGCTATCACTCATAGAACTGTTTGCCCATTACATTACCAGAGCTCTCCAAAATTTGTGGTCACAGGACCACATCAAATATCTAGCACAGTGTAGAGAGCCAGAAAAAAATTAAATATAAAACTTCAATAAATACTTTTGAGTTAGAACTTAAATTGATGAATAAATGGGTTTAAATTTTCAGGATTTCTGCAAACACCAGCACATATCCTAAAGACACTTTCCTGGGAGTAAGCCCCACTGAACACAATGGGCTTACTTTTGAGTAGACATGGTTAGGATTGTGCTCACAGCACATAAATAAAGCATGAACTTAAATGGATCATTATCTCCCCACCCCACCATCTCAGCTCCAGTTGTGTTTGGTCAATTAAATAAAGAGCTCATAGAGGACCATTGGCTGGCCACGGGCAGGTTAGACGCTTGCTGCGGGATACATCTGGCCCCCAGGTAGGATTTGGCAACCCCGGTTTACACAATCAAGTGTTACACAATCAAGTATTCCCTGGACTGTATCATTTAAATCAAATTACATATGATGAGAAATACATCATTATACTTTCATTGTTCATCATTTTGTGCTACGATACGGTAACCCCAAGTCTGGGTCGCAGTCTTGATCCAGATTCCTCTCTTGCAGCTTTTTTTAAAGAAAGAACTAGTGATGTATTATGTGCAGCTTGAGCCTGAGACTGCACGTCTCACACACATCAGTCGAATGCTTCCTTGTGCTTTTTTTCTAAATAACGTTCTCTGCTCATAATAAAATAGCATATCGAGGGTACATTTTTAATCCTACTAGTAAATCTGCAATCATCTCAAGAAGATGATCCTATTTTAGCCAGTTCAGCCAGTGGTGTAGCTAGAGGGGGTGCAAAACACTAAATTTTGCTGGGAGAATGTGATGTGCAAGGGGCCCCTTCCCCTTGGAGCACCAAAGGGAGGAGGAAGGATCCTTTGCATGCTATGGTGAAACTCCCTGTAAAACTGACAGTGCAATCCTAAGCATGTCTACTCAGACCTAAGTCCTATTGTATTCAATTGGCCCTCCTCCCAGGAAAGTGTGTTTAGCTGGTTCCAGCTGGTTTATGTTACTTCCATTTTATAATAAGGCCACTAAATGTGTTTAAAACTCCGCACACTCCACAGGCTGTGGATATTCCCTTTACTGTAGCGCTTGTGAAATATATATTTCATGCTCTTTTAAATGTGCTTGGATCAGAAAAGCTTTTAAAGGGACGTGTGGGACTTCTTTTCCTGTCACGCAGCCCAGGAACGAGAGAGAAGGAAAAGGAAAACAAAAAATACAATACAAAAAAAACCTACTGCAAAAACCCATCCTCCAATCATCAACATGCATATAAAGTCATTATTCAAAGCTAATTAAAAATGCATGGAAGCCATACAGGCAAGACACTGGCTGATAAGTGCATGCCTGAAAGATTTATGAAACAGATGCCTGGGTGAAGACAGGTATTTTGTTCCATGTTTTGACTTGAAAAATCATATTGACGTTAGCAGCTTCCTAAGTGTGGATAGGCTGCTCAGGTTTAACAAAAAACTGGTCTTGAGGTCTATAACAACAACACATAAGACTAGCTGATTAATAAGACAAGGTGGACTGAGCTTCCATAATGGTTTTCATGCGATGCATTTTCATAATGTTCTACAGCGGTGTTTTTAGAACTGTGGGTTAGGATCCCCTAGATGGGTTGTAAGCCAATTTCAGTGTGTATTTTATTTTTGATGCTTAACTTGATTCTACTATAGTATGTTAACTGCCTTTGGGAAAATATTATAGATCTGTATATGTTACAGGCTCCTACACAGATGCTTATAATGATGATAGTGGCGGGGGGGGGGGGGGGGCGGGGGAGAACCAAATCAAACCAATTAAAGATGCATTCCCTATCAATCTTTCAGCACCAAAGTAAGCCCAGTGCAACTCCTTGGTAAGTGTGGCTAGGGCTGCAGAGTTTGTATTTATAAAGCATCTATATAGATTGTAACTATATATTGCCTCTTTATATGTAAAAGGGGGCTGCAGTAGCTCAGTGGTTAGAATGATGGGGTCAGAACACTTCTTGACCGGAATACCAATCAGCAGGATAGCAAGTTTAAAACTTGAGGACTGCAAGACGGGGTGAGCTCCTGTCCTTGGCCCAGCTCCTGCCAACCTAGCAGTTTGAAAGCAAGTAGATAAATAGGTACTGTAGGAAGGTAACAGGATTCTGTGCGCCTTAGCATATAGTCATGCTGGCCAGATGACCACAAAAATGTCTTTGGACAACACTGAGTATTTGGCCTAGGAACAAGGATGAGCACTGCTCCCTTGAGTCGCACACGTGCCCAAAGGTGCCCAGTGGTGCCTGGTGGTACCTGCTAGTGCCCAGTGGTGTCCATTGCCTGGTTGTGCTCAGTGATGCCTGCTGCCCGATGGTGCCCAGTTCCCAGTAGGGATGCCTGGTAGGGATGCCTGGTGTCCTCTGGTGCCTGCCCAGTGCTTGTTGGTGCCCACCTGCTGCCAATGCCAGTACCTAGTGTTGCACACTAGTGCCCACAGGGGCCCACAAATATTCTTGATATTTTACTCCCACGATGGGTACATTCTGTTAGTCAGATTGGATCGAGAGTAACTTGGATTGAGAGTGTTTTGTAAGACGAGCAAACATTTCTAATATATTTGGATTTGCAATACAAGCGATTCCTTGTAAAATAAGCCAAAAAATATTCCTGGGCAGGATCTGGCCAGTTTCGGCCCTGCACCAGCCTCTCTTACAGACCAGCCTAATAATAATATACTTTATTTATATCCCACCTATGCATGTCTACTCTGAAGTAAGCCTACTGCAGTCAGTGGGGCTCACTCCTATGTAAGGGAAGCAATGGAAAGGAGCCTGAGTGACCTAGCCTTGCATTTCTATTCTAAAGTAACCCCTATTATAGTCAGAGGGGCTCACACCTGTGTAAGGGGACAGATTGCAGCCCAAGAGAGACTAATTGCAGGTTAATTTGTTTATTTTTCTTTATATTTTATTTGTTATTTCATATTACAAGGCAGTACTGTAATAATTTCAATAGGGATTTTTTGAGGGTTTTGGAACGATTTGTCTTAGTTTCCATTATTTCTTATGGGAAAATCTGCTTTGATTTACAAGCATTTTGGATTACCAGCATGCTTCCAGAACCAATTATGCTTGTAAACCAAGGTACCACTGTACTGTACTTTTAAAAAAGTATGCCAGGATGGTGCCAGGATGGATATATGGAGGCAGTTTCATAGGTGAGGACAATCCAATGTGTTGGAACTTATCCAAGCCAATATTATAAAATAGTTGTCTTTTTTTGCAACACGAACTGTGTTTCTGACTCTCATGTTCTCTTCCTTCTGTTTAAAACAAGACAGATCTAATGCATCCCTGATACCTTGAGGCCAGACAGATCCGCCAGCAATCCAATTAGTTTTCCACCTAAGTCAATTTGTATACGTGAGAGGAATACAGCGAACCGTTCAGCCTGTTACACATTCACAAAGATGGCAAACCTCACACTTCAGATTCTTTTCAATGATCAGCGCTGCCAACATAAGGACCTGCAAACATGGCTCTGCAATGTTTATTTGGATTAGGGATTGGGTTTGCTCAATTTGGACTGTAAAGGATGTTTTTTCCTTTCCTGGTTCTAGAAAACTTAATACCATAAGCAAACAGACCCATGAAAAAAGTGGTTTGAAAATGATCTGTTGCAATTAAAAATTATCCTACTTTAACTCTTCAGGTAGTATAAAAATAATACAGTATAAAAAGGAATCTAACAATAACTTCACTGTATGGCTATTTACTTGTTGGTGCTATTTAGGAACAGATAAACACGGCTGCATAGTTTGAAACTGAAACCAGATTTGCTGTTTAAAAGAAACAAGGAAAATCCTTATTTATAGCTTTTTGATAGTCTGCATTCTTTGACTTCTTGAACAAGTGGTAGACCAGTAGCATCCCTAGGCAGGGCTGGGGAGCCCTGGATACTACTCTTCGTGGGTGACATACTGAGAGTGACCAAAATCACAAAAACCGCTCAAATCATTAAAATTGTTTGGAATAACCTCATCGAGACATATACCATTGGATGCATATTTTTCCAAAAGAAAAAACAACTTTGAAATATCTCCTTCGTATCAAAAGTTATGGCCAAAAATCTAAAAAAACAAAAAAGCATGGAACCCTATGGAAAGTGGAACTGAGCCATATCACACCTTTACTTGCAAGAAGGCAAATGTGCATTAGCCCATCGGAAAGGGCAGACTGAGAGGAATCCAACACTTCCAGAATGGTCCTGATCCAATGAACCTACCCCCCACAAATCAACCCAGAAGGAAGTCCCTGATAACTGCATTGAGCCCTATGGAAAGTGGAACTGCACCACGAAGCAATGTTTACCCATGAGTAAACAAAGGTCCCTTGACTTGTGTTCAGGTCAGGCACAGAGGAATGCAAGACCACCAGAAAGGTCACAATCTAGTGAAAGTGGAGCTCAATAAGTGCTCCAGAAGGCAGCCTGACCATCTCCCAAAAAAGAATAAAAGAGAGACTTACCAGTAACTGGTAATGTGATTTTTAAAATATGGGAATATCTGATTAATTGTATTAATTCTGATGATAATTAAATAATTTTGACATATGGAGGCACACAAATTTGAAAAATTTGTGGGCCCTGGATGCCAAATGACTTAGGTACACCACTGGGTAACTATATTCGGTACAAACCAGAAATCCAGAAGTTATTTCTTACATGGATTGCTTTCTTAACGTACTTGGGAAAAGTCAAGTAAAGACCTTCTATTATTTTAAAGTCTTGCAAGGACCTTGTGAAGGAGGCTATGGATAATTCTTGCTGAAGATAATTCTGAGGACAAGACGGGAGAGCAGCGTCTCCCACAATACCATAGTGGATGTCAGTAACAGTATTGCAGTTACAGAGTGTGGTGGCAAAGTAAGTATTGCATGATACACCATGCAAGTGTCCCACACACCGTCAGAGCCATTCTGGGCAGCATTGTGGCAGATGGGAGATGTGCATGCACAGTCCCGAGGGGGAGATGTGTGACCTGGGGGTGACACGCAGTCCCAGAGGTGACACATTCACCCCCACACTGGGTGACGCACACCTTTGCATTGCTCCTGCCAACCAGCAAGGCTTCTTTCAGAATCAACACAAAGTGTCAGCCGCTCTCACAGTTGCAACTGGCTCTGAAGGCAAGGGTGAGGTGAGTTGTTTTACATGGGTGCTCTAAGGTGCTTTACACAGGGTGTTGCTACACCGGGGGGTGGGGGGTGGGGGGAGAAACTTACTGTCTTTACTTAAATTTAATCCTCACTTTTTCAGCCAACTTTAGTCTCCAAAATCAGCGTGCACATTAGATTCAATGGTGCATTAGATTGAAGTAAATACAGGATTTTGATTATAAGTTTAGGTCAGTATCACAGTTTACTATATTGTAATAAAAATGTTACATAAACCCCTAAACCTAGTGTAATTAGGTAAAAATCATAACATAAACACATTGTCATATCATTGGTATCATATAACTGTTACATGCAATAAAATTAAATGTTGAAACTGCTTTGCAGCTGCGCATTACAATCGCCAGTAAACTTTTTTTTAAATCTCCAGATTTTTTAAATTGGGGTGCGCATTAGATCTGATGGTGCATTCAATTCTAGTAAATACAGTAGTATTTTGCCCCCTTTCCTGGAATGCTACTGCAGATTATGCTGTCAAGGATGGAGGCAGTGAAAAAGTGAAACCACCCCTTGAGCAATCCTTTTCCCAGTCTCCTTCATGCCATGCTGTGAAATAAAAGCCGGCACTCTGCACGCTGGAATGGGTTTTGTTCTTTGGTAGCACGACTGCCTCCTGTCGGCCTTTTCTTACACTGCCACATGCAAAAGAATTATTAGCTGAGGCCTTCCACCCCATTTAAGGAATGCTAAGCATTTAGGGAAGTGTGTGAAACGTCTCTTCAGGTCCTTCACAGACCAGGAGGGAGGGTCAGTGTGGTGTGTGTGCGTGAGAGAAATCTTAGGCTGGCACAAGTCTGGTGCAGGCCTGGGGGTGTTACAAAAGTGCCATAAAACACTTCTGTGCCACTCCCGGGGAGTTAGCCCAGTGCACAAACATGTGTCAGCCTCACCACCCCACTATGGCAATGGGCGAGTTGTACTGGCCTAAACTTCAGTTTCCAGAGAGAGAGAGAGAGAGAAGAGGTACAATGAACTGAGGACAGGTAGCCTAATGAAGAGATCCTAATGAAGAGTGCAATCCTAGGCATGTCTATTCAAAAGTAAGTCTCATTGTGTTCAGTTGTACTTACTCCCAGGAAAATGTGGCTAGGATGTAGCCAGAGAGAGAGAGAGAGAGAGAGAGAGAGAGAGAGAGAGAGAGAGAAGGTACATTACACTCTTATGGGGGGGAGAAACAGAAGGTATGATGAACTGAGGACAGATAACTTTTTTAAAGAGTGAACATTATGGGGGGAGAGAGAGAAGTATAAATATTTTATAAATGAATATTAAATGAAATGAAGTGCATGGACGATTGGATCTGTCAAATTTGGCATGATTATAGAGGGTGGGTTGTGACAAACGTGCAACAACAATCAAATGGATTCCTAAAACAGCAGGTTGGAAATGGAGTTATGGTGGTTCCTCTCCCACCACAAGGAACGAAGCCCTCTTTCTCCCTCATCTTCACTCTGTTGCTTCTATCAGCTTCCTCCCCAGCTGTTCTCGGAGAGAAGTAGTTCAGGCAATGGTGTGCAGTATGATAAAGTGAGAGGAGGTTGGTTTTGCTCCCCTTACTACTCCTGGCTCTCTGCTCCTTTTCACATAAAAACTATATGCCTTTATATGTCAGGCATAGGAAAAAACTCCATAGGCCTGTTCCATCACTAGTGTGCTCCTCACATTCAGTTTCTTGGGTCTGCAGGTCTCATCTGACAACAAAAGAGGACAACTGGTTCATGGTAATATGAGAAGCTACCCCAAGCGCTGTTTATATCCCAGATGTTTATGAGAGCAACCACTAGAAGGTTAGGCAGAAGGTGAAACCAAGGATTTTGTTACATGTGCTTTGTGATTGTCTAGCTCGGCCCCACTTTTGCTTTCCAAGAAAGTGTGCTGTTATAAATAACAAAATGCGGGAGTGATCAAAAACGGGAAATGGCTGAAGGAGACTAGAAAAATATCTCTTGATGCTTAGCAAAATGTTTTTCTTTGGAGATATGAAAGCAAATCAAGATGAAAGACAAAAAGGAACAATCAACAGAGCAAACGCGCTATAATCTTAAAATGTTAAAACATAACCCCCGTGGTCGAGATTTAATATCTGCTGTACTGTATATTACTCTTTTCTACTGGGCAATCATGCTGCTTGCTTGTATCAAAGCCATATCTGAAAAGTACCAAGGTCACAGGTTCAGCTGCTAAGGACCATCTTGCCCTGTGATTGTATAGATTCCATAGTGTCTCTACCGCAGACCACACACCTCAGAGATCCCTTCTAAAACCTTCTAAAAACACAATACTAACCAATTTAGGGCAGCACAACTCACCCATCTCCAACTCACAACTCACCCTTCTCCCCATTCCTGTGGTGGTGTGGGGAGCCCAGTGCATGCTAATCCTCCCCAGCAGAAGTAGTGAAGAAGTGCCTTAAGGCCAGCACGGGACTTGTACCAGGACTGTTGCAGGCCTAACCAGAAGTTAGGATTGAAATGTTAGTCTCCATGCTGAAGGTAAACAGGTCAGGTCAATATGTAGTTGGATGCCCCAAAAGTGATGTTACACCTGGGCTTTCAAAAGGGTGAAAATGGGGGGAAATCTGCCTCTTCCCTAGTAGCTTGCCACTCACTTGCTTCAACTACTTTCCCCCCCCAATAAACATCATAATGGTTCCTTTCTGTATCATAACAACACCTAACTGGCTCTCAGAAGCATCAATCTCATTACTCAGATATGGAGTTAAGAAAATCCAGTTTTTGTTGTGCAGTTGTGTTTTTATTTTCTGTGTTATTTGGCTATAATCTACATACTGTATATAAAAATTAAAAGTCACTCAGTGACTGATTCACTGACTCATCAACGCCCAGTCAAAACCGCCAGGCCTAGAAGCATGACATTTGGGGAAGTGTTGGTGGAGGCACCCACTAAGAACCAGTTTTCGGAAATCCCAACTGGAAGGGGGTGAAAAGGGGCACAACGCGTTTTCCTCCCTGTACTTTTTATTGAAGAATCTCTGACTGATCAACCCCTGGACCTAGAAGCATGAAATTCAGGGAAGGTGTTCCTTATGTGACATCAAGACCCGCCAAGAACCGAATTTGAGAAATTTAACCTTTAAGTGGCTGAAAAGGGGAGGAACGTGTTTTTGTTCTATGCTTAACATGGAAGACTGACCAACATCCAGCCAATTTGGTGCTCGGTGCCTGAAAAATGGGGGGAGTTGTTCAGAGGGAGGGGTATTTTGCATGGGGGGTTGCACTGGGGTGGATGCTGCACATGGGGGTAATGCGCATGGGGGTGATACACATGCGGGGGTGAGGCGCATGGGGGATGTTGCGCATGAAGGGCTGATGCTGCACATGGGGGATGTTGCGCATGGGGAGGTGTTGAGCATGAAGGGATGATGCGCATGAAGGGATGATGCACATGGGGGGATGATGCACATGGGGGGATGATGCACATTTGAGGAAGATGCACATAGGGGTTGATGCGCAGTGTTGGGATGATGATGTGCATGGGGGAGTGATGCATCTGGGAGGTGATGCGCATGGGGGGGTGGATGCACGTGGGAGGGTGGATGCACATGGGGGAATGATGCACATTTGAGGAAGATGCACATAGGGGTTGATGTGCAGTGTTGGGATGGCGTACGAGGGAATTTTACTCCCACAACATTGGTATGTTTCTGCTAATCTTTTATAAGATAGAGATTGGGATGGCAGGGCCAATAGAAGTTTTGGCCACTAATGTCAAGATTAGGTTGTCCCCCCTCCTCAATTTGCATTTGCTATCCCCCTGCTGCCCTCCCTGCAAAAGCTTTTTGCCCATTACATGGAATCAATTATAGTTCTAGGTAAAGCATGCCTAATCTGGAACTAGGATCAGATCACTGAAGAATCTTTTCTTCTTATAGTAGTTCAATCCCCTAGTTAATAAGAAAAACAGGAGTTTGCAAGTTAGGTTAGGTTACTACCCAAGCCTGGTGATAACATTTGAAAATGCTGACATCAGAACTGAGAAAAAGTACTAACGTTGGATTATTTCCTCTTACTGGGGAAAAAAATACTGTAACCAGGTCACAAAGTTATGCTGCTTCATTGTTGATTTGGGATCTCTCTACTTCTCCCTGGTCTGAGATATGTAATCTGATCTTCCAGGCAGAAAGCCTGCCTTTAATCCCATAAGGATCCCACCATCTGGGATCCTACTGTTTTCTATCTTTCCTTTCTCCTAGACTGAATAAGTAAGGGAGAAACATCTTTAGCACAGGCGAATAAAAATTGGATAGCACTTCAAAACAAAATCCAAACATTAGTATCTCCATAATCCCCACTTTCATATTTGTGAGCAACTTGCACCGGTGAGCAGTATACAATATAAGCAGTTTAGCGGATTCTGAATGGAACAGGCTTAAAAGCCTTACATCAAAAGGCAACAAGGGCAGGCAATAAATAAAAAGATAGAGCAATGTCGAAAATGCTCCAAATGCTGATATGTTGTCACCCAGAAGCAGGCTGCTTTTGCACGCAACCATTTTCCTTGCCGAAAAAAGAAAGCACCACATCTAAAATCTAAACAGGACAGACTGTTGTTATTGTGTTATTCTTGTTCTTATTGTACAATACTTGGACTCAGGGCAGGAGTGTTTTGTACTTGATCATCCTGTGTGACAGTGTTGTCACTAGGGCAGTGGTGGCGAACCTATGGCACATGTGCTAGAATGGGCACTCAGAGCCCTCTCTGCTGGCATGCGGCCATAGCACTCCCACACAAGTTCTCTAAGCCCAGTGCACATGCCCAGAGCTCAGGGCATGCACGCTGGGCACCAGTGCGCTCAGTTGGGTCTGCTCCAAAGAGGAGCGGCTTGCACCTCTTTGGGGAATATTTGACTGACAGCGCCAGTGACACTGGCTCTGGGCATGCACAATAGGCCAGGAGTGCCCAGGAAAGTTCTGGGCATATGTGCTGAGCACAAGCGTGTTCTGCTTCAAAGTGGAGTACCCTGCTCCTCTTCGGAGTAGAGTGCACCGGTGTCCAGGGTGCATGCCCAGAAACTTTCCTGGGCGCTCCTGGCCCAATGCACATGCCCAGAGCCAGTGTCACTGGCACTGTCAGTCAGTTCTACCCCAAAGAAGCGAAAGCCACTCCTCTTCGGAGCAGACCAATGTACATGCGCAATAGGCTCAGGGCGTTCCTGAGTCAGTTGGCAATCTGTGCCAAAAAGGTTAACCATCACTGCACTAGGGTTTGTGTCATCCAAGGTATGAGATCAAGGTCCCACCCCCATGACAGACCTCCTTTCATGCAGTGTCCTCCCAATAATCCTGTATCTCACAGTGGCTCACAAAAGATTCAGGGAACACACAAGACAACAAGAGACCTCCATCCTGGTGCCCTCTCCTACATCGGGTGTTCTGAGGTGGCCTACTTCTAAAATCCAGAGGTTGCACATATCCATCATGGCTTGTAACCTGTGATTACTCCAACTACTCCAAATTTCCTGGAGTAATTTGACCAATCCCCTTTTAGAGGTATCTAGGCCAAGTGCCATCACCACATCCTGTGGTAAGAAGTTCCACAGATTAATTATACTCTGGGTAAAAAACAACAACACTATTTTCTTTTGTCTGCCCTAACTTTTCTGACATCCAAATTTAATGGATATTCCCTGATTTTGGTACTGTGTGAGATGAAAAAGAGGGTTCTATCCATCCTCTGCATAATTCTGTACATCTCAATACTGCATACCAGATTTTCCTCAGAATTCCAATCTCTTAAAAAATAAAAGCCAGATTGGGATGGCAGGGCCAACAGAAGGTTATAAACATATCTTTTTAAATATATATAAATATATACAAATATATAAACATGTATTTTTCCCTTTTATATAGTACAGTACTGCTTACTGGCAGTACAATCCCAATTATCACAATCCTATGCCTGTCTACTCAGAAGTAAGTCCCATTATATTCAGTGGGGCTTACTCCCAGGAAAGTGTGTTTAGGAT
The DNA here is from genome assembly GCA_030015325.1 of Cryptoblepharus egeriae. Lineage (NCBI taxonomy): Eukaryota > Metazoa > Chordata > Lepidosauria > Squamata > Scincidae > Cryptoblepharus > Cryptoblepharus egeriae. The sequence continues at coordinate 88,589,838 of JAREYC010000006.1, forward strand.
TGCAGCCTTAGAAAAAGATCTTAACCAAAACTTAGCTGAATATTGCTTTTTATTTGGATTAATATGTCATTATTCAGGTTTATTTTCTGACATCTACAGTATTTGAGTTGTCTCAAATGATGTCTACATCATATTTAAGACATCAGTAACAATCTCAGTACAATGGCTCCTTCCAGCGACTACCGTAGGAACATTGTGCTGCTTGCTCTCATTGAAGTGTAAAGGACAAATGCCAGAAGTGCAAATGCTCACGTGGAAAGCACACACCAATTCATACCCTTGACTAAATTAATTCAATGAAACCAGGATCCAGTGGCTTCTGTTCTACACTTGTTTGCTTTTTCCCTTTCATAAGAGCCTCTAAAAATCAAATGATGGCTTCCAAAATAGGTACATGATACTTAATCAGAAGAATCCTGATAGACAAGACTGACGGTACATTTAATGCAGACCTTCATGAGATCTTGCAGGGTGAATGTGAGTGAGTGAGTGAGTGTGTGTGTGTGTGTGTGTGTGTGTGTGTGTGTGTGTGTGTGTGTATCTCTGATTATTTTTTTTTCTGGCATGTGATGTGAACGGAGATGCGCAGCCCAATCCTAAACCCATAGCATCAGTCCTGGCACCCATGGCTCCAGTAGTACCAAAATACACACGTCAAATTGTTATCATTGTCAGGAGGAGAAAAAAGTGATCATTTACCAAGGCAAGCACAGTTTGCACTGCAAGACAAATTAATTTATGGGCAGCGCAATCCTAACTTGCACAGGAACAGGCAAGCTTGAATACCTGGCTTATATCCAGTGCCAATTTAAGGTCTGCTACTGAACTACCATTATTAATCTCAGATGATTAATGGAACCAATTCTCATTATTTTGGTAGTAAAGAATAAACGCAATTCTACATTTTAGAAAGACTCACCAGACAAAATGGAGGCTACAGCAGCGATGATGAAGGAAACTATAACACCAGGTCCGGCCATCTCCTTCGCGACTAGACCAGAGACGACATACATTCCAGTGCCAACACAGCTTCCAACACCCAGTGAAACCAGATCCACGGTGGTGAGCACTTGGGCAAGTTTGGTCCCATGGGATGTGGTGGTACTTGTCCCCTCTAGCATGGATTCCACTGGCTTGGTGCGGAGGATTCTTGAATGCATGGCATACCATGTGGCACCCCATTGGATCCGCCGGGGATCCAAATATGAGAGGATGCCACTCATTGCGATGTCAAGGTATAAATCCGCAAACCAAATAAAACAGGTTCAATTGGTTCCAGTAACGAGGCTTGAGAGCATTAACTTTAGTAGATATACACAATCCAGAGAAGGTCCATGACAGCTCACAGCCACATATTTGTGAACACGATGGAGCTTTTAGAATAATGGAGGGTTCAGATTTCTCTTAGGAGGGCCTGTGAAAGAAAAAAAATATGATTGGGTGAATGTAAAAATACAGGAGGAGAATTAAGGCAGGTCTGTTACAGCCGTCCCATACTTTCTGGCGGTACAATTTCTGATGGCTCCACTCTTTCAACACCTTTCAGTTATACCCAGAACCCATTCATTCAACACATGCTCCACACTTTCAACCTCTCTCTGCTGGTCTAAAGGCTAAGATTTTCTTCTCTGATGTGAATTTGAATGGATCAAACTATTTTGGGCTTTTCCTTATGACTTTTTTATAAGGCTTTATTTTGGGCTTTTCCTCTATGACTTTTTTAGAAGAATTATACCATCATTCAAATACATAAGATATTCATTGCCCACGCATATCTTTATTCATTTTATTGTAACTTGTTATGTTTCTGGGCTACGTGTTAATAAATATGTGTTATTTAGGCTTTTGCAAGTGATATTTATTTTTTATTTATTAATTTTTTTTATTTTCTTGTAAACAGCTTTGTGAACTTTTTAACTGAAAAGCAGTATATAAATACTGTAGACAGACAGACAGACAGTTTGCACTCTTTGCTACTAAAATGTTTGCACTCTTTCTACAAAGGAAACTTACCAGTAAAAGCTGCCTTGAACTTTTCACTGCTTAGGAAAGGGGGAGTAGGTAACAATATCTTTCCAACTGCCTGAAGAAGAAAAAATTCTGTCTTCATTTCTGTAGCCAAACATAAATTCATAAATGGAGTGACTTGACAGGATTTAGCAAAAATATGGGGCTAATAATTTGTTTTGGGATGAATGAAATCTAGACTTTTCTCAAATATATTCTCTGAGCAATAATAATACTAATAACTACAAGCTTACTCTTAAGAGATTTTTTTAAAATGCTATTTATCAGAAATCAGAATAAGATGCAAACTTTTCTCCCAGAAAGGGATTCCTACGTGTTCAACCTTTGTGGGATCCTAACTTGTTCAGTAATTGATGGTACATCAATATATTGAATGAGGCAGTGCAACATTTCTCCAAGTAGCAGACAGAAATGATGGAGACATTTTTTCCTGCAGTTTTATATCTGCTAACCTGATGTCCTCCTCTGTGGCTGAATGTGTTCATATGTGCCCCGTCCCTAGATCTGGAACCCTAGGGATATTGGGAACATGCACAGTGGAGACTATAGGAGACAGTGCAGTGGGTAATTCCTTAGACCTCTCTTCACACACTCACTTGTCACATAAAGAAGATCTAAAAGGTTATTTTGTGTTTCTTCAAAGGGTACTCAACACCCCAGTTTCATAACTTTGGCAGTGATGCTTAAGACATCTGGATGGGTTTCAACTGAGTGGTTTATAATTAAATTGCCTCCAACCATTTCAACCTGGAGGCATCTCAGTGTGAAGCCAAGGAACACTCAGAATGCCCCCAAGGAACAAAGGCCACATATCTTGTCTGCTCCACTAATTTTCTGGTTGTCTGATAAACCCAGCGAATGCCACAAATTCCTTTGTGATTTTATGGAAAATTGAGTGACACCTGAAAAAACCAGGTTGGCTCCACAAGCAACTTGGGGATCAGCTGAAATTAAAGAAAGAGAAGTACAGTATAGGGAATGGAAGACTGGTAAGATCTCCAGGGAGGAGTATAGGCATATAGCCCGGTCTTGTAGAGAGGGGGTCAGGAATGCTAAAGCTCAGTTTGAGCTGAGGCTGGCCAGGGGAGTCAAGGATAACAAAAAGAGCTTCTTTAGATATGCCCAAAGGAACAGGAGGAGAGACGAGGGGCTGGGGCTGCTCCTGGACAAGGATGGACAGCAGGTGTCTGGAAACCAGCAGAAGGCGGAGCTGCTCAACTCCTACTTTGCGTCTGTCTATTCTCGGAAGGGGGGGCTGTGCAAATGGGGGTGCGGGATCATTGGCCGATGCGGGGATGTGTTTACATCCCCTAAGAGGTAATGAAAACATGGATGGTGCAGAAGAGCAGATTAAGATTGACAGAGAACCGGTTCGAAACCACTTAACTGGCCTAAATGAATTCAAGTCATTTGGACCGGATGAGCTGCATCCTCGAGTTCTGAAGGAACTGGCAGATGTCCTTGCAGAGCCTCTGTCGATCATCTTTGAGAAATCCCTGAGGAGTGGAGAAGTGCCTGGACTGGAAGAGGGCAAATGTAGTCCCAATCTTTAAGAAGGGGAAAAAAGAAGACCCGGGAAATTATAGACCAGTCAGTTTGACTTCAATCCTGGGCAAGATATTAGAGCAAATCATAAAACACACAATTTGTGCACATCTAGACAAGTAATCGGTGATCAAAACAACCCAGCATGGATTTACCAAGAATAAATCTTGCCAGACAAATCTGATCTCCTTTTTTGATCGGGTTACGAGCTTACTGGACAGTGGCAATGCTGTGGATGTCATTTATCTTGACTTCAGCAAAGCATTTGACAAAGTCCCACATGACATCTTAATTGGGAAGTTGGAAAAATATGGGCTAGACGGGGCAATCGTTAGGTGGATCCGCAACTGGCTCGACGGCTGCACTCAAAGGGTTTTAGTAAATGGTTCTGTGTCAACTTGGAGGTCAGTTTCAAGTGGGGTACCCCAAGGCTCTGTCTTGGGACTGATTCTCTTTAACATTTTCATCAGTGACTTGGAGGAAGGGATACGGGGGAGCCTGATCAAATTTGCAGATGACACCAAGCTGGGAGGAGTAGCAAACACAACAGAAGACAGGAGAAACCTCCAGGAGGATCTGGATAAACTAGAATACTGGGCTGTAACAAGTAGAATGAATTTCAACAGGGAGAAATGCAAGGTTCTGCACTTAGGAAATAAAAACCAAAAATACAGGTATAAAATGGGGGATACTTGGCTTGGCAGCACTACATGTGAGTGGGACCTTGGAGTCGCCATGGATCACAAGCTGAACATGACTCAGCAGTGTGAGGTGTCTGCAAAGAAGGCAAATGCCATTTTAGGCTCCATTAAGAGGTCTGTAGCTTCCAAGTCGCAAGAAGTTCTAGTTCCTCTTTATTCAGCATTGGTCAGACCTCACCTTGAGTACTTGGAGCAAGTCCAGAGGAGAGCGACAAGAATGATCAGTGGGATGGAAGGGAAGCCCTACGAGGAAAGGTTGGGGGAACTTGGGATGTTCAGCCTGGAGAAGAGGAGGCTGAGGGGAGACATGATTGCCCTCTTCAGATACCTGAAGGGCTGTCATAGGGAGGAAGGGGCTCATTTGTTCATAGCTGCTTCTGAAAGCAGAACTAGAACCAATGGGTACAAACTGCAAGAAAGGAGATTCTGGTTGGATATCTGGAAAAAAATTCCTGATGGTGAGGGCGGTTCGGCAGTGGAACAGACTGCCAAGGGAGGTGGATCTTCAAGCAGAGGCTCGACGAGCACCTGTCGGGGATGCTCTAGGGGGATTTCCTGCTGCAGGCAGGGGGTTGGACTAGATGACCTACTAGGTCCCTTCCAACTCTATGATTCTATGATTCTACCATAGGTGATTTTTTTTCCTAGAGAAAAGTTTGTCCTCTTTTGTGGACTTCTTTCCAAACTCCTCAATTTCAAATCGCTAATGGTTACAGTGGAAAAGCTGGAAGTCATGTAAAGTTCTCTGTTGCCTCCTTGGCTAAAGATGGTATTAACCTCTGTCATACTGTGCAATCCATAGTAACTATGGGGAGTCCTTGCTCCGGTGTAAGAACAATTTGCTCTGGATTGCAATATGAATTTCCCATAGGTTTTCACTAGCTAGTGCAGTAACTACGGGTACAGGTAATGTCTCTTACGTGCTCCCGTAGTTACTCTGGATTGTAGGGTAAGACTATAAAAAAAAAAAACTCCAGCTGCCCTTTTTGATCTTCCATATAAGCAGCTGCAGAAGTATTAAAAATATTGATGAGATGTCCGAAAGAAGGTTGAGCGTGCTCATAGAGCAGTAGAACACTGAAAATATACAAAGAGGGGTCATTGCCTTCCTATCCTCCTTAGGGGCTTCCTATGCACTCACTTGGTCAATGAAGGAAGAAGGACTTTTCATTCTGTATACAGCCACAGAACCTTTGAACCTTTTTGCTGGATCTTGTGTCTGATCCAGCAGGGGTGCTTACTTCTTATGATCAGCCCCTACATCAAACAGGTCTGAATGCACACCAAATGTGCACCCAACACATCTGAAGCTGTGGATCCCAAACTGTGCTCACTGGGGAACTGTGGAAACTAGCCAGGGGTGCTGCGGAATCTGTATGACAAACCTACCACTCTATATAATGTATACAATTGTAGCCCTAATGGGGAGTCATGGCTGATGGCTCAGTAGAGCAAGGGAGCCTCCAGGAGAAAAGGTTTGGGAACCACTGGTCTAAAGGCTTATGTGGCATGCACATAGGGTTGCCATCATTCTCTTCCATAAAACCAGGACATGAACCCCTGTCAGATTTGCCAGAATGTGAATGCAGTCCCTGAAAACTGGGACTATCCTGGTTTTCCAGTAGTTGGAGGGGAACATTTCCTCGTTTGGTCCTCATAGGAGCACCATCGCATGCTGAATTCTAATGGATTTTTCCCTTCTCTCTACGGTTAATCAAAAATTTACCACCTACTGCCACGATTACGTGCTCAGTATTAGTACTGTTGATACTACAACACTGTTTTCATTAGGAAAAATTAATGAAAACAGCAATCATACTGCAGGTATACAGAGCTAGATGTTTACAGGCACAAATAATCTTGCAAGCAATGGAGACAATTCTTGCATTATTCATAGTCTTGGGAGTTTCAGTTTGTTGCTACAACTGCACTTAAATGACTTCTTGCTCTAATTCTTGAAGTCATTGGATCTGTAGGATTCATGGGACAAAGAGCACACTCCTAACCATGTCTACTCAAAAGTAAGCCCCATTGTGTTCAGTTGATCTTACTCCCAGGAAAGTGTCTTTAGGATTGCAGCCTTAGACTGGAAAGTATTAAAAAGCTCAGCCTGCAAACCAGGGATGCCTGGCTAATTCCTGTCCTCAGCTTCTTTTCCACCCACAGTGTATGTTCAGCCTGCTGAATATAGGAGCACATTGGTTGTGGGATGTAAGGATCTGATCAACTAGTTTTTTATGGAGTTTCTCAAAGATGTTTGTGAGGATGTCCAAGGGCAAAATCCAGAGTAACTATAGGGAATTCTTGCTCTGGTGTAAAAACAACTTACTCTGGATTCCAATATGAATTTCCCATAGGTTTTCACTAGGTGGTGCAGTAACTACGGGTGCATGTAAAGTCTCTTACGTGCTCCCATAGTTTCTCTGGATTTGGGGGGCAAGCTACAAAATGACAGATACGGGACACCCCTCTCAAAAACTGTACAATAATACTCTACAACACATACTGGATAAGAGCTGTACAAACATAAACGCAGATGATGCGATACAAAATCCATGGAAGACAACAAAAGACAGTGGGCTTTTGCATATGCCAAGTTTAAAGGTGCTCTTGCTTTGAGAAGTTTTGTCCCACAAATGTAAAAAGTATCACACAAGTTTTTCAAATCTCATATACCATAGATCACTATTAGCATAAATTTATCTTGGCACAACCTTCTACGCTACCAGAGCATGCATTGCACCAGCACAAACGGGTCACAAATGTGCCGTAAAGCAAACCTCATTAGTGACACAACACAACTCTTTTGGCACAGACACACTCAAACATGCCAAAAATCACATTGTGACAGTGACCTAACTATGGCACAAGAGTGGATGCTTGCTGGAGGAGGTAAGATTCAGTGTGCAGTGCAGGGAAGAATGGGAGGAGAACACTTTATTTATTTATTTATTTATTTATTTGTTTGTTTATTTATTTATTTATGCACACACGCACACACACACACACACACACACACACACACACACACACACACACACACACACACACACACAGCCTTTCTCCCCAAACGGCACCCAAGGCTCTCCATCTCTTCCAATCACATTATCCCATAGCAGTGTGGTTCCCTATCATTCCAGCCAGAATGAAAGGATCTACCCATGCTGGAGAGGAAGAGAGAAAACCACATCAAGGAAGTACATCAGGTCTATTTTAATCCATTTCAATGCTGTCATCCGACCCTCAGCTAGTTGGAACAGATGGCCCCTGTGTTAAGGCACAGCGGAGGCTGGTCACTGCTAAAGACCATCCCTGAAGCCAGACACGTCATGCTTTGCAAAAGGGAATTACATGGGAGGGAAAAAATAATCACTGCAGTAAAGACTTTCCCTCCTGCTCTTAGGGGTAGCTGCTCCTCTGTCACTGGCCAGTGGGAAAATCAGCATTAAAGCAGTCTTTAGGCAGTCTGCTTCTGTAAGGTTTGTAAGGTTCTTTGGGTGAAAATATAGCCCAGCACATGGGTCACAGTGCAGCTTCCTCTGTGCAGGGTGATCAGTTGCCAAACCCAAAATTCCTGAATCCCAAGGCTGAAATTCCTACCTCCCCAAGCTGAAATTCCTACCTCCTTAAAAAATTGTAGGACACCCCCAAAATGTAGGACACATGTAGGACATGTTAAAATTAAGCAAAAATACTCATTGCTTTCCTGTACTTAATTTCAACACTTTTAAAATTAAAAACCTTGTAAAATGCATGATTCAGACCCAGACATTAAAGAGAGTTTGTGGTAGCATAACACAAGCCAGTGACTCCAATGTATGTGGTTCAGACCCAGTCAAACACACAAACAGTAGCACACACTCATACACACACAATTTATTTTTTATTTATTTTACTCAATTTATACCCCGCCTTTCCTCCCCCATAAGGGGGAGCCCAAGGCGGCTAACATTGAAGAATAAAACATCATTAAAATTGCTAATAAATACAAATTAAAACATCATTAAATTACAATTAAAATACAATTAGAATAATAAAAACGAGGAACAATTAAAAACAAGCTAAAAGACATTTGTGAAAACAATAAAATAAAACACTAACACACTGTCCCCCACTCTGCCCCGTTTAAAACGCTTTTTTTAAAATAAAAGGTTTTAAGGCTCTGCCTGAAGCTCTGTATTGAGGGAGCCTTCCTCAGTTCTATGGGAAGGGAGTTCCAAAGCCGGGGTGCCACCACCAAGAAGGCCCTATCTCTGGCCGCCACACCTCTCACATCTCTTAGTGGCGGCACAGTCAGTAGGGCCCCCTCAGATGACCTTAGATGACGGGTCGGATTGTACAGAAGGAGGCGGTCCCTCAGGTACCCTGGACCCGAGCCGTTTAGGGCTTTAAAGGTCAGGACCAGCACTTTGAATTCAGCCCGGAAACAAATGGGCAGCCAGTGTAGTCGCTGAAGCAGTGGCCCGACAGAGTCGAACTGACGAGCCCCAGCAACCACATGGGCTGCCACATTCTGGACTAATTGCAGCTTCCGGACCGTCTTCAGAGGCAGCCCCACGTAGAGCGTGTTACAATAGTCTAGTCTCGATGTCTCTAGGGCATGGGTCACCGTGGCCAGATCTGAACGACTCAGGTATGGTTGCAGCTGGCGGATCAGCCGAAGCTGAGCAAAGGCTCCCCTGGCCACAGCCGCCACCTGGGACTCCAGGAGCAGCTGCAAATCCAGGAGAACCCCCAAGCTGCGAACCTGCTCCTTCAGAGCACACACTTATATACACACACATAAATACAAGCACATATTCATACACACTCACAAGCACACACTCACACAAGCAAGATATAAAGCAGGAAGGGGGATAAAAAGGAGGACATCTCTTGGAACCGCCAAGAGAAATCAGCAGTGCCCCTGAGGGTGTGCAGAGTGCAAAAACAGACTGTAGGGAGCCAGAAGGATCAGGATGTGAAGGACTGAGAAGGAGGAAGCAGAGTAAAACCAGGATCCCCAGGCAGGATTTACCTTGCAGGTCTGGAAGTTTTTTCTATCTCTCTCAACATTATCACAGCACAGAATAAACTCAGGGACTTAGCTGCCACAAGACATGCATCACGAATCAGTGATTGCTCACTAATTGACTACCTTGGGAAACAGGATGCTGACCAGAGGTGGCCCAAGACCACCTGTGCCCTGCCTGACTTGATGATGTGCCAGTCTCTCCAATATCAGCACACCACATTTCTTATTCCTTTTCCAATCCACAAACAGGAAGGAGAAGGAAGTGCAGCAAAGTCAGGGTGTATCCAATGGGGTGATGGCACCCCAAACTTCCATCGATAGGGAAGTGCATCCACTGGGACGGGAAGCAACCCAAGCACAATTGAGAACCCAGGTCTATCCACCTTGAAGACACGGAATGGGAGCCCAGGTCTACCAAGATTGAATGGGAGCCCAGCACCCAGTTGGAAGAGACATGTAGCTGCCAGATTCCAAGATGGCTGCACCCAGCTTTTTGTGACCCTCCCTCGAAATGAAGTTGTTACCCTCCAAGGGGGTCCCAACCCCTACTTTGAGAACCATGGGTTTACTTTATCTAATAGCTGCTCTCTTGACACTGGAAGTAGTAAAAGAAGTGAAGAAGATCTAATAGTTGCAATTACGGACTGCTGGTATGTTTACTCCCACTCTAACTGGAGCTTGAAATAAAGATATTTTACATTTGTTTATTTACGTAAAATAAGGATATTTTACATATGTACTATATATATATATGTATGTGGATATCCATATATAAGGATATACCCTACTCATATTCTTTCCCCAAAGCAGCAACTTTTATCACAATCCAGTACAAACTGCTAAGAATTATTTTGTTTCAAGCAAGGACAGTTTTGGGTCCCAGAAATAAGGTTTGCTTCTCTTTTCCCTTAATGAAAGCTCTCCCTTTCAATAATCTCTCAGCATTTTCAAAAATTTCATTTAGTGCAATTTCATTTATTGCAATTTCATTTAGTGCATTTAGTCCCTGAGCTGTGAACACACTTGGCTCTCAAAGGCGAACGCAGCTCTCAGTCTTGCAATGCTACACTTATGCCTGAGCATGTGTGTTTGCGTGGTTTGATTAATGTCATCAAGGTCTGCCGTCAGTTATATAACTATGAACCATTATGCCTCATCACTGTACTGCTGTGTTTTTGTTGGCCAACCGATAAAAGCAAAGAAACACAGAAAGACGCAAATCCTGTAAGCCAAAATAATGCAATCTGCTGGGTGTACTTATTTATGCCCCTAATCAAAACCATGAAAGGTTCAGTTTCTATTAAAGATTAGAGAGGGTGTTAGAGGAATATGTGGACGGAGACATGATGAGAAGATGGGAACACTGGAATGGAGAAGTTTTTCAATAAAGAACCAGCAAGGCATAACCATTATTTTAATACTGAATGCAGCCATCCCTACAGTCACACCGAAGACAATATTCAATCTCCAGCCATGAGGAAATAAAAGCAAAATTGGAATTTATTGAGACTTTTTTCACATACAATTAATCTTACAGAAATAAAAGACTATTGTATTGGTTCTCAAACTGTAATTAATCTGTGGAACTCCCTGCCACAGGATGTGGTGATAGCATCTAACCTCAGTGACTTTAAGAAGGGATTGGACAAATTCTTAGAGGAAAGGATCATCACAGGCTACAAGCCATGATGGGGGTTGTGCGTACGTAGACAGACGTGGATGTGGGCAACCTCAAAATGTCGGATACAGGGGAGGACACCTGAATACAGGTCTTGTGTACTCCCTGAGGTGTCTGGTGGACCACTATGAGATACAGGAAGCTGGACTAGATGGGCCTTTCTTAAGTCTTTGCGAGGTGGTTAGAAAGAAGCAAAGTAATTCCCAGAATGATGAGAAAAAGGGGCTGTTCAACCTACCTGCTGTCAGGGGTGTGGGGAGACCTATAGAGCCTCTGCAGGACTCCTGATGGTTTTTAGAAATGAAAAAATAAAATTGTGACCCACTTCCTAGTCGTGATCATGAAACCAGAAGTGGGTCACAATTGATTTTTTTACTTTCTACACACCATGGGAAGCCCTGAAGAAGGTACCAGCACCAGCAGGAGGTAAGTTGACCCAGTTGTGCCCAGCCCACTGGTGTACACATTTGATCCCTGTTACATATATGCAACATTGAGCAGAAATGGGTTTGGTTAAAAAACAGTTCCTTCTTCCTCCAGAGTGGTGCAATCCAGTGTATCACGTTGTTGCCTTTTCCATGCCCTCGGTCCTTAGAGGGAAAGAAGCAGTGATCTTCCGTCTGGTGGATTGAGACCCACCAGTTTGAGAACCACGGGATTACTGTATTCCTGTTTTCTGTCTTGCATTTCAATTTGTACTAGAGACAAATCTGACAAAACCGATGCATTATATTTCTTCAAAAGGACTGGGATAAAGCTGTTTTTGTACCAGTAGCCTTTGGTGCAACTGAAATTTATCTTCTACCGACATCTATAAATCTGAATAAATCCATACTCATCTTAAGACTATTACAAGTCTTCATCAGGCCCAGATTTGTGTCTCCTGGCTTATTTTTTCTTACCATCCAACCTGATGAAGAATTCTGGAAAACCAAAAATCTTTCTTACACCTTAAGATATTGCAGCCCTAACAGAAGTATTATAGCAGTAGTCAGGTACAGGGATCTTACAGAGCCACTTTGTATAGGATGGGGGAAGTTGACAGCCCTAAGAATAAGCAAGTTCCAGCACTGCCTGCATGTTAACAGCAATGCCTGCAGGTGATAAAGGTAAAGGTGTCCCCCCACAGGTTATACTGCTAGTCAAGACTGACTGTAGGGTGCCATGCTATGGTGAGGCTCCCTGCAAAACATACTTTGTAACCCCTCCAGCTTCGCCGTTGCAGCTGCAGTCCTAACCACACTTTTCTGTGAGGAAGTACCATTGAACACAATGGGACTTAGTTTTGAATAGACATACTTAGGATTGCAGTGTGTGTTCCAGAGTCTGCAGGTTTCTAGCTCCAATCCCAGCTGCTCCTGATACATCCATAGCCACCATGTTATTCTACCTCTATAATTCTATACACTAAATAAAATATGCCAATTAAACACACTGTTCAAAAACGAATTTTTGTTACGTTATACAGCACTAACTGCAGGATTCCAGAACCCCTCCTGGCATTTACCATACCTCAATATTGTTTGCAGGTCTATTATTTCCATTTCATACAATTCTGTCAATATTTTTATATCACCACATTGTTCTTCCACACACCCTGTACTCCCAATATATTAATACTATGATCTTTAATTCTGAAATCCTCTACTTTCCTGCTAGGACAGGGGAAAAAACCCTCCCTCATTCGGTAATATTATAGATGAAAATGAACTTTTAAAAAATACTCTTGTGAGTCACGGTGTAGTGAGCGTTTCATTTGACAACCTACCCTGTAGTCTTAATTTATAGTATTATAGAACTCATAAATTATTGATATGGGAGCACAAAAGCAATGGCAAATAGGAGGCATGTGACTCACTCAGACCCCTTCTATTCACTACTCACTGTTCTTTTTTTTCTATAAATGCCTGGGATTTCAGCATGATGGTTCTATTGCAGGAGAAAAAATATGTACATATCATGTAAGTCTGATCCAGTGACATTCAGGAACACAAAGAAAAGGGGAGGTAAAGACAGTAAGAATCCTCTTCCCTGCACATCCTAACTTGTAAATTGAAGCAATAAACCATGCAGTCCACATGGGCAGAAGTGAACCTGAAATGGAAAGAGCCAGAAAATGGTGTTGGAATGTGAAATAAAAGCAGCAGGATGCCGAGCAATTAAATGCCATGGCTCGGCTTGGCCTGGTCTTGGTCTTTATGAATTAGTAATCATTTATGAAGCAGCAGCATTCGTTAACACACACTTGTTTTTTCTTCTTCTCAGCTCTGATGGTGTGAAATTGTAGTAAATTCTTCTGAAGCAATTATTCAAAGCAGAATCAAACAGAAACACTTTTGTAAAGCATCTGTTGCTGGGATGGTTCACATGGCACAGAAGCATTAAGAGTCCAGATCTAGAGGTAGATCAATATACTCTGTGCATATAAAAGAAAAGGTCTAGAATAGGTGTTGCGCATTGGGGGATGATGCATCTGGGGTATGCCACATGGGGGATGATGCACATGAGGAGACAGTGCAAATGGGGGACGGTGCACATAGGGGAATGTTGTATGGGGGGCCGGTGCACATAGGGGAATGTTGTATGGGGGGACAGTGCGCAAAGGGGAATGTTGTACGGGGGTATTGTGCATGGAGGGATGATGCGCATGGGGGTGTTGTATGTGGGGGGATGATGCGTATGGAGAGACAGTGCAAATGGGGGACAGTGTACATGGAGGAATGTTGTACAGGGGTATTGTGCATGGGAGATATGCACATGGGGGACAGTGCATGGGGGTATTGCGCATGAGGGGATTATGCGCATGGGGGTGTTGTACATGGGGGATGATGCACATGGGGGGATGGTGCGCATGGGGGACACTGCACATGGGGGCATGGTGTACAGATGGAATTTTACTCCCGCAATGTGGATACGTTTTAGCTAATAATATGATAAATCTGATGCCTTAGGTTTTAGTTTGATATAGGCTACAATCCTAAGAAATTTAGGCTGGCCTAACTTACCTGGGATATCTTTCTGTAATGGTATACAGAGGTCAGAATACGCCTGTGCATTGGTCTAACCCCCCCAGGAGTGGGGCAGAAGTGTCTTATTGCACTTTTGTGACTCTCCCAGGTCAGCACAGACTTTTGTTGGGGCTTAAACTGGCCTAAATGGAGCTTAGGATTGCAGCCTAAATTAGTGACATGCAAGAATTTTTTTTAATGGGGGGAGGGCATTCAAATACAACATATCCCATTTGTAATTTTAAGTATTACCCTTCAGCCTAACCCTCTGTTTTATATGTGGGTCCCTCAATATTCTCTGACCTCATCTATTGTCTGTGGGTCAGTATTAACAGAGGATTAAACAGAGAATGCGGCAGATAGTTCATTCTATTATGTAAACTGTATGTAGTGAACTGATAAAAATGTTATGAGAGCAATTTCTTTAAAAATCTGCAAAACTACAGTATTATATTTTCTAGAATAATAACAGTTCTGCAGAAGGAATAAACTCACAAATATTGCCTTTAACATATCCAGGATATAAATCAGGATGCATAATTGGAAATCCTGGAAGCATGTGTTATGTTCAATTTATTATATTTCATTTGATGAGTAAATTATAGGCTTGATTAGAGGCAGAGACCTCAAACACATGTACCAGCAGCATGCACTTATCCCAGACGGGAATTCTGCCATTGAAAGTGTACCAAAAATGAACATAAAAGTCAATGACAAGTTTATGCACTCAGGAGAACAACAGCTCAGCACAGACTTACATGTGCTTAAGCCCACTGAAATCAATGAGCTTGAGGAGACTTTACTATTTATTGAATAGTAGCCTTTATAAACACATGACATTGCTTTACGATGAATGAGACTATCTCCATTGGTCCACAAAGTCCAGTGTCATTTGCAATTACTGTGGATCTCAAGGATCTCTATGGAGATCCTGTGGATCTCAAACTGTGGATCTCAAACTTTCCCAGCACATAGTACAACTTTATCTGGAAATGCTAAGGACTGCCCATGAAAAGTTCAATGTGGGAATCACGATTCCCTCATTGTTTTTATTGCATCTTACTAGGGGCAGTGTAGTAGGCAACTCCAGGCATGGAGTCAGACCAGATAACCTATTGGATCCTAATAATAGTTGTATTAAGTGACCTATTAGCTGCCTTGGGCACACTTCTGGGGACAAAGGTGAAATATAAATTGATTAAAATAAATAAATACTGTAGATCACTTCCAACTTAACTCTATGATTCCATGAACAAAGGAAGGGGGTTTCACCATCATCAAGGATCTGATAGAACATATATTTGTGGCTTGCTAGCAACTCTTGTCATTATAGCATTAATAGATATCTATTAACTATAACTACAAATATTAAAATGCAATGTTTTAAAATTTATTAATATAAATATTAATAATAACTATAAATAGACAATCTGTGGATGAGATATAGGGCAAAATCCAGGGTAACTACAGGGAGTCCTTGCTCTGGTGTAAGAACAACTTACTCTGGATTCCAATATGAATTTCCCATAAGTTTTCACTAGATGGTACAGTAACTACGGGTGCACATAAAGTTTCTCTTACGTGCTCCCGTAGTTACTCTGGATTTGGGGAATAATCACTAATTCTGTGCAGCTCCTGCTTTATTCCCTAGTTGGCCTAAGTACCAACTCTGTGCCAAATTACAGAATGCCCAAACACAGCATGGTGCCTTTTGGGGAAATTCCAAGTTCCCTTTTTGGAGGAAGTCAGGGCAGGTAAAGCATACATTTTACACCATAGCTTGATTAAGGCTACAATCCTAAAGACACTTCCTGGGAGTAAGACCCACTGAAAAAAATGGGGCTTACTTTTGAGTAGACATGGTTAGGATTGTGTTCTAACAAATCCCAAAAGAAGCTGACCAAAACGGTGGATCATTTTTGCTACACTCAGTATAATGTGAGTTAATTGTTGAGTCTTCCAGAGCTGATCTTTTGTGATACGGAATGCATAGGTTGAATGGTGGAAATCCAGAGTTTGTTTATTTGTGGGTCACAGATTAGGGCCAATACCAAATAAGCTGTTATTTTAAAATGCTTAGCATTATGACAATTTTATATCAGTTTGTCTCCCAGACATATCCCTGCGGGAAGTGAAGTTGATATGCATTTAAATATACATGTTTGAGGAATCCCTGGCAAAGAAAAGGAGTAATGGAAGCAGATCTTAGATTGTGAACCCTCTGAGATCCATTTGGTTTCCACTTTAACACAATGTTGTAAATATTTCTGATGCTCCCCAGAGAGCTTGGGGCACAAGACTATACATCTAAATAAATTTAATTAAACTTCAGTTGTGCCTTATCCGTTGCAGATAAATGGTCTGACGGTCCTGATGAGAGCCTTGCTCCAGAGTATGGAAACAACTGTGCCCTTTAGTCAATGCTTGTTACCAAAGCAATACCACCACCTTCACAGACACATCCATTGATGCAGCATTTGGGTGACTGATGTCTGGTCTGCCTTTTAAAGCTTCCTCTTTTTGGTTTGGGCAATTTGTTGCCTGTCGCCTGACTGTTAACCTTCACATCTCTTCCTAACTTGGACCACTTTTCTGGCATTGGTCTGAGTTTTATTTCCTTCTGCTTTGTTTTACCAGATCTTCCCATTCGTTTCAGTATTTTATTTTTAATATATTAGACTTGATGCTACTATGGGATATGGCTGCTTTGGGGGAAATGTTATAGATTGGAATTTTAATAGGCTACTGCGTCTATGCTTTTTAACAATGATAGTAAATGGGACTTACTTCTAGGTGTGGGTGGGACTGCAATCTATGGTTGTTAAAAATTTTCCTGATTGATTATGGGCAAAATCCATAGCACTTACGTGTCCATGCAGTTACATCACCCTCTACTGTTATCTTATGGAAAGTCATCTTAACTGCTCCAGAGCAAGGGGCTTAATTTCACTTTAGGATATAGGCCTATGAGTGCAATCCTAACTTAGGTCAGCACAACTCATCACCATTCCTGTGGTGATGTAGGGAGGCAAGAGCATGACTGTGCACTGGCCTAACACTTCACCAGGAGTGGTACAGAAGTGTCTTACAGCACTTTTGTGATACTCTCAAGCCATTGCTGAACTTGTGCAGGGGTTTATGCCAGTCTAACTGGGGGTTAGGATTGCTATGTAACTTCCAGTCATTATACTACTTCAGATGGGTCCTGACAGATTCTTATTCTGAAAAGTGGGTTGCAGTGCTAAAAGTTGGAAGACCACTAGTAAGGAATGCTTTGCATATGTTTAAAATTACTTACAGTAAGTTGATGCTTAAATAAGTCGGGGACCTTCTCCTATGCATTTTGATAACTTCTTTCAAAGACTTCCAAGCCACCAGCACATCATCTGGCAATGAATTCCATATGTTAATTACAAGGCCAAACAGCTCAGCTTCTTCTTTATCTTCAGCAGAAGGTCCCAGAAGAGAATCCCAGAAATGAACTTAGGAAGTGCAGGGGGAACGCAGCACTCTCAGATGGCTCCTACTATGAATTTTTTAGTATCCATTATCCCCGAGTATCTGTGTGCACACTTCAGCTAAGAATGACTGGCAGATACTTTGTCTAGACCAGGGATATCCCAAATTTTAGGGAGGAGAGCCATATCAGCTTTCTGACACTGGTAGGAGCAGGGAAAAAAGTGACATAAATGTACATAAATACATACATCAGAGATGGAACTTATATGAATGAATGAATGAATGAATGAATGAATGAATGAATGAATTTAAAATCAGTTGATAAACACTTTCTAACACAGAGAGAGGAGTGATCTTCAAACCAGTTCATAAGCACTTTCTTACACACAGAGAGGAGGTGTGTGCAGCCTCCTCAGCTCTTGGAATACCCCCCTCCCCAACATGTGGGGAGCAGATCTCCCCTTACCTATCAGGATTACAGGCTTGCCTGAGGGCACTATTGGGGTGTCTTGCCAAGAGCCACATGTTAAGGGCCATATTTGGCCACCAGGCTAGTGTTCAGACACCCCTGATTGAGGACAAGCAGGAAAATAGCTTGCAGTATAGAGGGAAAACTCCAGCACAAACATAGCCATATCAGGAATTAAAATTTGACTGGAAGGAACTGGGAATGAAGAGAATCAAGCACCACTCACAGCTCATTCCCAAGAAGTGCTAATGCAGTGGAGCCGCCTTACCAGCAAGGCATTCAACGCAACACAAGAGGCAGCTGGAGGACTCCTTGGAGTAAGGAGATATATTTTCCTTGCCTCAGACCCCACTTCCCCAGCTTCTTGGATCTAGAGCAAGCCCCATGTAGTGATGCCCAACACAGGAAGGAGGATATGGAAGAGGTTCAGTCCTACCCTCTCTGGTACCAGGTTTTTGATCTTTGATACCAATGTGAAAATAAAAATTTCAGTACCAAGGACAGTGCCTGTGCATCTTGATAACGCAAATATTCTCAAAGGGGTTTGGACTGACTGTCCACTGCCTCCTGCACACGTACATATTTCTAATCAGAGATTATTTCCTTCATTTAACAAACAGAAACCACGGTCCCTGCCCCAAGAAGGTTGAAAAACTCTGGACATCTTCCAGCCATCAGTCACTCAGTCAGTCTCTAAAACCAGTGATTTTCAACCTTTTTCATCTCATGACATACCATTAGTTGTTTTTACCACTGACAAGCCACATCGTGCTGTTCAAATCCCTAAGTTTTCCTATTAATAAATGTCCCTCCCCAAATTCCCATGGCACACCTGAGGACTATCCGCGGCACACCACTGTGCCACGGCACACTGGTTGAAAATTACTGACCTAGACATTTACAGTTAAGAAACAGTAATATCAGAAGCAGTGGCTATGTCCAACATCAGAACAATCTTTGGGGCGATTCTCCTGTTTATAACAGCACAATCTTATATGTTTCTACTCAGAAACAAGTCCCATTGTGCCCAATGAGGCTTCCTCCCAGGGACTAAAGAAGGTGGCACTGACTGTTATCCCAAGTCCAGCGACAGGCAGATCAAAAGAGCAGACCAATGCTCATAGGTGCTTGGGTGCCTTAAGGATCGCAGGCGTATGTACTTTTAAAAAATAGGAGGTGCCCCCACCAGGGTGCCACCAACATAAATCTAGATGACAATGAAAAGGGAGATTTCTATGTCACAAGAGCTGTAAGAGAGTAGAAGGAGACCTTCATATTTCTTCTAGCAAATTCTCATTCTACTTTCTACATTAAGTACTTCCCACATGCATTCTACTTCTCATTCTACAGAAACGTCCCGCTTCAATCTTTGGCAGCAAAATCAAAGTCACACAACATGAATCAGAATTTTGTTTTTAAAGAAGAAAAAGGTGGTAATTCTAAACACACTTACATGAAAGTAATCTCCATTGAACACAGTGGGACATACTTTGGAGTAAACCTGTATTGGATTCTGCTGTTTGTGGACTTTAGCCCTGAGAGCTAAAACCCATCCATTCTTGCTTATGGGTGATGTGAAGATTCCTACCTATAATCATGATTGTCAGTATAAAACCAGGTTGTGATACCACCTTTGGAAGAATAAACTAAAGATATTGAACGTTAACATGCTATTTGGTATCTATAGAATATTCCAAACACAACATGCACCATATACTTCTTTTTTGGAATATGTTATATGATGTCTGTATAAAATGACATGGAATTTTACTTAAGATTTTCCAGATTTTTTTCAATTGGGCTGGTTACTCATTTTCAGATGGAAACAGAATTTATTGTAAATTTCAAGACAGAAAATTGTCATGTATTCCCCTTTCCTACTGCTTTTAAGCCCACAAGCATTGCACACAAACTGCCATGCCACTCCATAATTCAAGATTCACTTGTTGACATCTTAGAAGATATCAGAATTCCAAAGCCTCAGATCAAGTTGCCCTTAAAGATTACAGAATATACTGCAGTCAAACACAGTAATGTTGGAAGGAATTGCACTTAAAAAATTGAGATATTTCAGCAACAGAATTATTAGGATTATATGTACTTAGTGGCTGTGGGTGGCGCAAGCGGTTAAGACGCTATGCCTGCTAACCAGCAGGCCAGGGTTCGAGTCCCAGGTTGGTCCCACAAGACAGGGTGAGCTCCTGTCCTTAGCTCAGCTCTGTGACGCCAGCTGGATCCAATCGTATCGGCTCTGCCTTTCCATTGGACTAATTCAGTGGCATGGAGAGGGGTGATTTGCTGTTTGGGTAACAGCCTATCCTCCATAACAATCCAACCCAGGCAGCGCTGAGCACGATACCATAGTCTTTCAAGACTGATGGAGGCCTGCTTTTTTATGTACTTTAGAATTATCTGCAACTGACCTCTGGACAAGTCTGACTAGACCAGGAACATGCAATTTTCATCCATTTTAAGTGCTTGTATAGTAGTTCCCAAACTATAGGTTGGGACCTACTGGTGGGTCAGGACCTGATTTTTTGTCAAGGGGTCATGTAAAGATCAGATAACAAATTGCTTTGAACCCCAAGCTAGACCAAAATCAGATACTGTGTCTCCTACTTCCACTACTTCCACTTTCCATCTGTGGTAATGTGGTTTTAGTGGTGAAGTCCTTTAAGTTCTTGGGCTCTGTAGTCTCCCAAGACCTGAAATGGTCAACTAACATCAGCAGCATCATTAAAAAGGCTCATCAGAGGATGTTCTTCTTGCGTCAACTGAGGAAATTAAATTAAATTGCTGAACCATCAACTTTGCTGAGGGACTTTTGGAAATATTGAAGTAGTGTTCTATCTGATGTATGCTCTGTAG
This sequence comes from Cryptoblepharus egeriae, assembly GCA_030015325.1. Lineage (NCBI taxonomy): Eukaryota > Metazoa > Chordata > Lepidosauria > Squamata > Scincidae > Cryptoblepharus > Cryptoblepharus egeriae. The sequence goes on from JAREYC010000006.1 coordinate 88,610,608, forward strand.
GTATTGTTTGATATTTGTGTGTTGGTGTTTGTATGTCTGCAGCTGTTGCCAAAGCCAAATTCCGGGTATGGAGTTCATACTTGGCCAATAAATAAATCTAATCTAATTATCCTGCAAAGAGTTCTGCTCCTGCAGTTTGCAATCATTTGTAAATATAGACAGAGAAATATTTGAGAGTCTTTTTCTGGTCATTATTATTTATGAACAAACAGAAAATATTATTTCCTTCTGAATCATTTTTAAAAAAAAGCCTGTTATACCTACGTGGATCCTGATAGAGTGCTGTTTTTTTAAAAAAATGGGTCCCCATGATAAAACGTTCAGGAACCATAATTCACTATGGTTGGTTTGATGTCGATAACACAATGTGTTAAAGCAATCTGGGCATGATTCTGATGTTATGCTCACTGAGGATCTGTATCGTGTCTCAGTTCCCTTGGAAGAATACCTGCACAATACACATATATACAAACATGCTTAGCACAAGACGATGTTACATTTTCTATATGGGCACACCTTCAACATGAAATTGCCTTAATGTTACCAACACTTGGCCATGAAAGATGCTCCTGTACCAACTGGAACAGCATACTACAGATGATTCACCACAGACCTTTCATGACAGATACTGTAACTGGTTCAATATCTCCATGACATGCTACACTTAAAGTTACAGGAAACTACCATATTTTAGACCAGGGGTCTCCAAACATTTTGGCAGGAGGGCTACATCATCTCTCTGACACTGTGCTGGGGATCAGAAAACTAATTTACATTTCAAATTTGAATACATTTACATATAAGAATGTAGTGGATTACAAAGCCTGCCCAAGGGAGGGATAGAGGGGTCTTGCTGGGGGTCACATTGAGGCCAGGGTTTGGAGACCCTTGTTTTTATCAGGAGCTGGGAGACAACTCAAGTGGGACACAAAGGTGACTCAGTACACAAGAGTTAGCTGTACAGAGGCAAATTCAGTGTGGACATACTATAAAACAGCAAGCCTCAAACCACCTGCTGTAGAGCCATCTCCATGGCCCTATGAGTAAATAACTCAAGATTTAGTACTATCACTGAAAAGGATTTAAATTAGAATTATTTGTTTCTTGCTTATATCAAGAATCACTAGCTGCTGGAAGCAGAACTACTCTGTACCCCTTGACTTGCAAAACCTGGTAATAATGGCTGATCCAGTCCTTCTCGACATCAAACCAACCTGATCGCTGAACAAACAAATTCAACAGATTATGTCAGATATTTTCAGCCTTCTTACCTTTTCGGACTCCTCCCATACAGACTTTTAAACTGCTGCAATATTTACACTCCCTGCTTTCCTCTGCTCTGGTAGAATTGCTCTTTCTCATGTTGTTTCATAACCTGATATAGAGAAGCTTTTGGGTGTGGGGAGCCGAGCCGAGCAAAGGACACTTTATTTCAGTGAGATCCGCCTGTGTTTATCCATTCATTGCTCTCACTCTCGGTTTCTATTAATCCTTGGCTCGTCGTTCTTAAATCCCTCATGCCCTCTGTTCCTCTTCTCAGCACAGGCAGAGAGCACATTTTCTTTCAAGTCTACCCCTGGCTCCTCTGAAATGGGTCAGACTGTAATATGGTACCATATAAAATTATGTTTCACACATCCGCCATGTAAGAAAGTAGGTTATTAACTTAAAACCAAATGAGCCAATTTCTCTTTTCCAGCAGGGTATGTATGAGTTGGAAAACAATAGCCTAAAAACCATAAGGGAAAGGAGGTAAATCTCTTTCGTGAATCCATGTGCTCTCTGAATCCCCCTCCTTCGCTGGTTTTATCAGAAACAGTCAAAATATTTATCTTTTATCTTATTTATCATTATTTAATAAAAATAATATTATTTATTATTTATCAGTTACAGTCAAAAAGATTGGTCTCAGACCACCCTAAACAGAGCTAGTGAGGGACCAAAAAGGTTTTGGTGGAAATTAAAAAAAAATGTACAAGATGTCCTTAACATCTCTATAACATTTAATTATATATCCTGTTTCCAGTGGTATAGCTAGAGGGGGTGCCCTAGGTTTTGCAGGGACCTGAATGTGCCATGCAAGCAACCTGTCCCCCTAGTCTTCATAGCCATTCCAGGTGGAGGGGCAACAAAATGGAAGCAAATGCTTCCCCCATCCAGAATGTCTCCGAAGAGGAGGGCCTGCTTACATGGCACATTCAGGCACCAGCAAAATTTAGTGCTTTGCATCCCTCTAGCTATGCCACTGCTTGTTCCAAATCTTTATGCCGTATGCCACATGGGGATAATCAGACTTGCCCACTTTACAAGACAATTGTCAGGAGTATATAGAACACACGTGTTGTGCTTTGAACATGCAAAAAACAATGTAATGTCATATATTTTCATTTTCTTTGTTGTTTTAAAGCAGGGAAACAAACATTACTAAAGGTACAATCCTAACCTAGGCTGGCACAACTCATTGGTTTTCCTGTTCTGGTGGTGAAGGAGGGAGGCAAGCACATGTCTGGCTTAATCCTTCCCCAGGAGTGGCACAGAAGTTTGTTATGCCACTTTTGTGACACCCCCAGGTCAAAACAGGACTTATGTTGGGGCTTAGGCCAGTCTAACTGGAGGTTAGGATTGTAGACTATATAGTCTTCCTTTTTAGGAACAGAAACACATGGGTTGAGTTTGACTTGGGGCTTGTGGGGAGTGTTGCCATATGTCCCGAAAAACAGGAACAGCCCTGATTTGGGGGGATTGCGTTCTCATATTGGCAAGTGTGACATCCTGTCCCGAATTTGTGAAAGAGAATTATGGCAACCCTACATATGGGGGGATTAGATCCCAGGGTGACCATATTCCATAACTGCAAAAGAGGACCATACCGCCCTCTCAAAAAAATGTAGGACACCCAAGAAAAAAATGTAGGACATGGCAAAATAAAAGCTAAGAACACTCATATATACTGCTTTCATGTGCTTAAGTTAAACACTGTATTACTCATTATATTATGAAATATATATTTTATATTATTATGAACTATTACATAAATTTATTACATATAATTTATTAATTACAAGAAGGCTACCTGCTGCCTGCTCACAAGGAGAAGGAGGAAGGATTCCATCCTAAAAAAAATATTGAACACAATGGGGCTTACTTTTGAGTAGATATGGTTAGGATTGGGCTGTGGGGGGGGCGTTTTGTGCATATAAAAGTGATTTATGAAACTCTCTGAATGGGATCCTCTCCTCCCATTGGGAACTACTGACACCATCTAAGGAGGAGGCACCTTTTGGACAACCCAAACCACCCAAGGTTGCTGCATCACCCTTCCTATCACCCCCATGTAATCTTCACTTCCCTGCAAGGAAAGCCCCATCACTTACCAGGTGGCAGCCGGTCCTGATCAGCTGTGAAGAGGATGATGATGGTAAGGAAGGCAGGGTAGGGGAGGGATCCTGGAGGAGAAGGCTGCCTAGGGGCTAGTTCTGGGGAGGGGGGTGTTGGCACCTGCCTCTCCAGGATCTGCCAGGCTTCCCTCCCTGGAGATGTGAAAGAAGGAGGAAGAGGAAGAGGAGAGGGTCCCCCCCTCCAGTGGGAGGAGGCAGCAGCCTGAATGCAACTCCCTAGCTGGTCCCAGGGGAGGAGGAGGTGTCCAGAGAGGATGAGGATGCTGCTGCTGCTGCTGCTGATGGCAGGGGAGGGACTCCTGCCTGCATTTGTGCCAGGGATGGAGGGAAGCAGACGCTGCAGAGCCTCAATTATTCAGGGCTCCTCTGCCATCCTCCCCACGTGATGCTCTCAGCAGCCTCCACCAGCAGCAGCCAGTGGCATAGCCAAGGGGGGCAAAGCACTAGGTTGTGCAGGGAGTCCCTCTTGGTGGGAGGGACTAGGGAGGATCCAATCAGTGCTCCAAAGGGGAAGGAAAAGAGCCACTTGCACGCCATGATGAGGCTCCCTGCAAAACCTAGTGCTTTGCCCCCTTCTAGCTATGCCACTGCCACTGCATGGTCACCATATGTCCTCTTTTTCCAGGACATGTCCACTTTTTTGAGAAGGAAAAAAAATCTTCACTATCCTCCTTTTCCTTGTGAGCCGGCCTTGTCATTCATAAATTATATATAATAGTTTTAAATTTAATAATAAGTAATATAATGTTTTAATTAACCACATTTTTATTTGTTTGTTTGTTTGTTTATATCCTGCCTTTTTTTCCTAAGAGGAAACTCAAGGTGGCAAGAAATTAAAACATAGAATAAAGCAATACATGTGATAAATAAAGCAATAACTAATAAAGCAATTAATACGAGTAAACACTCGTATGAGTGTTTTTAAGCTTTGATTTGGCCGTGTCCTACATTTTTCTTGGGTATCCTACATTTTCTTAGATGTTCTACATTATTACATTGTGAAGTTCCTTATTTCTGCACAGCCAGATGTCCCAAAGAGCCATATGACATGTGAGATTACTTACTAAAGATCAGCACAATCCTAACCAGGTCTACTCAAAAATAAGATCAATTTTATTCAATGGGTCTTACTCCCAGGAAAATGTCTGTAGGATTGCAAAGTATAGAAGTGTTCTTCAACCTTTTTCATGCCACAACACTCAAAATAAAGTATGAGACTAGCCAACCTAGCATGACCATGTGTCATAACCACAGAAGGCCCCTCCAAAAATGTAGGACACCCGAGAAATTGTAGGACACCAAGTATAATTTAAACACTACTGTACATAACTTATTAAATTAAAAACTATTGTGTATGGGTGTGGGTGGCGCAAGTGGCGTGGAGAGGGGGGATTTGCTGCTTGGGTAACAGCCTATCCTCCATAACAATCTAACTCAGGCTTTCGTGCTTCGCATGCAGCGTATGCAGCGCTGAGCACGATACCATAGTCTTTCAAGACTGACAGAGGCCTGCTTTTTTATTGTGTATAATTTATTCCATACCATTTATTAATCACATTATTACAGGAATGCTACATGCTGTCCACTCACAAGGAGAAGGAGAACATTGAAGTTTTTCTAGGACATAAGGTAAGAAGAAGACATGTCCTGGGAAAAAAGGACATATGGTCAGCCTGAACATGTGGTCACCAATATGGTGACCAAAACTTTTGGTCACCAAAAGGGCATATGGGCTGCAATCCTAAACATCCTTTCCTGAGAGTAAGTCCCATAGAATGCAATAGGACTTACTTCTGAGTAGACATGGTTAGGATTGTGCTCATGGTCACCAGTTCTTTCTCCTCCCATGACCCCATCAGCCACCTCTGTGCCTACCTATCTTTTCTCCATCTCATACAACACTATAGCAGCCAGAGCAGGGAGCTGTGCAGAAAGACAGCAAGAAGAAGCTGTGCAGATTATATCAAGAATGTAATAAAACAAACCATGTTGAAATATCTCTATTCCATCAAAATGTATAGCCCCCCAAAAATCAGTGGGACAGTATGATGATGCATCACCATTCCACTCACATGGTCCATCAGGAAGTGACATGCTGGCCTCCCACACCAGGTGGCACAAACCCTAGTGACAGCATTGCTCGAATGGATGAAGAGACATGCACATTGATGCCACAATGACAACCACACTATTTTGCCAACATGCCATTGTTTTGTACATATGAAATGAATCATAGAAAGAACTCTAATATTCTTTGTGTCTAAAACATGCTAAACGGGGGTTAATGAGATGTTGCTGTAGACATTTAACTGGGTAGAATGCTTTGCTGGGGATGTTCAGGAGAAATCAGCCAGGAAAGTGTGCCAATATATTCCTCTTTTACAGATGGAGAACAAAGGCTGAAAGATATTGTCTTGCTATAGACCACCTACTTTACAGATGGGTTTTGAAGCCGGGCCGCTGAAGTCTTACAAAAGCAGCACATATCTTTTTCATTAATGCTTGTGGGGAAAAAAACTGTTTCAAAAACCAGTGGTGTTTTTTTCCCCATTTATTGGCTAATATGGAAGGAAATATTTTGTAAAATGGTAAATATCTGATTAATTCCACTAATTTACAGGACAATTTATAGAAAATTAAATCAGAGACGAGCTCAGAGACAGCCTGCTTTGTTATTTAACAGGCCCTACAATCCAGAGTAACTACAGGAGCACGTAAGAGACATTACGTGTACCCGTAGTTACTGCACTACCTAGTGAAAACCTATGGGAAATTCATATTGCAATCCAGAGCAAACTGTTCTTACACCGGAGCAAAGACTCCATGTAGTTACTCTGGATTGCGCCCTTAGATGACCATCTAACTGTAGCCTAATTTGCATAAATTATAATTGCCGGTCAATGGATGCAGTTGGTCATCTAAGGGTTACGTGCTTCTTACTTCAGACCATTGACTTCTGATCATTGGCAGAACAACGTCTACCTTCCCAAGAAGCTATCCTAGGTCATGTAGAACCTGATTCTGCCTCACCTATTTGGAAATGCCAGATGCAGGGGCAGGCAGCACCTGGATGCAGGTGACATATGTGCTCCCCGAGGCAACTGGAGGGCTTCTGTGGAAGCTGGACTAAATGGGCCTGATCCAGTGGCCTGATCCAGTGGAGGCACTGATCCAGTGCCTGATCCAGTGGAGGCACTGATCTTTGGCCTGATCCAGTGGAGGCACCTCTTATTTTCTTAAGGTTGCATAGACTTACAGTTAAAATTCAACAAAATACTAGCTTAAGGTGTTCCCTCTATGTGCCACGGAGATGCAGGAGGTAGTAAAGTAGACAATTTTGTGCTAAGTGCTGTGAGAACGGCATAAACTATGCATTACTGCATTATGGGTATTAGGGACCATTCTTTCCTATGCATTTTGTGAAGGAAAATGTGGAAGTCATCTGCTGTATGCAAGACATTTAATTTATAAAATGCAGTCATTCTGGGAAGAACGGGCCAAATAAGTGAGGATAAGATTCTGTTTCACAGCCTGTTCTTTAGGTCCGATGAGTCAGGATGTTCGTTGGGCAATGTTTCTCAATCTAATTTGCTCAAAGTGCCACCAGCAGGAGAATTAAATGACCAGCCGTTTCTTTTGGGCTACATGCATTATATTTTTGGATGGAGACCAGGGTGGAAGCCTGGACTGAGTGAGTTATTTTTGGAAAGATGTCCAGAATGCTTGGACACTCGTGTTTTGTGCTCAGATTTGTTTAAAAAAATCCACCAAATGCATTGTACTGATGACAATCTTTGGAAGGTCACAAGGACTAGGATATTCAGCCTTAGTTAATACAGTGTTTTACCATCACGGACTGTGGATAATTGAGGGATATGCTGGCTCAGGGGTTTAAACACTATGCATGGAGACCCTTATAGTCAACTGCTTGAGACCCAACTGGGTCTCTCATTCCAAGTGTACGATAGAATGAATTCTCACCACTCATTCCAGCCCTTGCCAACCTAGCATTCAAAAGCACGTATGTGCAAGTACATAGGTGCCATGTATGCACAGAAGGGGTAATGGCGTTCCGTGTTTCCCTGCATACATAAGTTGTCCAACATGAGTCATGCTGGCCACATGACCATGGAAGAATCTTTGGACAGCACCAGCTCTTCATCTTCGAAATGGAGATGATCACCACACCTTGAGTTGGTCACAACTAACTAGCAGAATAAACCTGAGGGGGACAAATTTAGCTTAATTGTGTGTAGTTAACTGTTATGGTTAACTCTTAAAGTTGTGGCACAAGAGTGAGATTCTTGAAAAATAGCTGTACCTCATCTGATTCATGTGGCCCAGAAGGAGATGACATGAGCTTACGCTTATATGAAAATATCTGATTTTCTTCTGTTTTAATAAAACATATAAGGCTTCTGTGTTTGGAAAATAATGCATGTGTACTGTTCTTGGTATTGTCCATTCAACAACACTGTAAGGGAGTAACAGCACAATCCTAAACATGTCTACTCAGAAGTAAGCCCCACTGTGTTCAATTATTTTTGCTCCCAGGAAAGTGTTTAGGATTGCTGTGTAAGTGTTATTCTCACAACACTGCAGGTGAAGAGATGAGGCTAAGAGGTAACTGCTTGCAAAAGTCTACCAAGTAGAATTCATGACAGGTGAGAGCTTCTTACCTAGATCCTGATTCTCAGTGGGCAGCCTAATCTTATTGCGCAGAAGCAATGGGGCCACGTTACCCATACTGTCTCCAATGCTTGGAATTCAGCAGTGTGGAAGTGTCCAAAGGAACATTTATTACCACATGTCAAGGTCCCACTTGGCAACAGGGCAACTCAGATTGTGCCAGCAAAATCACTCATAAAAATCTGAGAAGCTCCATCTAGATCTTTCAGGCCCTGGAAAGAGGGTATGATTTGATTGCCTCTCTGCTGTTGATCTCCTTCCCAAGCATGATCCACCACCAGTTCTGTCCTTCCTGGCCTGGTTATGACCTGCCTACCCATCCCCATGTGCCACTAGCACATTATTCAGTGTACTCAACCTTTAGGATTGAGCTGTTGGTGTCTTAGCCACTACATCACACCCCTTTTACAAGCTGTTTTCAACCTTCCTATTACCTCAAAGGCTCCTCTGACCTCAGCAACCTAAAGGGGCTGCTGAGTCATTCAGATGCAGTGCCATTCAGTTTACCCTTTTGCTATGCTACATTTATTCTCCCCCATCTGACCACTAAACAAAGACATTATCTTTGACTTAGTTCGTTGGAACATGAAACCCACCTGACTCCCAAGAGCTGGAAAGTCAAGGGTTCAGGTGAGACTTCCTTCCCCCAGACCTCCGATTTCACAATAATAAAAAGCAGGTATCCCTTTTGAACAGTTGCTCATCCAAGCATTGGATGCCACAAAGAGGATTGTCCAAGGTACAGATATAATTTGTAATCCTTAGCTAGTAAGGTAGGTAAAATATTATTATTAATTTAATTTTTTCTGTTAATTTTACATTGAAAAGTGATATATAATGATGATGAAGAAAATATCCAGTCAGCTACATTTGTGTTTAATCCTTTTTGACCTTGCCTCTTCTCATTGCTGTGCCATTAGCTATTGAAACATCCTTCAATTGTTTTGTGCAATTTAGACCCCTTTCAATAAACTTCCTTTATTTTACTGATTTACCGGCCAAGTCTCAGATTACTTGGGAAGGGAGCTGGTTTACCAAGTGTTGCCTTCCACTAAAAGTAGGCCTCCATAAGTCTTGAAAGACTATGGTATTGTGCTTGGCGCTGCATACGCTGCATGCGAAACATGAAAGCCTGGGTTGGATTGTTATGGAGGAGAGGCTGTTACCGAAGCAGCAAATCCCCCCTCTCCACACCACTGAATTAGTCCAATGGAAAGGCAGAGCCAATACGATTGGATCCAGCTGGCATTGCAGAGCTGGGCTAAGGACAGGAGCTCACCCTGTCTTGTGGGGCCGACCCGGGTCTCGAACCTTGGCCTGCTGGTTAACAGGCACAGCGTCTTAACCACTTGCGCCACCCACAGCCCGCAACTGCACCCTCAGACTTTGGGGATCTCCTTTACCCAGGCATGTTTTCTCAAGAGTGGTTTCCTTCTGTCTGGACACAAAAGCATGCTTTTCTGCATATAATAAAGCCCTATCATCCAATCATAGAGCACAATCCTAACCATGTCTACTCAAATGCAAGCCCCATTGTGTTTAATGGGTCTTACTCCCAGGAAACTATCTTTAAGATTGCAGCCTGAGCGTCTTTTAGTGTTGATCATGCCCATAGCTTTTTTTCTGGATTACTGGCCAGTACTCAGTACTGGCACTTTTTCCACCTCCCTTCCAGCATCTAATTAATAATTAGTCATATGGGGGTGTCCTATGGTGAGTACTTTTTCCCCAGAAAAAGAGCACTGATCATGCCACATCTAGCCTCCGAACCCAGATGTAACTAGTGAAGATGTAACCACCATTTACTTCTGGTGGTATTTGTGAATCAAGTGAAATGGTACAGAGGACCACAAATGTTGAGAAACACTTCTGTATATAAGACAGTTTTTAATTTTCAGTTACAGAGTAACAGTTACTCTGGGTGCAAATAATTTATTCCACAGGGAAAGATTTTTTTGGGGGGGAGATTTTTTGGGGTGGGGGGAAGTTGTGAATACATTCCTACTTGATATGGATCATCAATGGAGGGTAGTTGGAGTAGTTGCCAGACTGATAAGTAAGGTGTGAGCCATTCAGGCAGAAGATGTGTGCATCTCACATGGAAATGCATTGAAATGCATTCTCACATTAAAATGTTCTACATACTTGTGAAGAATTGTGACCACCAGAACAGAGGAACTTCTCCAAAAAACGAAACAAATTCACTAGATCCAAGCCATGTGGTGACCAATTCACATGAAGATATATATAAAGTATGTTCTATATTTGATTTGTCCCTGGTTGCGGGGGGGGGGGGGGGGGCAATATAACCAACTTTAGAAAAATAAATCAGTCTAGGGACCATTTTGGGTATGTTGGGGAAAATCTCTTGCCCAAAACAAATTGCTTATTTTGTCATAAGTTGACTCTTAGCTATGAAAAGGGCTATGTAAAGGTAATCCATGTAATCATAAGGGCAAATAAGGTCAAGATCAGCAATACTAGCACCAAGAACATATTTCTAAAACAATTTTTAAAACAACAGCAACAGCCATCAGAAAAAAATATTGCACTTTGTTGCAGAGGGACAATTACTCTCCCCCAGTTATAGATGAGTAACACTTGAAAAACTGTCTCTTTAGCCAGTTAGCAGGGCTGGGATTGAAGGTGGCAACTCTTACACAAGCTTTACATCTCTGAAAATCCTCAACTTCTTGAAACTTTGAGGTAGACAGAGACAGCAGGTGTGAGATGAGATGGAGGTCAGGTCCAGAACAGGAAAGGCCACTAGGTTCAACTCTACCATGAAGGATGGAGACCTAAAAGTCAGGCATAAAAAGCAACTGCTGTAGCAGAAAGCAGTGTCAATCAATTTGAACTAGAGAGATGTTCTGGGAGTCAGGACTTAACTCTGTTTAACGTTGATGAGTATCAACAATGTGCTACCACTGACTTGGAGTCTGATGTCTCTCCAGATTACATAAGACAAATCTAAAAGGTGGAGTGCAAGCCCTTAACCAGTGATCCGTGACCAAGTGGGTTTCAGATACCATAAGATTAATTCTTCAGCAGCTCTTATATCTTACTCAGGGCACAATCCTAACCAATTTAGATCAGCATGACTCACCTGTCTCCTTATTCCTGTGGTGATGTGGAAGGCTGATGCATGTCTGTGCACTGGCTGAACCCTCCAGGAGTGGTGTAGCAGAGCCTTATTGCACTTTTGCAACCCTCCAAGCCTGTGTGGGGTTTGTGCTGGCCTCTGGGGATTGCACCCTCAGAGCCCAATCCAATATCTGCTATTCAGAAATGAGTCCCATTATAGTCAATGGAGCTTGCTCCCAGGAAAGTGTGGATAGGATTGCAGCCTCAGTCTCCTAGGATCATTAAATCCTGCATTCATGCCAAATGCAATGAAATCAGCAGGGATGACCCAAAATATCCTGATGTGGCATGCCAAATGCTGCCCCTTCCCCAATAATGCACCTGCTGGTCTCTGCTCCTCTTCCAATATTCTAGCTTGCACATTTCCTTTTAGATTTATGGCTCTGTTTTCCACCCCCACCTGGAATGGCTCTGAAGGGGAAGGGTCTCTTGCACTCCAAAGTCCGGCTCCCTCAAAGACTCACTGCTCCCACCCCCTTTAGCTATGCCACTGCCAGAAGCTTCTTAGAAGTGCAGGTGATCTGATGTAGAGCACTGTCCCTATATGAACATAGGGTCTTTTATTGATTATCTATTATCTATGGTCAGAGGAAAGAGAGTGGTGAATCTGGGATTTGGTGGGACAGTTCCCCCACTGGAAAACTGGAACAATCTGGGCTTTCCGAGACATATGGCAACCCATCAGTGAGGCGCACATCACACTGCAAACTCAGAGAACTACCTAGAAACACATGAAATAGCTCTGCAGGCCAAATCCATCTCAAGGACCACCTGTTGCTCATCCATGAGTTACTAGGGTTGCCAGCAGAGGTAAAGAATGCCAACAGGCCAGTTTGATCTGCAAGAAACAGCAGGTGCAGCTTTTCACAGCATGGAAATACAGGTTATCAAGAGCTATCAACATTAAGCCTTGAGTTAAAGGTCCAGCTATGGGCTTTTATGTGAAAATTTGTCTGCTCTTGGTTAAATAACTGTAGGGAAGGTGTTAGTGCAGTATTTGAGATTTAAAACCAAAAGCATATTTTTGTCCCCTGACAAAACAATCTTTTTTGCATTCAGACAGACTTGCGATAGATATGAAGATGAATGTTTCAAGGCAGTTAAAAGGCAGAGCTAGAAGGAAATTAAGTGATCCGATGCGCTTTGAAATGTAAGGCACCAGACAGTATTTTGCTTCCTGGTTTTTAAAAAATTCTGCTACTGGTTACACTCCCATTTTGCTGCTCTACAGTCTCAAGTTAATTTATTGAGCCAATTCACAATATTGTGGCAGCTCATCGTAGCAGAAATATACGACCTGTCAAGCCAGCTACATTGAAATTCGACAAATTGCATTTTTCAAAGGGAGACTTTTTAATCAAGTGAAGCTATTGGCCAGTTCTTGCTGGCCCAGTTCCACATCGGCCTTGGATGAGAGCTGGAATGTAAATGGTTGCCGTTGGAAAGAAGTTTGTTCCAAAGGGTTTCTCTAGAGCTCAAAGCTTTCTGCTCTTGTTCAAGGACTTGGAAATAGAGACCCCTCTCTTGTTCACCTTGTTTTGCTGACCCCAACTGTTTCATGGTGGCACTTCTTCCACCATACCAGTGGTGGGCTCCAGCAGGTTCGCACCTACTCTATAGAACCGGTTGTTAACGAGAGATAGGACATATAAAGTTTAAAAATAGCCATTTAAAAGTGGCTGCCAGATGGGCAGAGAACCGGTTGTTAATTTCTTTGAAGCCCATCACTGCACCATACATTTTTTGTATCTTACAACCTTTCTCAAAATGGCATAAAACCATATTACAAAATGTCCCTGCTCCAATTTTGCTGCCTTCAAAAGGGATGCCTTCTCCAAAGGGGTTTCTCTCTTGTGTGAAAGTGAAGGGAACGTTGTCTTCAAAGGCTGCAATCATAACCTCCAGTTAGTTTGGCCTAAACCCCGCATAAGTCTTGTGCTGACCTGGGGATGTCACAAAAGTGCCATAAGACTGCTCTGAAGGAGGCTTAGGCCAGTGCATAGACATGTGCTTGTCTCCCTACATCACCATGGGAATGGAAAGTTATGCCAAACTAGGTTAGGATTGTATCCTAAGTTGTGATCTCAAAGATAGTATAAAATCTGGAAGTTTTGTAAGCCCTAACATGCTGATAAAAGATAAAATTGCTTTAAAATTTGCTTTGAGACAAAATTGCATATAGATAATTTATTCTTGTACAATTTAGAAGAGGGCTGCAGTGGCTCAGTAGTTAGAACGCTTTGGTTAGAACTCCACTCAGCAGGCCAGCAGTTCAAGACCCAAGTACTGCCAGATGGGGTGAGCTCCCATCCTTAGCCCGGCTCCTGCCAACCTAGCAGTTCAAAAACATGCAAATGCAAGTAAATAAATAGGGACCACCTTGGTGGCAAAGGCAACATCCTGGCAAGAGGACCCTGTGACAGGCCAGCCAGGTATTCCCATGTCGCGTCCATCATAGGTTGGAGGAAACTCCAATCTACAACAAGCAGACACCGTCAACAAATGGTATAAATGCTGAAGAAGTTGCCTTTTTACACTTGTAAATTTTATGGAAATTCTTTTTCATCAGTTAAACTGGTCTGTAGTGGCTGGTGCCTACAGGATGCAGAAAGCCCTGTGGTACTTTGCCCTTCAAGCTCTGAGATTGAAGGGAAATTCACCTTGGCCAACTGGAGGCCTATTGAGTGAGCAGCAGCATAGCTAGGGAGGTGCAGGGGGTAGCAATCACCCCGATTTAGTGCACAATCCAGAGTAACTACGGGGAGTCCTTGCTCCAGTGTAAGAACAATTTACTCTGGATTGCAAAATGAATTTTCCATAGGTTTTCATTAGGTGGTGCAGTAACTACGGGTGCACGTAATGTCTCTGGATTGTAGGGTATGTGGACAACAAACTGGGCTTGACACCAATTGCCAAAATTGTGAAAAATGGAGTATGTATGAATAATGTTACCATCATGTTATACTGTTTATCAGTTGAAAAGTAATTTATTGCAGAAGGCAGTGAAACAAACTGTGTTGGAATATCTATTCTATCAAAGGTTATGACCCATTAATCAGAAAAAGCAAACACCTATTGCCTGTGGAATAAAAAAATGGATTTCTTTAACTAAAAACTGAACCTATGAGAGCACAATCCTAATCATGTCTACTCAAAGGTAAGCTCCACTAGTTCAATGAACCTTACTCCCAGGAAAGTGTATTTAGGATTGCAGCCTAATTGCTCTGAGAGCCAATGAGATATAATTATGATACAGTCTGGAACTAATTAGGAGTGCAATCCTAAGCATAATTACTCAAAAGTTAGTTCCAGTGTGTTCAATGGGTCACTCCCAGGAAAGTGTCTTTAGGATTGCAGCCTAGATGTTGTACTGTATGAATCACAACTTCCAGTTGGGACATCACTTCTGGGGCAATATTTTGGGCTTTGTGCCACACCACATGACCATTAGCTATGCCACTGGTGAGCAGAAGTCTGTGAGGCTGGAATACTTGTGCCACATCATCCAATCCATTGATTCAAGATGGCACTCTTCATTTTTATCAGCACAACTTATCTCAAGTTAGGAAAGGCACAGCTCAGTTGTTTTTGCAATGTTGTGGGTTTTTTAAAAAATTGAGACACTGCATGATGCTTTGGGGGTTTATTTATTTGAATCCCACTACTGGATTAATGGTATTTCTAAACTTAAGGTTCATTCTCCAATGAGTTTTAAATAAATCAGTGTCAGTTTTAGAAACTGCTCCTTAGCCGTGCCTTTCCAAGGAACGTAGACCAGCCTTTTAGCTTTCCTGATTTTGTTGGCTTTGGCTCAGCATCCCCTGTTAAAATCAGCAGGGAGAGGCCATTGGCAACAATGAGACTAGTCAAAAAACTCCATTTAGGAATTCAGGACTGGCCCTTGCACTTGTTCATGCCCTGCAATTCCTTGATTGAAAAGAATTTTTAAGGTAACTTTATAGGGTCTGTTTCCTTGTGTGGGGACAGTGCCAGAAAAATGTGTGGTATATGTATGGGCCTCTGTGAGATATGGGAAGCTGGACTAGATGGGCCAATAAATCAAATAAATCACAATCTGCTACTATATATAGCTCTCAGAAAATGTATTATTTCTTAATTATTTGCCAGGATATATAAACAGTATAAGATGAACATAAAACATAAGAACGACTTATTTTATGCCCCAAACAAGTATCAAACCAGTTCCAGTTTGTCCAAAGTTCATTCAAAGCTGAGATGACTTTTCAAGTTCATAAGTTGTTTCCACTTTGCTGTTTTAAGTTTTTTCTCTCAAGTTTTTCACGGAATAGATTCAAGGTCACAAGATGTTGACGAGTAGTCCTGCGAATGTCTACCCCATTTTGAAATTATAATTCTTCCTCAGAAGCCCTGAAATTCCTTAAATTTCTCAAGGAAGGCAATGGCCTCTCCATTAGGGATAAACCTCTAGAGGAGAGGCTTCCAAAGTTTGTGGCAGGAGAGCCACATCGGGTGCAATCCAGAGTAACTACGGGGAGTCCTTGCTCCAGTGTAAGAACAATTTGCTCTGGATTGCAATATGAATTTCCCATAGGTTTTCACTGTATTGTGCAGTAACTACGTGTACATGTAATGTCTCTTACGTGCTCCCATAGTTACTCTGGATTGCGCCCATCATCTCTCTGACACTGTGTCGGGAGGGGGGGAAGCTAATTTATATTTCAAATTTGAATAAATTTACATAAATTTATATATAAGAATGTATTGGGGTGGATAACAAGGCATACCAAAGGCCAGAGTCTTGCCAGGAGCCACATTGAGGCTCACCGAGGGCAGCATCTGGCCCCTGGGCCGGAGTTTGGAGACCCCTGCTCTAGAGCACTGTCGGGGCCAGACTAGATGGGCCAGAGGAGTTTCTTTCTTCCTTCCTTCCTTCCTTCCTTCCTTCCTTCCTTCCTTCCTTCCTTCCTTCCTTTGTCTATTTATTTATTTATTTATTTATTTATTTATTAGCAAAATCTGCATCCTGCCCTTTCCATGCTGAAGCAAGTGCATGAGGCTGCTTACAGAGCTCTCTGTACTGGTCATCGACTGTAATAAAATATTTGATTTGATTTACAGAGCTCTCTAATAAAGTATCATGAGGGTAAGAAGGAGAAGAAGACGAAATAAATATAAACAAAATGTGTCCCAGTAGTAAACTCGTAACTGGGCTGTTAGAGGTACAGGCTTCCCTGGACCTCCTAAAACCTTATAAGACATTAAAAATGTGAAAAATGAAAACATTTTCTGTGAATCTGGAAGTCACCAGAGGTGTTATGAGCCTCAGAACGAAATCTGACCTTGGCAGGGCCACAGGTGAATGTGCTTGGCCTCAGAGCTCAGAGGCTGTAGGGAGAGAATACACACAGGGATACGTACTCCGGGGCTGCTGGTGGTGAACCCAGTTCTTGGATAAGTGCCTCCAACTGAAGCTATTGGCACATACAGGATTGACAGACATCCCCCATCTGTATAACAGCAGAAGCAGTAAAAAGAATAGCAACAATTTTCAAAAGTTATACCCTACGACTATGTTTTTGTTCTCTCATCTCTTTGGTGGGATCCTGCTTGTTTGATATAAGCAGTTCTAGATTCAGGATGCAGATGTCTCTGAGATATCGGGTTCTCCATTTTTGTCATATGATACATCCCTGGCCGCTACGCACTGTATAACAGCAGTGCCTACACTATAAAGCCTATCCAGCCATTCCAGAATTGTTCCATACCAATAGTAATCTGATATGCTGATAAACAGGCGATTGAGCTGATTTCTTGATTTCATATTTCAATGCTCCCCTCTCCGTCTGCAGCTGTGAGTCTGACTTCGGTTTCCTCTGATTCATAGTGCCTGATTCATTTGTACAATAACTGCCGATGGTCTCGTCTGTGTTTTCTTTACCATCTATTCTGAGTCACAGCACTATTTTCTACTTTAATGTTTTCCTAGTGTATTACGGTGCCTTTGTATTATGTATTATGGTGCCTCTGAATAGAAGCTAAAGAGTAAGGCTATGACACTGGTTATAAAACTTATAGTTAGCAAATCAAGAATAACAGCAGAAGGGGGAATCCTCTGAAGCCAAGAAGCACACCTGTGCCAACAAAATGTAGGATTTTAAGAGCTCTCTGCAGGGACAAGCTTAGAAAAAATTGAAGCAGACCTGCTCTCGAGTTGGGGGGGAGGGATATAATTGATTACTGTAATTAGAGAGATTGAAGTTGCAATAATGCCATTTGCATCTGGGCAGAAAATTATAGCCTGCATTGGAAAATGTCAAGCACAGTTTTTAATAGCAAAAAACTGTTAAGTCAGCCTCAGTCCTGATAAAAATATGTGAAACATGAGAATCAGTTACATAGCTGGGGGTATGTGCAAAACACTAAGTTTTTTTTACTGTTTTCCCTTTGGAGCTATGCTTTCCCTTTAGGGCAAAATAGAAGTAAACCCATTTTCCTCTAGCAACCTAGAATGGCTCCAAAAAAAGAGGCGAAGGGTAGGTGCATGACAGGTGAAGCACCTGCAAAATGTAGTGCTTTGCCCTCCTATAGTTACGCCACTGATTAGACTTCTGCTTCATCATTCCAGTAGAGCAAACTCAAACATGGTTGAGGAGACTCGGGGTGGCCCAGACTGGGAAAGTGGGATGGGAATTCGGTGTGTACAACTACACAGAGTTAATTTCTTTCATGGCCCTGAACCACCCCTGATCAAGACACCCCATTCTGCCTCTGATCCTACCACAAGCTGCCCCTAACCCCTAACAGGTGAGGTCCACCACTGACCTACCTGCTCTGGTAGATGGGCTTGATTCTATGGTGCCTATGTATGTAGCCCCTAGCCATTTGCACTGATGTGCCCATCCTAAAGAATCTTGTAGAGACTTTTGTGCTGTTGTTCTAGGACTGGGGCTGTGAAATCATCCACCATATTAAAACCCTGATAGGCATGGGCCATGGAACACATCAATGGGAGGCCTGAATTTCAGTCACGCAAACACTGACTCAATCCATTTCATCATAGATTTGGCTATCATTTTGTGTCAACCTATGAAGCTCAACATTTTTTCTCCGCCTTCACAGACATCTGCTACCATTTGGAGTAGCAACCAAAGAGGCATTAATCCTTGGCAGTGCCTGTCAAAAAAATAACCGCTCTCCCTGTTTCACATTTTTTTCCTGCAAGCTTTACAAAATCTCACTAATCTGCTCATTGCTGCCTGCCTTCTGAGGCACTGATCCACAGTTAAGAGAGATTTGTTCCTCTGATGTCAAGATTTATGATTAATATTCTCAGAGTCCCAGCTGTTTAAATGGACAACAATTGCTATGCAGATTTGGAGGGTGCTGGATATTCACCATTAGTGCAGTCTTAAAATGCCATATTTACTCGACTCTAACATGCACCTTTTTCAGCCAAATTTAGGGTGAAATCCAGAGTAACTACGGGAAGTCCTTGCTCTGGAGTAAGAACAAGTTACTCTGGATTGCAGTATGAATTTCCCATAGGTTTTCACTAGGTGTTGCAGTAACTATGGGTGCACATAATGTCTCTTACGTGCTCATGTAGTTCCTCTGGATTGTGCCCTTACTCTCCAAAATCTTGGTGCGCATTCAATTTGATAGCATATTACATTTGAATAAATACAGTATTTTGATTATATGTATAGGTCAGTTTTTAATGTTACTATATTGTAATAAAAATGTGACAGAGAGTACAATCCTAACCATGTCTACTCAGAAGTAAGCCCCATTGTGAACAATGGGTCTTACACAGTAATGGGCTCCAACAGGTTCGCACCCTACTCTATAGAACCAGTTGTTACCAAGAGATACAACATATAAAGTTTAAAAATAGCCATTTAAAAGTGGCTGCCACATGGCATAGAACCGGTTGTTAATTTCTTTGAATCCCGTCACTGGTCTTACACCAAGGAAAGTATGTTTAGGATTGCAGCCTTAAACCCATTGTTGTATGAAGTAGTACAATTAGATAAAAATAATAACATAAACCTATTGTCATATTATTATTGTCATGTAACTCATTGTATGCAGTAAAATTAAATTTTGCACCTGTAAACTTTTATCTCAAGTCTTTTAAAATTGTGATGCACATTATATTTGGCACATCAGATTGAAGTAAATATGGATATATTCTACGATATGGATAGTTTCTTTTTGCAAATGGACTTGAAATATTGCTGCAACAGGGGTGGATGTGAATATATCCAAGTTCTGAATACGCAGTCTAGCATACTAGACAAGATCCCTCATTACCCAAATTGTTTCATTGTAGGGTAGCAGTAGGAGGATTTGGTATGCATGTACTGTCTGTGAATTCCTCTTCAAAGAAATCTCTCCAGCTTCTGCATGTAGGTGTGGGCTGCACACTCAGTTGGGACTCACACAAATAACCAGTGTAGTTGGAGTAATTTTGCCTAATTTGACATGCTAGTTAATTAACTGCGGCCTGCTCTGAAGCCGCAAACTGTGACGCAAGTTCTGCTGTTGTTTTGCATCAATGCCCACACACAATGCCCATAAGTCTCATTTTGCAATAGCAAAAGTGTAATCTGTGTCAAGAAGAGTTTCTGATCAGAAGATGGCCAAAGATAAGACATGAGAGGACCAAGAGCCCAATCCAATCCCCGGCCGTCAATGCAATTCAGTCACTCCAAAAAGTGTTGCGTCCTATGATGGGGAAGCAACCTGACATTTTTATTTAATTCCAAGTAAGGTCTCCAGCTGCCTATAGGTCTCCTTGGACACAGGGCATTTATTTTGGTAGCATATACCCAAGGAAGAAAAGCGATAGAAAGAGAGGATGAAAGACAGGATAGGATCTGGCATGCAAAATTGCTGCTGATCCACCCCATTTCCCTGCCCAGAAATGCCCTTATTCTTCCTATTCCCTACCCACAGCCCACTGTTCTAGGGTTTGGAGTTGGGGGTTTTCATGTCATCATGGAGGCCCAGCCGATAAGGACTAACATTTATTTGAAAATAGCAGGTCAGTTTATCAATATGTTTGAACTGAATGCAGTGATGCTGTTCCTGGAGTGGTTCCTCTAGCTTTGGCCTAGCTTAGCTATTATAATAATTTGTTAATGAAAATTAAGATTATCAAGGGATGTTTCAATCACTGATATGCAAAGTTCTGTAATGGAGGGAAGTGGGGAAATAATTTTTAAAATTGGACAGACTTTGGGAATGGAGTGGGAAGAAGCCACTTGTGGACTGCCATAAGATCGCTAAGTAGGAAAAAAAAATAATACTACACCCAGTGGTGGCAGGTACATGTGCATAGGATTGCAGTTTGATAGCCCAATTCTTTCCTTGAGGTGTTCTTATGACAATCTCTCTGTATACGGGTGCAACAACAGCTCCACTAGTGTAGAAGTGTAGAAGTCTGTCTACCAGTGAATCCACAATGGGCACTGGAACAATGCTTAAAAAACAGTATGTCACTGGGAGGAGATTGGGATGTGACATGGCAGGGATGTAGAAGGGACAGGGGAGGGATGAGAAGTTGGCATATAGCGTACTTGTGTCACACCACTTGTGCCCAAAAAAACACTACACCAACAGAGAGCTGGAGTACTGTAGATAGGGGTAACCTCATAAGAACCTCATAAGGGAAAAACATAGGAGATTGAAATTTTTGCATCCTACAGCAGAATATTTGGAAGCCAGTCCACCGATCTCAGTAATAACAGCCCTGCCAGGGAGAGTGCATCTCAGATGATCAGAAGCACGTCATAGGACTGTGCCTTTCTTGTCTCATTCTTCAAATTGACACAAAATGGCTCAGATTCAGGGTTGGCACTTGGCAGTGATCCCAAAGCTGAGCCTTCTAGCACTACATAGCACAGTAGAAATAACTGTCAGGAGGCAAGGAAAGAAAAATATGGTGTGTAGGTGTGTGGGTGTCTATCTGATGAGTGTTGAACAATACTATAAGGCTCCCTTTACAAGCTATGTGTACATGAATATATAACTAAGGATTATGGAGTGGCTTTCTTTATCCATCCCATTTGACCCTACTTAGTTTCTTCCCCTGTCTTGATTTAAATACATAGCTAAAGGGTATACAAACACTACATCTTGTGGGGAGCGTCACCACATGATGCAAGGGAGGCCCTTCTCTCCTTTGCATGTCTTCATTTACTCCCAGCATCCAGAATGGCTCCAAGATGGAGAGCCCCCATTGCCAGCTTCACTGAGGCTCCCTGTTGAACAGACCTTTGGGCACCCCATCTAGCTATGCAATCAGGTTGCAATCAGACATTATGACAATTATCATTACTTGCCAATGCTAGGCCAGCTTAATGGTCAGAGAGAAATTGCCAATATGACTCACTGCTGGCCAGAGCTTCCCTCTCATGTCATCACTGAATCAGCACTTCTGGAGTGCTGTTCTTGTTCTTATTACTTGGGGATATTGATATTGATGGTGATGATGGCAATTTATATTTTGCAGAAACAAAACCCTAATTCCAAGCTCATGTTTGAACTTTGAGTGTGATGTTCTTGCCCTTTCCTCCAGACCCACCATATTTCATATATGTTATGACAGGGACGTTCTTATGTGCTTGTACTGTGCAACTCTGTTTTATTGTTTGCAGCAAACTATCAAGGGCTGGTGAGGAAAATGCATCTTCCACCATAGCCTTCTCCTCAATTTGCACCCATAAACCCCTTTCCCCACAAAAAAATAGGAGTTGTTCCTGGTAGAGAGAGAATGTCGGAGTGCATGTTCTTTTCCCTGCTGGGACTTTGTTGCCCAGATTGGACAGGCTCGGGCTCTCTTCCTGCACAATAGCTTCTGATTCTGGCATGCTTTCCCAAATATGAAACATCTTATTATTGAAGATAAAACATTGGCCTCCATCTTCTCTCACTGTTGTGTCAGTAAAAATGTACTCCGTGACACTGCAGCTTGTTTGCACAGATGGCATTTTTGCAATGGGTCTGTCTTCAGATTCTTTCTTTTTTTTAACTACAGATGGTCTTCTATTCCTTGTTTTTCCCAGAGTTTGCATTTTACCACTCAGATAGCTTTCCCTTTCTTTGGCTGGCATACAATAGCAAACCAAATGCAGTTACGTAACCCACTGAGTAACATATTGTGCCATGATCTCCCAACACGTCAAAAGCTAACGGTAAATCAGAAGAAAAAGGACCTTGTTAGCCCTGTCTCCGAGACAGAAAATATTCAGAAGTCCAATAGTTAACTAAGCTTCCTGGAAAAATGCTAAATATAGGTAATTCTGCCAGAGAAGCAATCTGCAGCCATTCTGCTATGATTTTGCAACCTGATATCACAGCCATTCATTTATCATTATTATTAATAGTAATGATATTTCTATAGTTTTTAAAAATAAAAAAGTAGTTCACAAAGACTGCAATTCTAATCTCCAGTTAGGCTGGCCTAAACCAGGCGTAAGCCCTATAATGAGCTGGAGACGTCACAAAAGTGCCATAAGACACATGTGCACCACTCCTGGGGAAGGGTTAAACCAGTGCATGGTCATGCGCTTGTCTCCTTACATCACCATGGGAATGGGAAGAACAATGAGTTGTGTCAGCCTAGGTTAAGATATCACTGAAAGAAGTTTACATAGCAAACTAAGGGCAAAATCCAGAGTAACTACGGGGAGTCCTTGCTATGGTGTAAGAACAACTTACTCTGGAATACTCTGGATTCCAATATGAATTTCCCATAGGTTTACACTAGGTGGTACAGTAACTACGGGTGCACGTAAAGTCTCTTTTGTGCTCCCGTAGTTACTCTGGATTTGCAAATCTATGGGTGTCTGATGCCAAGAGAAGCACCAGGATGCAGATATTGTTTTGAATGCTCCCAGATACATTTGGTGGTCCACATGGTATATAGGAAGTGGAACAACTAGCTGAGATGGGGCAAATTGAAAGTCCTGTCCTGATCATGTGGCAGACATATTGTGGTTTGGCCTAAATACAAGTGGGAATTGAGAGCCTCGATTAACCCAGAAGTTATCTACATGTCTATCTTAAGCCCTGGTGTGCAAGATCATGATTTGTGCTTGTAATAAAGAATTAAAAAGGTTTTTTTCCACCATGTAGTTTGAACAAAAGAACAAAAATAGCTCCCTGCTTGTGGGATGGCAATTTGGACGTGCCCTAGGGGCGAAGATGAGAATTTTCAAACCATCTTGCATTGTAATGCAGGATTATGAGCGCATCACTTCTTATCCAAAGTGGCTCTGACATAGCATGTAATACAAGGATTTTATTATAAAATCTGAGAGGGAATGCAAGAAGCAAGATCATCCTTCTTGATATGTTTTGCTGGTGTGCAAAGAATATCAAGTGGCTTTTTCTTAATGAAGAATGGAGCCTTGTGGTTTGACTATCCTCTAACCAAGGAGATACCAAGAAGTTCCTACTGCGGTCTTCATATGAAATGTACTCAGGTTCTTGAGTCTGTTGTTGTTTGCTTTGTTGTGTGATCATGGATGTTATATAAAGATGAGTAAGCCCTGAATTCAATTTCTGTAAAATCTCTTTGCTGGCACTTGTTGCCACTATAGTGGAAATTTACATTTCAGCTTTAACATTGAAGGAACAGCTTTGAAGTTCTGCTAGCAAGTGGGATAGTCTTCTCCAGATTGTCAACAGAAGCATTATTTTGGACTGTAAAAAAAATACTTACTACTTTGCATTTCTATAGCATGTTTGGAGTGTTCCCATCACCGCTCAAATAAATTATTAATCCTTATAATAAAAGGCACAACTCTAATATAGTTGGTCATGAAATAGAAGGGGTTTAACCAAAAGCCCTATGTGTGCTCAATCGGGATACAATGTGTTTGAGGAGGGAGCGAGGTTCACAGTGGCTGGTCTTATTCCCAACCTGTGCACATGTCTTTCAAGGTCTAGGAGGTCTGGGTGGCCAACTCCAAGCAAGAAACAAGTTTGGTTGCACGCATCCTCACTCACTGACTCTGTGACTTATTGATGTATCAATGCCCAACCCAAACCCCTGGACCTAGAAACATGAAATTTGGCGAGGGTGTTCCTTTCATGATGCAGCACCCACTAAAAACTGATTTGGGGGCATTCAAATTGGAAGGGAGAGAAAAGATGTGCAATCCGTTTTACTTAACATTGAAGAATCGCTGATGAACGTCCTGACCCAAACCCTGAACCTAGAAGCATAAAATTTGTGGAGTGTATTCCTTCTGTGATGTAAGGAGGACTCACTGAGAACTGATTTTGTGCCCACTGGTGCCTGGTGGTGCTTGGCAGAGATACCTGGTGCTCAATAGGGGTGCCAGGTGTTGACCACTTGTGCCTGGTGGTGCCCATTGCCTACTGCTGCCTGGTGGTGCCCACTGCTTGTGCTCCCTGTGCTGCACTGGTGCATGTGTCTGCTGCACAGTGGTACCTGGTAGTAACCTGATATATACCTGATAGGTACCTGGTAGTGGTGCTTTTTAAGGATGCCCAGTGCTCAGTAGGAATGTCCGGTGCCCAGTCCCCACTGATACCTGATAGTGTCCACTGCCCCCTCCCCCTCAGTGGTGCCCGCTGCTGGTGGTTCCCAGTGGTGTCTGCTTGTGCCTGTTGGTGCCCACAGGTGTCTGCTGCCCACTGCAAAGTAGTGCTCACTGCCCAATGGTGCCTGGTGCCCACTGGGCTGCCCAGTACCCACTGGTCCCCACTGATGCCTGCTGCCTGATGGTGCCTGCTGGTGTCCACTGTACACTGCACAGTGATGTCTGGTGGGTGCCCTCTGGTGCCTGCTGTCCACTGCGCAGTGGTTCCTGGTGGTGCCCTGTGCTCAGTGGTGCTTCGTAAGGATGCCTTGTGCTTAGTAAGGATGTCTGGTGACCACTGCCCATTGGTGCCTGCTGGTGCCCACTGCGTGCTGATGCCTGCTACCCATTGTACAGTGGTGTGTGCTGCTCAATGGCACCCGGTGATTCCCATTAAGGATGCCCTGTGTCCACTGGTGGCTGCTGCCTGGTGATTGTGGTGCCCATAGCCTGCTGGTGCCCAGTGGTGTCCACTGCCCAATGGTGCTTGTTAGGGATTCCCAGCCCCCGCTGGTGCCTACTGCTACCTGCTACTGCCCCCTATTATCCTCTGGTGCCTTTTGATGCCCAGTGCCCACTGGAGCTTGCCACCTGGTGTCCACTGCCTGGTGCCCAGCAGTGCCCAGCCTTGCCCTGTACACACAAATATTCTTGAAATTTTACTCCCACAACGGCGGGTAAATTCCACTAATGTGATATAAATTTGTGGTGTGGATATATCTTGGTTCAATCAACAGGGCTCATTCTCCATTTGAACAATGAAAGGAAGAGGGCTCAGGAACCAGTGATTCTTATCTTTTGACAGTGGTAGGGCTGTGGTGGTGCAAGCAGTTAAGACGCTGTGCCTGTTAACCAGCAGGCCAGGGTTCGAGACCCGGGTCGGCCCCACAAGACAGGGTGAGCTCCTGTCCTTAGCCCAGCTCTGCCACGCCAGCTGGATCCAACCGTATTGGCTCTGCCTTCCATTGGACTAATTCAGGGGCGTAGAGAGGGGGGATTTGCTGCTTGGGTAACAGCCTATCCTCCATAACACTCCAACCCAGGCTTTCGTGCTTCGTATGCAGCGTATGCAGCGCCGAGCACAATACCATAGTCTTTCAAGACTGACGGAGGCCTGCTGGTAAGGCTGTTGTAACTAAGAATTGCCCATAAGCACAATTTTCTCCTATCACTATGACCTGACAACCTAAAGCTGGGATGCAGAAATCCAAGGAGGACCAAGAGGAGTTTCATTTTCAACTATTGATTTAAACTCATAAATCCATTCCTGGCCTTCAGACTTCTAGTTACATTACCCAACATTTCTTGCCATTTCAGTTTCCTGAATTCAGTCCACAACGCTGGCACATTGCCTACTGAGAGAACTAAAATTAATCAGCCTGGTTCTCAAAGCAGAATTCTAAATTGAATTTAACATAAGAACAGATGACGCAGGAAGTCCACGCTGAATAAGGTATCCTTCTTTGTCATATTTGATTCAGACTCATGCTTGAAAAAAAATGTTAAATTGAAACTCAGACATAATGTTGTGCACAGCCTCTGGATTATAAGTCCAGGTTTACACTGAGTTCTCCAGATAAAATAATTAGCAAATGGGAAATTGAAATAATTAGCAAATGAGAAATAAAGATCCCCATATTCTCTGTTCTTGCCCAGCTCATAATACGATTCGTATTCATACACTTGACCCTATTTTATCCAGTTTTATTGGACCTCCCCAGAATCTGGTAGGCTTCCTCCTCAAGGACTCCTCCAGTACTACAACGGATCTTGTAGAGAGTTTTTTGCAGGAGGTCCTAATTAAATCTTAACTGTAAATTGTCTTAATGATCCTTCATGATGTTTCACTATTTTATGATGTTTTATGATGTATATTATTACTTATATATGTATTTTTGGTTCAATGCCATTAAAGGTTTTTGAAATTGAAATTGAATTGAGAAATAAAGATCAGTTGGTTTTATTTCCTTAACTTCTCAGTCCCAGCCAAATATTTGGGTATGGTAATTCTTCTATAATGACCCACGCAATGCACACACCCCAAATTCTCAAAAGCAGGGAGACTTCCCCTACAATCCAGAGTAACTACGGAAGCATGTAAGAGACTTTATGTGTACCCGTAGTTACTGCACCACCTAGTGAAAATCTATGGGAAATTCATATTGCAATCCAGAGCAAATTGTACTTACACCGGAGCAAGGACTCCCCGTAGTTACTCAGGATTGTGCCCATAAACTCTTAAACAGAGGCATTTGCGTCTTTTTTGCTTCCCACCGCCTATTATGGCTCTGAAGAAGAGGGGAAGAGGCCACTTGAATGCGAGGTGTGGCTCCCTGCAAACATAGTACTTTGCATTCCCTCTAGTTATGCCACTGCCTTCTAGATTTATAGCCAGGCACTTTGGTTTTAAACTATGTTCCAGAGAAGCCTGGAAAAGATTGCTTTAAGAAAAAATCAATATTAGTGGATCATTTTCCATATTAGACAGTTTGGTTACAGGTACTTGTCTGCTTATAAAATGATGAATAGCCTCACTGAAGTGTTGGGTGTGTAGTATGATATACTGTCATCCCACATAGGATCATGAGACCCAAGAGATCTGAACAGTGTTCTTAACAGACTTAATCCTAAGCATGTCTATTCAGAAGTATGTCCCATTGTGTTCAATAGTACTTACTCCCATGAAAATCCAGGTTTTACACTTTCCTGGGAGTAAGGAAAGTATATTCCTGGTGGCACAATGTGTACCCTAGACCTCCATCACCTGGCATTAATGCAACACAACAAGCAGAAGGCTTGGCTCAGCAGGCAGAGCTCCATCATGTGCTTTTCATGCTCTTGAAGAAAGCCTTACCATCTGCCCTACACCTCTTACTGGTGTTTCTTGCTTTGTGCCTGGCCTCTCAATCTGGAAGTAAATGAAAATGACATCATTGCCAGTTACTTCTCATGGTACCTCCAAAACATGGATCATGCAACAGGGTAAGCAAGGAACAAACACTAAAAAATATGTTCTAGGATAACCTAAAATACGCTGGAATTAAAAAAAAAAATACAGAGACTGTTCCCTGAGAACAAAAAGCATGGAAACCACTGCTTTATAACATCCTCTTGAAAGAATAATAACATTATTTACTTTAACATATGCTATATTTATATCCCCAGTTCTTGCAGATTTGGAAGTGAGTCTTTAGCCTGTAGTGTGTCAGTGTGTTACTGACAATTATTTGTAATGACCAACACGGATCTGACAGTGTTTCTTTCCTCTTTATTAATTTCCGGTGATCCAGGTTGCCCTGTTGGATTTAAGTACCATACTTACCTTGCTTGTGAAAATGTAAATAACACCGAAGTTTTATATATTTTAATTGCCATTTTAATCTGGTGAAGCCAGGAGGTGATGGAGTGTCACCATGGAAACCAGATGCAGGAAGGTATCAGTAGATGGTACATGAAGAAAGTAAGATCTGAGCTCAACTCAGAACATGATTTTTCAACGGTGAGCCCTGAACAGACAGATACCCTTTTAAAATGTATATGTCTTGTCTGTTCATTTTTATATAATGATATTTGGAAGTCCTCATTTATCACCCTGGCTTACATCAACAAACCCTACGGTCCAGAGTAACTACGGGTGCACGTAAGAGACATTACGTGCGCCCGTAGTTACTGCACCACCTAGTGAAAACCTATGGGAAATTCATATTGCAGTCCAGAGTAAATTGTTCTTACAGTGGAGCAAGGACTCCCCGTAGTTGCTCTGGATTGCTCCCAAAGCCAATCAAAGCATAGCTTTGCTAACCTTGGGCGCTATCCAGAGTAACTACGGGGAGTCCTTGCTCCAGTGTAAGAACAATTTACTCTGGATTGCAATATGAATTTCCCATAGGTTTTCACTAGGTGGTGCAGTAACTACGGGTGCAAGTAATGTCTCTTACGTGCACCTGTAGTTACTCTGGATTGTAGGGTTAGTATTTTAAAACCTGTGTCCAACTGAAACACAGATATTATAATTTATATTATATATAATATATTAAATATAATATATATAAGATATATATAATCAGATATTATAATCCCTAACTAACACCATTAGTTAGGGATTTAAAGTTTTGGAGGATTGATGGGACGGTTTTGTACATGAAGCAGAGATTAGCAGCACTGTATATATTGGAGTAAGGCAAAGGGAATGCAGTTTATCTTACAAGTATCTTTTTCTAATGTCTTCTCTGTGGGCTTAAATAGGGTCTGTACAAAATGAAATGCAAATACTCCTGTGTATTCCGTAACTGAATCCATCTGAATCCACTGAATCCATCATTTTCAATTGACTGAGCTATAAAAGATTTATGTGGGTTGTATGTTTCATTAATGTAGGTCTGCTTCTTTCTCTTCATCCAGATGTGTCTGAAGAGCCTTTTGGAGTCTTAGAAACTATCAACACTTTGAAACTAACAACAGTGTCTTCACATGCTCACAGAACCATGCGTAAAATTACTTATTTGTGGTTCTACATGACGGTATTATGTATAAGTGTCTATAAAATGTGTATTCAATCTATTAAAAGAGTATCCAATCCCATGAGTTTTTTCCAACCCTCTGAGAAGGACAACAGGGCTGTGGGTGGCTCAAGCGGTTAAGACGCTGTGCCTGTTAACCAGCAGGCCAAGGTTCAAGACCCGGGTTGGCCCCACAAGAGAGGGTGAGCTCCTGTCCTTAGCCCAGCTCTGTGATGCAGCTGGATCCAATCGTATTGGCTCTGCCTTTCCATTGGACTAATTCAGTGGCGTGGAGAGGGGGGATTTGCTGCTTGGGGAACAGCCTATCCTCCATAACAATCTAACCCAGGCTTTTGTGCTTTGCATGCAGCATATGCAGCGCCGAGCACGATACCATAGTCTTCCAAGACTGACGGAGGCCTGCTTTAGAAGGACAGCATTGAGTGTATGAAAGACTTACACAACAGTCCCACCCATTGCTCTTCTCACACTCCACAGCTACATGAGAGCATTACTCCCACATGGTTCTATGGACAGATGAAGGGAACAGATGCTATCTTGAAACTCTCTCTGCCTTTCCAAGCAATCAGGTTTTGTAATAAATTTGCATTTGTTCCTCATTTGTGGTGCACAGTCTGCATATTGTCTCTCAAAGCTGCACTTCTGTTGTGGGGAAATAATGTTTTCTGAGTCCTCAAGGCACAATATTTTGTACTTGGGACACGTCCCACAAATACAATACAGTGCTTCCCACAGATAATATATCGGCATCCCCTTTTATAGTGCTAGGTCCTTATGAGGAGAGACTCCTAGAATCATGTAACATTTTTGTCATGTTAATCTATCAGTGCAAAGCTTAAGTACAGAGAGAACGGAAAGCACCCAGACAGACAAAGGCTGCAATCCTACACACATTTATTTGGGAGCAAGTCCCATTAAACTCAATAGGACTTATTTCTGTGTAGATATGTTTAGGGTTGTGCTGTAAATCTTAACTGCCCAATTCTAAACTGTGCTGGAACAGGCGGGCCAATTGGCCTTCCCTGTATCCAGCGTGGTGTTGGGGCTGGCTGGTTGGGAACCAGTGTTGTAAAGTTGGGACCACAGGTTGGGAACCAGTGTTGTAACCCCTTATTGCTGCCAATTCCATTTATTTTTGCTTTAGCTAACAAATAGCTGGTGCAGAATGCTGCCTGATTCCAGTCGCACATTGCCATGTCTTAATATTATTGCATATGCAGAATGCTACCTCTCTGACCTGCCACTGATAACATTTTCATCAATCACTAAACAGAACACAGTGTGCCCCAAGGGAACAAGAGTACTTCTGGAACTAGCTCAGGATAAAATGTCTCCTCTAAAGAAGTCCTTGCATTATAAAGCATAATTAGGAAATTGTTTCTGATGCTGATGATTCATACTTTAATGCAGAAGCAGATGTATCAGGAATCCAGTTTTAATTTAATCTAATAATAGAATTACACTGAAATTCAGTGTCTTTTAGTGCTTTTTTAAAAGGGAAAACCTGCAACAAAATATTATCTCTGGTTGCTAACAGGAGTGTCCCCAATCACAATCATGCCAGCCTGGATCAGACCCTTGCATTGTTGCTCAGATCCCAAGAGGAGGCATAGGAAAGGTTTCACGCTTCTGACACTTTTTCCCACTGTGCTACATAGAGCAGATCTGAAGAACAGACCCTACAACCTACTGGGCATGCATCTCAGTTTACTTCCATTCTAGAAACTTTAACACTACAGCTTTTCTGTAATTCACTGGGAAAAGAGTTAAAACTGTGGTGCTTATTATCCAGCACCCTCCTTATCCAGGGCCAAGATCTTCCTTTAATAATTATTTTAACTCCAATTAAAACTTTATTTCATGCAGATTCAGGTCACTGCTTTTGATTCATTCAAACTAGAAGTTTAGCAGGAAATTGCCCGGTGATTGTCTCTTCACTTCCACTGAATTAACGGTCCCTCTGAATTGTCCCACTGTCAGTTTCTGTTTCTATTTTAACACCCAGGAGTAGGATTGAAATCCAAACACCGAGTAGGATTGAAATCCAAACAGTCCAAGTAGAGCTGAAATCAAAATTCATTTAAAGCTAGTATTATGTACAATATCCCATAAGAATTAGCAAGATTTTTGGGATTGTAGACTCAAGATCTTGCCAGTCTTAAGTGGAATAAGCTAATTTGATACCGCTCAGGTAAGAAGGTAAGGTTCTTAAGAAAGAGATTTAAGCATTGTCAACAGAACTGTTATGATGAAAATAAATACATATGCCACAAGTAGTATTGTTAAATTATACCATAAGATGCATGTTAATAAAAACGAAAGAACCATAGGGAGTTAACAAGTATACAGTATTAAGAACTTGAAAGATAAATTATAGCCACTGTTCTTGCTGTCTTTCACTACCTTCTACTCCAGCAAAGTTATAGGCAAAAGTAACCCATTGCTAAACGCTGTCAGGTCTTAAATGGTTCAATTGAAATAGCAAAGACAGAACCAGACTCTGAAATGTTGATTGGAATGAACCATGTAAGAATTTGTAGATTTATTTTGGCATTTTTGACAGCTACAAAGTGCTGGAAGGGCAATGCCAATTACACGAGCAACTGAATTCTAGAGTAGAACATAATTTTGCTGAATCAGGACTAAAGTCCATTAGGCAGAGCAGTAACCACTGCTTTTCATTACATGCCACTCTTTATTTTCCTGGTAAACCCCTGGCAAGCAGGCTGATGAAGAGTTTATCAAGCAGGTTTTGTTTCTGCTGAATCAGTAAAGTTCCATTTAATTAAGGCAACAGAAAATAGAACTTGATGGCTTTCTTGGCCGCTTCTATGAGAACTACAGTGTCCCAAATCTGTGCACTATCATTATCCGTGCTGGAGATCATTCTCCTTTATTTTCAGGATACAAAAGTTTTTCAAACTTTTTACACTCAAAGAATATGTGCCCAATTCTATTTCCCACTGTTTAATCACATGCTACCATTCCACAACAGCCCGAGCTACAGCCCACAGCCTCCAAGAGGAAGGTGATAAGAGACAGCCTGCCAGAGGTAAGAATATTTGCTTAAATATAGAAAAGTAAAAATAAATAGTTTTCACATCCCCTGGTAGGCTAACCCGTTATCTATGGGAACAGTTCCCAAACTTTGTAGCACCAGGACAAACTTTTTAAAATGACACTCTATCTGATCCCACCTAGGTTTACAAGACTTTAAAAACTGTCGAACAAAATATTTTAATTTATTTATTTGTAAAAATTACCAGAATTTTCACCAGTGGCATAGCTAAAATACCTATTTGCTGTTTGGAGTCATGCCCTGCAATCCAGAGTAACTATGGGAGCACGTAAGAGACATTACGTGTACCCGTAGTTACTGCACCACCTAGTGAAAACTTATGGGAAATTCCTATTGCAATCCAGAGCAAATTGTTCTTACACCAGAGCAAGGACTCCCCGTAGTTACTCCGGATTGCACCCAAAGAAGGTTTTGTTCACCTGTCCTCCCCAGCAATGACAAAAACAAATTTAATTAAGTATTAAAATGAAAATTGGAAATATGGAAATAAGATATTAACACCTTATAAGTTCCATATAGTATCAGACTCTATATCTCATTTGCTCACAGTGCTATTAGTATCATGGGAAAGTTACGAGTTTTTTAAAAATCCACTTTTTGTTCCATAGGTCTCTGTGTTATAGTTCTCTGGTCAATTGGCCATAACTTTTGATAGAATATAGGTATTCCAATACAATTTGTTTCATTGCATTCTGCATTATATTACCTTTCTAATGATGTATCACATGATATTATTATTTATACATACCCTATTTTTAACATTTGAGCCACCAATGTCAAGCTCAGCTTGTCAAGTTTTTTGCTACCACCCCTAGCTATGCCAGTGGAGCCAGGGGGAATTCTGGAGACGAATTACAGGAATAGGACCTGGCCACTGCCACCAGATCCACCCCTTAATCCCCTAAATACTGTGGTGGGCTTCAGGGGGTTCTCACAGGTTCTATAGAACCCTCTGCTAATGAACGCCTGGTTCTGAGAACCAGTTACTAATGGGATATAGAACCTTTTGTTAATTTGTTTGAATCCCACCACTGCCTACATGCCACCAGTTCCTCTTCCAACTTTCCCCATAATGAATAGCTCTATGCCAGGCTACATATCACCTGATGTCTTCATGATCACCAGTCTGGTAGATTTTTATGTACTGGTTTCATGTACTGGCTGCCAGGTTAAGTTAGTATCCATCGTAGGAAAATGGGTGAGGGGAGTCCCAATTTTCTGGTGTTTTCCTGTTGCAACCATCCCTTCCTTTGCCACCTCTGTTGTTTTTTCTGGTATCAAGGAGGTGTCCATCATCTGAAGGGGGAGTAAGATACGGCGTACATTGACTCTTCTTAGTCCCATCTTTGTCTCATCATTTTTATGCTATGCTCCGTCTTCTCCTTGGGTTGCTCTCTCTCTCTCTCTCTCTCTCTGTGTGTGTGTGTGTGTGTTAGGGGGGCAGTTTGGATGAAATATCTCTGATCTGCTTATTTCTTTAAATATTTTTCCACCGGGAACTCAGTGTGATTTTCGCCTTCAAATTCTCTCATCCATTGCCTCCACTTTGACCCTTGGCATTTCATCAAAGAGAATGTTCTATTGATGCGGCTTAATTAAAAGTGTCCCCTGGTGTGGCTTCATTTCAGCTCCACCATGTACTTTTCCAGGGAAGGTGCTTTCTATCCAATTAGCTGTTTGCAGGGGAACCGCAGTTAAGCATAGCGAAATGAAAAAAGATCAGCTCATACCTCTCCAATACCCCAGAGGAGAAATCAGAGCTGCCACTCAATTTTGCCCTCAGATACTTACAAGAGCTGTTTATTCCATTCCAGCATCAAAAAGCAGATTTTCACTGAGAATACAGAGCTCTAGGATAGCTCTAACTATAGCACCAGTGCAAAATTTCTCTCTCTCTCTCTGTGCAATCCTAAGCATGCCTGTTCAGAAGTCTCACTGTGTTCAGTAGTACTTACGCCCAGGAAAGTGTTTTTAGGATTGCAGCCTTTGTGTGTTTGTGACATTTATTTCATTATGTAAACCATTTTTTTAGCTTCTCAGATTGAAAGAATATACCGGTACATCTTTTTATATATACTAGAAACAGCCTGCAGCTGTTGCTTGCAGAGGTACAATATAACAACAGTCACCAGTAAAAAAAAACACCTCCTTCCAGCATCTCATCTTCCCATATTTTCAGCTGTAGTTGCAGTACTGACAGTTTCTTCTCCTCAGCCTGCTTGAGGAATCGTTGGTCGGAATATGTGGACACCCTCACACACAAGGGAAGGCATATTTGTAGGTAGATAAGTGTATTTATATAAGAATGTTTTGGTTTACCATATGAGTATTCTCAATAATAATATGAATCATTGAAGTATGGAAGGTGCTGCCACAAGATATAGCAATAACCCCTAGTATAGGTACGATGAGAAGGTGATTAGACAAGAGAACGTGTCTGCCAGTGGCCCATGTGTTGCCTCAATACAGACCAGGGGTGTCCAAACTTTTAGCTTCTCTGGGTCGCATTGGAAGAAGACAAGTTGGTTTGGGCAGCACACAAACACTAACAACCTTTTTAAAAAATGTAGGACAAAATGTAGGATGTCCTATATTTTGTCCTACATTTTTTAAACCTTGGAGTAAGTCTCATTGATTTTAATACGGCTTACTTCTGAGTAGGCATGATGCATAGGATGGGCAGTGATCCTCTCCAAGTTAAACCTTGGCGTAAGTCTCATTGATTATCATGGGGTTTTCTGCTGAGTAGCCATGCATAGAACTGGGCTCTCAGACTGCAACTTGGGAATAAGCCTCATTGACTTTAGTGGGGCTTACTTCTGAGGAGGCATGATGCATAGGATGGGCTTTGATCCTCTCCAAGCTTAACCTTGGAGATATGCTGCAATCCCTACACACTTTCCTAGGAGTAAGACCCACTGGGTACAATGGGCCTTACTTCTGAGTAGACATGGTTAGGGTTGCAGCATATTTCCAAGGTCAAGGTTGGAGAGGATCACAGCCCATCCTATGTATTGTAGGCCTCTGAGACTGCAACTTGGGAGAAAGCCTCATTGACTTTAACAGGGCTTACTTCTGAGTAGGTCTCAAGGGCAGCAGCTGGGATAGCGGCTGAGGCTGCTTTGGGGGATGAGGGTGGGCGAGCGCTGCAAGGTCTTCAGGGGCCTGAAGTGCTCTGAGTGCCAGGAGGCAGGTAGGGGGAAGAGCCAGGCAGCCCAGACCAGCTTTGTGGTGGCCACCCAGGGCAGTGCGCAGAGAAGCACGCGAAATTTGAAAATGGCTGCTGCCACAAAACTGTTTTTTCCAATGGTGGTGGCCAGCTTTGCATGAGGGCCGCATCCACCCTCGTTCTGGACCGCATGCAGCCCCTGGGCCGCGTGTTGGACACTCCTGATATAGACCACCATAGGAATGGGGAGACTGGTGAGTTGTGCTAAATTGGTTAGGATTGTGCCCTCGGAGCACAATCCTATGTATGCCTACTCAGAAGTCCCATGATAATTAATGGGGTTTATTCCATTAATATAAAAAATGAAATAAAATATTCCATTCATCAGAACAGTGATTTTCAACCTTTTTCATTTCACTGCACACTTAACAAGACACTGAAATTGTCAAGGCACACCATCAATTGTTTTTACCATTGACAAGGCACACCAGACTCTTCAAATTCCCCAATTTTCCTATTAATGAATGTCAGTTCCCAAATTCCTGCGGTACACCTGAGGACTATCTGCGGCACACCAGTGTGCCACAGCAGGCCTCCGTCAGTCTTGGAAAACTATGGTATCATGCTTGGCGCTCCATACGCTGCATGCGAAACACGAAAGCCTGGGTTGGATTGTTATGGAGGATAGGCTGTTACCCAAGCAGCAAATCCCCCCTCTCCACGCCACTGAATTAGTCCAATGGAAAGGCAGAGCCAATACGATTGGATCCAGCTGGCGTGGCAGAGATGGGCTAAGGACAGGAGCTCACCCTGTCTTGTGGGGCCGACCCGGGTCTCGAACCCTGGCCTGCTGGTTAACAGGCACAGTGCCTTAACCGCTTGCACCACCCACAACAGCACACACAACAGCCACAGCACACTGGTTGAAAATCGCTGCATTAGAGAAATACTGACTCCACCTCAAACCTGGGTTATTTAAATGCATTTGGGTGGGTGAGTGTGGGTTTGTGTGTCTATTTTTGTGTCCTCCAGACTCCATACATAGGATTTGTCCCACTTTGTCCCTGCTACAGGTTGTTGAGAAAGGTGAAACTGAGAAAGAAATTGGTCCATAGTCATTTAATGAGATTCTCATTAAATTACACATTAATGTAATGTAATTACTCATTACAAATTAAATTAATCTTTTAATGAGTAATTGATCATCTTCAGCAACTTTTGGAAGGCATGCCATCTAGTCTTAAGACTGTGTACAATAAAGTACCCCTTTTTAGTTCTTCTGGTCTATGCACCTGCATAATGTAATTTCTTCCATATGTACCGAAAATTGTGAGACAAAACAAACGGAAGGGAACAATTTTATTTTCATGCCAAAAGATTAAAGGAGAAACCAGTTGTGCATAATAAATAACTTCACACCACTGTGTTATCTTGTCATTTGCTGCAATCATGCAAAAAAGGTATTACACATTTAATTTTATTGCCGTTAATTCCAATACTAGGACTGTTCCATGATTCCAGAGCTTGGATCTGTAACAAAAGAATGTTTGCCTCTCCGATATGTGATGATATTGTTGGAGGAATGCAAAGAACACAAAATCCATTTTTGTGTTTTTGAATATGTGGTTCTGGCAACTGATTTGTTCTATAAAATTAATTTGGGAAGTTTTTGCTGGTCTAAGACTGTAATAAAGGTTTATTAATAATTTGGGAAGCTTTGCATTTTGCTTGCCATTTTAAGTTCTGGGTAAAGCAGACTATTCTCAGTTTTCTTATTCCAGGAACAAACTATTGTTGCCATTTATTTCCTGCCTGGATTCTATATCAGTAATTCTTACCAAACCACTGTGGTGTCAACTAACTAGTACCTATTTATTTGTTTAAAAAATACTGCAAAACCAACATTTTATTCACCTCCAAGGTCACAAGATGCAGAATGGGAATTTGGCCTGTTTGTGCAACCAGTGCAGAGTTTAAGCTCCCAATTGGCACCCACACCTAAGGCAGCTCTGTGCTTGGGTAATCCACTCTTGTTTTGTAAGCCATTTTATATTTAAACTAGTGGAATGAACCCACCATTGCGGGAGTAAAATTTCAAGAATATTTGTGGGCTCCGGCCATGCCTGGGCATAGGGCAATGACACTGGATGGTGGGTTACAGTGGGCATTGGCAGTGCCAGGCACTGGGCACCAGAGGTTACAGAGGAGAGTGGTGGGGAATCAGGTATCAGTGGGATACCTGATTCCCACTGATCAGGCACTGGCATCCCTACCAGGCACCACTGGGTGGCAGTGGGCATCACATGCAGTAAGTAGTGGGCACCACCAGGCAACACTAGGCAGTGGGCACCAGTGGGCAGTAGACACCAATGGGCACCCCTACCAGGCATCATCTGGCAGTGTGCACCACTGGGCACCAATAGGTACTAGTGGTCACTGGACACCAGTGGACAGCGGACACCACCAGACACCACAGGGCACAACTGCATAGTGGGAAGTGGGCACCAGTGGGCATGATGGGACACCAGACATCCCTACCAGGCACCAAAGAGCACCTCTTCTGGGCACTGTGCATCCCTTCTGGGCACCAGACACCACTACATACCACTGGATGGCAGCCAGGAATCACCATCTCTGCTGGGAACCAGGCCCTGGACACCAGTGGGCACCAGGCATAAGCAAGCAACACCAGGCAGCAGACACCTCCAGGCACCAAATTGGCTGTTAGAGGGTCCTCACATCACAGAAGAAATATGCTTCCCAAATTTCATGCTTCTATGTCCAACAGTTGGGCCTGGGAGTTGATCAGTCTGTCTTCAATGTTAAGTATAGGGACAAAAACATATTGCACACCTTTTCACCTTCTTAGTGATTAAATTTCTAAAAACTGGTTGTTAGTGCTCTCATCATGGAAGGCATACGCTCCCCAAATTTCAAACTTCTTTGTCCAGGTGTTTGGACTGGATGATGAGGAGTCAGTGATTCTTCTATGTTAACTATAGGGGTGAAAACACATTGCACCCTTTTTCACCCCTTTCTGGTTTTAATTTCCAAAAACTGGTTCTTAATGGGTGCCTACATCATGGAAAAAACACCTGCCCCAAATTTCATGCTTCTAGGTCTAGCGGTTTTGGCTGTGCATTGATTCACTGCACAATCCAGAGTAACTACAGGAGCTCCTACATTGACGTAAGAAAAATTTACTCTGGATTGCTCTGAATTTCCCGTAGGTTTTCACTAGGTGGCACCATAACTACGTCAATGTAAATGTCTCTTAAGAGCTCCCACAGTTACTCTGGATTGTACAGTAAATCAGTGAGTCAGTGAGTGAGCCAATGAATCAGTCAGTGACTCTTCGAATATAGATATGCTTAGATCCATTTGGTACATCATCTCACATGCACTTTTTAAGCACACATTTTGACAGCTTTCTGTTTTACCGTAAAATACTACAATAAATTTTATTTTTATCTCTATCTCTATCTCTTTATTTCTATCTCTAGAATTCTACAATAAATTTTATTTCTATCTCTAGAATTCTACATTGTCTGTGACCCTGGAGCCCTGCAAAAAATGTTTCCAAGTGGGCTTTGCAACTCCTAACGACAGCCTGTTTGCCACATTATTAAACACTTAATCAAAGAGAAAATTAGAAGGAAATCAATAGAACAGGGAGGAAGTTTCCAAACAGTAATAAAAGTGGGTCACGTAGTACAGTGTGACATCAGTTTCTAGGGCAAGTTTGATCGCTGGTTTAAGACATGATTCTGTTAAGATTGCCATGCCTCACCCTTCCCAATTTCTCATATTTTGAGGCTGGCACACAAACCTAATAAAAATTTCTGGCCTGTTATGAATACGGTTATGAATACGGTTATGAAGTTATGAATACGGTTACATTTGTTTTTGACATCTTTTGTTAGGAAAGATTTTCTTTCTGAAAGACTAATCAAATGTGCTGTATTTATTGTTTTATCATTTTATTTTTACTGTTTTTAACTATGTTTTTAGTCTGTTTTTATTGTTTGAGCTTTTAAAATTTAATTGTATTTTAATTGTTTTTAATTATGTTTTAATTTATATTTATAATTTGATTTTAATGGTGTTTTATCCTGTTGTTAGCCGCCTTGGGCTCCCTCTTGTAGGAGAGGAAAGGCGGGATATAAATGTAATAAATGAAATAAATAAATAAATAAATAAAAATATTTAGTTTATAGTTTATAATTTATTTAATTTATAGTTTATAATTAAGTTAAAAAGGTAATGTTGGCTTCTTTTGTATGTAACGGTTCAAAGTTTTGGAAAGTGCTTGCTTAACCAGCAGTACAAACCTGATGAATTCACGCAGGCTCGGGAATGGAGTAAATATGGCGCCAAGCACATTTACAGTGACTTGTGAGCTAGCCGTGCGGACAACGTTGTGCGCCGGTTTGCCAGAACCAAATCAAAGCTGGTGCAGGTGAGTGCCGCACCTGGTGGGAAAGTGTTCCACAAAGAAAGTGGACAACAAGCACACTTGAAGAAACGCACCTGTCGTTTAAAACAACACTGATGGGCAGCTAACAAAATAAAGCGTGAGTGAGCCTCCTTAGCACATGTTCCAGATCCCAGCACCTCTGGTATTCAAATTACAAAAAGTGCTTTCATAAGGCATTAGGTTTCATTGCACCACTGGAACGGTCATTAAGTTGCTAATTTAGAAAACAAATATACACAGACACGCATGAAAGAATAATCACCATATTAAGTCTGCATGGGTTAAAGATAAATCAGTATTTAAACATCAGTATCATAAGTAACTCCCTCATTCAAATCCTGAGCCAGCTGGGCAGGGAAGCAGTAAACATTATGAACAAGATAACAGGCTCAGAGATTACTCCACGTAATTTATTTAATTACCCTCGCTTTTCTGGACAGTTCTGGACAGTCTTTAAAAATGATCTTTTTAGGGTGGTTGTGTAATGGTTTGTTTACAATTTGAGACATTTTATAGGCTTATAGAGGGGTACAGCAACAGCCATATAAAGGTAGTCATTGCTAATCTCATAAGACATAAGAAATCAAGAAATAAGACATAAGAAATCATTAAAAACCTAGCATCAATTTTAATTTATTTATTCATTGGCTTTGTGATCCACCTTTCTCTGCAGAAACAGACTCAAAGTGGCGAACAACATGGATTAAAAACACATAAATCAATTCAAAATTTTAAAACATTCCGGAATTCCTATAAAAACACAACAAACATCTTCCACATCAGTTAAAAGCTGTTGCAAATAAAAACATCTTCAGGCCCAACTAAAAGCTCTGTAAGGAGATTTTCTCAGTTTCAGGAGAAGGGAGTTTCAGAGCCACCACCAAGAAGACCCTGAACTTTCTACCAGACTCTGCCGGACAAGGTTAAAATAATCTAATCTAATGTAATAATCTAATCCTAAATGGCTTCTCAAACTCCAATTCATGAAAATGAATCTAGCAAAGTAAATGCAGCACATGAGAAAAATCCTGGTTCCTTTTTAAAAAAAAATCTTGAGAACAGGTATGCTCAGGAGGGATCAAAATCTTCAAACACCTTTTTTGTGTATGTAAAAGAGAAATCTTATCCTCACTTTTTTCTGGCTGTTAATATCAGGATTGTTGATACGTCATTGGTCAAATGTCAGAAAAATTCAGTCTGTATCATTTATAATTTCTGCAGTGTGAAGGGTTATGATGAAGAAGGACTATTACTCTTTACTTGGGGAAAAAAAACCTTGTAAGCTGCTTTGGGCATTTGGGTTGACATGGGAAAGGCAAGGTGAAAAGCCCTAAAATAAAATATATAAAGGAGTCAGAAGACCTCTTTCTTTGGTGAAATTGCCATGTTGGTTTTAAAAGGGAGAATCAACATAGAGTTAAACTGAAAGAAAATGCTACATGTCTTCTGGACTTGTACATCTGACAGCATTCAAGGCAGAGACTCTTTTAACACCTTGCTTATAACCCGGCTGTGATATTTGTTCATCTAACACACACTTCCTTCTTGTTGTGTCACAAGGCATGCCTCAATAAGTCAGTCAACCTAAAGAGTAGTGATGAGTCTCGTTTCGGCAAACCAGCCTTCAGTCTTTCTGGATGTAGTCACTAGTATGTCATTCAACTGTCTGAATGAATTAAGATGGACTGAAAGCTCGTCACGTCTTGACCCACTCATAAAGCAAGGCAGATTGACAGTATGAAATACCCTGCAATTTTACTGTCTTTAGTGATTTTCACATAGTATCCCAGGAGGTAGAGGTTATATGGATGGTTTTTTTTTTAAAAAAATGCCATCTTATTACTATATGGTACAGTGGTGCCTCCCATAAAGAGCTTAATTCATTCTGGAGGCATGCTCTTTAAATGAAACGCTCTTTAAGTGAAGCAGATTTTTCCATAGGGAAAAAATGGAAACTCAGACGACTGGTTCCACAACCCAGAAAATATTCATATAAAATATTAACTGGATGTAAGAATGATGACAAAGCACTGGAATTGAATTCAAAACATGCATTCAATGTGTAAGATCCTATGAAGTCTACTTAGGCTGCAATCCTAAACACACTTTCCTGGGAGTAAGCCCCATTTAACACAATGGGGCTTACTTTTGGGTAGACATGGTTGAGGCTGCAGTCAAAGATACTTTCCTGGGAGTAAGCCCCATTTAACACAATGGGGCTTACTCCTGAGTAGACATAGTAGACTGCAATCAAACTTTCCTGGGAGGCTTACCTGGGCTGCCCCCAAGTTGGGGGCAGTTAGAGGCAGCAGTGCTAGCCAGCAGCCCTTTTAGAGAGCCTCCATGTGGAGCGTCAGGGCTGCATAGCACTCGTGGCCAGAGCGTGCTTGCTTGTTAAGTGAAGCTGAACTTGTTCTGTGAAGCAAGATTTCTTGGAAATTTTTGCTTGTTATGTGAAACGCTTGTTAAGCAAGGTACCGCTGTATTGCTGTTTACAGAACCAGACATCTGCATGTGGTATCTCTGTTGGACTGGGAAAAGCACGCACTGATGGGGAGCAGATCTCCATCTGAATACTGAGAGGCATCTAGGCAGCTGATACAATATTAATTTGAACTTCAGCTCATGCAGTAGAATGCATGTCCTTGCAGGGCATGGAAAATAATCATTCAGGGTAATCTTATCCTAGGCTGGCACAACTAATTGGTCTTCCCGTTCCTGTGGTGATATGTGGAGGCAAGTGCATGTCTGTGCATGGCTTAGCCCTTCCCCAGGAGTGGCACAGAAGTTACTTATGGCACTCTTGTGACACCCCCAGCCCAGCAAAAGACTTATGCCAGGGTTTGGGCTAGCCTAACTGGAGATTAGTATTACATTTATAAATGTAATCTTAAATGTAATAGTGTACGTATATTGTAAAACGTAAAATTGTAATATAAATGTAATCTTACATTTTATTTTTGATATTTTCATTTCTTTGGGTATCTTAATCAGCAGTTTTTTTAAAAAAAATTCATTGATCGTTTTATTTATTTTGATTTGTTTGGGATGCACTGGTCCCAGCACCCTCCTGCACTGGTTCCTTCTGCTGCCCCCCTCAACTTTCCAATGCCAATGCAGCCAAAATGCAGCTCCAAGGTAAGTGCACAAATTTTTTCTTCCTAATGGCAGTCTCAGCGAATGTCCGCTCCCAGAGGATGCAGTGTGCATCCTATTGGGGCATCTGCTTTGATGCTAGAAAATTAAATACGAGTAGTATTGGGACCTGAATCACAACAACAGACCTATGAACAAATCCTTAGCCAGGTGGGCCTTTAAATAGACACGCTAACAGCTTTCTGGTGATAGATATGAGAGGAGCTGCATGTGGAAAGATCTAAAGGTAAAAAATATATGTCTAGCTTAATCATTAGTGTTCATTAGCTTGATCATCACTCCTGCTTCATGATCATTAGCTTGATCATCACTCCTGCTAAAAGCAAAAAGTGAACATGATAAAGGAGCTTCATAGAAAAGTCTAGTTTGATAGAAGTTTTAGAGCATTATTCACCAGAATG
Organism: Cryptoblepharus egeriae; assembly: GCA_030015325.1. Classification (NCBI taxonomy): domain Eukaryota; kingdom Metazoa; phylum Chordata; class Lepidosauria; order Squamata; family Scincidae; genus Cryptoblepharus; species Cryptoblepharus egeriae. The sequence goes on from JAREYC010000006.1 coordinate 88,654,239, forward strand.
GAGAACTGGGACTTCATGTCATGTTCAAAGGACCTTGTTGTGCCATTAGTAAACTCTAATTTATTCATCAGCATTCAGCTTTCATAGGAAAGCAAGCAGACAATTGGCGCAATGTCAGAGATAAACATAATTTGTTTCACTGCTGCTTTGATACTGAGATGACACAGAGCTTTCTTTCTGAAGGCTCTATAAAGGCTCCATACAGATACAGCTCTTCTAAGTACCAGGTGTGTCAATAGCATCATGATAACTGCTGCAATAGCAACAAGGGTCAGCTTCTTTTTATGTCTGGCATAAGCCCACATTCATAAGTGCTGAGTTGTGCAGCAGGCCTCTGTCAGTCTTGAAAGACTTTGGTATCGTGCTCAGTGCTGCATACGCTGCATGCGAAGCATGAAAGCCTGGGTTGGATTGTTATGGAGGATAGGCTGTTACCCAAGCAGCAAATCCCCCCTCTCCATGCCACTGAATTAGTCCAATGGAAAGGCAGAGCTGATACGATTGGGTCCAGCTGTGTCGTAGAGCTGGGCTAAGGACAGGAGCTCACCCTGTCTTGTGGGGCCAACCCGGGTCTTGAACCCTGGCCTGCTGGTTAACAGGCACAGTGTCTTAACCACTTGCACCACCCACACCCACTGCACAGCCACCCACACCCACTGCACAGAGTTGTGCAGACAGGGTTAGAAAATGATCCAGACGAGTTAGGCCAAGAAATAACTTCAGACTTGAGTAGAACATACTACCTAAGCCAAGTTAAACTGAAAGCCTCCATCCATTCATTGTGGATTAACAGATGAGTCACTGTACGCCTGCATCTTTGTGGTAGGAAGCCCCAATAGGCTGCTTGTGGTTTGGTTTGTTAATACAGGTTGAACCTCACCATCCACGATGTTTGGTTCCAGGATCCTCCATGGATACCAATTTTCACATTATACAAAAGCAATTGTTTACTATGGTAAACATACCATATGTTTATGGCAGGCAATGAATCCATTTGAATCAAGCTTTCTTTCCCTAGGCTTAAAACAGCTTAGTTGCAGCTTAGAGGCAGAAACTTCCCCTTACAAAGAAATTAAGAATTTATTATAACTTTGTATTCATGTGATAATAACATGGGGGAAAGGAGGGGTCTCCCCTCCAGCTGAAACAGAAACCAAACTGAACCTTTATGAACCCAAGCTTAATTGCCTGCCACATTTCCATCGTAAGCAGGCTGCTTTTAAGCCATTAACTGCTACTTAAGGGATTTTATCTTTCAATTTTGAGCCAACCTCATTCATATTGAGACAAAATTGCTGATAAATAAAACACTGATAATTAGGTTATACATGTATGCCTCTCCGCAACTTGTAGGACAGTGGTCTTCAAACCTCCCCTTGGGGGGGAGGGGGGTTGTGACTTCATTTCAGGTGGGGTCACAAAATGCTGGATGCACCCATGCTCAGCTTCACCTTGCTCAGCTTCGGCTGATCCGCCAGCTGCAACCTTACCTGAGTCGCTCGGATCTGGCTATAGTGACCCATGCCCTAGTGACATTGAGACTAGATTATTGTAACACACTCTACATGGGGCTGCCTCTGAAGATGGTCCGGAAGCTTCAACTAGTCCAGAATGCGGCGGTCCATGTGGTCACTGGGGCTCGTCGGTTTGACTCTGTGGGGCCACTGCTTCAGCGACTACACTGGCTGCCCACTCGTTTCCGGGCTGAATTCAAAGTGCTGGTCCTGACCTTGAAAGCCCTAAACGGCTCGGGTCCAGGGTACCTGAGGGACCTCCTTCTTCTGTACAATCTGACCCGTCACCCAAGGTCATCTGAGGGGGCCCTACTGACTGTGCCGCCACTAAGAGATGTGAGAGGTGTGGTGGCCAGAGATAGGGCCTTCTCGGTGGTGGCACCCCGGCTTTGGAACTCCCTCCCCTTAGAACTGAGAAAAGCTCCCTCAATACAGAGCTTCAGGCAGAGCCTTAAAACCTTTTATTTTAAAAAAGCGTTTTAAATGGGGCAGAGGTTGGGGGGCAGTTGTTTTATTGTTTTATTTTATTGTTTTTAACCAATGTTTTTAGCTTGTTTTTAATTGTTCTTAGTCTTTTATTCTTTCTAATTGTATTTTAATTGTATTTTAATTATGTTTTAACTTGTATTAATTAGCGATTTTAATGGTGTTTTATTCTTCTCTGTTAGCCGTCTTGGGCTCCCTCCTGTTGGGGAGGAAAGGCGGAGTATAAATTGGGTAAATAAATAAAATCTTGGAATCTGGCACTGGGCACCTTTAATGACACTTCCAGCCATGCCATCACTTGTGGGTGGTCTTGGACAGTTTGTCATTCTCAGAAGGAGGTCCCAGGCTGAAATGCTTGAACACCACTGTTGTAGAAGAGAATGCATGAACATGTCTTCCCCTCTCCACATGACATGCTGCTCTGCCACTGCATACATTGCGGGATAGACCACTTGGATTTTGTCCAAGTGCATGGTAAATACTAGTATTCATGAGTTGTGAGGAGATTCAAATAATTTAACCTCCACATTTATGTAGTAGTAAGGCAACATTAGGTGTGGGAAGACATGCACACTTTCCTAGGCATAAGTACTGTTAAGAGTAAGTCTGTTAAGTAAGAACCACACTTTCCTGGAAGTAAGTTAAACACAATGGGATTTACTTCTGAGTAGACATGCTTAGGTTTGCAAGTACTTTATTATAGCCATTTGGTGATGTGTGCCCCTGATAGCAGTGCAGTACGCCTTGTCAATTTCCCAAAGACTGATGGTGCACCTTTTCAATTTCAGTACCTTCTCAATGTGTCATGAGATAAAAAAGGTTGAAAATCAGATCCCTAAAGAAAGCTCTTCCAACATCCATTTGGATTCTAAGAAGGAACTCTCCAACAACTTTTGCTCAAGGCTTTTGATGCTGCTGTCCTATTCATACTTATTTGGGAATAAGTCCAATAGAACAAGGCTTACTTGTGAGAAGATGTGCATAGGATTTTAAGGATTGCATGAGTTTGTAGTAAGAGTATAATTAGGGTTGCCCTAATTCCCTTCCACCAAATCCGGACAGGACTCTCTGTCACACTTGCCACAATCAGGACTGTGCTTGTTTTGGGGGTCATATGGCAACCCTAAGTATAATAAAGGTGGTGGGTAGGGAATCCACAGGAGTTAGAATCATGGAGTTGGAAGGGACCCACTGGATCATCTAGTCCCTGCCTGTAGCAGGAAATCCTCATCTTGTGAGGACCCGGGTCTCAAACCCTGGCCTGCTGGTTAACAGGCACAGTGTCTTAACCACTTGCGCCACCAGAGTTAACCCAGTTAGAGCAGCAACCATTCTTGAGTTAGCTGTGAGTTGGAAAATTTGATACAGTGGAAAAGAACCCCCAAAACTTACATGAATGAATCTAATTTTGAATGTTCAGAATGATATTCCATCTCTTCAGTGAGCATAAATACACACTTCCCAGACCCACAATGAAGCAGATCACTTTCTCTAAACCATTTTCCAGCAATTCATTATAACAGCCTTGGAAATGCAAAACTGAAGGTCCTCCTCATGTCCCACCTTTGCTGTTGTTCAACCGCCCCCAACATTGTTCCTACAGCACTGCATCCTGAAAGTCTCCACATAATGGTCTTGGTTTTTGCTTATCTCATAAGTGCCACATGAACTGTAACAACAAGAAAAATCCCCCAAATCTCTGTACCTCCTACATAGTGTGACTCCTGGGAAAGCTGGATAGGCCCCCGCATAAGAACACTGAGTTATGAGAAATTTAAGCTCAAATTGCTGCAAACACAGCACCTCCTACAAAAGTGTCTTTTTAAAAAAATGCTATCAACAGTTCCTCTGAATGCAATCATTAACAGAGTTATCTGTGACTTGCTCAAAAATTCTGCTTCCCTCCCCACTTCATGTTTGAAGAAAGGAGGTTCCAGGAAAGAGGTTTCAAGTAGAAGGATTAAAAATAAGCTATGCTACTGCAGGGCTCCTTGGAATCGTAGTTCCCATTGAAGGCTGGAGAGCAGTGTGGTTGTAGGAAGAAGAAGGAAATGAAGGTCTAGCATAAATATAAAAACCAACACTAAAGGAAGGTAAAGGTAAAGGGGTCCCCTGGAGGTTTCCTTGCTAATTGTGACTGTCTCGAAGGGTGATGCTTATCCATATTACCAAGCTGAAGAACCAGTGTTGTCCATCTGTGTCATGCTGTGACGTACCATATTTACTCAGATCGAATGCACTATTGAATCTAATGTGCACCATATACTTATAATCTGAAGTGCTACCTATTTATCTACTTGCATTGACATTATTTCAAACTGCTTGATTGGCAGGAGCTGGATAAGTAACAGGAGCTCACTCTGTCTTGCGGTACTCAGATCTCGAACTGCTGTAACCACTGAGCCATCACATCCCATAAACAACACAAATCCCCCAGAACTTGATTAAGGCACATGCTAGTACAACTTGCAGTCAAACAATATACAATTGTTCATTAGCTCAAGGTAAAGAAACAAATAGTACTGGTTATGGCAATTAATTCCAACATCTTGTCTTGCAAGCAATGGCATCGCTAGGGGTTTGTGGACCACACCGGGTGATACATACTGGTGGAAGCTGCCATCACTATTGGCCAAAAAATTTAAAATTTTGGTATTTTCTAATAATACTATCCTGTTATATATAATTTGATGCAAAAATTTCATGCAGAACACAATGAAACACTATGTTGAAATATATCTATTCTGTCAAAAGTTATAACCAAAAAACCAGAGATGTTGATGGTCAATGCACCTAGGCAATGATGCAACACCATGCCCACCACCCACCTACTGCATGAGAGAAGGTCTATCATGAAATGACACATGGGCCTTCTGCACAAGTGAACATAAGAACAGCCTTTGCTGGATCAGGCAAAAGGCCATCTAGTCCAGTCTCCTGCATCTCATAGCAGCCCACTGGAGCACACTCCATCCTCATGGAGCACACAAGAGAACAAAACACTGGCATCCAGGTGCCCTACCACATATCTGGCATTTTGAGATTGTCCACATCTGCATCTAACTATGCACACCTACGCACACACCCCTCATGGCTTGTAACCTGTCCTCCAGGAATTTGTCTAACCTTAAAGGCATTGAGGCTAGATGGCATCACCACAGCCTGTGGCAAGGAGTTTCACAGATTAATTACATGCTGGGTATAGAAATATTTTTTTTGTCTGTCCTAACCTTCCCAATATTCAATTTAATGGAAGTCCCCTAGTTCTAGTGTTATGTGAAAGGGGGAAAGAGCATCTTTCCATCCATCCATAGCCTGGCTTTGTATGTCTCAATCATGTCCCCCACAGCCGTCTTGTCTGAACTGAAGAGTCCCAAACACTGTAGCTTTTCCTCATAGGGAAGGTGTCCCAGACCATCAATATTTTGGTCACTCTCTTCTGAACCTTTTCCATTTCATCTTGAGAGATATCCTTTTTGAGACGAGGCAACCAATACTGGACATGGGACTCCAAATGTGTCCTTACCAGTGATGCAAACCCTAGTGATACCACTGCCTGTAGGCACTACAGTGGACTTGATTTTTCACAAGAACTCCTGGAGTTCAGTGCTTTCTTAGGAAGGGAGTTTCTCCTGGATGGGCCTCCTCTACCTGGTCTCTATGGGAAGGTTGGCAGCAGGTATATAAAATAGCAAGAAAACTCAAATATCTAACTTTTTTCACCCCTTAGCCCCCCTCCAAAACAGCCAGTCTAGGTTCATATTTCCAGGATTTAAGAGGTTGCTCTTCCTTAATATATTTATGACTTCCCTGCTTTAAAACACAAGTCTTTTATCTTGGCTTGTAAACAGTGGTGTCCAATCAATAGGAATTTATCATATGTCAATCTCTGGCTTGTGGCCAGACACACCTCATACTTCACCCCAGAGCTCTGCCAAGTTACTGATTGGCAGCCTGACCCTTTGAAGTGAAAACATGTCAAAATAACCACGCACATTTCATCCCAGAGGAAATGAAAGCAAAATCTCACACCCGCGTCACAAGCATGATAAACAGGTGGGTCACAATGGAGCAAAAAGTGACGCTTAGACATGTGGAAAGATTGTCTAACTCAACTGCAAAACCAAAAAATCAAGTTGCTACATAATGGGAGTGACTGCTATGTGATGGAGGACAACTGACCCCAGCCAAAGAGCAGGTTCAGGACGTATTCCACCTGTCATGGTCTGACGAGGATGACTCACCTGGCAGGTGTATCCCATACCTTACCCCTTGTCGGAGAAGCAGATGGGTGCCAGCTGAAATAGAGGAGCTGGAGAGGGAAAGGAGGGGAGAACCAGAGGAGGGGGACATGGATATGGAGGCAGCGTGACAAGATGCCTGAACCTAAAAAAGAGGACAAGGTCTTAGATTCCTCTCACCTGGACTACCTGGTGAACAATGACACATTTGCCTACTCACAAGTAAAGCCGTAATATTGGGCACTTTCACTTTCCCATAGAGCTCAGTGCATATTTTTTTGGCTATAACTTTTGACAAGAAGGAGATATTTCAAAACTGATTTTTGCATGGGATTCTGCTCTTCAATACAAATCCAACAACATATGACATAACAACATATGACACACCATTGCAAAGTTCCAAAACGGAGGACAGTGAAGCCCTTTCAGAGGACACCTGGACAGAAGGCTAAAAAAGAGGACAAATCTGGAGATATCTCCTCATATGGTCACACTGTGTGGAGGCAGTCCTGCAGCTCCCTCCCAGGCATGGCAGAAGGCCTGCAAGAGGGTTGACATACAGGCCTGACCCCAACAGGGGAAGAGGAAACCACCTGTTTCCTGGCCTATATCCAAGAAGAAGAGGATGTGGGCGAGGAAACTGGGGGGTATTCGAGGGAAAAGCCTGGGAGAAGAGGAGCAGTGTGGGACTGGCAACAGGTGAGTGCAGCTGGGCATCGGTGCTCTGCCCCAGCCAGTGAGCCTCAATAATCACCATATGGCTGGAGAAGACCAGGTCTAGCTCCAACCAGAGTCCTCTTTCCTGGAAGGATCCTCAGGGTTACTGATATGTTGTACTGCTGTTGAAACTTTGTAAATACTGATCTTGTTTGCTGTTCCAAAGAAACATTGTTAAGAAGTTGTGCTTCCCTGCTGGAAGAAAGTAAAGTACACTCTGCTTGTTCATACCTTCCTGATCCAGTGTCATACATATCCGATGCTGTCCTCTCTGGTTAAGATGGAGACTCCTGAGACAGTGTCCACCCCAAGAAATGTTAGAAATCATCACATGCTATTTCAAGTTTAGCTCTGCCACTCTGAGGACTAGTAAAAACAGTACAATCCTAACTTGCACTGGATTTGATTGGCTGGCTTACCTGCACTGAATCCAGTGCAAATATTGGGACTGCTGCGGCACTACTGTGGGAAAAGGGAGGCTCATCCCCTTCTCTTCAGTAGGGCTGCTGCAGCCCAAATAGGTGGTCTATGATGTCTAATGGTCTTTTACTGCTGGATCTGAGCCATGCCTCTTGCTTCCCAACTGCCTGCATATGGTCCTCTCCTTCATCCACCTACCCCCTACCCACCTCTTCCCCATTCTATCCCGACTTTCCAAATCCCTGCAATGGTCTGAAAAGGCTAATGCAACTTGCCATCCATCCTGGTCCCACAAAGGCGCAGGCTGACAGAAGAAGGTTGGTAAATGTTCATGCGCCTAACCTTCCAAACTGTGATGCAGATGTGCCTTGCAGCACATTTGCAGCATTTTTATGTTGGTACCAGGGACTTGTGCTGACCTAACTGCAGGTCATCATTGAACTCATAGAGCCCAATCCTATGCCTGTCTAATAGGAAACAGGTCCTATTGTAGTCAATGAAGGTAGTCACTGGGACTTACTCCCAGGAAAGTGTGAATAGGATTGTCAGCTTAGTCTTCATAAACATGAAAACATGATTATTCACAATGTAACCTGCAGCAGATTAATGGGCACTGAAAGCAAAAGGGTTTGTTTCCTGCAGCTCAGGAGACTTGAATCACCACTAGCTCAATTTGAAGTGATTTTTAATCATCTTGTTCCACTTACACCATCACATGTATTGCTCCATTATTTTTTCTGCACTCCAACTGTAGGCAAAGGAGAAGGGAAAGTGCTGTTATCCTGTTTTATTGCTTTTAATGGCTAAGTAGCCTCACCAAAGTCTCATCCGAACCAGGGAAATGAAATCAATCCTTGCCGTCCCTACTGGGAGGAACTGCCTCCTCAAAACCAAAGGGATTCTTGTGGGCTTATAGAAACCACAGTGTAAACAGGAACACAGTGGAGAAGAAATGAAAATGGGGAAGAACAAAATTAGGATTTTTGAAAATTAATCTGGAAGCTAGATTAGTTCTCCCTTCTCTCAGGAGCCATATTTATCTCTTGCAACATAGACAGACAAAAGAAAATATTTCTTTACCCAGCATGTTGTTGGTCTGTGGGACTCCCTCCACAGGATGTGGTGAAGGCATCTAGCCTCAATGCCTAAAAGAAAGGATTGACAAATTCCTAGAGGAAAGGATCATCACAGGCAGCGTTTTATTTATTTAGCATATGGCAATACATGGTTTAGTGATAAAATCAGATGTTCATATCCAGATCCCCCATCCACTCAAGGACAGAGTGGTCCATATTGAAAAAGTCAGACATTGGGCCAGTGTAGGCTCTTCAGGTCCACTCAAACACAATGTGATGGATATTTTGTCGAGTCACATTGAGGGGTAGATGCAAGCCCCCCACTTAAACAGTGAGTCCTGGCAGACACCATGCTGGGTATGGATCCTGTTCAGAGTTGACCAATGCTGGTAAGGTAGGTCAAAACCTGGCACTTTTTGTGCAGGATCCTCTATGTGATGTGTCCTGTAACTGGACATTCAGCAGCCCATTTAGCTCTCCGTTGCATCTTGATCAGTGATGGGATTCAAAGAAATTAACAACCGGTTCTCTGCCCATCTGGCAGCCACTTTTAAATGGCTATTTTTAAACTTTGTATGTTCTCTCTCTATAGAGTAGGTGCGAACCTGGTGGACCCCACCACTGATGTTGATGTTATTAAAGTTGCTGGATAGCTTTTGTGCGAGTGCCAGAGAGGGCTTCCTGGATTTAAGCCTGCCAACTGATAGATGGGGAAGATCAGCATGCACAGGAAGATGTTGGTATCTCATAATTTTGTTGTACTCCTTCACTAAGGCATCCTGCCTTTGTAGAGCTGGTGGTGCTATGTGGCTCAAAACAGAGAGCCAGCAAGTAGGAGTAGGTTTTATACACCCGCTTATGATCCCCATGATGTCATTTAGTCTGGCATCGATCGTACTAGTGTGGCAGCTATTAAGCCATACAGGGGCACAGTATTCTACTGTGGAATAGACCAACCCTAGTGTTGGTATTCTGAGAGTAGAAGCTGAGGCTCCCCATCTTCGTTTCTGGAGTATGTTGTTCCTGGTATTAATTTTTGCAAACATGTTCTCTAGGTGTTTTTACAAGAGAGAGTCCAAACCAGAGTTACTCCAAGGTATTTGGGATGAGGGTCGTAAGGGAGTAATTTGTTATTCAGGTAGACATTTGGGGCTTCATTGGCCAGTTTGTTGTTAATATGGAAACAAGTAGTCACCACCTTGCTGAAGCAAGGTGTGAGTCTTCAGTCAGCAAAGAATTTTCCCAAGGTCTTAAGGTCCTCAGCGAGAAGGCAGGCCAATACTTGTCCGAAGTTTTTATCTTGTGTTGGAAGAGCAAGGTCACTGGCATATCCAAATTTATGTCTCCTTGTAGCTGGCATATCTGAGATATAAAGATTGAATAGTGTGGGACAGGCAGGGTGACCATATACGTAGAATTGAGGCAGGTATAGCTCATTATAGAAGGGTTTAAAAAGCAGCACCTGTCTAAAGTCCATCTTCAATGTGATGGTTAAAGGTAGAGGCATTCTGTTCTCCATTCTATATGGTCACCCTGATACAGGTTACAATCAGGTCACAATACAGGTTACACCCTACAGGGTGTGTGTAGACGTGGACAACCTCCAAATGCAAGATCCGGGGGGGGGGGGGGGGACATGGATACAGGTGTCATATGTCTTGGTGGGCCACTGTGTGATGCAGGAAACTGAACTAGCTGGGCCTTTGACCTGATCCAGTGGAGGCTTTTCTTATGTTCTTATGCTTTAGGCAACATAGCAGTCACAGGTTGTTGACATGATTTTCCCTTCTTTCTACCACGAGCAAGTAAACCACAAGTTGCTACTATCCTCAGAAGAGCAGCTTCCTTCTTGGATGCTTTCACTCTTCTGGCATTATTATATTACTCACAATATACCATGTACAACTCACTATACCATTCACAATATACTGCTCACATGGATGTCTATTTGCAGAGGTTAAGTCAGCTATAGTGGACTCTGCATTAGCTCCACAAAGTTTAGGAGAAGAGTAGAGATGTTAGAAACACTTATCCACAAATAACACAACAATTTACTCAACAATCACTTTTCTTTGTTGGTCCTTTCATTGCGTACTTCTGTCTACAAATGGTTCAAGAACCGTAAATTCAAATAGACAGTAAATTCAGCCAGGAAATATACCGGTACTTCAAATGTTGGTGTGAATCCAGCAGTGTTAGGACCTTTCCGCAACTCCGGTTTCCTGGTTCACAAAGTAGGACTTGGATTGCATCAGTACAATGATGACATTGGAAGTGTGCCCAGCTGTGTCCAAGAACCAGAGCACTTCTCCACAACACTGATTGATTGATTGATTGATTGATTGATTGATTGATTGACTGACTGACTGACTGACTGACTGATTGATTGATTGATTGATTGATTTTTAGCCTGCCTTTTTCCCATATAAAGGGACCCAAGGCAGCTACAACATGGTTGAAAAGAGCATGAAATATAAGTACAGGACAAGAGTTTCAAGATTATATCTTGCCCAATCCAAATAGGCCACTTATGGCAGCAGATTGATAGCCTGGATAGTAATAGGAAGAAGGAGAAAAGAAGAAGGGATAGTATATGTGTATCCCACCTTCTCCATGTGTCTGTCATGCCTTTCTAAGATATGAGAAACTCACCCAACAGGATCCAGAGACCGTTCTGCCTGCCCCATCTTTTTGTGACAACTGAAGCAGCTTGGCCACAACATATAAATTTTATGTGGGCACTACCCGCATAAATGGTACCCACCAAGTAGGTACCACTCACATTGCCTGAGGAGCATGACATCAGTGTATGTGAGATTTGTGGCAGATAAGATGACATGTACCGCCATGGAGGGAAACAAAGAGAGACAAATGGAGGAAGCACAGGGCAGTGGTGGTCAATCAAGGAGGAAGATGATGCCGTGGTTTCAAGGCAAACATGGATCTGATGGGGTAAGAGAGGCGGTAATTTGACACAGAGTTTCCAGTATTAGAGTGCAGCAAGAGATTTGAATTTGATGGAACTGAAAGTTGAATCATTCAACAGTCTGCAGTTCCCACTGGGAAATCTGGTGGGAAAATCTAGTGGAACCATGTTCAGTGCATGGGAGAGACAGCTAATGAAGTACAGTCAGCTGAAATAATTCTAAGGATGAAATCATAACCAATTTAAACCAGCCTAACTCACATGGCATAACTTTCCGTGGTGATTTGGGGAGGTCAGTGCATGCCTGTGCAGTGGCCTAACCCCTTCCAAGTGGTACAGAAGTGCCTTATGGCACTGTTGTAACACCCACAGACCATCTCTGGATTAGGCCAGCCTAACTGGAGGTTAGGATCGCAGCCTGAGAGAACAGAAGGAAGGAGCTTGGTGGAAAGAAGACTGATGACTGTATGATCTGACTGATGGACTGACAGACAGACTGAATCGAGACTGCTGGAGGCAGGTGTGTGGCTGCCATGCCCAAGAGCTTCAGAGAATTGAGGTGATTGGAGAAGCTTCTGGCAGGAGAGGGGAAGAAGAAGGACCTCCCCAGGTTGAACTGACTGCTATCCTAACCTCCATTTAGGCCAGCCTAAGCCCCGAAATAAATCCTGTGCTGACCTGGGGGTGTCACCAAACTGCCATAAGACACTTCTGCTCCACTCTTAAGGGAGAGTTAGGCCCATTAGGGTTAGGTTCACCACAAGAACGGGAAGACCGATGAGTTGTGTCGGCCTAGGTTAGGTTTGCACCCTAAGTAACGTGAAGTGGGCATAAGTTAAATAGGTGGAATGGGAATTTGACAAAACAACATACATCACTGTTTGAAATGGAATACTGAAGAAATGATACATCTTAGGTTAATTTGGGTTAGGTTAACTTAAGTTAAGCAACTAGTGCTGCTCATGATCGCATTTTAAATAGGCTGATGATATGAAGCTCAGCTTCAGAGAGATCCTGATATTTATATCTCCTCTGAAGCCCTTTTGGCTTTGACCTATAGCCTTCATTTTCCAAGTGCTGAGCACCCACATCTATGGGCCCCAAGGGGAGGCCAGGATTGTCCAAGAAACGGCATAGGATGTTGCTGCTAAGCAACAACGAACCACGTGCTTTTGCCAACACATTTGACTCCGTGTGCTCTTCCCTCTGCAGTTCTCCAAACACCAGTCCGTTCCTTTCCCCAGCAACATCCGATTGCAGCTAGAATACCCATTCAGACCACTGACTTCTAAAGAGAACCAAACATAATTTGGGAGAGATATCACTTGGAATTCTTTTTTGGTTCAGCTTTAAAGCCTCAACCATTTAGGCAGAAGCGACAGAAAATAGATAACCAGTGCAAACAGTACCAAAAAACCCTAATATATTTGATGTGAAGTGCTGCTTGTTACCTACAACAGTGATCCTCAATCGTTTTGGCCCCAGGGACCAGTTCTGCAGAAAAAAAAAAAATTTTGAGGGACCAGCCCAAGGGTGGGGGGAGAGTTCTGCCTCTGGCAACCTGGAGGGAGGGCTTCCCCACCTATAGTACCTACAGCTGTAGATCCCATTACGATAAATACAGGTATTGTTAGGTTACTGTGGATGGGATTGCACGTGACAGCTCAATGTCTCAATGCGTGTCTGTTCAGAACAGGATTTACAACCTTTTCCAATGCAAATGCATTGAAAATGCACAAAGCCATCCTAGTCACTCTTATTGGAAAGTAAGCCTCATTGACTATAATGGGACATTTCTGAGTAGACAGGCATAGGATTGGTCTCTGAGACTGTCCTCCTGCAATGAGGAGGGGAAAAGGCACTTATAGGAGTCCTCTTGCAGACCAGTCAGGCAGCTGCCAAGGACCTCCAGTGGTCCCTGGACCGGGGGGTTAAGAAACACTGGCCTATAAGGAATAGGAAAGAAACCGGGAGAAAACAAGAAGGTACTAGCATAGCTAAGGGGGTGCAGGGGAAGCAGTTGCACTAGGCAACAATCTTTGGGGAGAGCTACAACTTGAGCTTGACCCTACTGGCCAAAATTGTGAAAACCTTGGCAGTTTTGAATAATACCATCTTGCTATACTATTTGATGTGGAATTGAATGCAGAATACAATGAAATCACATCAAAATATCTTATTTCTATCAAATTTCATAATCAAATAATCAGAAAATAAAAACACAACTGCTCTCAAACTGCTAGGTTGGCAGGAGCTGGGCTAAGGACAGGAACTCACTCTGTCTTGTAGGATCCAGGTCTCAGATCCCGGCCTGCTGGTTATCTTAACCACTATAGTTTCTATAGCCATATATATATGCTGTTGGACAGATAAAAAAGCAACTTGTTGAACTTACAATGCACTCAGGAATGTATTGCGGTGACCACCATAACACAGCTCTGTGAGCTTGCATGCATTCACAGATATACATCTTTGTCTCAAAACACACACACACACACACCTGTCTCCACTTTGAATTCAGCTAGGGCAAACTGCCAGGAAAATATTTGTGGAAAATGTGTTCAGCTACAAAGCTGTATCCTTTGCATTTGGAAAACAGCTGGACAATTAACTTTCTCCCTGTTTTCATATTTTTAATTACAGCTAAACTAGTTTGGAGACTTTTTCTTTGCCAGATGAGGGAGGCGTTGCCTGAAACCGATCCAGCTGCATGCCACAAACTTGAATTATTCCTTCTAGGAATATTCTAATTACCGGCTTGAGTGTGCAAACTTGACTCAAGGGGAAGCATTAGTTGCAGTCAGTAAAAGCACACCAAGTAAGAAAAAGATCAAAATAAATTATGAGACAAGTGCCTTCAATGAGGCGAGTGTTCATTGGGCTGCTTCTTGTACAATTATTCCAGAGACATTTTAAGAAAATTAAATTTAAGAGTAAATCTTTAAAGCCATCTGTGGCTTGCCACATGCTTATTTTCCTTCTCCCAGCCTTTGATCTTTGCATCCCTCCTTACCACCATCAACCACCTGCAAGTCTCTTAGGTTGCTATAGGTCTCCATACTTTTACTGGTCTTTCTGATGGGGATGTCATCAAAATTTCTGTTCACTTGGGATAATTAAAAAGCAATAGCAAAGCACTGCATTATTGTGATCATAAGCAATAATCACAAGGGCAACGATAAAAACAACTCTAGTACAATTTTCTTTGGAAATCTTTCATTTTGATTGTATATATATGGACAATCTGAGATACCTGCATCCAAAATAACCTGTACCTGTCTGTGGGTTTCAAATTTCAGCTTGATCTTTGGAATGAAATGAAAATTCAGTGCTGAAAGTGATTAAGGATTTTTGTTGTGAAATCCTACATATTTGCTGAATGCCTGGGAGAGATGATGGAAACAGGATGGGAGGTTTCCCTTAATCCCACCCTCTGCTAATGCATTAATCAAAAACTCCAAATCATCGCTGTGTTAACATCATCTTTTCCTGAACGTCAACATCAGTTGACTATTTTTCTGCAACACTCCTTTAGATCCTGGATCATCACCTCCATGATGTTAAATCTCTTACTTCAAATTCCTTCACAAAGCCATCTTTTCCACTTTGAAACCACCCCCTGGTTCCTGTAATTTACTTAATATTTCCCAACATTTTTAGCACCCAAACCCACTAAATGACAATCTATCATGACTCACTAGACAAGAAAGGGACATTTAGAAAAAAATATTATCATTATAATATTTGGGCTCCTGTGCTTTCAAAGCTGCTAAAGACCATAAGCATACTCGTATATTGTGTGTGTGTGTGTGTCTGTGTCTGTGTAGACATTTGCTAGATTCTCCGTAGAAATGAAGTCCCTAGAAATTTCCTAAAGACTTTTTCAACCTATACAGTCCTCGAAGACTGAAGATGTGCAAGATGTGCAATATGTGCAAGATGTGCGCTTCCAGGCCAGAAAATAGGCTGAAATTGGGTTCACATATTACCTACATTACCTATTCAGCCCAAGACACCTTCTGAAAATGCTACATTATTCTTTCTGGAAGTGATGTCCTGGTTGGAAGTGACATCCAACAGGAAGTGACATCACTGTGATGTCAGAGCGTCTCAGTGTTTACTCGGAAGTAAGTCCCATTGTGTTCAATAAGACTTACTCCCAGGAAATTATGGACTGCAGCCTGATTCCAAGATGGAAGTACCCAGTGCCAGATCCCAAGATGGCAGTGCCCAGCCTTTTGTGACTCTTCCAACCCCCAAGTTGAGAACCACTGATCTATGGCATGTCAATTACTGGAGAAAATTTTTAAAAATATGACATTTTAATTTGGAGGTATGAAGATGACCTCATATAATACAAAATGATACAATACAATATGACCCTGCAGGTTACCCTGATAACCATACCAACTGTAGGTCTGAGCTTCTCATCTCAAATACTAGACATGGTAATGGTCATTTGACCAGCATGACTATACACCAAGGTGCATGGAACACTATTCTGTGCACTGAGCCACTGCAGCATACTATACAATTCACAGGTATAATTATATACCACTGTTCTGGACATTTGATTTTTCCTCTGACTTCATTCAAGGTGGCTTACATGGGCAGACTTTTCTAACCCTTGAGAGAGTTTTACGATAAACAGAGAGGTTATTTCATTCAAGAACTGCTATTGTCGTAGATGGATCCATTTTTCCATCTTGGTCAACTTCCTGGCCATGTTTCTTGCCTTGAAAATGAGACTCAGTTGCTGGCTGGTTCCTTATGTCTCACCCTGCTTAACTCTGCAGCTTCAAGGTCTCATCACATATCTCCAGGTGTTACCTTCCTTCTGGTGACCTTTCTTCTAGACTGGTGACTACCCTCTAGACCAGTAGTACTCAAAGTGGGTGTTGGGATCCCCTTCAGGGGTTGTGAATTTGGGTCAGGGGGGTTGCAAGCGTGTGGGGTCCACCACCTTGAAATTGGCACTGGGCTTTCTTGGGAGTAAGGGCAAAATCCAGAGTAACTATGGGGAGTCCTTGCCCCAGAGTAAGTAAGAACAACTTACTCTGGACTGCAATATGAATTTCCCATAGGTTTTCACTAGGTGGTGCAGTAACTATAGGTGCACGTAAAGTCTCTTACATGCTCCTGTAGTTACTCTGGATTTGGGGGTAAGTCTTATTGAACACAATGGGACTTACTTCTGAGTAGACATGGAGGAGTTCTAGCATCACAATAATGTCACATCCCAGTAATTTTAACAGGGGGTCCCAGGCAGATTTTTAAGTTTTAAAGGAGGTCCCAGGCTGAAATGCCCGAGTACCACTGCTCTAGACTAGTCCTTCCACAATAAGTTAGCCTCCAAGGTACCAATTTTCTTCTGCAAATCTGGTTGCAGAGTGTTTTTCTGGAGTTTTGCAGGCCCCTGAATGCACCCTTTGGAGCCATTCTAGGTGGTGGGACCAAAACAAATGGCTCTGAAGTATATATGCAAGTTGCATTCAAGTGTGTTTTGCACCCCCTCTAGCTACCCCACTGACTCTGAGTATATGAGTAAAACACCAATTTATTTATTTTATTTGATTCAATTTATAACCCACCTCCAAGATCTACTCCAAGTCAACCCAGGGCGAATCACATTCTACACTTTATAGGAATTGCTACATTCCACATGCCAGGCCTCTTGATGTTTGTCTTTAAACTGTCCACAATGTCTACCACATATAATTTTATCTCAAGTCACCAGAGCGTAATTATAAAGGTTATTTTGAAACAGGGGTGCTGAAGGAACAGGTTATCTTTGGGTTGTTCTTTTCCGACCAAAGCTCCCATTAGGATCTTTGATGTGGTTTGGGTTTGCTTTATTGTTTGGCATTTCGAAAGCTATTATCATTGAACATTTTGTGCAAAGATTTCTTTTGGTCAGAGCTGTTCGCTCAGAACTATCTAGAACAGTGTTTTTCAACCCCGGTGCCATGGCACACGCAGGTGTGTTGCAGATGGTCCAAAGGTGTGCCATGGGATTTTAGGGAAGGTCATATTATTAATAAAGAAATTGGGGGATTTGTGCCCCCGTCCCGCAATATGGTGTGGCTTGGAAAAGGTTAAAAAATTTGATTTAGTGCCATATCAGTGTGCCATGAGATAAAAAATTGAAAATCACTGATCTAGAAGCATAGGAGAACTCAGGAAAACTATGTTCTTCAGGGCTCATTCTGCTTGGCACACTTGTTGAAGAACTGTAGACATTGGATGGAGAGAAGAGACAGAGAAAGAAGCAAGAGGCAGAAAGTCTCTGTATGTCAGGGTGACCATATGACCAGATTTTTTCTGGATTTGTCCTCTTTTTTAGCCTTCTATCCTCCAAAAGGGCTTCACTGTCCTCCACTTTGGTTTCATTGTGGAACTTTGCAAAGGTGTGCAGTACCTCATCATGTCATATGTCTTTGGATTCATATTGAAATGCAGAATCCCAGGGAGAAATAAGTTTTGAAATATCTCCTTCCTATCAGAAAGTATGGCCAAAAAAACTAAAACTAAAAATATGCATGGAGCTCTATAGGAAAGTGAAAGTATCCAATATCATGGCTTTTCTCGTGAGTAGGCATACCTTTGTCTGCCAGAAAGGCTGAGAGGAATCCAAGACCTTGTCCTCCTTTTGTGGTTCAAGCATCTTGTCACCCTGTGTATGTCTGTGCAACATAAATGATGGATCCAAACCTCAAAATCTACTGGGCCTTCATGGGCACAGAAGTGAGGTGTTAATACCAGCCCTATGATGCTACAGACAGGATGATGCCTTTGAGTTGATCAAGCCCATGTCTTAGCCCAACAGCTGTGCATTCATCTTACCCAGAGGGATCATATGTCCTCTTTTTCAAGGACATATTGAATTTTAACTGGATTTTAACCTGGTGTCTTGGAAATAAACTTCAGTGTCCTTCTTTTCCTTGTGAGCAGGATGCACGAAACCTTCTTCACCTTGCTCTGATCCAGTTTAGGGTGTTGACTTTGTTGATCTGGACTGGTGCGTGAATTCTCTTGGTCTGGATTCACAATTCCCATCCATGGTCCCAGGTTGACCTTGACAAGAGATCGTCCCACCTACCACCCGGTTACTGCACTTTGATGCCTAAAGAATTGGCAGCCGGGGAGTGCCATGGTCCCAATTCAAATTAGGTCCCTGGTGTCTTTCCACAAATTTTAAAAAGACGGCAGATTCAATCCCCAGCCCTTTCTCATCTAGTTTGGTCACAAAACAGCCAGACGCTTGTTTTTCAGCCCTTAATTCGCTGTAGTACCCAACAGTTTCCCAGAGCTGTAGTTTTCTTTTACAAGTCTAATTGCTGGCAACATAATTGTATATATTATGTTGTCAATGGCATTTGTGGAAATAAAACAAACACTGCTTTTCCTGCCACCGGCTCATGGTAGAACAGAGGAATTTTAACTAATGACAGCTGTATAAATTTTGCTAATCAAGCTTGACTCGTTCGATAAGCCATGTTAATATTCCAAAACTAACTCCAAGGTATGTTGGTGGTTTTCAAAGGTGAAGACAACTAGGATTGCAATAATGCTTCCAGGCTAGAGCTGTCCAGGACAGAAAGTGTTCCTTGGCCCTCTGTGCCTGTGTTTCTCATCTGGTTTCAATTCTGTTGTTTGCGCACCTTGTTGTATTTATTATTAGATTCCTGGATTCTTCTCTTGCTTTGTATATACCAGACATTTATGAAAACTTGCAGATCACGATGTTGTCTTTGGCACCTGTGGACTCCCAACTGCAGGCAGCTCTGAAAGGACACAGAAAGGATAACGTGATTTCGGACATAGCCATGGCTCCATTTGGGAAGCAGCAGGCCAACCTTCTCCAGAAGCAAGTTCACAATATTTTTTATCAAACTGAATATTCCTCCCTTCTCTACTGAAAATGGATTGCAAAACTGACCTGATAAAGATCAAGGGGATGGCCTAAAGCTGAGATCTAAAGTACTTTCATTTTTTCTACCATCTGTCTTTGCCAATTTAAACTATTTAATGCAATGAGGTGCTGGTAATAGAATCTTTTTTCTCGAAAGTTAAACCAAGATTGCATCTACCTGATAGAGAAATGCGCCCAGCAGTGTGATGGCCCTTGCCTTGTTTTTAGTGGCAAAAAAGCAAATACCTGCATATACGGATGTGATCCTAACCAATTTAGGCCAACACAACTTACCCATCTCTCCCACAATAGTATGGGGAAGCCAGCACATGTCTGTGCACTGGCCTAATCCCTCAGGAGTGGTACAGAGGTGCCACTTTTCCACCTTACGTCACTTTTGTGACACCCCCGAGGCCAGCATGGGACTTGGGCTGGCTTTACCAGGGGTTAAGATAGCACTATTATGTGCTCAGGATTAACCAATGGCAATCAGATTTCTTAATGTTCACCCATTTTGACAACTAAAGAATGTGCAGAGCAGAGCCTAGCACATGCTCATAAGTGAAGGGGGCAGCTGCTTCAGGTACCAGGAGGCCTTAGGTTGACCTTGGATCAACTTACTTCTTTTGTATGGCATTAGGCTTGCGTACCATGCAAATAAAAAAATTGCATTGTATGCCTTGCAGAATGGAAATGTGTCTCCCAGGCGTCTCCCAGACAATGACAACAATGAAAGTTTTTAATAAATAAAATTATCTACAAAAGGTTTACATCATGCAGAGGGTTGGAAATGTCAGGGGATAACAGTGCAGTATTCAGAATTGAATTGTGTTCAATATAACCCATGGTTGTTCTATTCTTCCCAACGCTGGGCCACACAATATCTGTTGCACACAAACACATTCATCAGCACATTGGCGTCAGTGCACCACCTTCTGGCAGAAACACTTGCTCTTCTGTGTTATAGTCTAGAGGTAGTTCATTCGCACAAATTACAATTTACTCATATTGCTGACTTTTTAAAAAAAGCCCTACCTGGCTTCTAATAAATTATTTATTTAGGGGATTTGTAACCATCCTTTCCCATGATTTTTGGGAACGATTTCCCATGATTTTTTTTTTCTCATGATTAAGTACAGTACTTTTTATTGTGGACTCTTGTTCATTCTTCCCAAAAAGTACATACCAAAACTGGTCCAAGCCATGATGATTTTTCACTTATGAGAATGGAAGATTAAACTTACAAATTAGCTGTCTCCAGAGTTATCTGAATATTCACATATCTAACTACAAAAGAACTTAATAAGAATCTTGCTGGATCACATCAAGGGCCCATCTAGTCAAGTTTCCGCTATCTCACAGCGACCCACCAGATATAGGGTGATCATTTGTCATAACCACAAAAACAAGACAAGGATCTCACAAAATGTAGGACACCAAGAAAAAAAGTATTTGACAACATAAAAGCTAAAAACTCTCATAAATATTGATTTCATGTTGTTAAAACATGACATATTAAATTAAAACACTATATTATGTATTAGTAAATTTAAAATTATTACAAATAATTTATTAATAATAAGAAGGCTATGTGCTGCCTGTTCACAAGAAAAAGGGGACAATGAAGATATTTTTCCAGGACAAAAGGCATGACAAAAAGAGGGCAGATCCTGGAAAAACAGGATATATGGTCATTCTGAACAGATGCCACAGGGAGCACATAAGCATCTTGGTGTGCTCCCTCATACCTGGCATTTTGAGGTCACTTCTAAAATCCAGAGGTTCCACATACCCATCATCCATCCTTCCATCCTTCCATCCTTCCATCCATCCATCCATCCATCTATCTATCTATCTATCTATCTATCTATCTATCTATCTATCTATCTATCTATCTATCTATCTATCTATCTAATCTCTTTTCAGCTAAGAAGTTCACAAAGCTGTGTACAAACAAAATAAAAAAATAATAGCTAATTAATAGCTAACCTGTCCCAAAAGGGCTCACAATCTAAAAAGCAATAAAGCAAAATCATGGCTCGTAATCTGTCATATATCGGTACTTTTGATCCATAAATTTGTCCATCTCCTTTAAAGGCATATATACCAGATGCCATCCGCACATCCTGAGACAATGAGTTCTTCAGACTAACTGGGTAAAGAAACATTTTCTTTTATCTGTCTAACACTCCCTACACTTATTTTTAGTGGGTGTTGGAAAAGAACATCCCTGCACTGACTTTATCCATCAACTAGAATTAAGTTCCTGGAAAAATTATGAAGATGTCTTTCAATTTCAGTTTCTTGTTTAAATTATATAGTATATGGGCTTGTCTTTGTTAATTTTGCGACCCCAAGTGGTTTGCGCTTCCACCTTCTGAACTGCTGATTAATATGTTCAATAAGAATAAAACTAAATTTCTTGTCTAATAAAACTAAATTTCAAGATTAAATTCATTTTTCGGATCTTTTCCTTTCTATTGACTCTGTGTGATTCCAAGCAGGCAATCAATACGCAGGCAAAAAAAAGTTTGTCCAATGCCTCTAGGCCAGGGGTGTCCAACCTTTTAGCTTCCCTGGGCCGCACTGGAAGAATACGAGTTGGTTTGGGCCACACATAAACACTAACAACTTTTTAAAAAATGTAGGACAAAATGTAGGATGTCCTATATTTTGTCCTACATTTTTAAACCTTGGAGTAAGTCTCATTAATTTTAATAGGGCTTACTTCTGAGTAGGCATGATGCATAGGATGAGCAGCAAACCTCTCCAAGCTAAACCTTGGAGTAAGTCTCATTGATTATCATGGGGTCTTCTGCTGAGTAGCCATGAATAGGATTAGGTCTCAGACTGCAACTTGGGAGTAAGCCTCATTGACTTTAGTGGCGCTTACTTCTGAGGAGACATGATGCATTGGATGGGCTGTGATCCTCTCCAAGCTTAACTCTCAAGTGTTCATGCTGCAATCCTGAACACACTTTCCTAGGAGTAAGACCCACTGGGTACAATGGGCCTTACTTAGACATGGTTAGGGTTGCAGCATATCTCCAAGGTTAAGCTTGGAGAGGAACACAGCCCATCCTATGCATCATTGGGCTCTCAGACTGCAACTTGAGAGTAAGCCTCATTGACTTTAACGGGGCTTACTTCTGAGTAGATCTCAAGGGCAGCAAGCAGCAGCTGGGATAGAGGCTGAGGCTGCTTTTGGGGGATGTGGGTGGGTGAGTGCTGCAAGGTCTGCAGGGGCCTGAAGCGCTCCGAGTGCCAGGAGGCAGGTAGGGAGAGGAGCCAGGCAGCCCAGACCAGCTTTGTGGTGATCACAGTGCGCAGGGCAGTGCGCAGAGAAGCACACGAAATTTGAAAATGGCTGCTGCCACAAAGCCAGTTTTCCCAATGGTGGTGGCCAGCTTTGCAGGAGGGCCGCATCCACCCTCATCCTGGGCTGCATGCGGCCCCCGGACTGCGTGTTGGACACTCCTGCTCTAGGCAAAGTGGCACAATCAAGCAAAATCCCATTTATTCATAAACTAGTGGGATTTTACCCGTCGTTGCGGGAGTAAGATTTATGTGGGAGTAAAGTATTTGTGGGCCCAGGCATGGCTGGGCACTGGACAGCATGGGGCACCAGCAGGCAACACCAGGCAGCTGACACCACCAGGTACCAGGTCAGTCCTTACATCACTGAAGGAATATGCTCCCTAAATTTCATTCTTCCCCATGCAAGGGTTGGGTTGGAGCTGAGTGTTGATCAGTCTTCAATGTTAAGTATAGGGACAAAAACATGTTGCACCCCTTTTTACCACCTTAGGGGTTAAATTTCTAAAAACCTGTTTTTAGTGGGTGCTCCTGTCACAGCAGGAATACGCTCCCCAAATATCAGGCTTCTACCTCCAGGGGTTTGGGCTGGGCATTGATAAGTCAGCAATGCTTCAATGTAAAGATAGGGACAAAAATGTGTTGCACCCTTTTTCACCCCCTTCTGGTTTCAGTTTCCCAAAATTTGTTCTTAATGGGTGCCTATATCACAGAAGGAAGACCTTCCCAAATCTCACGCTTCTGGGTCCAGTGGTTTTGGCAGAACGTTGTTCAGTCAGTCAGCCAGCCAGTCAGGGACTCTTTAATTTTATATACTGTATATATATTGGACATGGGTGCTGCTGTCACTCCAGGACTGAGAAGAAGCCCCAGAGCAGGTGCAACAATTTGTCTCTTACATCTTCCAAGCATTTAAAAAAAAGACATTTTCATTTCAAAACCATGTCTTCATCCTATTATTGTTCAGATTTAGGTTCTGATCCTATTGGGCTTCAGGATTGATGCTGCAGCCCAAATCAGGTAATGTATGTCACAAATCATAACACTGAACTGTATGCTGCTGAACCATAACACACGTGCTACCCTCCTAATAAATGGTGCTAGAAGGGATGTACTGATGAGGACCCCTTTGTTACTGCTGTAGCAAAGATATGTGCCGTACGTATGGTGCAGGAAGTAGGAGAATGGCATTTCTGGGAAGAGGGAGGACAGAATAGAGGTGTGTCAGGCATGGGAGTTGCGGCTCCCATGTGGCTTACCAGGATCTGCATTTATCAGGATCTGCACAACGGTGGGCATTTTGGTGCATTGCACTGTATGTACTGTGTTATGACAAGCTTAGGACTGAACTATTATAGCAATTTTTTACTAGAACTTAGCATTGTTAAATTCACGAAAGATCTCTTGATGATTTAGTTTTGACACACGTGACACACACACGTGATACACATGCACCTGACCCAGTGATGCCGATGTTTGGTTTAGTCACACTGTGCTCTGACATGTACGTCGAGGCCTTGGAAAAGCCAATGTTTGCAACATTCCACTCCATTATCAGCTCCAGCGCAGAAACAGGATTCAGGAAACAATTAAAGCTTCCTTTAGCATATCAGTTTGGGAAAACAGAGGTCACAAAATGGGGCCGTGGCCATTTGTGGTGAACGCTATCGGTCCATGAGGCACTACAGGAGGAACACTGTAGGCTTCTTGTTTTTGGAGCTGTGATAAAATTGTGTTACATGCAGGCTAAGCGACTCCCAGCCATACTCTTGAAAACAAAAGCTAGTATTGTTTAAGTGTTTCAGGAGTGTGATGCTTCATCAGAAAGTTTCTGCTGCGCTGGCTTGCGGTCTACCACCTATAATAGTTGGATATCACAAAGTACGTGTGTGGTGGGGTGAATTGACAAAACAATGCTAAATATTTGTAAATCCATTTTTCTCAACAACACATACATATCTGAAAATACACTAGTTGCAGCTCGCAGTATTGTTTGGCTGATTCCACCAGGTTTGATGAGAAAGACAAAATTTTTTCAGGCAAGTGACTTCTTGTGACATGGTGTAAAAGAGAGGCTAGAGGCCAAGCCCTCTTCTGGATTTACAGGCATCATTCACTTTCTGACAGTTTGTTTTCTGATGGTTCACTCTTTCAACACTTTTCAGTTATACCCAGCACTGGTTATTTTTCAACACATGCTTCACTCTTTCAACTTCACTCTGCTAGTCTAGAGGCTAAAATTGTCTTCCATGATGTTGGTTTGCATGTGACATGGTGATCATACTGTTTTGGGCATTTCCTTATGACTTTCTTCAGCAAATAACCATCATTCAGATACATAGGATATTCATTGCCCACACCTGATGCTGTAATTTGCTATGTATTTTGGCTATATGTTAATAAATATGTGTTATTTAGGCTTTTGCAAGTGTTATTTATGTCTTTTTGGGGGCCATTTTTTATTTGCAAGTTGAAAAAGTCTTGGTGCCACTTTTTCAAGTTTTCACTTTGGGGTGGATGGATGGTGCTCCGGTTCCTATCTGTTCAATAAGTGGTGGGTGCCTGTATGGGTCTGGAAAAGCAAGCAAAACCAGTGCTAGCACTCCCAAAAAACACTAATAGAGGACCAGATCAGAGAAGCTTCAGAGATTAATTCTCCAGCAAGCAGTCAAGGCTGGCCCATCAATGAGGGCAACTTAGATGGTCGCCTCAGGCAATTTGAAGGGCTGTTGCCTCTGCAGCTGCTCCTTCTCCTATCACTCCCTTAAAAAGGAGGAAGGGACAGAGAGGAAATGTGGAAGGTAGGTGAGTGCTGGAGGTAGGAAATTGGAAGCTGTATTTCCATTATACAGAAGGCATAAACAATAAACAACAGAATGCAGGAATGATGCTACAAATTATGCATCTGCAGTCTAGTTGCCACCTTTTTCCAGTTCATCTATAACCCCTGTATGTCTATATTAATTAAAATGTAGTTTATTTATAGTTGTATTTAGTTTCTTGCCGTTAATGTGGGCGTGTGACAAGCAGATGTACTGTTTAAGACAGAAGAGTTAGAAAGAAAAGGTGGTTCATATAATTAAGGAAATATGATATGTATCAGCGAGTAGACGTCATAACCACCTCCAGCCCAAGGAAATCTGTCCTTTCCAGATGAGCCAGATTTAGAAAGAGATGTTTAATTATTAGACTATACTGCCACTTTCCCAAAAATATGTTATTATTCATTTATATTTAAATGTATCTGGCACCAGGCAAATCCAGGTGCATGTTAAAGAGGAGAAGACATCACCACACCTGAATCCACAGCCAAACAATAACAGCTTGGTTGCCCAAGTGATGTTAATTCAAGGATGTCAGACCACTATCTCATTAATTAAAATCTATCCTTAACAGGCTGTTATGCTGCAATATCGCCACCTACTGACAAAAAGCTTGTTTGCAACCTATTAAATCAGTATTAAGCACACTGTATGTACGCAAAAGCATAAGCAGGCCTCCGTCAGTCTTGGAAGACTATGGTATCGTGCTTGGAGCTGCATACGCTGCATGTGAAGCATGAAAGCCTGGGTTGGATTGTTATGGAGGATAGGCTGTTACCCAAGCAGCAGATCCCCCCTCTCCACGCCACTGAATTAGTCCAATGGAAAGGCAGAGCCAATAGGATTGGATCCAGCTGGCGTCGCAGAGCTGGGCTAAGGACAGGAGCTCACCCTGTCTTGTGGGGCCGACCCGGGTCTCGAACCCTGGCCTGCTGGTTAACAAGCACAGTGTCTTAGCCACTTGCACCACCCACAGCCCACATGCAAAAGCATAAGGTTCTGCTTTATCAAACAGTATATTTATATAGCATAGTACTGTAGTGTATTTGCATAAATAGTATAACAGCTTTAGTATATGAGGAAACATTTTTAACACAATGTTTTTACTCTCAGATATTAGTTATTCTTGAATGATAAAGCAGAAATCACACATAGATCACCAAAAATTTGTGAACAGATCACTAGAGACCACGCGCAAGAGATTGTTTAAAACTGTAAGCAGACTTCCATTTGCACAAATCTAAGGTTTGGAAGAAACTTATTCCCACATTCTTGGATGAAGTTCCAGTGGAAGACATCACTTCAGATGTTGCTGACATGGCAAAGGGTTTAGAAGTCCAACCCGAAGATATTGCTGAATTGTTTGAATCACACAATGAGGCCTTAACTCAGGTGATTTTTCAACCTTTTTCATCTCACGCACACTTCACAAGGCACTGAAATTGTCAAGGCACACCATCAGTTGTTTTTACCATTGACAAGGCACAGCAGACTGCTCAAATCCCCCAATTTTCCTATTAATGAATGTCGATCTCCAAATTCCCATGGAACACCTGAGGATTATCTGCGGCACACCAATGTGCCACAGCACACTGGTCGAAAATCACTGCCTTAACTGATGAGGATCTCGTTACTTGAAGAACAGAGAATTCTTAGGCTGCAATCCTAGACACTTTTCTGGGAGTAAGAACAATGGTTAGGATTGTGCTCTTTAACTACACCTAATATCTGTTCATAGAACCATCCTCCTTTATGATTTGTTCAAGTTCTGCAGGGTATATTAGGGCTGTGGGTGGCACAAGCGGTTAAGACGCTGTGCCTGTTAACCAGCAGGCCAGGGTTTGAGACCTGGGTCGGCCCCACAAGACAGGGTGAGCTCTGCAACGCCAGCTGGATCCGATCCTATTGGCTCTGCCTTTCCATTGGACTAATTCAGTGGCATGGAGAGGGGGGATTTGCTGCTTGGGTAACAGCCTATCCTCCATAACAATCCAACCCAGGCTTTTGTGCTTCACATGCAGCGTATGCAGCACCGAGCACGATACCATAGTCTTTCAAGACTGACAGAGGCCTGCAGAGTATATTTGTTCTGCTCTAAGTTCTGAGCTGGCTGCTTCACCTTGTACTTTCATATTATGCAAATTGGACTTTGCCTTAAATCTGTTAAACCAGCCTTTGCTAGCATCAAATGTTTTGTGTTGTAGATGTTTCTCTTCTTACAGCCTTTGTCAAATTAAATAAACTTATGGCCTTAGCCTGAATAATGCCTGAATTCAGAATAATATTGTGTTTGATCTGGTCTTCAATCCAAACATTTTCAAGTTTTCTACTTATAGCAATTAGGCCTCTTTCTGATGCATTGGGCCTCTTTTGTGTGCATTTTGTGTGTAGCATATTTAATTTAAACACACTTTATTTAAAGATTTGTTTAACAGTTGTGTGAGGGGCATCTAGCTTGTGACCCATTTCACTTATGGACATTTCTTTTTCACTGTTTAATTAGGCCTATTTTTCCTTGCAATTTGAGCACTTTATGGCTTCTTTTTATTTTGCCAGAATGTTGATCTGCCATTGATATCAACAAAAACCCCACAAAATTTAAGGCTCTTTCTACTCACAGAATGAAAACTGTACACAGTATGCACTCTCTCTCTCTCCACAGCAATCTGCTTTGCTGCGAATGGTGCTGAGTGAATTAACATCACCATCATGAGGTCAGTTACTCACATTACACTCAAGAAAACCCCAAAGCCCAGAGGATTTAAGCTTTAAATCAGTGTACAGATTCTTTATTTGATAATAAATTAATGCATTCTCATAAAAGATAACTTGTTTGTACACTTGGTTTAACAAGGAACACAACAATTCTACTCCTCAGTTTCAGACTCTTCATCGTCATGACTGATCTGGAAATAGCGCAGTTCATAGGTCTCCTTGTCGGACGCAACCACACGCAGCCAGTCACGAAGGTTATTCTTCTTGAGATACTTCTTGGTGAGATATTTCAGGTATCTTCAAAACATAACAGAAATGCAAAGTAACTCAAGCATAAATATCAGACAAGATATACAACAGCATTTCTAACGAGATACTACAGGCCTACAGCGATTACCATACTTTGAGATCATGTCTATGCATATTTACTCAAAAGCATCTATCATTATACTGAGTAGGGCTTATTCCTCGACAACTCTGGCTAAGATTATAGCCTTAGAGCACAATCCTAACCATGTCTACTCAAAAGTAAGCCCCATTGTGTTCAATGGGTCTTTTTCCTAGGTAAGTGTCTTTAGGATTGCAGCCTTAAGCTGCAAACCTAACCACAGTCCCTGGAAGTGCTACAGGACAGAATGGGACTTCTGAGTGGACATGGTTAGGAGTGCACTGATAGTTTCTCACCTTTAACTGAATTAATATAGCAGAGCAATTCTTAGAGCAATCCTGTGCATGTTTACTTAGAAGGAAGCCCCATTGAGTTTAATGGGACTCTCAATTAAATGTGTATAGGCTTGTAGCCTAAGGCTACAATCCTAACCACATTCTGAGAGTAAGGCTACAATCCAGAATAACTACAGGACCTTTTACACTGACGTAGTTACAGTGCCACCTATGGGAAACCTATGTGAAATGCATAGAGCAATCCAGAGCAAGTGTCTTTTATGTCTTCCCGTAGATACTCTGGATTGTAGGGTTAGTCCCATTGATTATGATGGAGCTTACTTCTGAGTAGACATGCATAGGATTGTGTTCGAAGAGACTGAAGGATAAAGGAGAAATTTGGTTCAACTTTTCCAGGCAAAAACTGGTCACCAAATGACTTTTGGAAAGACACAAGAATATTAAGAAACATCTTTGAATTACTGTATCTGTTACTTGTAACAAAATCATTGTGAATATGGACCAGGAACTTTCAAAATATAGTGTATACATTCTCAGGACCTTGTGTACTTGGAAATAAGTGAACGGGAAATCCATATGCTTCCTTTCAAATAAAGACAATTTGATTGATATACTCAATATAAATATGTCTACAGTCTCACTGAGTTTAATGGAATTTACTCTCAGGTTAGTTTGCCATGTACAGGACTTTTTCAGCTTCCCACAGCGAGACAGCATGGCCCACCTTTCTATCCCATGGCAGATCCCATTTTACTACAGAACTGAGAACAGTCTGTGAGACTACTATCTGTGAGTAACAGGGTGAGAGAGAAGCATTTTGCAAAAGCACATGAGTCTGGACAGAAGAATTTCTGAACTGCAACTATAACCACATTTAAACACTTTCCCATTACAGTTAGCCATTACCAAACTTAACATTTAGGAGCTGAGAGAAGATTATTAGATAAGTCCTGCTCACCTTTTTGAGAACTGCCTTTCTGATGTCACCGTGATCTTGTTCTTAAAGCGTTCAATGTGAACTACATTTCCCAGGTTTCCTGTTTTTCCATTGACTTTAACTCTTTCCTTCAGGAATTGTTCCTAAACCAACAGAATAAAAAGACAACACTAGGGAATGGTGCCCTAGATGTGGAACTAGGGAAGGTACCCTAGCCAAACAATTTGTGTTATTACAGAATGAAATTAGATTATGCAAGAACTGTTGAAACTAGCAGAGCAACACAGAAACACCACTGAGCTATTTTTGTAATTTAGGAAGTACTATATAACGCATCTATTAACTTTTATAGTATTCCATTTCTGTGCTGTGTGCTTAGTTGGGATGTAACAGTTTTGACTAGCAAGTAAGAAAGCCACTTAGCTAGGACAAATACTCACGAACCTACTGTTAGTATGTTGTGTATGATCACATTTGAACACTCAGAAACTTAAACTGATACAAAATTCAGCAGTCTTTAATTCAGGACTGCTCAGTGACAATATTTTACCCAAACATGGGTTACCTGTCTGTATCTAAGCGCCACTGGTTACTGTTTCTTGGATCAGTTCAAGGACCTGATGATCTATAAGATCACTATGTAATATCTGTACACCGGGCCCTTGGTCTGCAGAGGATCTATTTCAGGACATGCACAGCCTCCCCACACCACCACAGGAACGGGGAGAAGGATGACTTGTCCTGGCCTAAATTGGTTAGGATTGGGGCCTTGCTGCACAAGCAACAACAGCAGACCAGAAAAATTAACATAAGGTAGCATAAAGCAGAGAGGATGTGTGACAATTTTTTTGCTGATATCACCCTGTCTGCTTTGGCTCATAGCAGGCATCCGTCAGTCTTGGAAGACTATGGTATCGTGCTCTGCACGGCACACACTGCATGCGAAGCACGAAAGCCTGGGTTGGATTGTTATGGAGGATAGGCTGTTACCAAAGCAGCAAATCCCCCCCTCCCCACACCACTGAATTAGTCCAATGGAAAGGCAGAACCAATACGACTGGATCCAGCTGGCGTCGCAGAGCTGGGATAAGGACAGGAGCTCACCCTGGCCTGCTGGTTAACAGGCACAGTCTGCACCACCCACAGCCCTCCTGCTTTGGCTAATATGCAGCATTATGAATTAAACCAAAATCACACAATATTGTCTTTTCTAAAATACTTGACTATTAGACTCTCATCCATTATCAAAAAGGTACAATAAAGGCTGCCACATTCTTTAAAATGAGGCTAGAGAAATATGAATAGCCAGACAACTTACAAAACTTCCTGAATCAAATATTCCATCTTCCACAGGATGGGTAAGATCGAGGCTATACTTGCAAATAGTTTTTTTCACCCTTTTGTCCTTTTTCTAAAAGAAAACACATATGCCAGTCAACATTTACTCAATGACCTTACATTTACTTAACGACCATACACAAAGGGTTTTAGTAAATGGTTCTGTGTCAGCCTGGAGGTCGGTTTCTAGTGGGGTACCCCAAGGCTCTTTCTTGGGCCCGGTTCTCTTTAACATTTTATTAAAGACTTGGAGGAAGGGATACAGGGGAGCCTGATCAAATTTGCGGATGACACCAAGCTGGGAGGAGTAGCAAACACATCAGAAGACAGGAGAAACCTCCAGGAGGATCTGGATAAACTAGAATACTGGACTGTGACAAATAGAATGAATTTCAACAGGGAGAAGTGCAAGGTTCTGCACTTAGGAAATAAAAACCAAAAATACAGGTATAAAATGGGGGATACTTGGCTTGGCAGCACATGTGAGCGGGTTGGACTAGATGACCTACTAGGTCCCTTCCAACTATATGATTCTATGATTTCATTTTCATATCATTGATGAAGTGGTGCAGATAACCAATGAAATATCTGCTAACATCTGTGTATTTCTTGCACTAACGGTTTTTTAAAAAACTTGGCATGTATGTTTTTAAAAATTTTACAACACAAAAAAAGAACAGAAATATATTTACAGATCCCCAAACAATAAAATCCCTTATCCTCCCTACAAAATCAACCATGTCAAGTGTGCTTGATAAGTAGAGCATATTACAAGACCAAACTAGTTAGCCCTAATAGATCCATGGGGAGGGAACACTTGTGCCCGTGACACACCAGAAGAGTAATGAAGAGCAATTAACCTGAATCTCATCTTGCAGTCCTTTTATCATAAACACAGTTTCCACAAGGGGAGAAAAGGGGTGGAAAAGCCCCAGATTTTTATTTCACATACATGCCAACCTTGCTCCAAAGAGCATGGAAGGCGCCTGCTGACTCCAGTAAGTCCACTGTCTCACCAGGACTTAGGGCGCAATCCAGAGTAACTACGGGGAGTCCTTGCTCTGGTGTAAGAACAATTTGCTCTGGATTGCAATATGAATTTCCCATAGGTTTTCACTAGGTGGTGCAGTAACTACAGGTGCACCTAATGTGCTCCTGTAGTTACTCTGGATTGTAGGGATAGACATGGCTTTGTGGACAGGATTGTCGTAATGACCCCAATTTTTAAATACAGTAATATGCACCCCAGTCTCCATCCATTTAAGACAGTGGGGCTTACTTTGGAGTAGACACTCCAAACTGAAGACAGTGGGACTTGCTTTCAAGTAGACTTTCCTGAAAGGAAGCACCACTGAAGGCAGTGGGGCTTATTTCTGCGGGTTTACTTCAATGGGGCTTACTCTGAGGAAAGTGTGTCTACTCAGAAGTGAACTGCCTTCAATGAGCTTTCTCCTAAGTAAGATGCTTTTCCTGAGAGGAAGCACTATTGAAGACATTGGGACTTGTTTCCAAGTAGACACTTTCCTGAAAGGAAGCCTCAATGAAAGCAGTTGGGCTTACTCCTGAGTAGAGGATTTTCCTGAGAGGAAGCCCCGTTAAAGGCAGTGGGGCTTACTTTGTAGATACTTTTCTTGAAAGCAAACCCCATTGAAGGCAGTGGGACTTGTTCCCAAGTAGACACTTTCCTGAGAGGAAACCCTACTAAAGGCAAAGGCAGAGTAGACATTTCCCTGAGAGGAAGCCCCATTGAAGGCAGCGGGGCTTGTTTCTGAAGGCTTAATTCAATGGAAACCAAGTCTACAGGGCTATCGTAATGCATGGGCCCTTGTCTGGTGGCCTTAGCATTGGGACCCCATGCTAATCTGTGTATGTCAAGTGACTTGCCATAAATACTACTACACAGTAGTCCAGGCCATACTAAACTATAAGTTACAAATGGACATTGTGATTTGTCTGATTTAGTATCCCTGGGTTAGTATTGCAGCCACCTCTGCCACAGTGACACCTCACATGCATGTAGGCCCACGTGGGCCATACCCAGTCTCCCCCCTGCCAGAGGGGGAAGGCAGAAGGAGCAGCAGAGCAGAGCACGAGCCCCTCAAGTGCACCCTCAGGGGCTTGGATGTTGCCCCTGGATTTTACCGGGCAGTGCAAGAAGGGGAATCCTTGCCTGGGGTCTCCACCCCTTCCCTTGGTTGTGCTGGGAGGGACAAGTCTCCAGACCTTCTCTGCACAACACCCAGTTCAAAAGAGAGGGAGAGGATGGAAAGGAAAGAGGGTCTTGAGCAGCAAAGCTCACAGGGCAGTGGGGGTGGAGGAGGAAGGGCCACAGTTTATTCCTGTGAGTGGTTGTCTTGGGGGTCCCAGCACACTGCTTCGCCCAGGAGCCCATCATGCTCTCGAGACAGCCAACCCTGCGTGTCTACTCAGGAGTAAGCCCCACTGCCTTCACTGGGGCTTCCTCTCAGGAAATGTCTACTCAGGGGTAAGCCCCACTTAAGGCAGTGGGGCTTCCTCTCAGGAAATGTCTACTCAGGGGTAAGCCCCATTGCCTTCACTGGGGCTTCCTCTCAGGAAATGTCTACTCAGGGGTAAGCCCCACTTAAGGCAGTGGGGCTTATTTCTGAAGGCTTCTTTCAATGGGCTTACCCCCGAGTCGACACATTTTCCTGAGAGGAAGCCCCACTGCCTTCAATGGGGCTTACTCCTGAGTAAACACTTCTGAAAGACCACCTGACTCTAAAGTCTAGGCTTTGGCTACTCGGAAGTAAGGCCCAAAGCAGTCCAGTGCGGCTAGCACAGCTTCCCCTCCCCAGCTCACCACCACCATCTTGTCTACGTTGAGCCCTGGCTGGAAAGGAAGCGCTGCCTCAGAGGGAGGGTTTTTATAGCCGCCTCATGACGTCGCCAATGCGCACGCGCAGCCCCTACCACCCTGACCACTCAAATGGATGCAGGCTAGCGAGGGAGCCGCGGCGCATGCGCACCTGAGATTTAGGGAGAGTGCCACCCTCCCTCTCTCCAGGGCCTCCAGGGCAGTGCGGTCGATGGGAAGCTCCCCTTGGGAGCCTGAATTACTTGGTAGAGGACGCTCTGTTCTAAATGAAGCCTCTTGAATGAGCACTGATCCCACTGGAGCGCACGTGGCTGCAATCCCAGCCACTTTCCTGGGAGGAAGCTCCAGGCACTCAATAGGACTTGCTTCTGAATAGAGACAGCTTAGGACTGTGCCCTGTGGAATCAACAGGACACTAATAGGTGCAGTGTGGGTGGCGCAAGCAGTGAAGACGCTGTGCCTGTTAACCAGCAGGCCAGGGTTCGAGACCCGGGTCGGCCCCACAAGACAGGATGAGCTCCTGTCCTTAGACCAGCTCTGCGTCGCCAGCTGGATCCAATCGTATTGGCTCTGCCTTTCCATTGGACTAATTCATTGGCGTGGAGAGGGGGGATTTGCTGCTTGGGGAACAGCCTATCCTCCATAACAATCCAACCCAGGCTTTCGTGCTTCGCAGGCAGCGTATGCCGCACCGAGCACGATACCATAGTCTTCCAAGACTGACAGAGGCTTGCTATAGATACAGCTATAGGGAGTGGAGGATTCAATCCTGGAGGGAGGTGTGCAAGGGGCCCCAGTTGGAGCCATTCCAGGTGGGGAGAATGCTCCATTTTGCTCCCCACACCTGGAATGGCTCCAAAACAAGAGGAGCCCCTTGTACACGTCCCTCCAGAATTGACTCCTCTACCACCATCTATGTGTGTTTTTGCACAGCATGGAGAACATAATGGAAAAACAAGCAAAAGTATCTTGGAAGTTTTAACTTTATTTCCCTTAATGTGACCCAAATCATAATTCAACATTTCAATAACACACTTGTTAAAAGCCAAGAACTCTTGAATACTTCACTATTACAGAAATGCAGAAAAAGTACAAACCTTTCAAGTTTTGCTTTGAAACTCAAGGCCGCTCTTCTACAATGAACATTGCATTCATCTGCTAGCCAGTAGGTATGTTACATACTTGTCTGAGCTACCCCATGTCAGAAATACAAAACCCCTCTCCCCCATTGTTTACAGAGTTTGTCCAGTTTTTAAATGTAACAGTCATACATTTATGACCATTGAGTTCGAGAAGGCATAGACACCACAATGCAGATAATAAGCCACAGAGACCAGTGTCAAGAGTTACAATGTGAAGAAAACAATTATGTATGAGAATCTTGTACTTTATACAGAATGTAATATATAAGCACAGCTTGTTCTGTTAAACATTCTCAGACACAGTCGACATTCCAACACTTAAAGCTTACTGCAGCCAAACATGTCATCTAGTCACCAGAGTAGCTCAGTCACAACGTTTGACTCCATTAGACTAAGATTCAGTACACTAGAATTCTACTTGCATCATAGGCATGCTATACACTTATGGAATACAAAACCCTGTAAGACTTTCAAGCAGCTTTGTTAAAATAAATCAACGTAAGCTCTTTCAATTCTTCACAAGAGCAGCCCTGAGAAGAGAATATTCAAGTCATGGCTCAACTAGCAGTGGTTTTGTTGAACACAGACACACAAAACATATCAAGAGGTACATTTGGGTTTTAAAAAAAGAATCCCCAACATCTGAGGCTAGAGAATCTACAGCACAGTGAACAAAAACAGAGTTGGACCCAAAACAAGAACACTTGGCCCTCCCAAAGTAACAGCAGGAATGAGTTATTCAGCCTTCATTTTGGCCAACAGCTTGTTAGAAGAGCTTGAGCCTGCTCCAAGAAGAGATTGCATTTTCTTTTAAACCACAAAGTAAAAAATCATTTAAAAGAAGAATTTAGAGAAACATGATTACCCTGAAATAGCTTAAAGAACCTGAAAGATACAGCATTTCAAGATTTTTATTAGCAAAGTTAGTTTATTGTAAACCTGGTGGGTTTGTAGACAAATTGCCTTCTACAAATGAAATGGCTTTGTTAATGTATTGTTATAAATACTGTAGTTTGATTAGTAAAGTGATGAGACTGTGCAGCTGTCTACAACAGTGCCCTAAATATGTCCTACCCAACAGATGCTGTACTTCTTCCCACGAAGATGAAATATTATATGGTGCCAGACACTAAAAGTCACTGAAAGCAATACACCGCTTTTCTTAAATAGGGGATGGGCACTTTAAGGA
The DNA here is from genome assembly GCA_030015325.1 of Cryptoblepharus egeriae. NCBI lineage: Eukaryota > Metazoa > Chordata > Lepidosauria > Squamata > Scincidae > Cryptoblepharus > Cryptoblepharus egeriae. Next base: position 88,690,509 of record JAREYC010000006.1, read on the forward strand.
ATAAATTTCAGTAAAGCCAGCAGCCTTTAGACATTTTGGTTGCACAGTTAATGCTTGATGAGACAAGCACTAAAAGACAGTTCAGGTATTAGAACATCACTGTATTTCTCTCAACTGCTAAGGAGCAATTTTAATTTATCATGACTAATGTTACTAGCTATGGAGTCCATGTTTCAATTCCAGACTTCCCATTCCTACCATGAATATGGAGAATCTTGTATCTAGGAACAATCACATGATTTGATTCCAACAATGTGCTAAAATATTTCCGCTTTCTAGCCCTACATCTTGAAACATGTAGTAATTTCCTACTATATCAAGACTGTGCTTTGTTCAAGAGTGTTTATTGCCAGGTCAATCTGTATTGTGCCCTTTCTGTGCATAGATATTTGCTTTAGTTACATCTTGACTCTACACTTGATGTAATTTAGTATACATTTCTGGTTTTCACTGTTAAGGGCAATTATATACTAACTGAAGATCAAAATCTTTTTTCCTACTACACGCTGTGCCTGCCCCCACAAAGCTGCCAATGTTGAACAAAGCATATTTTGTTTCAACAACTGTGTCACTAGTTCAAGTTGTCAGTTGCTACCAACATTTAAGGCAAATTTAAGTAATTAGGTTTCCATAAAACTAAGCAGAACTATGATCTTATAAGTGGAAGATCATGTAGACAGTACATCTAATTATTAGTGATTCAATTAGGCATTTGCCAGTTTGGGGGAACTAAGCCCTGCACAAGTAGATTTTAAGTCAGTAAGTTTACTTTAACCTAGCTCGGGTTCCTGTACAGCACTCTGATGTATACAATTCTTAAGACTGACAAAACATGGCCTAAATTCAGTTGAGTGAAAAAGGGTTAAAATTTAGTCTCCAAACAAGCCAGTATATGCACCTTTGCTCCAGTTTCTAAAACAACTCTACTTGTGCTACAGAACTATAAAGTTAAAACCCAAACAATTATGCCTAATACTGAAACACTTGAGGCATTCCCTTCTTTTAACTAGCAGAAGAGTGGCTGAACTGCATGTTGAAATCAAAGGCCTCTAGTGAATTTCCTCTCCCATCCCACCCCCCCCACTCCACCCCCCAAGCCTTTGTGCACTATTAACCAGAGTATGAAAGCATCCAATACGCTGGATGTTTGCATCACAGGCAAATGGTGACTTGTGTTAAGAGTGAGCTAGCAAGACTACAGAGATACCGTTTTTGTACATGGCCACCAGCACTGGCATTTTGATCACATGAGTTCCCTTGTCTCTAGCTCAGTTACTATTCACAGTTCAATGCAAGTCACATTTCACCATGTTTAAGATAAAAATAGTCACTCTTGCTTGTTTAAAATGATAGTTAAACATTATTCTTGAACCCAAACTTAGTACTACCTTGGTATTGGCACTGCTATACAGAGTCTCATTCGAGCAAAGCATACTAGTTTTTTAAATACCTCATGATCTAAAATGACAGTTTTGACTGCCTTGCCATTCCTGTAAGCACTTGAACTTCAGCAATTTTAAATATTGCCAAACGGCTTGCAACATTAGTCAGCACTATTTTCAAACAAAGACACGAGGTTGCTAGTGAAGGTTATAGCTTTGGTGATAATCAGAACTAAAACAAAAGATCTACAGTTGCTGGGACGAGAGCAACTGCTCAAATCCAGAGGGTCCTATTTGCAAGGTTTTATGGCTACAGCACATTCTTCACTCATTGCACACATGACTGACACCTATAAAAAGAAAGAGACACATAGTTAGAATATGCAGTTCTAATGCAGTACTTAAGATTCTGCTACAAATGCAGCTGTGACATTTGGAACCAATATTTCTACTATTCAGCCATCACCTTCAAGGCAAGTTATAATCAAAAGCAGCAGATAAACCACACTCCAGTTAAGCCAAATGCCACCACAATTTAGACTGAAATTAGCATCAACCATAGACCAAACTTTTAGAGAGACTGACTCCTTAAGTAAGTCTTTGGATGAGAGGACTACAGTCTCCAGGACTGCATCGCTAATGGGAGAAATGAAGGGAGGGTGCTTTCATTTTCAGTCACTGTGGGCTACGGTAGGCTCCAGGTGTAGGGAGCACTGCACTGTCCTCCACAGGGGCTTGGAAAGTCAAATTTCCATTGCAAGTACTTTGCTACCGCTCTGCTTGAAGATTCCAGACCTTGGGAAGCCTTGAGGAGGGCTGCACAGGGCTCCCCACACCTCCTGGAGCCTGCTGCAGCCCACAGTCACTCAAAGTGAAAGCAGTCTCTCTTCATTTCCCCCCCCCTTAGTGATGCAATCCTGGGGATTGTGTCACTCCCTCATCCTTTCTCCTACCCCTTAAAGCAGAGGTCTTCAAAGTGGGATCACAACTCCTGAGAGGGGCGTGGGGCCCACATGGGGGGTCACTAAGGCTGAGGGCCCACCACCTTGGGGACCCCCAAAATCAACTTTGCAATGGTGTGTCACACCCCATCATGTCATAGGATTCGTCCTGAAGAGCAGAATCCAATGCAAAAATGTTTTGAAATATCTCCTTCCTATCAAAAGTTATTGCCAAAAAACTAAAAACCAAAAATATACATAGAAAATGCATGGGAAAATGTAAGTAATTTATTTTGCAGCTTTACTCATGAGTAGGCAAAAATCCCATAGTCCATTGGAAAGGGCAGGCTGAGAGCAATCCAAGGACACCGGAAGGGTCCTGATCCAATGAGCGAAGCCCCCAAAATCACCCCAGAAGCATGTTCCCTTCTTCCTCTTTTAACCTAGAGCTCCATGGAGTGTGGAAGGTTAGTCTAGGTGTGCAGGGCTTCCAGAATGGCCCTGATCCCAGGACCTGGAGCTTACAAGTGTTCCAGAAGGCAGACCCACCCTCAACACTGAAAATGATAAAAACTGGCTCTGCAGGTAATGTGAAATTTTTTTGAAAAAAACTGTAAAAATAGTCCAAACTCCACTTCCCCCTCTCCCCAAGCTTAATGTCATTTCCTTATCTCTCTGGGGTTTTAATGCTTTTGGGAGGATTGTTAAGGCTGTTTCAATTTTATTTTTATCAGATGACCTTTTTCTCCAGGACACATCCTCTTCTTATCCTTGTATCCTGGGGAAAAAAATCTTAATTGTCCTCCTTTTTCTTGTGAGCAGGCAGCCTATAGCCTGCTTGGAATTAATAAGTTATGGCTGCAAGCCTAAACAACTTTCCTGGGAATAGAGTCTGCGGGCTTGGGGGTAAGAGAGGACCTGTGAGGTTGGGGATGGGGGTGGGTGGGAGAGAGCATGGGGAATCAGACGGCAGAGTGACCATATGTCCTCTTTTTCCAGGACGTCCTCTTTTTTAAACCTTGTGTCCCAGATTGGGGACTGAAAATTTGACAAGGAGGTCCGAAACAGATTACAAAGACTGAAAGGATTACAAAGACTGAATTAATTTTATTCAATTATTCAGAATATCCAGTATTTTGAAGTTTCCATTTTGCCTTTCCATCCTCAATCATAAAATGAATCAGAATATAATTGAAGCATCCACTAAAATAAGCCCCCTTGAATGTGATTACAGCATTTTCTCCAACAGGACTCCATAAGAAGCCGCTAACCTAAGATTGTTTCAATGCACTCGCATCTTACCTGGAAATCTTCACCTGCGTTGTACTTCCCCTCTATTTCTTTGCCTAGTTCTCCTTCTGGCACCCTTAGATCCTCACGAACCTCACCACTTTCTGTCAGCAAAGAGAGGTAGCCATCTTGTATACAGATCAGCTACAAAAGAGATCTTCGTAAGAGTTTTGATTATATTCAAATCTTTGCATCAGTTACTTGAAAAGATCAAAAAATGATGGTCAGCCAAATGCGGACCACCCAGATTTTGCTTTCTAGGTTTGGTTTGAGACAGGAGTGCTGCACTGTACAGCTTGTTGCAGATTATCAATGTATGCCAAGAAGGAAAATGCCACGATGTAGTTCCAAATGTACACTTACTTGATAATCATTCCTCTTGATATTTGGAACATCCATGTTGTGGGTAGAAGGGCAGATATCTTCATATTTTTTGCCAGTGAATACATCGATACCAACTAGATGAACCTACAAGAATTTTAAAACCAGTTTTTATAGCTCTGTTATGTTATTCCAATCTTATTCTCATTTAAGGGCAGTGCTAGTGTGTGGAACAATTAGCGGCAAGATGCTTACATGCACCCAAGGTCCTAAAATTGACAGTCATTCCATATTAAGGAAAAAACCCTTATGCATCCCACCAAGTTATAATTGATTTTTAAAATGTCACAAAAAGGGCCATCCACTTATGTTCTCCCCAAGTTCTCTCCTTAGTGGATTAAAACTATGAGGTACAATAATTCTTTCCATAGATTATAAAGCAACAGTAATACGGTTAAATGTTGCTTAGAGACTTTTAATCACTGAAAGGCCACACATATAATAGCCCATTAATAATCACTGTTCCCCTCTGGAGCCAAAAGCAGCTGAATTCCCCTTACTTATAGGGGCTGTTTTGAGCCCCACAGAGGCCATATGCACCTGTGTGCAGCCTCTGCAAGGCTCAGAAAGGATAAAAATTGCAGCTTCTGCTTTCCTGAGGCCGTTCTGAGCATCTGGAGGCAAAGGGAGCACAGATCCCTCTGCTCTGCAGACTTTAAAAGGTGGTCAGCATCAGTGTCACTTGACAATTGGGATGAAGAACACTTCCCCAATGTTAAGCAGCATACGCTTGTACGTGTAATTAGTCCAGAATTACTAGGGTGTAACATTCTAGTAAGAGTTCTGGATTTAAGTCTCTACTTAACCACAAAGTTCACTGGGTGATCTTGGGCAACTCACTATTAAGTTGAGAGAAACTTATAACTGAGTTGAGGCAAGGATGAAGCAAGGCAAAGGTCATTTTGGTTAGCAGCATTTTGAACTATGTGCTATGTTTTGGGACATCCTCTTCATATCCTTCTCCTCCTCTACAGACACCCACTCTAATCAGAAGCAGCAAATAAGAACAACAGAAGAATTCAAGGCAAGGTAAGGCTAGCAGATTTTTTTTATTAAAAAAAGTCTGACCCTAAACTTACTGTAGTTGTCAAGTGTTTCATTGCAATTCAGTGCTCACGCACCTGGGAGTAAATCCCACTGAACTCAGTGGGGCTTACATCCAAGTATGCATGCAAGGATTGCACTGTAATAGACACTGAACACCAACACTGGCATACAAAAACTGCACCGAAAGAAGCTGTATAAAGATTACCTTAGCATGACCATGCTTGCCAGTTTTGGAAGTTGACATTTCCACAATCTTGCAGGGGCGCCCTTTTAGCACCACAAAGCCATTCTTACGAAGTGCAGAACATTGCATTGGGTAGGTGGCAGAGGCACCAGCATCTCCAGTGGTGAAGTCAACTTCATCAGCCATAGTAGGGAATTGGTTCTAGCAGGTATCAAGAGACATCCTTCAGAAACAAGCATTAGCTACTCCCAAACTTAGTCACCATCATCTTTAATTAGAACTATAATTAATCATTTTTCCCATTACTATACAGCATAGTCCCACATTAAAACAACTCTTACTGCAATCACAGCAGGGTTATCATATGCGTTAGGAGCAAACCATTAGTCAAACTCTTTTATACAGAAGTGCCAACCAAGTGCTGGAAGTGACACTGTTAAGCAAAAAAGTTACATTCCTAAGCTAATAGTGGTTAGAAATAAGAACTTGGTTTTCATACAGAAACTTGTTAGATACAAATGATAGAAAATAAAACAAGACATGCAAATTTTGATCATATTCTCAAGATAATTGACTAATTATCATTATCCTAATTATCATTTTGGGATAATGCAAACATAATGGACTCTAGAGGCACGCCTATGCTGAATGGACAAGGGCAGGGAACAACAACAAATATAATTGTTTTTCAACATCAAACTGAATATTATAATTAACATATATATTCAAGTAGAAGTTTTAAAAAGCCTTAAAGCTGCAAGTTGGTATTCTAGTGTCAAATTCTTGGATTTGAGACCCCAAGAGGAGTTATAAAGCTTCAGTTGTGGGGTTACAGCTGTGGGGTTCATTACTATTTTCATTATAGTAATGAAAAGAGACTGAAAACCACTTGACTTTTTATAGTTTCCAATCCTTGGACCAGTGGCCACATGTGGCACTCAACAAGCCTCTATCCAACCCAGGACCAGTCTCTAGTCCCCTACAAGCTTCTGTCCTGGTTGTCTGAACACAACCAGCGCTGTGCTCTGTTTTGGTCTGGAGGATATTCTCAGGGCCAAAAATAAAAAATATATCACTTTCTAGTTTTTCCAAAAACCAACATCTTTTGTCCTCTGAAGGCCTTAAAAAATGCTTGAGTAGTTATGAAATGGGGGTCCCTCTAAGCATTTACTTTATTTCTGTGTTGTGTGGTTGGTGCTTGGTGAAATCCTGGAAATTTTAGCCCATTCATTATGCAATTTATTCAATTATCTAAATTTTATCTCTAACTTATATTTAAATTTATTTGCTGTTCCTTGACATCATATCAACTATTTGATGTAGCCATTTGGCTGACAACTTTAGAGACCTTTGGACTACAGCAAACCAGGTAAAGATGAAGGCCATCTGGTTTAACCTTTTAGGTACCAAGATATTGTAACCTAGCATGGCTTATGGACTTAGCAACTGTGTTCTAAGCTTTTCCAAGAACTTCATGGCCTGCATTTTCTGCTTTCCCAATAAGCCTATCTGGTTGCAATGTAACTAGGTGTAACAGTAAAATGCAGGGTGTAACTAGGGAGTGGGTGGAAAGAGTGGGTGAAATCAGGCCCCCAATCTTATACTTTATTTATTGGGGTTGTGGCAGGAAAAACATTGAGGACCATTCTCTAGTGAGACTGCTGCATAGCATCTTTCTGCAGCCACAATGTCTGTAACTTGCTTCCCACACACAAGGCTGCCTGGAATAAAACTCCCCACTTCCCTGGCGCCACTTACATGTTCTTTGCCACATGACTCAGTTAACCTGTTAGGTAGGACTAACAGTACAATAATGACAGTAAACTGTTTATCATTGAGATCCGCCTTTTTGGTAACCACAGAGAACTCAAAGGTTTGAAGCTGGTGTTAAAAACTGAGGTACAGGGAGAACTAGAGCTAAGTGATTATATCATGTGGGTTTATTATGATTACTAGCGAAATGTATCCACATTGTGGGAGTAAAATACCCCCCATGTGCCATTCCCCCATGTGCTGTCCCCCCATGAGCTACTTCCCCACATGCACATCACTCCTCCCCACTGTACCGTCCATCCCAGCGCATGAGGCAACAGGCACCAAATTGGCTGGATGTTGATCAATCAGTCTTCAATGTTTAGGACAGAAACACATTGCACCCCTTTTCACCCTCTTCTGGATGGAATTTTTGAAAACCGGTTTTTAGTGGGTCCCTCCGTCACCAAAGGAACACCCATCCTAAACGTAACTGTGGTTTTGGCTGGGCGTTGATGTCAGTCAGTGACTTTTCAGTTTTATATAAATAGATGACATGCATGTATTGGCCAGGCCAGACTTCAACACTCCCCAGAATTTCATTGAATGGCCATTATAATGACTTCATGATTGCTCACTTTTGGCAGTTGAGACAAATTACTTTTCTCTGGTAAGCTCAGTCACCTCCTAGAAATAACTGCACCAAGACAGGGCACGAAGGCAACATCACTGGGAACAAATGCAGAGGAAGGGCTGGGTTAAAGTTTAGTTTACTCCCAGGAAAGCGTGTCTGGGATTGGCATTCCATGCTCTGTGGGCCTACTCAGAAGTAAGCCCATTCTAGTCAAGGGGCTTGCTTCCAGGAGAGAGTGCCTACGATTGGAACACCATACTCTGTGGGAACTTGCGTCCAGGAAAGCGTGCTTAACATTGGCAGCCCTCCCATGTAGGTATACTCAGAAGTAAGCCCATTCTGGTCAAGGGGCTTGCTCCCAGGAAAGCATGCTTAACACTGGCAGCCCTCCCATGTCGGTCTACTCAGAAGTAAGCCCATTTTGGTCAAGGGGACTTGCTCCAAGGAAAGCGTGCTTAACATTGGCAGCTCTCCCATGTAGGTCTACTCAGACGTAAGCCCATTCTGGTCAAGGGGACTTGCTCCAAGGAAAGCGGGCTTAACATTGGCAGCTCTCCCATGTAGGTCTACTCAGAAGTAAGCCCATTTTGGTCAAGGGGGCTTGCTCCAAGGAAAGCGTGCTTAACATTGGCAGCTCTCCCACGTAGGTCTACTCAGACGTAAGCCCATTCTGGTCAAGGGGGCTTACTCCTGGGGAACTGTGCCTAGGACCGGAACCCCACCCTACTCAGGTCTCCTCAGAAGTAAGCCCATGGCGGTGAAGGGGGCTTGCTCCCAGGAAAGTGGTGAGGGAGGAAGGGAGGGACAGCCGCTCTCTCCCTCCAGGGCAGGGAGGTGGAGGCTCTCCGGGGCCTCCGCAGGCGGCGCTGAGGGAGGGAGGGAGGGAGGCGCACGAGGCCCGTGTGCGACGCCCCCTCAGCGGCTGGCTGCTCCCTCCGCCCCTCCCCCTCAGGGTCCTGGCTGGCCCCGCCCACCCGTAACGGCCGTAACGGTCACTCTCGCCGAGGCTCCGCACGCGCCCCAAACCAGCACTTACCTTCCACGGCACAGGAAAGGACTGAGGGAGCGTCGCGGCAACGCGCATGCGCACAAGGGCCGGAAGGGAGGCCGCTCAGGAGCCTCACCGACACGCCAGGCACGCCCATCCCTCCCATTACAGCCTTCTCAACCGCCATTGGTCAAGCTGCCTTCAGGTCCCGCCTACAGCAGGGAGCCTGAACGAACCAGCACGCGGAGTTCTTACCACGTGACACCTCCAGAAGTCTCATCCCTGTCGGTGACGTCATTGGGGTGGGGAAATGTAGATGGCTATGGAAAGCGGCAGGGATCAGAAAGGGTCAGAGTGCGCTCTTGCTCATGAGAGTTTATGTGAACCTTATTTATATTTTTTTATTTATTCTAAATATATAAATGTATTAAATATATAAATATTTAATAATTATATATTAATAACTATTAATATAATTCATAATTATTACTAATAATTATATTATTAATACAATAATAGTTTATTATTAATAATAATATCATTTATATCAATTATTATTATTAATAATAATTAATAATATTAATAATTAATAAATATCAATTATTATTATTATTAATAATAATATATTAATAATATAATTAATTACATTAATATAATAATAGTTATTATTAATGTCTTAATTATATAATTGTGTGTGTATATTATATCTATAAATTAACTAGTGAAAACATACCCGAGTTATGGGAGTAACATTCTCCCCATGCGCCATCCCCCCCTGTGCATCATCCCCATGCGCAATAACCCCATACGACATCCCCCATGCGCACCGTCCCCCCATGTACAACACCCTTGTACAACATTTGCCCATGCACATCATCCCCCCATGCACATCACCATTTCATCTTTTCCCCATAGGAAATCATGGGATCTCACACAATTGGTTCCACAACCCAAAAATATTCATATAAAACGCATTGCGGGAGTAAAATTCCCTTGTACGCCATACCCCCCACAGCACATCAACCCCCCCTGTGCATCAGCCCCCCCTGTGCATCATCCCCCATGTGCATCAACCCCACATGCACAACAACCCCCATGCAGATCATACCTCCATGCGCATCATCCCCCACGCGCATTAAACCCCCATGCGCATCAGCCCCCATGCACATCATTCCCCCATGAGCAACATCCCACCATGTGCAACAACCCCCCATGTGCATCAACCCCCCATGTGCAACAACAACCCCCACACGTATCCCATGTGTATCCCAACCCCCCCATGTGTATCAAGCCCCCATGCACATCAACCACCCCTGCGCATCAGTCCCCCATGCGCATCAACCCCCCATGCACAACAACCCCCATGCAGATCATACCTCCATGCGCATCATCCCCCACGCACATTAAACCCCATGCGCATCAGCCCCCATGCACATCATTTCCCCATGAGCAACATCCCACCATGTGCAACAACCCCCCATGTGCAACAACAACCCCCACGCGTAACAACCCCCCATGTGTATCAACCCCCCATGCGCAACAACCCCCTATGTGCGACATGCATTGCGCCTCTTTTACCCCTTTCCGGTTGGAATTTCTGAAAACCGGTTCTTAGTGGGTGCTTCCAGTGCAGAAGGAACACCCACCCCAAATTTCACACTTCTAAGTCCAGTGGTCTTGGCTGCGCATTGATGAGTCAGTCCATCACTTTTCAGTTTTATATACAGTGGTGCCTTGGCCAGGTGCTACTCCCGTTTTGGGGGGTGCTTTTCTACAAAATGTTGCACCATTTCCCAATGTCTTTAATCTCATTTGGTGTGAGGGATTCCTCCTCCCTGCCCTCCTCCTTATCTGCAGGTGAGATCTCCTCCATGGTGAAGAGCCATCAGTTTGTTCTTTTATAACAAATTTTTGTTGTAAAACTATCTTACAAGACAGAATTCCTTAGAAATTTTAGTTTGACTTACAAAGGCTGCAATCCTGGAGACACCTTCCTGAGAGTAGGACCATTTGAACACAATGGGGAGTAGGACCCACTGAACACAATGGGGCTTACTTTTGAGTAGACATGGTTAGGATTGTGCTCAAAGTGTTTGTCCTACAGAGTACCAATGTATTTGGATATATAACTGCAGAAGAGGACAAGGCCCTCTCCCCAAAATGTAGGACACTTTAGAAAATTGTAGGACATGACAAAACAAAAGGTAAAGACCTTCAGGTATATTGCTTTCATGTGGTGAATTTGAACATTATATTACTTATCACTGAATTTAAGACTATTACATATACTGTAATTTATTTATTAGAAGGGGGCTACATTCTTCCTGTTCACAAGGAAAAGGAGGACAATAAAGATTTCCCAGGACACAAAGCTAAAAAGGAGGATACTGCTACAATCCTAAAGACTCTTTCCTGGAAGTAAGACCCATTGAATACAATGGGACTAAGTAGACATGGTTAGGATAGTCAAACATGACTACCAACATGTTTGAGTAGACATGGTTAGGATTGTTGTCTATTTCTTGGAAAAAGAGAACATATGTTCACCCTGATATATAAGTAGTACATATATACACTTACATAAGTAATGGGTGTGTGTAAAAGTTTAGGATAAAAGGTTCGTAACGACTTTGTGCATTTGCTTTGGGCTGGGAGAAGCAAGGTCTAAATCTCTTTCCAGTTCCAAAGCAAATGCCCAAGGTCGTCACAAAACTTTCATACTTTTGTCCTCACAACAACCCTGTGAGGTAGGCAGGGCTGAGAGTGAGTGAATCATTCAAGGTCACCCAGGAAGCTGCATGGCTGAGCAGGAATTTGAACCTGGATCTCAATCCAGTGCTCAATCAATCAAATCAATCAATCAATCAATCAAACAATCAATCATCTGTCTGTCTACAAGTGTGATCAGTAAGTATCAGGACTAGTGCCATAGTAAAGGAGCTAAAATACACAGGGCAAAGCCACTTGACACAGATTGACCTTGACCCCAACTGTGCATGCACACTAATTTTTAACATCCTAGCTCACTTCGGGCAAAATCCAGAGTAACTACGGGGAGTCCTTGCTCTGGTGTAAGAACAACTTAGGGCACAATCCAGAGCAAGTTCAGCCTGTTCTGCCCTAACTGCCCTCTCCTAACTATTCTGTATCCAGAGCAGAATGTTATGCTGCATCCAGAGAGTCAGGTCTCCTGGAGGTCCACATAAGATCCTGAGGTATCCTGAGGTCCACATAAGAGCCCTTGGGTTGCCCTATCTATCACTAGGGTGGAGCAACTGCAAGATGCTCCAGCCCAGTTACTCTGGAAGAGGCTTAGGGCAGAGCAAGGCAACATAGGGTGCCCTAAGAGAGGTGGACCTGCTCTGCCCTAACTGGGGCAGCCTAAGCAGCTCAGGAGAGGCAAGTTGAGGGCATGTTTAGCATTGCCTAGGGCAGAGCAGCTACTCTGTATTCAGAGCCTGTTTCCAAGGCAGAAATGCCCTCTTCCAGCCCTCAGAGTTATACCACCTCAGGAGCAGGTATAGTAATGAGTAGACCCATAGGGGTCCATGATAAGGCCCGAGTAAGAATGGCAGTGCTGACCAAAAATCTGGGTTCTTGGCCAGCCTAGCTGCAACCCCTTCCTCTCAACCTCAGGATATGGAACAAACTACGGCTGCCCACAAACCTCAGGATACAGCAGGCCACTCCAAGAAGCCCCTTCTATTCACTGTAGAATGTACTGGCATCTCATCAGGGACTCCTTCTAAGGCAGGCACCCAGTGGCGTCACCAGACTGGTGCGGCTGGTGTGGGCTGCATTGGGTGATGCACTCCGTATAGGGCAGGGGTGTCCAACCTTTTAGCTTCCCTGGGCCTCATTGAAAGAAGACTTGTTGGTTTGGGCCGCACATAAACGCTAACAACTTAAAAATGTAGGACAAAATGTAGGATGTCCTATATTTTGTCCTACATTTTTTTAAACCTTGGAGTAAGTCTCATTGATTTTAATGGGGCTTACTTCTGAGTAGGCATGATTCATAGGATGGGCAGCAATCCTCTCCAAGCTAAACCTTGGAGTAAGTCTCATTGATTATCATGGGGTTTTCTGCTGAGTAGCCATACATAGGATTGGGCTCTCGGACTGAAACTTGGGAGTAAGCCTCACTGACTTTAGTGGGGCTTACTTCTGAGGAGACATGATGTATAGGAAGGGCTGTGATCCTCTACAAGCTTAACCTTGGAGATATGCTGCAATCCTGAACACACTTTCCTGGGAGTAAGACCCACTGGGTACAACGGGCCTTACTTCTGAGTAGACATGATTAGGGTTGCAGCATACCTCCAAGGTTAAGCTTGGAGAGGATCACAGCCCATCTTATGCATCACTGGGCTCTCAGATTGCAACTTGGGAGTAAGCCTCATTGACTTTAACGGGGCTTACTTCTGAGTAGGTCTCAAGGGCAGCAGGCAGCAGCTGGGATAGAGGCTGAGGCTGCTTTTGGGAAATGCGGGTGGGTGAGCGCTGCAAGGTCTGCAGGGGCCTGAAGCGCTCTGAGTGCCAGGAGGCAGGTAGGGGGAATAGCCAGGCATCCCAGACAAGCTTTGTGGCAGCCACCCAGGGCAGTGCGCAGAGAAGGACGCGAAATATGAAAATGGCTGCTGCCACAAAGTCGGTTTTTCCAATGGTGGTGTCCAGCTTTGCAGGAGGGCCGCATCCACCCTCGTCCTGGGCCGCATGCGGCCCCTGGGCCTCGTGTTGGACATCCCTGGTATAGGGTGATGCACCGGAGGAGTTTGACTGTCCTTTGGCAGGCCCCAGGCGTCAGCACGCCCGAGGCGAAGCAGCAGCCAGAAGCTGCCACTTGTCCACGGAGCTCGCCCTTACGTCCAGCTGATGTGCACTGCACAGAAACACACTGAGCATGCCGAACAGCTTCAGAGGAGACTTCCTTAGAGCGGAGGAAGTCTGCGCCTCTTCACGGCCATTTGGTCTCACTCAGGAGGCGGAGCGGCAGCTGAATGGCTTCAGAAAGAGTACGGCACAGGCACCAACTCTGATGCCTGCTCAGTCTCCTCTGAAGCCGAAAGACTTCAGAAAAGTACTGCAAGGTGTCAGATGGTGCCTGCGCTGTACTCTTCAGTTGGCTTCAGAAACAACTGCGCAGGCACCAACTTTAGCAACTGTGCAGTCCAGGTAGGAGGGTGCACGCATCCCAGGGGTGACGCACAGACTTCCGCACCGGGTGATGCACCGAGTCATGTCACCACTGTAGGCACCACAGCTGTTCCTTGTTCAGTGTGATCTGAGGGGTGTCTCCTCAGGAGCAAGTCCTCCCCTTGTGTCAATTACTTAGCATGCTATCGAGCAGTTAGGGCAGCCCAGGCTTCCTGACTCTCTGGATGCAGCATAACTTTCTGCTCTGGATACAGAATAGTTAGGAGAGAGCAGTTAGGGCAGAGCAGGCTGAATGTGCTCTGGATTGTGCCCTAAGGCTGCAATCGTAAGCATCCTAAACACTCAGTAGTAAGTTCTGTTGTGTTCTATGCACTCTCAAGAAAGTGTATTTAGGAGTGCAGCCTGAGACACACCAAGCAAACCTTAGGCCAATGGTATAAGTCTTTGGCTACAATCCTAAGAGCACTTTCCTGGGAGTACGCTCCATTGAACTCGATGGAACTTGCGTCCAAGTAGGCACGAATAGGATTGCACTGGTAGTATTAAGTTTAATGTAACTTAAAACCCATTGTATGGGTTTTATGACCTAGTGCTTACATGCTTACATGTTCACAAGGAAAAAGGAGGATAATGAAGTTTTTTCCCAGACTAAAAAGAGAACATGAATTGGAAAAAAGAGGATACATGGTTACTCTGTGGTTTATCCCTCAGCAGTAGCTGGTAAATTATGCTTAAATCAGAAGTTTTCCAGCTGTTTAGTGGATTGTCTTTTCTGTGGCACAATCGAGATCCAGGCACCAGACGCTGTTGTGTTTCATTGTGTTGTTCAGCAGATGGTGCTGGTGATTTTGAAAAGTCGCACAGAGGCCACGTAGGACTAGAATGGCAGAGCAATCCGGGCAATCAACTTTTCTTCCAGCCAGCGAGTGTTAAACAATACTAGATGTAAACAAGTGGTTTGGACAGATGCTTAATTAGATTACAGAACAAGCCATTTGAGTTGTTGAGAGGCCACAAAGGGCCAGTGAAATGAAACTGCAAGCTTCTAGTTGGAAAAACAAAACTCAAGTTGAGGGTTTGATTCTGTAGCACTAGCAGGGCTGGTGCAACACCCTAAAAACACAAGGGGGAAAAAACCAGCAAAACTGTAGGTCCCATAAGTAGATTTTACTAGGCTTGAAGGCATCAGACACTTTTTTTAGTATACTGGTTCTAGGTGAATTACACTTATATTCTACCCTGCATCCAAAGGAGTTCAGGGATGGTATTCGATATAGTTCTTCATGTGTTTAGATCATCAAAACAACCCTTCAAGGGATGTTTGGATAAGAGATAGATTGCAATCCTAATCTCCATTTAGGCTGGTATAAGCCTCGGCATAAGTCCTGTACTGATCTGGAGTGCCATAAGGCACTTCTGCCCCACTCTGAGGGGTTTTAGGCCAGTGCACAGGCATACAATCATCTCTCCTCACCACCACAGGAAGATATGCCAGGTGAGTTAGGCCTGCCTAAATTGGTTAGGATTGCACCCATAATGTTCAGCCAGTGGGCTAAATACTCATTGGGATTCAAAACTGCTCTGGTCTGATGCTCTGGTCTTCTAAACCAGGGGTGTCCAAGCTTTTTATCAGGAGGGCCACATCATCTCCCTAATACTATGTTGGTGGGGGGGAGAGAGAAATAATTTACATTTCAAATTTGAATAAATTTCCAAATTAGAATGCACTGGGTACATTTCGAGGCTTGTCTGTGGACCAGATGGAGGGGTCTTGCCGTGGGCAGCATTGAGGTTCACCATATGCCGCATCTGACACTCCTGTTCTAAACTATTACTTGAGTAGATACAAATAAAGTGGAGGTGGGAGAATACAAGTCAAAATTTAATGTGGTAAAGAGGTGCGCTAAACTGAAGCTGCTGAAACTTTGTCCAGGTAGACCCAGCAATCTACTGATCTGGATGTCCAAAGTCTGGACTATTTAAAAATCAGGACTTTTTAGTCCTCGGCTCGTTTCTCTCTCACATGAACACAAGAAGGTTTTCCGCTCATTCCCACGTAGGTCTATATACTCTATCCTCTACTCCTTTGGTTCTGAAAGTAGGGCTTGGAACCCCTGTCATGTTCAATGAGACTTAGGATACAGTCCTAAGAAATTTAGGCCAGTCTAACTCTCCTGGCCAATTTTTCCATGATGATGTGGGGAGGTTGGTGTATGACTGTGCATTGGCCTAACCCTCCCAGGAATGGGGCAGAAGTGTCATGAACCCAAAGTATGCAAAAGTGTGAGTGAATTGTAGTGAATGAATGGGCCTATGGAAGAAGGCTGAAGAATGTCCAAGAAAGGTAGAGGATATAAGCCATGCCCAGCTTGATAGGAAATGCATAGCAGGCAGAGTAGAGCCGGCGCAGATCGAAAAGACTGTTGGGAAAGATACAGGCACAGAAAGTCCCGGATTAAAAGCAAAGGAACATTACTGAACTCACATGGACTTTGAGTGAGCCCACCCTTTCCATTTTGAGCTTTGGTTACACATGGGATATCATGTGTGAGGAAGGAATGACAAAGGGTAGATGGATCATCCATAATGGTCCTGACAGAGCATGCTCTGCCCCGAATAAAATGTATTGAAAGTAAACACACGTGGCAGGTGTAGACCCCTGATGAATAAGAAAACTGTCAGAATGGGCACAGAACAACCAGAATCAGTTCTGATGGATGTATGGACAGAGTAAGCCCACCACTGTATGCCACTAAAGGTTATGGGGAATGGAAAATGGAGTAAGCCCACCAATCCTCATTGTGTGAGCTCAGAAACAATGCTTGGAAGAAGAACAAATGGGGAGAAGAAGATAAAACCTGAAGAACTGAGAAGTTCTCATCCCTCTTGCAACATCCACCATGGGATTGATCACGTGGGATTGGGAGAAGAAACGTGTAGGTGAAACCACAGGCTTTCTTAGGTAATGTATGAATGTGTGAATGTATTGTCAGTATGAATGGTGAGGGGCTGTGGGTGGCGCAGGTAGTTAAGACACTATGCCTGTTAACCAGCAGGCCAGGGTTCGAGACCCGGCTTGGACCCCACAAGACAGTGTGAGCTCCTATCCTTAGCCCAACTGTGACGCAGCTGGAACCAATTGTATTGGCTCTGCCTTTCCACTGGACTATTTCAGTGGTGCGGAGAGGGAGGATTTGTTGCTTGGGTAACAGCCTGTCCTCCATATCAATCTAACCCAGGCCTTTGTGCTTTGCATGCAGCTTAAGCAGTGCCAAGCACGATACCATAGTCTTTCAAGATTGATGGATGAATGGTATTTCTGAATAAATGCATTGAGTGAATCCAGCTGGTTTTGTCTCTGAGAGTTTACTTGTGTTCCCATTCCGTGGGGCCTGCCAAGAAGTGTGCTTTCTCGGTATAAAAGGACAGGCAGCCATTTGGCTGAGATCAAGAAGGGAGAAGAAAACTTCCCGTCTTTTGATTATGACTGAAGTGTCTTACTGCACTTTTGTGACATCACCAGGTCAGCACAGGTCTTATGTCGGGGCTAATGCCAGCCTAAATGAAGATTAGGATTACAGCCTAATTCCTAGGAATGCAGCATGAATGCCCCATTCCAAGATGGCAGCACACGGTGCCAGTTTCCAAGATGGTTACACCCAGCTTTTTGTGATCCCCAGGCTAGGGGATCCCAAGCCCCATTTTGATAACCACCACTTAGATGACATGGCAGATGGAGCAGTTGCTGTTGTAATGTTGATGTTATCCAGATGTTGTCCCCATCAATCCATTGTTTAGTATCCATTCTGAATGCTGCACTATTTGACCCTAAGTGATCTTAGTCTTTTGACTTTTTCTAAATGGACACTGGCAAAGCAACCTACAATTTTAAGTATAATGACAAATTTAAGTGCATACAATTTTAAGTGTATCAGTACAACTCCTGTACTGGGTGACTGTAACCCTTTCTGTAAAAGGCAGTTCTCCCAAAGAACCTCTGACAATGCCAGAAAAAAGCACACATAAACAAAGCCTACAAAATTTCCATTCAGATCCCTATCCGGCTACCATTAGGACTTGTAGCAATGCAGCAAAATCCTTTGAACAGACCCTGCGATGGAGCCTACCTGTTTAATTGCCGCTGGGCGACTGGGATCAAGTAGTGCAGCATCCAGAATGGATGCTCAACAATGGATTGATGGGGTATGTTGTTGAGGGGGAGCCATCTAAACAGCATCTCCAAGCAAAGCTATTCACAGTCCATCACAGCTGTGGATTTTTTGTTTTGCTAGCCTAAATGGTGAGTCAGGAGGCCTTTTGTTTGCTTCCTGCAATTTCTCCTTTGAGCCTGATAAAGAAATCAATTTCACTTTAGCATTTTAAATGGTCCGTTGCTG
Source organism: Cryptoblepharus egeriae (assembly GCA_030015325.1). Lineage (NCBI taxonomy): Eukaryota > Metazoa > Chordata > Lepidosauria > Squamata > Scincidae > Cryptoblepharus > Cryptoblepharus egeriae. The sequence goes on from JAREYC010000006.1 coordinate 88,708,662, forward strand.
CCGCCTAAACCAGGTTTTCTTTAATGAGCATCTAGCTGTCTGTCTCTGGTGTGATGCGACTCAGAATGATTCTCATTTATAAGACATTGCAGTCTTCAGTCATTGAACTTCTTTTGAGTTATTGTAAATGTAAATCTGGCCCCCTCCTCTAGGCTCTAGAATTGTATAATTCCTCCCCCTAACAAGGAGCCTTCACTCCCCACCAAAGCATACTGAAAGGCCATATTAATCCCCATAAATTTATTTCACATTGTGCATCCTCACCTCATAGTATATGTTGGATAGTATATTGTGCATCCTCACCTCATTGTGCATTTGAGATGTGTTTTCACTGATCCTGTGCAGGATAACAAAAAATGTTAACACAGCCACCTCACCTGCCCTACCTTTTATTTGCACATATGTTACTTATTTATTGGGGATCAAAGCTAAGGGTGCAATCCTATGCATGCCTACTAAGAAGTTCCATTGTGTTCCAGGGGACTAAAAGACACTTCCCTGGGAGTAAGATCCCTTGATCATAAGGGGGCTTACTTGTGAGTAGACATGACAGGGATTGTGCTCTTACTCTCAGGCAATTGTGGTTAGGATTGCAGCCTTTATTAGATCAGTGTTTCAAAAACTGTGGGTTGTAAGCCAATATCAGTAGGTCCCTGTTCATTTCAATATTTTATTTTTCATATATTAGACTTAATGCTACTGTGGCATGTGTGTGGGAGGGGGAAATGTTCCAGATAAGTATTTTTAACAGGGTACTCTATATCTACATCTACTCTCTCACTCTCTCTCTCTCTCTCACTCACTCACACACACACACACACACACAGAGTACTGTCTGATGATAGCACTTTCTGTCATGTTATCACTTCTGGTGGATCCTGACAGATTCTCCTTCTAAAAAGTGGGTCCTGATGCTTTATTGTCTTCGTTTGACATACATTTTTTTAGACATCCATGTAAACAAATAACATCACCCCATATCTACATAAATAATATCGCCCTGTGTATGGACTTTGGTAGAATGGAGGGTAGTGGGGGGTGAATGGATCAAACCTGAGCAGGGAGCTGTATGGGTAATGACTCCCCTTGCCATGCTTCACTTTACTATTTTCATAAACTATTTTAGATGTTTTAAACCCTCTGCTTACTATTTTAAATAGAGATAAAAGCTTCCATTGGCTTTCAAATATAAGCTTTTCCCCATTAAAATAGCATGGGGGGCACAATCAGGATCAGAAACATGTTGGAGGTAAAGAATGAAAGCTTCTTACCCTCTGCCACAGTTTTTGCCTGTTTCATCTGCTCCCCAACTTGCTTTATTAAATAGAAAAACCACATACACAATCACATGACACGTTTACATTAATGTCCATTTTTTACATTAATGTCCAGTTTAACCCTAGGCAAGGGAAGAAGTGCATTAGGAGAAGGACCTTCTTGTTGTAGGTAATGGGAGTTCAGGTCCCTTAAGCTATTCAGTGTTATTTTACAGGGGAAATGAGGATGCACTGAAGGCTGCATTTTTCCGAGAATGAGGCCCCAAATCACCTCCACTGTTTCTCTGGCTCATTTGCTCAAAGGTCTGTGACAAGAGAGTATTCATTTCGAGGAGGATAATAGCAAACAACATGAAGTGGGGCAGAAAAACCCATAATAGATTGTCACAGAAAATGGTAATGGGGACCGCGTGTCCCAAGCTCAGTTGCATTAGGAAGCCAAGTTCATTTTCAGCACTTTGTCAGCCATTTATCTGACCCAACAGTAAGCTCCAAAGGGCTGTAATCTCCGCGCTTTAGGAAAACACCATCAGAGCCGTGCTGACAAGAGGCTTTTAAAAATGTTTATTAATTATAATGCATTATTAGCTAACTACTGTCAAGTTACATTGTTTGAATGTTAAACTAAAGTGCAGCCACTGTTTTGCTAATATATACAGCTTGGTCGTTCCAATTATCTTAATGATTTAGCAAATCAGCCAAACTATAACATTGACAGATGGGGGTGGGCAGAGAATTGCACAGACTGAATCCCAGGAACAGGTTTCCGATGAAACTTTGTGATAAGCTGCTGAGGTTTTAATTGCCAAACTGCTGAGAGCAAGAATTGTGTGGTTTTGTCGAACCCCTACAAGCCCAGTGATGGTGACTTTTGTTGTCTAAAGCACCAAACATAATAAAAGTTATTTTTGTGAGTCACAGGGAACAATCCTAACCAAGTTAGGCCAGCACAACTAACTCATCTCCCCATTCCCATGGTGGCATGGGGAGGCTGGCACACATCTGTGCACTGGCCTAAACCCCCAGTATTGGCACAGAAGTACCTGCACACAGTCAGCTTGATAAGCAGTGCAATCCTACGGAGGTCTATTAAGAAGTAAGCCCCATTGTGTTCAATAGTGCTAACTCCCAGGAAAATGTTGGGATTGCAACAGGAAACTCCCAGGAAAATGTTGGAAAATGCTGTGAATCCTGCAAAACAATTCAAAGCAATTCAACAGGGAAAAAATACAATTCAACAGAGGATAAAAGAATGATAATGATAATGTTGTGTATGGTTTTGATTCCAGGATAGCCTTTGCAAGAGATACTTACCCTTTGCAAAATGCAAACTGGGACATTACAAGGACTGTAGAAATGCATTTCTTTGAGTGCATCTATGATTAATCAATAGGTAAATCAATTAAGTGCCTTCAGATAACTGAAAATGTGTCTTATTTATCTGCCAATCTATATATCATTTTTAATTGAAGCTTTCAGAAACATTTTCACCCATTCTCTCAGAAGAGGAAATGCCTCTGCCAAGATGATGCTTGCTGTGAAATGTGTCTAATAGAAAAGCAAAGTGTGCTTGATTCTTCACATTCATGTGTAAATCTAAGGTGCCAATCTCTCCATTGATTAATCAAAATCAGTTGCTTGAGCTGTGTGGTCCAATAAAATCAAATGCAAAAATGGGAGAGGAGACATATACCTTAAATTGAGAAATGGGTGCGTCTGAGCACATGATCAGCCCAAGAGTCTGTTTGGATTTCCAAAACAAATTTTTAAACAATTGTTAACAAAAGAAATCATTTTGTTATTGCCATTTTTAAACAACTGGGAGTCAAACAAACAATTCTGAAGTACCCTGAGATTAAAAAATATATTGCAACACCATATTTTATGGGCAACAGTTCCCTTCATCTGATGCATCTGAACATCTCATGGATCTGATGAAGTGGAACTGTAGTCCATTTATGTTGAACAACTTTAGCATTACTTGATTGTCCCTTTAAAGAGCTGGAAATCCTTGCTGATCCAGTGCAAATGAAAATATCTCAGAGAATCGAGTTTATTTTGTTCACCCCTGATTTAGGGTCCTTTGTGTCAAGGTACCTTATAAACAAGGTAAATAACGACTTTGTTGTAGTCTTGCCAATGCCTGGGTGGGCAGGGTGACCATATCCTGTTTTTTGAGGACATGTGTCCTGGGGGGGGGAAATGTCCTCCTTTTCCTTGTGAGCAAGCAGTATGTAGCCTCCTTGTAATTATTAAATATAATGTAATAGTAGTTTTACGTTTAATAAAAAGTAACATGGAGCACAATCCTAACCATGTCTACTCAAAAGCAAGCTCCATTGTGTTTAATGGATCTTACTCCCAGGAAAGTGTCTTTAGGATTGCAGCCTTACTGTTTAAAATTAACCATATGAAAGCAATATATATGTTTTTAACTTTTATCATGTCCTATATTTTTCTTGGATGTTCTACATTATGTTCTCGTTTGTAGGACGCCCTACATTTTTGTCCTCAAAGAAGAGGCTTTGTCCTCTTTTGCAGTTTTGACATTGGTCACCCTGTGCATGGGTGACTACCAAGGAACCTCATATAAGCTGGTCTTGAGTTCTGTCATGGAAGAATGGTTATAAAGGTAAAAAGCAGCTTTTTTGTTTGTTCTTGATTAAAAGAGAGCCTACTCAGCAATCATTAGCTACTTGGTTAATGGGAAATTCTGCTTCTGGTTTTGGAAAGTACAGTGACATCATTTAGGAACACAGAAAAGTGCTTTATACTGAGTCATTCCATTGTTTCATTGAGTTCAGTGTTGATGCTACTGCCAGGCAATAGCCCTCTAGGTTTCCAGACAGGAATTTTTGCCTTTCCCACCTGGAGATTGAACTTGGGACCTTCTGCTTGTACAGCATGAGCTTTGTCAGTGAGCCACATCCCCTCCCCAAATTTGATAATGGCATCACTTAGATCAGGGGTCAGGGAACGTTTTTACCTTTTACCCAAAAATATATTTAGATATGCCGACGTTACCCCCTTGATTTGAAAGGAAGGAAATCATATATTAATATTGTGCACTGCGTCAGGTCCTTGTACACTACAGTACTGTAACACACACAGCCAGGCATGCGGTGAAATGAAATTGCTGGAGGTAATGGACAGTCGCGCTGCTGAGATGGTCGGGTATGCATATAGATTCATATGAATGCCTGGCTGTGTCTCGGCAGCGCAACTGTCCATTACCCTCAGGAATTTCATTTTTACCCCATTTGGGGTAATTTAGCCCTGTTCCCTGACCACTGACTTAGATAGATCTAACAATGTGAGACAAGTAGCATACATAGCCACAAGGGGCACAAGGGACTGCATGCAGATGTAAATAATATGTCAACTCATATTCAACATCCAGAATGTGATGGCCAAATGATGAACCATCCTTTTTCAGAAAACACACACAAACACACAAAACATTTCACAATCACATTTTGAAAATTACTTTATTTTCAACAGCATCTCAGATTTCTTCAGCTGTTCTGTAGAACTTTCCATGAAGTTGACAAATAACTGTTCTGGAATCCATATGCTTCCAATAGTCAGGCATCCCGAATTAGGCATGCCCTGGACTCAGAACACTGTAATTATTATAGTGATACAGTGGTGCCTAACATAACAAGTTTAATTCATTCCAGAAGCATGCTTGTTATGTGAAGCAGATTTTCCCATAGGAAATAATGGAAACTCAGACGATTGGTTCCAGAACCCAAGAAATATTCATGTAAAAATATTAACTGGATGTAAAAATGATGACAAAACACTGGAATTGAATTCAAAACATGCATTCAATATGCATGATCCTATGAAGTCTACTTAGGCTGCAATCCTAAAAACTCTTTCCTGGGAGTAAGCCCCACTGAACACAATAGGGCTTACTTCTGGGTAGACATGGTTAAGAGGCTGCAAAGACAATTTCCTTGGATTAAGCCCCATTGAACACAAAAGGGCTTACTTTGGGTAGACATGTATAGGAGGCTGCAATCCAAGAAAATTTCCAAGTGTCTCCCCACTTTCTCCTTCTCTTCATCCTGAACCTCTCTCCCCCCTGCTCCCTTCTGGCTAGCCCTGAGCTGCTTCCCTCTTCTCCACTGCTGTTCTCTCCCTCTGCTCAGTGGATGGCTGGCCACAGGAGGAACAGCACAGAAATGTTGCTTTAGCTATGGGCAGGTGCACTAGGCAGCCCTGATGCTTTTTAAAAGGGCTGCCGGCCACCGTGTCTGCCCAATTGCCAACAAGTGTGCTTGTTAAGTGAAGCAACACTTGTTATGTGAGGCAGAATCCTAGATAAATTTTTGCTTCTTATGTGGATCACTTGTTAAGCGAGGTGAGGTACCACTGTGGCTAGATGAAAATACCTGTAAAAATTCCACCACCCTTCCTCCACACAAAGCATTGATCAGCCCAAGGCTCCTATGCATGGAACATATTTCTTGGTGGCATAGCTAGAGGGGGCATAAAGCACTAAGTTTTACAGGTGCCTGTACGCGCTATGCAAGCATTTGCCTTTTCTCTGGGTCTTTAGCATTGGCCTCTGTTTTGCTCCCACCACTGGAATGGCTTCAAAGGGGAAGAACTGCGCATTCAGATGCCTGTGAATCTTAGTGTTTGTCCCCTCTATGCCACTGGTATCATTAATCTTAGCTAGGCATAGCCTTTGCTGAAGAAGTGTACCTGAATGCCACAGCTGGGAAAGCCTTGGTTGCCGTGCTGTGAGCAGGAACATTGCTGGCAGTTTAGCAGTGCTGCAGAGAAGGCCCGTTTGGAGGGGGCTGAAACCATCTCCCTTTGGATTGCATCCATAACAAGTTGTCAATGGAAATGAACTTTACTGTTGGGAAGGTGTTGCAAGCTCCACCACTTTCTGCATATGTATCTGACATTTCTTGATATTCCCTTGTCTTTAATATTTAATCCAGACTTAATACTGCTACAAGGAGCACAATCCTAACCATGTCTACTCAAAAGCAAGCTCCACTGTGTTCAATGGGTCTTACTCCCAGGAAAGTGTCTTTAGGATTGCGACCAAGGAGATAGACTTAGGGCACAATCCAGAGTAACTGTGGGGAGTCCTTGCTCTGGTGTAAGAACAATTTGCTCTGGATTGCAATATGAATTTCCCATAGGTTTTCACTAGGTGGTGCAGTAACTACGGGTACACGTAATGTCTCTTATGTGCTCCCATAGTTACTCTGGATTGTAGAGTAATTTATTTATTTTATTTATATCTTACCTTTTTTCCTAAAAGGGCACCCAAGGTGCCTATGTTCATGTGTAGAAATAGGTTATTAAATATGTGTCTTTTGTATTTCTCAACACTGTCATTGAGACATTGAAGGAAGCAACATTACCAGGCTTTTGAAAGCTCTGCTTTCCAAGTTACACATTCCATAACTTATTTTGGTAAATAACCCTTGAGAAAGAACAATTTTAAATCAATGCTTTAAATCTATTCAGGGAATAGATGTTCTTGAACATGGAGGTAACCCCAGCTGATCTGATGCCTAAACCTCTCCCCAAATCTGCCATCTCACTCTCTATGTTACTCCCGTGCCATTCATGGTGCCAAACTATACATGTACACACACTGTTTCCTACCACTATTTAGCATACTTGCTGCTGCTACTTACCATCAAGAGAAGTTGCATGACAAGATTGTCAAATTGACAGTGCAATCCTAACCCTCCAAAATTCCCCACAAATTGCTATTTCCCAAAAATATCTTTCCAAAGTCATCCTATGTTTACCCAGCGGGAAGTTCCATTGAATTTAATGAGGCTTACTTCCAGACAAATAAGCACTCAAACTGGCTGAAAACCTGAATTGTGCTTAAGATCTGAAAATTACTTTGAAAAAAATTGGAGCAGGAATTCACATTACTAAGATTCAGTGGTATGAATTTCATTTTTTGACTTCATATTTATTTATGAGGCTGATATTAATGTGCCCTGGCTGAATTGAAAACATAGGCCTGAGGCACAGAAATAGTCCAGCAAAGAGCTACAACCCTTCCCACTTCAGAGATGGAAAGCAGTGGTCAGAGATGCATTCATCCCAGTTTTACTTTTCCTATCAGGGTGCACCTGCAGAGTGCCTGCACATTCTGCTCTCTGCAAAACGTAGTACTTTGCCCACTCTATTTATGCCACTGGTATCATTGATCTTACCTAGGCATAGACTTTGCTGAAAAAAGGTACAAAAAGAGTCCCTGAATTCCCCAGCCATGTTTTTCATGCCACGACAAAGGGTGTTATTGGTAGTCCAGTAAGGCTGTAGAAAAGGCGACTACACACATTCCAGTCCCTTCAAGTAGAGCTCTTCCCAAACATCATCTTGGCACATCCAGTAGCCAAAATCAAGAGGGACTTAAGAGTGTCCCTGTTAAGAGTGTCCCTCTGCTTGCTTCTTTTTGTACATGGTGATGACTCTGGACCACACATTTTAAAATTATCTGGCACCAAAATTTCACACGTGCTGCTTTTAGCTTTCCAACATCTTGAGTCTTGCCTAAAATCATCTCTATCTAGTCCTGAGGATGTATGTCATAAGCCTTAAGTCCTCCATTTTTTCTAGGTTGAGCTGGTGAGTCCCCTGGAAATTTGGAAGTTTGTGAACTATTAATATCTATACTTGATGGGTATTGCCAGGCCATTATATTGCTTCCTGTTGATTTTGGCTGGGAACTAGTATTGAATTGCCCCTTGAATTGCCCCATATAGTTTCTCTTCCTGCATGTGGAAAAGCTTTAATTTGCTGATTAAAACTGACTTTTTCCTGTTTAAATAGCAAAATAGCTAGGTTTGTACTACTTTATGTTAACAAAAAACCCTCAGAAAATAATTTAAGGAAATCAGTAATTAAATAACTTCCTCCTATAACTTTCTCCTAGGAAGAGAAACTGATATGAGACCATATGAGACCATTATTCCCCAAACCCCCAGCCAGGATGAATAGGAAGCAATACAATGGGGTGAACCTGCAAGGCAGAAAAGCAGTTCCTTAGCATTGATAAATGGCTGGCTTGTGGATGCAACCCAACTTATATACAGTATGTCATAATCAGTAGAAAATAAAGGGATGGAGACAGCAGCAATTCCACAGCAAAGCACTGTCAGAATGTGATGATAACTGTTTGGAAAATGCAACTTGTGATCAGAAATATAGTGCCACACACAGCTGTTTTAACTTATTCAGTGGTGATACTTCAGCTTTTTTCCCCACAATAACATCCACCAAATTAAAGTAGTCCAAGGTTTTACTATTTCTGCCAACCAATCTCACTCCTGGTTTTGTATTATTTATTTTCCTGATGAGTTTTCTGTTGTTTTACTGATGGTTATGATGTTTTATTGGATTTTTAACTGCATTTTTAAATGTTTTGACTGCAATGAAGCTTTGAGTTCAAAGGCAGAGTAAATCCAGCACATGAGGACACAAAAATCATCAACAACCCCTAAGCTGTTAGTACCTCCTTGGGCCAGGGGCAGTGGGAGGCTCTCAGACCCAGGGAGGCAGCATGGGGCTTTCCATAACCTCTGAAAGCTACTTTATTGCTTCAGGTTCACCATTGGAAGTGTGTGTTGGCACCCCCTTAAGGCATGGTACCTGGGGCAATGTATCCTCCCTGCCTGTGCTTAGCTGTGCCACTGTGCAGTGTCATAAGCATAGTGGTATAGAACACAACCTTCAGCACAGGCAAAGAAAAGGTGCAGCTTCTACTTTCTGGTGATGAGTTTCATCTTTTCTTCCCTGGTCCAAGTTCCAAAATACTGAAACAGCCAGAGTATGTCCCCTACACCCAAAGTAGATTATGCAACCAAATAAAGTTGCCAGATAAAGGCAATAGTTAAGATTCTCCAACAATACATTCTAATCACAGAAATAGGGTTTCCATATGCCCCGGAAAATCGGGACTGTCTTGGTTTGGGGGAATTCCATCCACAAACTGACAAGCTTGACAGGAGGTCCTGTCGCAGATTTGTGGAAGAGAATTATGGCAAGCCTATGCACAAAAATTGAGATTTTATTTTTTACTACAAAATGTCAAATTCAAAGAATGAATGACCTCTTAGCTATTCTGCTGTCTTTGATGCAACATCTCCCATCTTTCAGGTTCTGTAGTAAATCTCAACTAACACATGAATTGAGGTGCAGTGCTCTGTTCATTGATCCCTGCCGTTCCTTACCCTCCCTCTTTTGTGTGAAACTCTTGATACACTGAGACTATATATCTCAGAGGAGTTCCCAGGGATGCAGGAAATATTTCAGCACATTCATCCAAAGCCACAAAACAGACTCAACCTACCAGTATCATTTGCCATATTTTTACATTGTAAAGAAAGGGTTTATCCAAACTTCTCCCAGAAGTATGAAATATATATCCTTTCCAGCTTTCCTCTTGTACTGTTTGACAGAGTTGCTATGCGGGCTGTTCTCCCAAATGCTCTAATTCAGTAGCAGTTGCTGGGCCCGCTCTTTGTCGGAACATTTCTGAAATTTCTTCAAAAGATTTTCCTTTGGTTTCTGGCACCTTGTAGTAAACAAATACAATGAAGAGGACAAGCAGGGCAGCAAAGACCAGGAACACATATGGTCCGCATAGGTCCTGTGATGGACAAGAAAAGGTAAAAGCAATTAATAAAATGCTTCCCATTGTCAATAATATGGATTGATCAGAGGACTGATCTCTCTCCCTCTCTCTGTGTGTATTTTTTTCTCTTTCCACATCAGATCTTAACATGATTGCCCTGTTCTCGTTAAAAAGTGTTTGAGATCATAGTTGATCCAAGATGTTTTTGTCTCACAGGAGAGAAGTCCAAAATCTACCACTCCAAAGATTGTTAAGTTGAATTTTGTATTAAGTGACATTGGCACAGTCCAAACCAGTTTTCCAGCATTGATGTAAAGGCAGTGCAACTCCAAGGTAAGAGAAAAACATTGTCTTACTTTGAGGAGGCCTCCATAACCCCCCCCCCCCAACTACAGGATGCAACCCACATCCTGCTGGCACAGCTATGCCAATGCTGGATGTGCTATACCACTTTGTGTCCATTGTGGTATTAAGGTATTTAGCTGATATCACCAGCTTAAAAATCTCACCTTCATTAAAAAAAATAAAAGTGAGTTTATAGGTTTTTTGGGATAAAATATAAAGTTTATTGTATATAGATGTCAGTGCTCTGACAGATTTTTATTTTTATTTTGGTAATAAAGAGGAAGGGCTTCAGGGTTTAATAGCAATCTGGCTGCTCTCCATTACTAATAGGAAAACATTATGAACACCACACTCATGTATGCAACCTTGTTTACACAGGTTGAAGACTTTGATTATTCTGCTGTAGAAATGCAATTTAGAACACTTGACAATTCTATATTTGTCAAATGGAATAGGATTGTTGTTTTAATCTGTTTTACAGGCAAACTCCTATATAGCTTTCCAATGATATTGTAATAATGGCTTTCGTCATTCAAAATGGTGCATGGTACATAGTACATAGGAGTGCAATGAGTGGACTAAGCATGTACAATGATCTGATACTGAGTCAGACCTCTATCCCAGGGCTATCTATTGTGACTCGTGTTGCATTTCAAAGATCTTACCCATCACTGCTACCAGTGATCCTTTTATATGGAGGTACCAAGAAACCAGCCATTCCACCTGCAAAGCCATGCTCAGTGTAATGCCATGCTCAGTGTAATGCCATCTCCTTCATCTTCACTTCTTTGCAACATGTAATATCGCTACATGTCGCATGTATCCAGCCATATACACATCATTGCCTTTTGAACTTAAGGTTCATCACTTTTTTCTGAGTCATTCAAGGTAGGTTTTTTACTAGCTCTAGGTTTTTGCTTGCTTTTGGTGATTTCTATGTTTTCCCATCACTGTGGGTAACATTTTTCAATCTTTGCTTACGGTGCACAGATCTCGGTGATAGTGTGAATGTTTTCTGATCTCTGGGACCCCTGTAGACACACAGCTTCCTCTACTGCAAAGTTAATGGCACAGTGATAGGGCGCTGTACAAGGTTTGGGCTTCTACCAGCACCCAGGAACTGCTCACACTTTTCTTCCTTGGCCTTCTATATTCAATATAGGCTGCAGTCCTATGCATGTCCACTCTGAAGTAAGTCCACTGAATTCAATGGGGATTACTCCCAGGAAAGTGCTCTTAGGATTGCCCCCCAAGAATTGGAATTTTCTGCTTTTCCTTGTGAATATGCAGAACCACTTTATAATAAATAAAAAAACTAATCTAGCTCAGAATTGCCCATGCTGACTACAGCTCTTCAGGGTTTCATTTCCTTTCAGACGTCCTATCAACTGGTGATCAGGTTGGAACTTGGAACTTTCTAAATCCAAACCATCTATCCCACCACTGAGCAACAGCTGGTACTGTTCATTAGTTCTTGGTTGTGATTTCCAAATCTAGAAAAGAGGTTTTCATCCGAGTGTCATTATTTTTTATGTAGACATTCGTTTGATATAATTGTGCTTTGGATAATAAGCATGTTTCTGGAACGAATTATGCTCGCAAACTAAGGTTTGTACAGTAAATTCACAGTTTTCTTACCGCCACATATGGGAAGAACATTCCAATCATGAAGTTGGTTGCCCAGTTGGAAAAACCAGCTAGTGCAACGGCTGCTGGTCGAGGTCCCTGACTGAACAGTTCAGCCACAATAAACCAGGGGATAGGTCCTGGCCCAATTTCAAAGAAACTGACAAATGCAAAGACGGAAATCAAGCTTATATAGCTCATCCAGGAAGCCTGGGGCTAAAAGTGAAAGAAGAAGCAAAATGACAACATTAGAAGTTAATGAGTTGTTGCAGTAGTTTGTGGCCTGGTTATGCTCCACAATTCACCACAGAAAAGTTTCCATCGAAAATCAATGGAAGTGTCCCTCCCACCACTTAAACAGAACATACGAGTGAGGGGGAGATCATGACTACAAAGTGAGGCGAGTTTACATCCTAAAGCCCCCAACCCATCTGTCCTTGCAGAGTTAAGCCAGTTTGCAAACCAATTTTACCACTGTTACTCATGTAGTAAATATAGTTTTTACCTGAATCGAACATGCATTGTTTTGTGCTGAATTTAGTCTCCAAATCTGGGGTGCGCATTAGATTCGATGGCAATTAGATTTGTGAAAATACAGCATTTTGATTGTATGTAGAGGTCAGTATTTAAAAGTTTACTATATTGTAATAGGAATGTAACATAAACCCATTGTTGTATAAAGTAGTGCAATTAGGTAAAAGTCATATTGTCATTTTATTAATATTATTGTCATTTTATTATTGTCATATAACTCATATGCAGTAAAATTAAATTTTAAAATAGAGGTGCGCATTAGATTCAATAGCACATTAGATTCAAGTAAATCTGGAAATTCAAGTTTTCAGTGGGAGTCTTACCTGAAATATAAGGCCAAGGCTCATTGTTACAGCACAAACCATCATGCCAGCCAATCCAGCCAGAAACAGGGAACGCCTCCCTGCTTTCTCCACCAAGAATAGCTGTTGTTTGTAGAAAAAAATGGTTTGTTAAAAATAAGTTGAAAATAATTCTACAATTATTGTTTTATTCAGTTAGTTCAGCAGTACGATGTATGCATCAGACTATCTTCTGGACATCATCTACACTAATGAAACTGAACTTGCAGATATCCAATCAGAGGTGGCAGGGCATTTTCTCCATATCAAACTACATATTCAGACACAAAGCTCACTAGCCAACCATGAGTCAACCATGAGCAATTCTCTTAGCTTAGGGCACAATCCAGAGTCAGGGCAGTGAGGAGTGCCCTAGCTGGGCTGCCCCAACTATTCTGAATCCAGAACAGAAAGTTATGCTGCTTCCAGAGAGTGAGGAAGCCTGGGCTGCCCTACCTGCTCCAGAGCATGCTCAGTAGGCACCAAGTCAGTGACACCTGGGGAGGGCTTGCTCCTGAGGAGACCCTCCTCCGATCACACTGAACAAGGAACAACTGTGGAGCCTGCCTTATAAGGAGTCCCTGATGAGATGCCAGTACAGTCTACAGTGAATACAAGGGGCTTCTTGGAGTGGCCTGCTGTATCCCCAGGTTAGTGGCTGCCGTAGTTGTGCCATATCCTGAAGTTGAGAGGCAGGGGTTTCAGCTAGGCTGGCCAAGAACTCAGATTTTTGGTCAACCCTGCAAGGTCTGCAGGGGCCTGAAACGCTCTGAGTGCCAGGAGGCAGGTAGCCCAGACCAGCTTTGTGGCAGCCGCCCATGGCAGCGCACAGAAAAGCACATGAAATTTGAAAATGTCTGCTGCCACAAAGCCGGTTTTTCCAGTGGTGGTGGCCAGCTTTGCAGGAGGGCCACATCCACGCTTGTCCTGGGCTGCATGCAGCCTCCGGGCCACATGTTGGACTCCCCTGATCTATATATTGCTTTCAGGTGGTTAATTTAAACACTATATTACTTATTACTAAACTATTACATATAATTTATTAATTACAAGAAGGCTACATGCTGCCCACTCACAAAAAAAAAGGAATCACTGAAGTTTTTTCCCAACTTGTATGTTGGGAAAAAACTTCAGTGATTCCTTTTCTTTGTGAGTGGGCAGCATGTAGCCTTCTCGCTACAATCCTAAAATCCAGGACATATCCTGGAAAAAGAGGATAAATGGTCACCCTGCCATTTAATAATCCAATCCAGTAGAATGTAAGCGTTTCAGCTCCGAACTGAGACCGACAATCTCTTCAGGACCCCCCGAATTTCATGGCTGGAAGTTATATTAAAGGTGCCAGATACAAGATGACAGCATCCAGCTTTTTGCGACCCTCCTCCCCCCAAAAATGAAGTCCTCCCAAGGGGTCCCAACCCCACTTTGAAGACCACTGCCTTAAACTCAAAAGAATTTTTGCCTTTGACTTCATTAGAAGGTGGATTACACCAACAGAATGTCTTGATGTAAGGAAAACAGCGCACTCATGTTGGTGTTAGTGTCTGAGGCGGAAGATCCAAAAGGTATCCAGTGTTGGTCAAATGATTGTAAAGAAACACATTTTTGACACTTTTATGCTGTCTCAGCCAAGTCACCTTAACTTTCCAGCCTGAGTACTACCTTTAACAAGTAAACAAGGTGAAGATTAAAAAAAAAAAATCCCATCTCATGACACAGGGAGCCACTGTTATGCAAAAATAATATAATTTACTTACAGCAACAACTGTGAATACGGTGTTGATAGCACCCACTCCTATGGTTGCATAAATAGGTTCTTTGACTTGAGCTTGGTGGAAAATATCTGTAGAGTAGTAGAAAATCTAGAGCAGCAGAAAAGATAAAAGTGGTTAAAGACCTCAGTGGCTAATGAAAAAGACACACATATTGACTTGGCTAAGAGTACACATTTTTCAAGGGGTCCAGCTGGGGAAGGGATGCCCAATCCTATTGGCAGTGGTGCTGCCAGATAGAGCAGTGGCAAAATGTTTCAGCTGTAACATTTTGTTTCAGCTTTTATCCCCTTCCCCTGAGGAAGGGTCTGGGTCCACAATGGGCCTCCTCCAGTGTGCGCTGATTGGAGGAGATTTCTGTTGGGTTTTTCTGTCCAACTCAGAGTATAGGATCTGGTGGAGAAGATCCACCATTCCCACCCTTCTCCCATCTTGGTTCTTTCTCCCACTGTGCCCTTCCCTCTCCCGAAATGCTTCCCCCCATCTAGAAAACCTGATAATGAAAGACATATTTTACAACAATTTAACTCTCATGGTTTATCTTAAGGAAAATTGTTGTTTTTTGCGGTGGAGCAGTCCTAGGAAGTCCTTGTGAACCTGTTTAAATTTTTAGGGTGCGCCACTGAAAAGGCCATCATTTTCACATATAATGACAAAACAATAAGTGAGAGATGCACAAATCTTTTGAAGTCACAACTCACATTTTGTGTCAAGAGAATGGCAATCAAAGGGAAGGAGTTGTAGGTTTCACTGTGAACATGTAGTTTTCATGAAGAAGTTCTTCATGAAGAATATGAAGAAAAATGAAGCTTTACTTCATTTAAATGGATATGAGTTAACACATCTTTCATTTTAACTGTTTTGTGCCCATAATGGCATGTCTCAAAACTGAAAAAGGTACAAAAATGTGTTTTTTGTAATGTGTTTGAACAGGAAACCATCTCATTCTAGTACAGCTAGAGTTTTTAATGCTTTTTTCATGGCACACTGACCTCCATAGTAATCGCTATGCTTGGAGTACAGTGTGCCTCATTAATGTCCTTTAATTTCTAGGAAGTTCATTGTTAAGAAACTCACAGCATTGATGCCTGAAAACTGCTGTGCAATATGGACCATAATGGCTACTAAGAATGCTGGCCTGAGGCTTCTGGAGGTGACAAGCTCCCAAATGGTAACTGGTTTTTCTTTGGCTGCTTCCTCTTTTTCTCTCTGCATGTCCTGAAGCTCCTCAGAGGTATCATAATCTGCTCCTCTTAGCCTTTTCAAACCTGGGGATTAAAAAAATAATAAGACTGTCTAAACAGTTTTTGAAAATAAATGTATCATTAAAAAACCCTACTAGATAAGATATAATCAGATGCACCATTATTAGGGGATTCTTATTTTAAGCATATTGTTTTTAATCATTTTAAATTGCTTTATTTACTTTTTTTATCATTTTGAGCTTACAGAGGAGCAGTTATAAATATTTTAAATGAATACAGCCAAATATTGTAACAGTTATAGAGGAAAAAGTTCAAAGTAATACGAAAGCTTGGTTTCATAGTCTTTCTGATTACATAACCATAATATTTATGATTGCATAATCATAATATTTATGATCACATAAGGATTAACCAGTTGGAGAAAAACAAATTATTTCAAAAAATGATGTTAACTTTTAAAAATTTATATTAAGACACCAAAAAGTAAAACCCCAAAGTGAAAAGATTAAATAATGCTTAGCACAATCCTAACCATGTCTACTCAAAAGTAAGCTCCAATGGATCTTACTCCCAGGAAAGTGTCGTCAGGATTGCAGCCTAAGATAGTATTGTAGGGTTAGTTATACTTATCAATACAAATCTGAATATTATTGTAAGTGCCACCTCTGAACATGACTGGGAGGGTTTCTGAGATCTGGGGAGACTGCATGCAACTGTGAGGAAAGCCAGACTAAGGCTGCAATCATAAAGACAATTTCCTGGGAGTAAGACCTATTGAACACAATGGGGCTTACTATTGAATAGACATGGTTAGGATTGTGCTTTAAGAAAAGGCTAGCAGGGCATTTGAGGAGAGAGGTGGCAAAAGGGAAGTTGAGATGCTGGAAAGGGGGATGGTTGCTTTTTTTAAAAAAACTGATGAATGTTGTTATATTGTACCTCCAACAAGCAACAGCTGTGATCTGTTACTAGTATTTAAGTAAAAAGAAAATTATATAGGTTACTAAAATATCTAATTAAGAAATAAAAATAAGGAAAAATCTTACTCTTCTCAGCATCTTCTACCCGTCCTACTTTAATGTAGAGGTACCTAGGACTCTCTGGACAAATGAAGAGCAGGACAATCTGAAGGATAGCTGCCAACCCAGACAGGCAAAGAAGGACTGGCCACAATTTATCACTGCCCAGCAGTGCTGGTAATCCAAGGATCTAAGGAAAATATGAATTGATTATTAAATAAGCAATTCTTGTAATTTACAGTGAAAAAGATGTCTTTCAGTTATGAAATACCGTAAATGTCGTATCTTATTTCCAACATCACATGCTTTCTTACTCGATCTTGAGTAAACAGTGCCTACTTTTAAATTTTGTTTTGTAGAAATAACAATGGAGAAGAGAGTATGAGGGTATCCTAGGGCTTCTTTCCCTTGTGTTTTCACATTGAGACTACAAGAACATGATGGTGATTATTTCAGAGCAGAAGTCAGAGTTATAAAAGATACAGGGTTGTCGCTGAAAATAAGCCATTGCTGAAAAATTAGGACACTGTTTTTTAATACTCACTGCAAAACCTCAAGTTTTGTATGTGTGTGTGTGTGTGTGTGTGTGTGTGTGTGTGTGCGTATGCTGCCCTTGAGCTTCTTGTAAGTGAGATTAATATCTACTTCATAAATAAATTTTGGGGAACAACAGAAAAGTCCCTGATTTCACAACATTGTGAAATTTTCAAGAAAGTAGGTCTGTCCTTGATAATGGAAATACATGCTTCATCTAGTATGTTAGCTAGAAACATACATGGATATTTCCATCCAAACTGTGTAGCTTTTCTAATCTTGCAGAGCCTTTAATCCACAAATTTGGCCATGGCTCTTAAAGCAATCTAAAAGTGTGATCTAGTTAAGGCTGGTCTGGCGGAGCACCAGGATTTGTCCTACAGCAGAAGCAGTACTATCATTTGGGAAAGCTCTCAAAAGCTACCTTTGAAAACAGTTTTTCCTCCCTGAAGCTCTCTACGCCAGCTCAAGTGTGTCATGAATGTGCCATGATGCATGTTTGTAGCTGGGCAATTGATGATTCTTTGCCAACCTGGCAGCTCTAAATCCAGAACTAGGGAGAATAACTGGATCAGTCCAGGCAGGACTGGTGGAAGTGTGCAAGAAGTGCACACTGGTGCAGGTAGTGGAAGAGAGTGGCAGCATGGGGGATGGGTGGACTATGAGGTGAATAAGCACAAGTACCATACTGGCCTGAGGGTGTCACAAAAGTGCTATAAAGTACTTCTTTGCCATTCCTGGAGAAGGGTTAGACCAGTGCAGACATGCTCTTGCCTCCCTACATAATCACAGAAATGGGAAGACCTACAAGTTGAGATCTCATATGAGTTGTTCCAGCCTAGGTTAGGATTGCATCTTGTGTTGCGATGTCACTACATGTCTTGCCCACACTTGCTTGTGTGCCAACCTGAATGCCCAAGAAAGAAGAACATGTCTTCATTTTTCTTTTTTCTTTTTTAAAAATCTCTTGGAACCTTATTAATTATTTGCTGCAGTATATTTCTTTAAAGTATAATCCTTTGTGAAAATGAGTGAGCACATTTTTTAGCATGAGTCCAACTGCTGGTGCTTACTTTTCAAAACCTGTTTGGCTTAGGAGCAGAATAAGTGATGGGCTGCCTATTCCCTTATAAATCAGCTTGCACACTGAGGTCGTCTTGTCTGGGTACCTCTAATTTTGGAGGTTAGATGTTCCATCTATAATATGGTCTCTCCAGTGATACTCCCCTCTTTTGGGGAGCATATCTTTTAGATGCCAGACAACAATTTTGTTTGCATGGTCTTTTAAAATATAGCTGAAACAATTACAGTGCAAATAGTTTTTTTTTCATTCTTCTTTGCAAGTCTACGTACCTGACTGATGAGAATACCTATAACTACAGCAAGTTGGTTCAGTGTCCCCAGCGCCCCTCGAAGGGCTGTTGGTGCAATCTCTCCAACATACAATGGGCAGAGTCCAGATGTAAACCCTGCACAAAACATGTTAACAAGTTAGTAATCACATCAAATGACTAACCAGTACATTCTACTATCCCTATAATCATCACTTCCTCATGATATAAGAACTGCACAGCCTTAATAGAAGCGTTCTCTGTTCTGGCCTTGCACTTAGAGAACTTCTTCAGAGTTCCTAAAGGGGACAGAAGCCACGTGATTTGGAGGAATGTGGTTTTCTTCACATATACCTTCACAATACCATTATCTTGGAGTAAATCAGAACACTGTCTAAGTAGATTGCCACAAACTGGTTAAAGAAGTTCCAGAAATGTTATTCATGTCATGCAAGAAGCCCGCAGGCACATTGTAGGGCCCAATGGGCATCACCACACGTTCATATTGGCTGTGCCATATCTGGAATGGTATTCTCCATTTCTAACACTTTGGATCTGGACCAAATTGTGGGCCGCTTCCAAATCTGGACCCCTTCCAACTAGGCTGGGTAGATACCCCAATTAGTTTGGCTGAGATCCAGTATGTTTGTTTTGCAGAGCAATGCTGTAAACTGGGTATTACAGTTCTGGACTGAATGCAATTTCAGTAGATCATCTCTGCATTGCTTATTACCATTGCCAAAATGTTGCAGGTATCTTTTCAGAATAACACTACAACTTCCTCCTTTTGCCATACCAGGAGGACAAGAGGAATCAGCCCATCCTCCTATCACTGGGTCCCTGTGGGAACTTCAAGAAAGGAACTCTTCACCTAAAATACACCATTACTTTTCATTTGGAATGCTAACCTGTGGGCCAAAGTTCCACCTTCAATGCACTTTGCACCTCCAGTGCCCCCTCCAGAGGAGAGTGACAACAATGATCAGTGGGATGGAAGGGAAGCCCTACAAGGAAAGGTTGGGGAACTTGGGATATTCAGCCTGGGGAAAAGGAGGCTGAGGGGAGACACGATTGCCGTCTTCAGATACCTGAAGGGCTGTCATAGGGGGGAAGGGGCTCATATGTTCTTTGCTGCTTCTGAAAGCAGAACTAGAACCAACAGGTAAAAACTGCAAGAAAGGATATTCCGGTTGCATACCTGAAAAAAATTCCTGACGGTGAGGGCAGTTTGGCAGTGGAACAGATTGCCAAGGGAGGTGGTGGACATTCCATCACTGGGGATCTTCAAGCAGAGGCTCGACGATGACCTATCGGGGATGCTCTAGGAGGATTTCCTGCTACAGGCAGGGGGTTGGAGTAGATGACCTACTAGGTCCCTTCCAACTCTAGGATTCTAGGATTTTCTGTTTTGTTGTGCAACGCTGTTCTGCCATTTTATTATAAACTCTAGCTATCTTGTTCATTCTATTCATGCCCTCCTGCATTCTGGGTTCAGGACCAGACATTCAGCAAAACATCAGGATTCTGCTGGGAACATGACGACTTACCACAAAACAGTCCTGTTAGTGCTCTTCCTATAATGATTAGGATATGTGGGGGTCCAAATTTTGCCACTCCCAAAAGGAGATTCCCAGAGAGGGAAAGAATGTTCACAATCAGCATGGCTTGGATTCTGGAATAAAGAAAAGTAACTGTGCATTAAGAATCTCAGGCTCTGATCATCAGATAATTAAACCTCTTAAGCACGGTGTTTCAAAACTTGGAATATGAACTGTGTGTTATAACACTAGCAACAAGGGCATAACATAACCAGCATCTCATTGGAATGTAATGCAATAATAAGTCACAACAGAGAAATAAATGGCAGGAGAACTTGACTATTTAGTGAAAACACTTAAGAGGAAGAAATTGAAATTTTATTTTTCATGTAGCTTTTGTGGGAGCACCACAACAAGGTCCTGCAATTCAGAATTTCACCTACCGCAGCAGGCTGGTAGAATCCTGTATTCTATTCTATGATTGCACCAACATCTCATCTGCTTTAAAGATATTTACAGCACAATCCTATCAAGATTCCTGTGCTGCGATGAAGGCACCAAAGTGGTGTCAGCTGTATCCAGCATGGGAACAGAGGCTTTGGTCTCTCCAAGGTAAAGGTATTTTTGTCCCCATATGTCTGGGAAAACTCTGCCAGCTTCTTTGGGACTATTTGGGTTCACGCCAGCAACATGACACAAGTCTGAGCAGCCTCACGGTGGGGCGTCAGGCTTGGGGGGATAGCGTACAGTGGGTGCCAGCCCTGAACCCTCCTCCTGGGCTTGATCCACTCCTCCTCTCTGTCACAGTCCTTCTCGCCCTATTCTGCTTTCACCCACTATCATACATATAGTAGGGATGTTAAACATAAGGCCCGCATGCCAAATGCATCCTCTGGAAGTAGTTTATCTGGCTCCCGTTAAAATTGGGACTCCTATCCAGTGGCGGGATTCAAATAAATTAACAACAAGTTCTATGTCCTAATACAGTGATTCTCAATCTTCCTAACGCCATGACCCCCTTATAAGTTCCTCATATTGTGGGGACCCCCAACCATAAAATTATTTTCATTGCTACTTTATAACTGTAATTATGCTACTGTTATGAATCATAATGTAAATATCCGATATGCAGGATGTATTTTCATTGTTACAAATGAAATGTGTGTTCTATGCACACACTGAACATAGATCAAGCCCATTTCATGGATCAAGCCCATTTCAGAGTAGACATGCATAGGATTGGGCCCTGAGGCTGTCAGTCAGCCACAGCGAGAGCGCAGCTACAGCAGGAGGTCTGGCAAGCTTGACCTGGCCCCCTGCACCAGGGGTCTTTAGGCGACTCCCTGGAAAGTTCTAGGCGACCCCCAAAGGGGTCCCAACCCCCACTTTGAGAAACGCTGTCAGAACAGGTTCTATGTCGATAGAACAACAGGTTCTATGTCCTTTTAGTAACCACCCGGTTACTTTAGTAACCACCTGGTTTGTTTCATGCTTCTTATATCTTGCCTTTCATAATGAAAGTGGCAGGCAGAAGGTTTTTAGGTGCCATCAAGGCACTGAGCCTACTCAAAGATGTTTCATTTTAGCCAGATCACCTCATCATGCTCCTTCAGACCACAGCCATGGATATAATATCCATACAGATCACTTATTGTCACCACTACAATAATTAATGTCAATAATAAATACAGGATTTACTTGAATCCAGTGTGCATATTTTTCAGCCAAATTTAGTCTCCAAAATCGGAGTGCGCATTAGATTCGATGGTGCATTCATATCAAAAGATTATAAGTAAAGGTCTGTATTAACAATTTACTATATTGTAATAAAAATGTAACATAAACTCATTGTTGTATAAAGTAATGCAAGTAGGTAAAAATCATAACATAACCCATTTTCATATTATGATTGCCATATAACTCTTTGTATGCAGTAAAATTAAATTTTGCACCTGCTTTGCAGCTGCATATTACAATCACAGGTAAACCTTTTTTTTAAAAAAATCTCAAGCCTTTGAAAATCAGGGTGATTAGATTAAATTGTGCATTAGATTTAGAGCACAATCCAGAGTAACTACAGCAAAGTCCTTGCTCCGGTGTAAGAACAACTTACTCTGGATTCCAATATGAATTTCCCATAGGTTTTCACTAGGTGGTACAGTAACTACAGGTGCATGTAAAGTCTCTTCCGTGCTCCCATAGTTACTCTGGATTTGTGGGTTAAGCAAAAATGGCAATAAAGCACATGTAATAATTCAACAGCACGTAGAAATGATTGACAATCAGACAAGTCTGAATCATAGCTATGGTTATGGATGTTATTGCCCTCCATTGGCACAAAACTTTACTTTTTTTCCTTCTTTTCCTGTCCCCTTGTGAAAATGGCATCTTCTGAATAGTCCTCACCTTCCCATATTTTCTCCAACCCAACTGACAACGAAGGAGGTAATCATTCCACCAACGGCAAACATGGCTACAGAGACAGACCACAGCACGACAATTGTGGGGTGTTTGTATACATGTGTCTCCAGCATGGTTGTGAGGTTCTGGTCATCTCGGTTTATGGCAGGCTCATACTGTAGCTTCTCATAGTAATATTGCTGGATGATCTGTGGTGGCAAAAATGTGTCAGACAATTCATTTACCCCATGCCACCCACAGAATTTGCCTTTGAAATGCTGGGAGCTATTTACACATGCTGCAGCACACTTTGGTTGCATGTAGCACCTAATGAGCAAATGGCAGCCTAATCCAATACTTACCCCAGGGAATCGACCAGTGCCATCTCCCCCTTGTGATGGCACTGCCTGCCGTAAAGCTGTCAGCTCTTGTTGCAGAAGGCATTCTGAGAGTGCACAGTTTAATGTGCTACTGGAATATGATCCGAACTTGTCCAGGGTCAGGAAGACTGGCACAGTCTGCGCTGAATCCAGTGCAAGTTTTGGGACTGCTGCCATCCTATCACAGAGAAGATGAAGCTTCTCCCTCAGGATAGGGCTATAGCAGCCATAATAGGTCTACACAGATTTAAGCCATCTCCAGAAGTGGCATAAAGTGGCATAAAGAGCAGATGGGAACAGCCTTTTACTGACTGTGTGCCACCCATAAATGCCAGTGCAAGCCTTGCATCCTCCCCTCTTGCCCATTGTACTTCCCTCTGCCTACCCATTGCCCTCTTCTCAGAGTTGTGGGGTGGTGCAAGGAGACCTAAGTTCATGCGCTATCCTAAACCACCAGGGGTGGCATAGAACTTCTACCTCACAGCACTTTTATGACATTCCCTGGCTGGCGCAAAGGACTTTCATCTGTCTAAAAGCACATTAGGATTGCTCTCAGAGTCATTGTTGCATCCATTCAGAAACAGTAATCCATATCTATATACTCATTCATAAATTTATATTAGGCCTTTCCAGATATTCAATGTGGCAAAATTAACAAGCATGAAAATGGAATACGTGACTGGTCACATATGTGTTGATCACTTCCCATACACGTTCATTTACTTTTGTTAAAATGCCTCCAGTAGGGCTACATTTAGGTGTACATATTTTTTAATGTACACACACATTTTTGTATATAATGAGAGATTCTACAGAAGGGTGATTCAATAAATAAGGTGAATTTTTCTGTATAAGGACTTCTAATACAGATAGATGAGGGGCTATAAGGGGGACGAGGGAGCAGTTCCCAGCCCAGCTCGTTGATGGTCTGCACCGTTTGGGCTGCTGTGTGAGGCCTTGCGTTGTCATGCTGCAAGACGACTCTTTTTGACTGATGACCTCTGCGTTTGTTCTTTATAGCCCAGACCTTGCCCCTTCAGACTTTCACCTGTTTGGTCCCTTGAAAGCGTTCACGAGAGGTACGAAGTTTGAAAGTGACGATGAAGTCAAAAGTGTTGTGAGCGACTGGGTGAGACACCAGTCTAAAGATTTTTACGCTGAGGGAATACGGAAGCTTGTGCACAGATGGGAAAAGTGCATGACAGTGCTGGGAGACTACGCTGAAAAATAAAAAAAAATAAAGCTTCTATCTGTATTAGAAGTCCTTATACAGAAAAATTCACCTTATTTACTGAATCACCCTCGTATATTGTCTAAATTTGTAGGCTGCAGATATGCAGCCTGGAGAAAGCCTGGGAAAGAGGATTGAGAGATATAATCTATTCCAGGAAACTGCACCAAACCAAGGGTCAAATGTTTCAAAGAAAACACATTTACTTGCCTTTTGGGGAGCATTGATGACTCCAATACAGTACCCATACTGGAAGAAGCCCAACACAGCAGTGAAAACTGCGAGCATCAGCATTCCAGTGAGATTCTAGGAAATGGATGATCAGCAACTTAGCTTTGTTTCCCAATGTGTTGTATTTATTACTGTACATTACAAAAACACAGCAATACTTGAAGATAGAACTATATATACAGTATAATAGCAGAATTTACCTGTTTTTGCAGGAGTAAAATGTCAAGAATATTTGTTGGCACCAGCAGGGCACTATCAGACACTGGCACCAGTGGCAAGCCCCAGGCACTGCTGGACACCATCAGGCACTGGGTATCACCAGCCGTCCATACTGGGCACCAGTGGGTACCACCCGGCACCCCTACCACACACTGGGTATAATTGCTAGGCATCAGGTATGGTGCACCAGACACCAGGCCCAGTCACCACTGTATCAGAAGCTGCTGCTGCATCTTGATCCCCCCACTCCTCATGTGCCTCAAATCCCTGCATGTACTTGAATCCAGTGATAGAGGTGGCTAGAGTCTGCAATTCTAATCCCTGTTTAGGTCCCAGTACAGGTTGTGGGCTGGCCTGGTGGTGGTGTCACGCACTTCTCCGCATTCCTGGAGTAGTTCAGGGCACTGCACAAACAGTAGTCTGTGCTATTAATCGATATACTGAAAAATAGTTGGGAAAAAACAACTTAAAAACTGTAACACCATCAAGTAAGCTACATTCACACTAACCTTCCTCTGCATTCAGAAACGTGAATTCAGAAACGTGTGAGATGGAAGTGAGATCTTTCCTCTCACTTCCATCTCTGGCACACCAACTGGCCATGTGAACCACTGGCTGGCTGCATGCATGCATGTTATATGGCTGGAGGATTGAACATTTAGCTATCTCCCCTCCTACACACACACACACACACACACGCACATACACACACACTTTTAGTGGACAGTGCAGGAGTATATTTGGAAAAGCAGTAGTTCTCAAATGTTTTTGACTAGTGGCTTCTATGAGCTACTGGGCCATTGGCTGTGCTCCCCAATACAATTAATATATGTTATATAGGGTAGCAGTTTTCCCACAAGGATTCCATGGCTCCTGTACCAGTTTTCTATGACACCCTGAAGATCTACAGCTCATGTTTTGGAAGCACTGATTTACTTGATTTTTTAATCAACTTAAGGCAAGGAGAAGACATTCAAACACAACCAAGAACAGATACAAAATAGCTATTTGTGTGAATAGGGTTCTAAGCCCCAGGATATTTTTTGACTCTGATCACCTTCTATAGACAGAGAGACCATTGGTAGCCTGTAGGCTAGTTCCAGCCCTGATAAAAAAGTTCTTTAAATTCATCTAGCCCAATTAGATTGTAATAAAGATATTTTTGGTCTATATTGTTACACAGGAAGAAACAAAATGGGCGCCTTAGTGTTACTAGAAATGATGGAGATTATAATCTATTCAACAACAAAAATGGGGATGCTGATGATATGTAGAATCGAGTGATCACCTCACTTTCCATATAGCAATTATTATTCTTATTGGATGTCACACCTTCCTTTCGGTTTGGTACATAACGTGCTGTATGTTACAGTTTTCACGTATGTGCTGTACATTGTAAGTAATGTGCATGTGAGAATATCTCCTCTGAGAGGAGCAGTGGTGGGCTCCAGCAGGTTTGCACCTACTCTACAGAACTGGTTGTTAACAAGAGATAGGACATATAAAATTTTAAAATAGCCATTTAATAGTGGCTGCTAGATGGGCATAGAACCAGTTGTTAACTTCTTTGAATGCCATCATTGGAGAGGAGCGTCATCAGCTCTGTCTGCTGCCAACTGCATCATGATGCCCACTGGCCTCTCTGATAAAAATGGGTGAGAAAATTATCGAACTGGGCTACATTTGGTACACCTGAATGGCAACCAAATTCCATCTCTGAAGCTACCTTGTCTGCCCCGCTGTCTGCGCCAGCCGGCGCAACCTTAGCTTGAGGCATGGTCCTCCTCTTCTCACCAGTACCATCCTTCAGACTGCCAACTGAATACCATTGTTTGGTTCTTTGTGCCTTGGAAACCTTAAAGCAACAGAACCATGGAGCTGACTGGCAATCGGAATCCCATTAGCTATCATGAGATAACAGCCCTCAGAGAAGAGAACCAGTTGGGCATCCAGCAAGGCCTCAAAAGGGTTCACTGATGCCAATCTTGGGTACCACAAAGCAGCAGCAGCCAATCCTGGGGTGCTGATATTAGGTTACTGCCAAACCTGAGGATGGAGAGGAGCAAATAAGTTTCTCTTTGACAACAGTGTTCATTTTGGGTCATCATCCGCTTAATGACATCACTTTTTGTGTAATGACATCACAAAGTGCTCTCAGCAGGTGCCATGATGAATGGTATCTTTGGTCCTCTTTATAAAATGAGTTTATCATTTTACAGTTTCCTCAAAAATTCTCACAGATTCCTTAAAAATTCTATAGTTGTCACCTCACTCCTTATAATCAGGGTAACAATGGCTGCAATCCTATACACACTTTCCTGAGATTAAGAGCACAATTCTAACCATGTCCACTCAAAAGTAAGTCCCATTAAGTTCAATGGGTCTTACTCCCAAGGAAGTGTTTTTAGGATTGCAGCCTTAGAGCACAATCCTAACCATGTCTACTCAAATGTAAGCTCCATTGTGTTCAATGGGTCTTACTGCCAGGAAAGTGTCTTTAAGATTGCAGCCTTTTTGGGTAGATCATAGTTAGGATTGTGCTCACACTTAGGATTGCATTTCCAGGTTATGTCCTCTTTTTTTAGCCTTGTTAGCCTTTTTAGCCTGGAAAAAAATCTTTGTTGTCCTCCGTTTACTTGTAAGCTGGCAGCATGTATTATATATAATAAATCATAAATTATAGCATATATATGTATATAATTTTAAATTATATGTAATAAATCATGTGTAATAGTTTTAAAATTAATAATAAGTAATATAGTGTTGAAATTAACCACGTGAAAGCAACACGTATGAGTGTTTTTAGCTTTTATTTTGTCATGTTCTACATTTTTCTTGGGTGTCCTATATTTCAGGTGGCCTTGTTGTCTTTTCTGGTTATGACTTATGGGGTGCAATCCTAACCATGTCTTCTCAAAAGTAAGCCCCATTGTATTCAATGGGTCTTACTCCCAGGAAACTGTCTTTAGGATTGCAGCCATGGTCACCCTCCCCCAGGTTGCAGGGGGGGGGGGGAGTGTGGAAAAAGCACATTAAATGAGGATTAAATGGACTGTAGTGGAAATGCTTCAACCCAGGTTTTCTCCACAAGCACCAACGTGTATTAGTACAAACCTTGGAAAGTGAAACTTTCTCCCTCAGACCAGTACTAGGCCCCATTGAATTGTGTTCACAGGCCACAATAGTCCACTCTGCTCCTTTGTTACTATATACCTACAACACGTAGTGCCTACAACACTTTGTGCCCCACTTGCCCAAGGGCCGTGGCCCTCAGAGACCCCCAATTTGGCTTTTAAGAAGTCCCCAGACTCCAATGCCTCTGGCCCAATGAAGCCTTCACAATCCCGGGGGCATTATTTTAACCTCCCCACATTGCCTCTCAACAATTTATGTCTCCAGTGTGTGTCTGGCTTGGTCCATATGTTTTCAACGTGCAAGAGTTGTGTGGAAAACGTTTCACAGTTAAGAACATGAGCAAGCCCCACTAGAATTAGGCCAAAGAACCATTGAGTCCAACTTCCTATATCTCTCAGAATCCACCAAACGCCTCAGGAAGCTCACAAGAAAAGAGACCGTTATCCTGGGGGCTTCCCATTCATGTGGCATCTAAAATAAAATGGTTGCACATATACCCTTCATGGCTTGTAACCTGTGAGCTGGGTGACCATATAGAATGGAGGACAAAGTGTCCCTGTCTTTAACTTTGTAGCAAGGCGTATTTAGGCATGTTTAGGTCAACATAGAAGCACATGCCAAAATTCCCACTCCTATACCATGCTTAAAGGTGGAAGCACTCTGTCCTCCATTCTATATGGCAGGGTGACCATATACAATGGAGGACAGAGTGTCTCTACCTTTAAGCACTGTATAGAAGAGCGAATTTTGGCAGGTGCTGCTTTTTAAACCCTTCTATGTTGACCTAAACCTGCCTAAATTCCTTCTTCCGTGCAACGGTTAAAAGTATACAATGCCCTCCATTGTATATGGTCACCCTGTTTTATGGTCACACTGCCTGTGAGGGACTTTTCTGTCAGAGATGTGTCCAATTCCCCCTTAAAGGCTTCTAGCCCAGTAGTCCTCAACCTTTTTGACCCAAGGGACTGGTTCTGTGGAAAAGAAATTTTCCAGGGACCAGCCCAATGGCCTGTAATGTATTCATTTATGTACGTGCATTCAAATTTGAAATGTAAATTAATTATCTTTTTACCCTATCTCTGATCCAATGTCAGAGAGATGATTTGGCTCTCCTGACAAAATGTTTGCCTAGATTCTAGACCAGTGAACTCAAACTTTACTCCCTAAGTGTTTGTGTCCCTAAGTTCCCTTAGACGCTGCTGCTTTCCCCCTTCCCCACCACATAAAATAGCAGGGGACATTTACTGTACATGGATTGGGGGGTTGCAATTCCCCTAGTTCTTAGAGGACCATCTAAAAATAGCCTAATTTGAATAAATTATAATTGCCGGTCAATAAATCCAGTTGGTAATCTTAAGAGTTACATACCACTGGTCTAGAACATATGGCTTTGGATCAAGTCAACATGTGCTTTGGCATTGTTTGAAGGTGAAATTAACTGTATGAATATAAGATTGGAGCACAGAAATTTTTTTTAAAAGATATGTACTGTATGTGCACCTTTTGAACTAGTCCAGTGTCATAATAGGGGTATTATAATTCATAATTCTATTCTAAGTATTCTAAGACACAACTTCCTTTTGTTCAGTCTTATATGTTAAGCTGTTTGTGTTGCAACATCCACAGTGAAAACCAAACTTTGCAAGCTAATGCAATTTTAAATGTTAAATAAATTATTTTATAATCATCCACAAT
The DNA here is from genome assembly GCA_030015325.1 of Cryptoblepharus egeriae. Classification (NCBI taxonomy): domain Eukaryota; kingdom Metazoa; phylum Chordata; class Lepidosauria; order Squamata; family Scincidae; genus Cryptoblepharus; species Cryptoblepharus egeriae. The sequence continues at coordinate 88,738,107 of JAREYC010000006.1, forward strand.
CGCAGATACAAAGACTTATAGCGTCATCTTAAAGATAAAGTCATTTATTAATTGGACTTGCTGGACTCAAGTTCACTTCAACTGGGACATAAACTGTTATCCTTGATACATATAGATGTATGTATAGGGAAAGGGGGGAAAAGTGACAGGTGGGCCACACGGCCATGAAACCTGCAATGATTACCCTATGACAAATCTTTAAGTGTCCATATAAGTACAGTGAATGCTATTTTAAATGTCAATAATTGGTGATATTTATGATAATGACAGGTTGCCGTTGTGCCATGTGCCTGGGCTTATCTTATAGTGACAATTTATTGTTTATTACTATTAATTATTATGATCCATTGTCACTATAAATTGTGGAATTTCTATTGTGGACAATTACATGAGACTCTTGCTGCAACACACTAAGGGTAATTTCAGGTGAGATAGTTTATCACCCTAACCAGCTTACACGTGTTTGTTGCTGTGTGTGCTCGTGGAGCCTGCACGATCCTGGATCCTCCTGTAGTGTCAAAGCTTTTCCATAACCACATGTGATTTCTTGCAATGTATTCTTATCATGTGTGAATAGGAGTACAGAAGGAAGCACATAGACAGATCCAGATTGATACCAACAACAGTAATTGCATGCCCCTTTAAAAGGCATCTCAGAAACCTTCAAGCCCATATGGAGGTAGGGCTACATCACCCTGCATTTAATAAATTAGGTCTAAAAGTGATGGGCTTCAGGGGGTTCTCACAGGTTCTATAGAACTCTTTGCTAATGAGTGCCTGATTCTGAGAACAGGTTACTAATGGGACATAGAACCTGTTGTTAATTTATTTGAATCCCACCACTGGGCTAAACTATTTATTTCCATGCTGGGAGCAGCTCAATGCAGTGGTATAGCAAGAGGGGGTGCAAAGAACTTTTTGCAGGTACCTGAACATGCCATGCAAATGTCTCTCCAGCTCCTCTTTGGACCCTCCAGACAGGGGAAGCAAAACGGAGGCAAATGCTCCCACAATCCACAATGGCTGTTTTACTCCCATCACTCTTAATGGCTCCGAAGGAGAGAGTGAAGGGCCACTTGCACAGTGTTCAGATGCCTGCAGAACATAGTGCTTTGCACCCACAACAGCTATGCCTCTGGCTCCATGCATGCAGAGCATATGCTCACAAGATGTTTATGCTCAGTCATTCCAAATACCTTTGTGTGTTGGATAATTGGCAAAAATTAGTGATACATCAGTATTAAAATCAAAGCTCTACTGTGTTCAAATCAGGCTAAGTTGACAAAGATTTCTTTTATTTCCATTCATACCAGGTACATTTTACTGCAGGACAGGGCTTACATCCACAGTGATGAAGGCTGCATGTTCAAATACATCCAGTAGCAACCTTTGTTATCACACTGGCAATTTTCCCAGCTTCCATAAACTTAGAAATTACTACCAACCATATCTATAATCATCTACTTTGTTATCCACTTCCCATTTTGTACCTGCAAGTAGTCAAAAGAGAAAAAGGCTACTGTATGAACCCACCAAAAGGGCCAAACTATAGGTGTCATTGGATTTGCCTCTGGTTATTTTATTTTAAGCAGCTTCAGTTTAGGAGTGCCAGATTGTATCGGGACAGTGATGCAGTGGGTAGGGAAGGCTACTTAACACCCTGCACTCTTTTCCTTAAATGGTGCAGTGGCTCAATGGTGAAAGATTCAGTGCTTGTTGACCTGAAATTTGGCCGTTCAAGATTAGAGTACAGCACAAGTTCCCATTACTTGCCCAACTCCTGCCAACGTAGCATGGAACCTAGCATGGTTTGAAAGCATGGAAATGCAAGTACATAAATATATACCACCTGACTGCGAAGGTAATAGTATTACATGATCTTTGCCATTTAATGATGTCGGCTACGTGACCACAGAGATGTTTTTGGACAAAACTGGCTTTGAGCTTTGCAACAGGGACGAGCACTACCCTTATGGCACAATCCGGAGTTAAGGCCGTGAGGAGTGCCCCAGTTGGGCTACCCAACTGAATCCAGAGCAGAAAGTTATGCTGCATCCAGAGAGTCAGGAAGCCTGGGCTGCTTACTGCTCCAGAGCATGCTCAGTAGGCACTAAGTCAGTGACAACAGGGGAGGGCTTGCTCCTGAGGAGACCCCCCTCAGATTACCTGAGGAGATCCCCTCAGCTATGGTGCCTGCCTTATAAGAAAGTCCCTGATCAGATGCCAGTACAGTCTACAGTGAATACAAGGGGCTTCTTGGAGTGTCCTGCTGTATGTGGCTGCCATAGTTGTGCCATATCCTGAGGTTGAGAGGCAGGAGTTGCAGCTAGGCTGGCCAAGAACTCAGACTTTTTGTTAACACCCATTCTTACTCTGCCTTATCATGGACCCCTATGGGTCTATTCATTAGCATACTTGCTCCTGGGGTGACATAACTCTGAGGAGCTGGAAAAGGGCATTTCTGCCCTGGAAACAGGCTCTGGATACAGAGTCATTGCTCTGCCCTAGGCAATGCTAAACATGTCCTCAACATGCCTCTCCTGAACAGCTCAGGCAGCCCAGCTCCACCTGTCTTGGGGCAGCCTGTGTTGCCTTAGGCTGCCCAAACCTTGTCCAGTAATCTTGTAATCAGTAACTAGGGTGGCCTATCTTGCAGTTGTGTCAGCCCAGTGATACATAGGGTGACCCAAGTGCACTTCTGGATTGTGCTCTTAGTCATGACTAGTAGGACAACCTGCAGGAGAAACCCTTTTTACCCCTATTTAAAATTTTTGAAGCATCCAGTTGTCCCCAGTTCCTCATCTGACACAACTGCATGAGAGTTACTCAGTACCATATTTTTAGACTGGAAGACACATTTATATTAAGTGCTTTAATTGAAACTGTTCTGTGTCACAATCAATCAACCAACAGGATTTATGCAAAAAGTTTACAAAAAAATTATACAAAGATTTACACAAAAGTTACACAGCTTTTAATAAAAAAGTTGGACACCTTTACCTTATCGGTTTCCTAAATACTGAATAGTCATGAAAACAGCATGCTCAAAAACAATTTTTTTAAATTCTTATGGCTGCCTTTTCATGTCAGCTCTGCTAATTAATAGCCGTAAAATAGTCTACTTTGGAGGCTTTAATAGATAAAAAATACACATTTTCTATGCATCTCTCATCCTTGGAAATATCTAATTGATATCAAGCAATTTCCATTGTAATCAGTACAGTATCTGGTTCCCCTTTCCTCCATTTCTCACCAGTATAATCTATTAAGTCAAGACAATTTAAATTAAGGATTAATAGTCTTTTGTATAGCTCAGTGCAGTGATATATTTGGAGAAATATTACCAGTGATTGTTTAGCTTTCTTCTTCATTCTCCCAGTTTTCCCCATGTTCCCATGTGATGATCGGGTCCACGTAGCCCAGTTCTTGCAATTACTTGCCAAAAGAAGTTTGCCTACAGTCAAAGGTTCATTTGCAATGAGCTTCTTGGAGAACTGTACAGGTATATCATCTTAGTACTGAAGTTTATAATCTTTCAGGAGGAGGGGCAGTTGGTGAACGCCAATGTGGAAAGACTGGGAAGCTTCTTTCTGGCCGTGGAGGATACAATTAATCAACTTGAATGTTAATGAAAAACCAAGCACTCTGTAGACGTTTGCCTTCTCATCATCATTTGTTTAAATAGCAGAAGAGCAAAGGCTGAGGGGGCACACAGACCAGTATGCCCACCCGGTGAACTGAAATGCTTGCAGGGAATATACAGTCGTTTCTATAAAGTACCGGTTTTTAATTTTTTTCATCTCATGGCACATTGACAAGATACTAAAATTGTTAAGACACACCATTTGTTTTTGGACCATTGACAAGGCACACCATGCTACTGATGTAAGGTATGGTAAAGGTCCCTGGCAGGTCCCTATACTGCAGCTATGGCTGCAGTGCTCATCCCCAATTCAAAGCCGAAGAGCCAGCATTGTCCAAAGACACTTCTGGTCAACATGACTATACACCAAGGCGCATGGAACGCTGTTTACCTTCTCACCAACGTGGTACCCAGTGGTGGGCACCAGCAGGTTCGCACCTACTCTATAGAACCGGTTCTTAACAAGAGATAGTACATATAAAGTTTAAAAATAGCCATTTAAAAGTGGCTGCCAGATGGACAGAGAACCGGTTCTTAATTTCTTTGAAGCCCATCACTGGTGGTACCAATTTATCTATTTGTGTTTGCATGCCTTCAAACTGCTGGGTTGGCAGGAGCTAGGCTAAGGACAGGAGTTCACTCTGTCCTGCAGGGCTCAGGTCTCGAATTGCTGAGGTCTTCAGATTGACAGGCACACTTTAACCACTAAATCACTGCTGATGTAGGGCTGTTGCTGATGTGGGGCTCACACCTCCATTGGCCCTCCTAATAAATGATTTGATCCCCAAACGTCTGCAGCATGCCTGCAGACTATTTACAACCTTGTCAATGGTGTGTCTTGACAATTTTAGCTTCTTGTCAGTGTGTCACTGAGGGAAAACCTACCACCTTCCTTGGCAGTCTGTTCCACGGCCATGCTGCCCTTACTGTCAAATTCTGCTTGACTGGAATCTCTTTTCTTGAAATTTGTATCCAATGGTACTAGATCTGTTTACAGAGATGATTGAGAACAAATTTGTCCCTTCTTCCATATAACAGTCCTTCAGTATTTGAAGACTGCTTTCCTATTCCCTCTCAGCCTTCTCTTTTCCAGGCTATATGTTCCCCTCAACCTTTCCGGGTATGGCTTATTCTCCACGATCATCCTCATCCTCACCCTGACCTCATCCCCACCCTGATCCGCACCCTGACCTGCTCCAGTTTGGCTGCATCTTTACGAACATGAGGTGCCAAAAATGAAAACACATTCCAACATCATGGCCCTGATCCAAATGGGACAGTTCCCTTCTTGGCTGCTTTTATTATATCCATGATCCTTGCTCCCGATCATATCCATGACACAGTGTGCTGTTGTCTCAGCCTTGAATCCCCACACAGGTTGATGGGCCGTTTGTCTTGTCTTGCTTCCACATTAACATAACGTATATGTATTTAATTAGCATTCACACTCCTAATCTTTCCCTGGTGTCTCTAAATCTTTAGGGAATCACACACACAATTTCTTTACTAGGAGCTCAGGTGTTCGTGCTTTCTCTTCCAGGGACATCATTAATCTTTGGTGTACACAATTAGTCACAGGAGGTTAACTTGGATTGGTTCTTCTAGGTCATTAGTGCTAATCTGGCCTGGACTGGCTCACAGCAGTTGATTCAGGGTGCACAGGGACAGCTTTTTCACTTAAAAAACACACACACACAGACACACACACAGACACACACACACACCATGAGTTAATCATGAGTTAATCATGATCAAAATGCAGCACTTTCCAGGATGGACTCCAAAGCAGAATCTGTGTTTTGTTGTGTCCTTCGAGGAAGTCTCTTTTGTACTTGTTGCCTCCGACTGAGTAATGGTTGGGCACATGCCAATCCACAGTGGCACTGAGGTCTCCACATCACATTCTGTACATTCTTAAATACGGGTACCCACCATTTAATCATGGTGAACAATTGTTGGAGTTTGCTCCACATTAACCTGATAGCAGCAAAATATAACGGGTTGGCTGATTGCTGACTTCATTAATCATTGATCTACAAATACCTGCCTTTCCTGACAAGTGATAGACTTCTAGCTCTGTACATAAGGAAGCCAGCAAGAAAGATCTGTGGCTCTTTCCACTCAGTGTGCATGTGCAAAGTCTCCTGGTAGCCCGGCTACTATTGACTGTCATGGGAATCCTGAGAGATTCATTGTCAAGAAGAAATGGTTGAATCAACTTTTTGGATAGGATGGACCTTTGGCTGGTGCTTCAAGTTTAGTGGGTGGTGTTTTCAATCCTTGTTGTGGACACATCACTGCTAACACTGTTCATAACTGCTGAATTGGGAATACAAGGGATGGGAAGGAGCTCTTTCCTGTTAATTCATAATCAAAAGCCTCATAAAATGCATGGTGGTGCTATGAAGTCATCAGAAGGAGCTTCTTCTCTCTCTTTTCTATGTACTCACAAAATGACCAGTTGCTGTTGGTAGATCATTGTCACAGTGTGAAGAACGGACACTTCTCCAAAGACACAGGACACAGCACAAGGAGAATGGAGGGCAGGCTGGTGCTGGTAATGCATCTGATTTTATAGGGCTGCCAACATCTGGCATTGTGCCTCTCCATTTGATGTTGTTGCCTTAAATTTTATACTAGGTACATACTTTGCAGGGTAAATGAGGTACAGTATTTTAATTTAGAAGGAATTTTCAATTTGATTTTATATTACTCTGATTATTGTGGCTGAGTGAAGCCTGAAACTTCTAAGAGCACAATCCTAACCATCACTGGTGGGCTCCAGCAGGTTCGCACCTATTCTGTAGAACCTGTTAACAATAGAAAGGACATATAAAGTTTAAAAATAGCCATTTAAAAGTGGCTGCCAGATGGGCATAGAACCAGTTGTTAATTTCTTTGAATCCCATCACTGCTAACCATGTCTACTTAAAAGTAAGCCCCATTGTGTTCAATGGGTCTTACTCTTAGGAAAGTGTCTTTAGGATTGTAGCTTAAAATCTACTAGGCTGTGCCCCTGAATGGTGGCATTGCAACAGAAGATGCCGGGGATGCAAAGTGCACCATGTAACATACATGAGGGAGGTGACACCACACCAGGACAAAATTTTTTAAAAATTGGTATTTTCTAACCATACCATCATATCATATATGTCCATCCATCCATCAGATAACCCTCTAGCTCTGCCCATGGCTGCTCCACATATACATATTATACCTTTTTGGAATCGGGATGATCCCAGGATTGACCCCCACACTTAACCCAACCCCACACTCTATACATACAGCCACAAACACAATTCCACACACATCCTAAACCCCTCTAGCTCCGCCCTCACCTGCTGTACGTAGACATATTATACCTTTTGGAATCAAGCTGATTCCGCTATTAACCCCACACACAACCCAACCCCACACTACAAAAACACAGACACACCAGAACTCCACACATGTCTTCTAGCTCCACCCACACTTGCTCTACATAGACAGGAGGAGGGAACAGTTAAGAATTCAAATTCCATGGACTGAATTGAAGAATTCAGAGTTATTTGTTCAAAATTGCCATTTTCTAAGCAGGACCAGTTTGGGGCTGCACTCTCCGCAGCAGCTGGCTTAAAAGTCCGCACTGAGTGTGGCTTTTAAGCTAGTCCAGAATACAATGACACAAACGAGAATATCTCTATCAAAAACTATAGCAGGGTAACGGCACATTACCATGCTACCACCCAGAGAGTTGCCCTACCCACTGCATAGGAAGAGGTCCATCATGGGGGTGATGCTCTGGCCTCCTGCACCAGGGGATGCAAATCCTAGTAACACCACTTCCCTGACCTAATTAGAGGCTGCAGTTTGGAGAAGAATTGAAATTGCATCCGGCCCCTGCTGTATTTGGACTATGCAAGTCAAAGTTTATAGTGCACTATCAAATTAATTGCTTTGACGGCCTTGAATTGGACTTGGTTATTAGCACAAATATTAACTTGGCAACATAGCTCCTGATTCAATCTGGTGTTACAATTGGAATTTGATCACCTTAAATGAGCTTTCATATCTATCAATTATTCATTCTTGCTGCAGTCCAGAACTACAAGCTGTAAACCTGGTTGGTTCTGCATGGTCAGGCAGCAGTCATATTTTTTGCTAGGGACATTTCATGCAAACCAAAGCTAGTGTCTACTCAAAAATAAGACCCATTGTGTTCAATGGATCTTACTCCCAGGAAAGTATGTTTAGGATTGCAGTGTCAGATTTTGGAATAAGCCTGGCCAGGTGGTCCTTCAAGACATCACTTCAGATAAACTGGAAAGCGATAATGTTAAAATGTGCAGCTTCTTTTTTGCCATTTATTGCCATTTGTTGTTAAGAGTCAACATTGACATCTTCTGTTCAGGTTGTACATCTGCACACACTCATATCTTCCTTGATCACGTTTTATAAGTGGCGCACTACAGATCAGATGCAGATACTTATTCACCTCAAGTCTCCATTCATAAATCAACCTGCACTAATTTGTGCAGTGAACCATTCCAGAGCCAGATGCTCCCAGTTGCTAACCATTATTTCTTTCACAGTTCCAAAGATCCCCATCAGCTTGTTGCCTTCCATCCTTCACATGCTCATTTATCGATTTTCCTTTTCCTCCTCTCCTTGAGGAATTGCTGTCTGATTGCCAAAAGATTAATTTGCTGGTGGGTTTTGGACTCTGGATCCTTTTAAGCTGCACAACACCATCCTAAGACATGATCCCAGATAAAGGCTTTGAAATATTATTTGCTGGAAAGGTTTCCAGTGAATGTCCCCCATGACTCTATTATGGCTTATTCTTGTGTCCACCAACATTGCAACAGCGATGTGAATCACTAGTTATGAGCACTCAGATGTGTTCCCTTAATGGATTTTCTTGTCAAAGAAAGACTGTGCTATCATTTGGTATTGCGATACTACCATAGGGAGAAATGGGTATATATGTCCCACTCATGAGATGGAAGTTCAGGTATTATTTTCAGAACAGGAATTAAGGTGAACTAATAATGAAAACATACTTGGGGCCTGACACCAGGTGTGTATGTGCGGAGAGATCTTAAATTCAGTTTCTCCCTTTATTTTCATTGATGCATTGGATAGAACTGTCCCTTAGCAATCCTCACTTCTTACACAGTTAACTGGTGTAAATAATTCAATAGTGATATAAAGATCTTGAACCTATATTTTTTAGAAGTGTTGATGCCATTTCCTGGTACTTTTAACAGCAGAACTATCAGCCCAACTGATTCAGTGTTTGCAAAATCATGACAAGCCTAGTGTTATCTTATCCTGATTTCAACAGAAGCTTTGAAATCAAAGAGGATGACTCCATCCAAAGACTTTTTTCATCATACATGGGTCACCATACATACACTCACCATAACTTGCAACCAGTGGTGTAGTGGCACATTTTGAAGTGCGGAAGCACAACATCTCACCTCCTCTACCACAGCTACATTCCATGAGGCAGTGATTTTCAACCAGTGTGCCATGGCACACTGGTGTGCCACAGATAGTCCTCAGGTGTACCACAGGAATTTGGAGATCGACATTCATTAATAGGAAAATTGGGGGATTTCAACAGTCTGGTGTGCCTTGTCAATGGTAAAAACAACTGATGGTGTGCCTTGACAGTTTCAGTGCCTTGTGAAATAAAAAAGGTTGAGAATCACTGCCATAAGGACTAGACAATGAATCAAATCAATTTTTTTCCTTTTTAATTTTTGGGCCAATTAAAAAATAGGGCTAGGGGAAATAGGGCCATGGGGCTTTTGCAGCAAGAGAGGGGAGGTAAAAAGGAAAATGCACATCATTTATATGTTGGGGTGGCTTGGCTGGAGCAAACAATTGCTACTGTCTTGCAGAGAAAAATTTCCTTTACACCCGCCCCAGATCAAACGATGGAGACACAACCAGTGCAATTATGAAGCAAGTACAGTAAATTGTTTTTCACAGCGGGATTAAAATTTGACAGCAGCAGCACTTTTCTTAACACTGAAAGGGGAGATGATCTATAAATACTATACTTTGCACTACTAATTTAAGCTTTCTGTCTACCAAGCCGAGAGCAATGTACAACAATCAGGTTTTTAATCAGCGGAAAGGGTTTGATTTTCAGCTTTTTAAAGAGGGACCCACATTTGTGAAATTCATTTCATCTTCCAACAAGTCTGATATCAAACTGGCAACAATTATTTGTACAAACTGAAATTAGTGCTCAGTTCAGTTGGATGAGCAGGGATGTGCTGACCATGTCTCCATTGTTTGATAACCGTTTTGGGAGGCTAGTGGGAGACAGGGAGGGAAAGGCTCCAATGTGGACAGGTTAGCCATAAAACCCAGAACTGCTTTTCTGGAAAGTTAGTTAGGATTTTAATTGTGTTTTCGATTGGCTAGAATTACACCCCAATAGTATTGAATTTGTTCACTGGAGTATCTTGAGCAAAAGAACACCTTGGCCCAACATTTTTTTTTTCCAAATTGTGGCGTATGGGAGGGTGCCATTTGATTCCCCCACCATCCTAAAGGATGGTTCTCTTTAGCTGCTCTAAGTGTCACATACTGCAATCCTAGACTGTTTCATGCGATTAAGACCCATTGAACACAATGGGGCTCACCTTTGAGTAGACAGGGATAGGATTGTGCTCATAATCTTATATGTTAGGCTGACGGCAAGCATGTTTGATTTCCGTTAGCTACAGTTCATGTTTCTGCCATCTCATGCAGATTTGAGAGGCAAGGCAAGAGGGTTCCCACTGACATTTTTGGACAAGGTTATCTGCTAGGGAAAACCCTTCTTTCTGGTAAAGAACAGGACTTAGTAGAAGGGTGCAAAAGACTCCACTGGTGAAAAGATGGGAATAACAAGATTCCAATACTGGACTTGAGACAGCAGGGTTTAGAAAAGGAGGGAACTAGAGATGTACTGAGAAAAGAAGCCATCGTGTATAGAGTACATAAACTCCAAGTATGCAAAATAAATGTGCGCCTATGTGGACAGGTTAGCCATAAAACCCAGAACTGCTTTGCTGGAAAGTTTGATAACCCCCACCCCCAAAGAAAAAATCATGTGAAATCAGGGGAGGTGAAAGGTATGGTTTTGCAATACATTCTTCTGTTGGGCTATGTTTAGTGTTCAGATGTCTTCCAACCTTGCTCTTTTTGCAGCCCCCCCCCCCCCAAGTTGTAGACTTAACAGAGTAAGAAAAAGGGGAAGAGGCCTCTTGCTGGCCACAAGGAGGCTCCCTGCAAAACGTAGAGCTTTCTGCCCTCTCTAACTGTGGATCCTCAGGCTGTTACCACTGATGGCATTTTTGCTGACCTCAGAGAGCCATCTGGGATTTTATTCAGCTAAATGCTGCAAATCTTACAAAGAGACATGGAGGTCAGCAACCCACAACCCACAGAACAAAACTGAAAGCTCCTTAAGTTTGTTTTAAGCCACTGCAATGTTGTGTATTGAGCTGCTTTATAAAAGAATACAATATTCCTTTGATCAGAGATTCATATCAAATTGCATCAGTAACACCACTCCTGGTAGCCGTCCCATCTGCGCATTCTTGAAACTTGCCATGTTAGGGAAGAAAAATGCCACCAATACACCAATCAAGTTTTAAACATAATTTAATAAGACTCTTCTGGTTTAAAAGGTAACCACAGCAAAGACAATAAAAGAGCTGGTGGCAGGTGCCGTTTGCCATGAATCTTGCTCTTAACTCATCCCAGTCCCCTAGAAGCAGTGGCTCAACTGAGTCAGAAACATTATTGCTCAATTTGATGTACTGAATATATATATATATTCTCTTCAAGTGGTCCTCTCTTTACAGCAGTAGAAACAGAAAGAAATACAAGAAGCATTTTGGGAACAGGAAAAGCAAGCTGAAGGAAGGTAGGATTAAAACTGACCCAAGAACATAAGGTTTTGTCTACACAATGCAGCTTCATTGGTTGAATTCATTTGACAAAAAAATCGTAGGAGGGTAAAGATCTAACAGGCCTGGAGAATAGGAGAGACTCCAATCCCAAGACATTCTCCAAGGAAGGCCTGTCTATGCAGGTTGGAAAAAAGTGTCCTCAGTGTCCACATATCACATCAACCTTAGTTTGCTGTACATCTGTAGTAAATATAAGAGGATAGAACATGCTCTGGTTTGCTTCTTTGCCCATCTTCTCTGAAGCACCTTATGTTAGCCACTGATGGGGTGGGAATAGCTACATAATCCATTGTTCTGACTCAGTAAAATACAAGACTATCCTGATTCTTCAATGGTAGCTCTTCATCTACCCTACTTATTTAATTAAGGCAATGGTATAAAATTCCCCCTAGATTTTTAAACGGGGTGGCAGACATCTTGGTTTGACGCCTTCTACTGGCTTACATAGCCAGATTACGGGCATTTTTGTGCTTTTAATTCTGCCAGGATTGCCTTGGGCAGTGTATTTTATTAGAAACATATTTTAAGTGGCTAGTTGTTCTAAGAAGCATGCTCTTCTGATAAGTTAGTTGATATGGTACACAGAATTGTGACAGATCACGGTAGCCACACTGACTCTGGCTGATTAAAGAGTCCTACGCTTCTCCAGCATATATAGCATTGTAATTATAATGCTGACCGTTGGCAAATGTTCCACTTTCCTCTGTTTTGACAGTAATGCCACTTGAAAATTTCTCTCCAACCTATGCTAACATACACTGAAAGTTTAGGGGTTGGCAAGAACTGTTGCCTCTCTTGCATCTTCACAGCACCAGTCACAGTTAAGATTAGAAGTGCATGTTCTTGCTCAATCCTGCTTTCTTATTTTAGGGCAATTTCAAACATCTGATTGCCTCCAGGGTTGTGATTTTCTGCACTGGTGGTTAGTGCAAACAATCCACTGTGAATAGAATTAAAATATATTCTGAATTCTCATAGAATAATGAATTCTATTACCAATTCATTTTAAAAATTCTTTGGGAGAAGATGCACTGAGAATAGCCTACTTAAATTTAAATCCAGATTACAACCAAGATTATGGACCATCACTCTGTGTGTGTGTGTGTGTGTGTGTGTGTGTGTATGTGTGTGTGTGTGTGGCCTTAGTCTGAGGTTACTTACATATTCTCATTATGCATAGATTAGATTTTAAGTTAGGTGATGGCAGTATTTAGTAGGTAGACTGTAGGTAAGATAGTCACTTATTCATTAGAGACTGGGTTAATGTACCAGAGCTGGCTGGATTCCTAAAATACAAATTTATAGCTCAAAAATAAAACTTAAATTCCCCTTCTGTAAAAACAGCCAGAAGTGGATCTGGAATATTATCACCAAACACTGAAATAACACTACCTTACAGGTTCTGCTTATGGTTCTTTCTTTTACAATACATATATTTTCTCACAGGTGAAAATATAGCCATTGCTCTGTGCTGCCAGATTTCAGGCAATAGAGGATTTTAAAGGTCTGACAAAAAGAGCAAGTAAGGTGGCTGTTGCAGAGCCTCGGCTGCGCTAGATTCCTACGCTAGAGCACACGAGTGCAAGGGTTTATCTGGTCCTTATACCACCATCAGTGTTGCATTAATAGTGAGGTAGGGTTGGGTGGGCAAGGTGAATGTGTGTGGGCTCTTTTCTTACTCAACATACAAATGGAAGCTGGTGGGTCAGACAGGGAACTGCTGATTTTGACAGGTGTCCCCTGTAGGTTGGCTTTATGGGAGTGTAGCGGGCTGCCAGTAGGCTCGTAACCCAGTTGGGATTACATCTCCATATAGAGAGATGTACTTCCTGTCTTGCAATTTACTCTCTTTTCTGAGCTCCTGAAATAATGAAAATTAGGCTCATATAATCAATCCTTTCATGAGATCCTGGGTTGCAAGCTTGCCAGCAGTCCTGCTCCCAAGTTGATTGCATTGTGGACACTGTCTGTATCAATCGGTCTGCACTATGAGAACTGTGGCAATTAAGGAATGGTGGAGGAAAAAATGGAAGCAGGCAACATGATCCACATTTCCTGTTTCTTAAAGAGACCCAAACTGTCCAACCACTGCTGATGACTTCAAAACACTGTTCTAGTTAAATACTTTGGAGCTGGCCAGCCAAACACAATAGGTGTTTGCTGGAGATAATGCAGAAAAAACTAATTAAAACAAAAATAAAATGAGGTAGGTTAAAACAGCAACACAGATCTCATTATGTTACATCCACAGACCAATGGGGAAATCCATGCTTGGAGATTCGTACAAAGAAATGCTGCACATAAGTTACTTAAAAGTGGAAAAAATGTGAACAGAGCATAAGGACGCAGGTTAATTCAAAACTAAATACACACATACTTCTGCACGCATACTGGTGTTCACAATAAAGCTAAGCAGAGAAGGGTGAATCTAAGTGTCAGATTCTTGGCCAATGAAAACCCTTTTTCCAAACTGCTATACTTTTTCAGTAGTGTAACATGCTCCTCTTGCATTTCTTGCACCATGGGATTAAAATCTCAGGAGGGTTTTTTTTTCCAAATATTCAGAACAGTACATTAGAACAAGAAGTGGGCAAGTGTCCAATAACATTTGAGATTCCGATCTTGCAGAGATTTAAATGTTGTTGGCTTCCAGTGATTTCAATGGGACTTGGAGGTTAAACACAGTATCTACAAGGATCATCCTTCCAAAATTAAACTACAACTGTACATAGCAGGTAGGACTCAGAAACATCGAATCCTCGCTTGATGCATTCTTTAGCCACTCTTCAATATCTTGCGATATGTCAATTTAATTCAGCCTGCAACATTGTTCCAGTCATCTTTCACATCACAACTTTAGGAAAGGCAAGATAATACTAAGGCCAATGTTGGGAGTGACAGCCAAGGACAGCACAGTTGTGCCTCTTAATGAGCACCATTATATGCAGATCTGTACAGAAGCATGGACTGAGAGGTTGACCACAAAAAACTGGTACCTTGATTTCATTATATTCAAAGGCTAGCAGTTTAGCCATTTATAATTCCCAAAAGAATGGAGGGGAATTCTTTTGAAATGTTGGCAAAAGATTTTACAAAGTTAACCAGCATTATGATTACGGTCTCCAACACAAAGATAAAATAGTACATTTATTGTGCTGTCTCTCACCAGGTTTTAATTGGCAACCTTACAACATACTATATATACTCAATGCTAGCAGGCAGACAAAATTTAAAACAGAGACTCTGTTTGACAGTTAGATCTGTCCCCACTCAGACAAAAAGAGGGACAATAATTTTTTTTAAAAAAGTATAATATCCCACTCAATCACAACTTAATCTAAAGACCTCAACCAGATAAACTCTGCTAAACCCCTTGCACATTTGTCCTTTTTTGCCCCAAACATTGTTGCGTTCTTGTGGTCTTTAATAATCCTCTGTTCTTAAAACCCCAACAGTAAAGGTGTGTTGTATTCTGAGCGTGTCTGCGTGAGTGCGAGTGTGTTTACAGAAGGAAGCAACGTGTTCCACGGCGTCCTCTTCACCTGCCTCTAAAGTGGAAGTCCACACATGTTCAAATGTCCTTTGAAATTAAAAATCTTGGCATCAAGGTAAGCACCTATTGTTACCAGTTCATCATGGAATTTCTGTTGAGGGTCATGAAAAATACTTGGCTACTTCCTCCAGATCTCACTGATGCAAAAAATACCTGTTTAGAAAGAAAACATTTTGATTGATTTAATTGCAGCATCATGACCTTTTAAGCCCCCACCCACCTCATGGCACCCATCTATTTTCCTCAGGTAGGCATACATCTCACTTAATTGTGTCACTTTTATTCCCTTTATTCTAGGAGGTTTTGATATTTGTTACACCCAAAGTCTCACCTTGAGTACTGTTTTCAGTTCTGGGCACCTCACTTGAAGAAAGATGCAGCCAAACTGGAGCAAGTCCAGAGGAAAGCAATAAGAATGATCAGTGGGATGGAAGGGAAGCCCTACGAGGAAAGGTTGGGGGAACTTGGGATGTTCAGCCTGGAGAAGGGGAGGCTGAGGGGAGACATGATTGCCCTCTTCAGATAGATACCTGAAGGGCTGTCATAGGGAGGAAGGGGCTCATTTGTTCATAGCTGCTTCTGAAAGCAGGACTAGAACCAATGGGAACAAACTGCAAGAAAGGAGATTCCGGCTGGAAATCCGGAAAAAATTCCTGACTGTTCGGGCGGTTCGACAGTGGAACAAATTGCCAAGGGAGGTGGTGGACTCTCCCTCACTGGGGATCTTCAAGCAGAGGCTCGACGAGCACCTGTGGGGATGCTCTAGGGGGATTTCCTGCTGCAGGCAGGGGGTTGGACTAGATGACCTACTAGATCCCTTCCAACTCTATGATTCTATGATTCTAAATGCAGTCTGGGGGCAAGTCTAAATGTTGGGGGCAAGACTTTAAAGTTGGTGATGTACATGATTTTCAGTAGAACAAAAATATGCAGTTGTGAATGTTTCCCTTTAATACTAAAGCTCTATTAACTCCATTGAAGTTTACAATAAGCCACAGAATCAAATGATCAATGAAAATACAGTCCTTGATACATTCCAATTTTTCTTATGGAATCAGAATTCTCATTACTGCTGGTTCAGTGTCATGAAAAAGACTGAATTTGGATTGGGGAGAATTGCTTTCATACCTTCTCACTTGCTCTCAATATGACCTACTCACAGATTTAGAGTGATGATAAAATGGGAATGCTCCTGCCTACACCACCGTGAGTGTCTCAGACAATGGGTGCAACTCACATATCAAAAATAAATTTTAAGGATGAATGGAGCTGTAGGAGTTTCATTTATGAAGAATAATGATCAAGGCAAACAGATTTCACTTCCAGATAAACTAGCTGGCAGGCTTTAGAAAGTCATGGCTTCTTACTGAAAAATTCAAAAGGAAATTTACCTTATCGTTCCTTTCACATAGAAACTTTAACCGCTGAGCACGCTTGTGCATAAATACTCCATCCAAATGCCCTGTTTCCACTGATCGTATCTCAATAGCTTTCTCGCCCCAGCCCATGATTTGATTGGAGTGAATGTAGGCTGTCAAAAACAAATTGGCAACATGTTTTTACTGAAAATGTTTGAAAAAAACACATTTAGTGATGAGTCACACTTAGAAAGAAGCTGCCATGTTTAGTGGAAATGCCCAAAGGACAGACTCAAGCCACTGATGGGGATTCAGGTCTCATCACCTGAAACACAGAGGATTGACTTATTTGGGAAAAAAGCAACCAAATGTGGCTTGGACTTCTCACCTTGCTCTGAACGTATCACTAGCTAAGGAGAAGAAGGACTGACATACCCACTGAAGTGGGCATTTCTCCCCACTGGAGCACCACGTCTTTTGTTATCCGTCCATAGGTGTTAACATACACCCCTTCATCCTCATAGCACACCAGCATCTCCATTCCATCCGTTTTGGGTAATATGACAATGGCGTGAGGCGTGATATTTCCCTGAATCTGTGTACAGAACAGAACCCACCAGATCAGCAGTGAAGCAAGTCAGTGAGGCAGGACCAACCGTCTTTGGTATGCTTTGTCTGCATTTGGCAAACTATTAGGAGACACGGAGCAACGTACACTATCAAATTAACAATCCAAGCCCATTCTGTGTGTGCCTCCAAACAACTGTTTGTTTCCATTATGGTTCCTTTCCCAGAATGATGCAGCGGTGGCATCTGCATGCAGCTGTGAGACTCTCTACAAAACTTGGTACTTTGAACCCCCCTTTAGCTATGCCACTGTTTGAATCTGGATGTTAGTACAGGTTTAACCCAATGGTATACAATTTATTTATAAGCAATTTTGTCTTACAGTGAATGAGGTTGGCTCTTTAACTTAAAGATAAACATACTTTAAGTAGCAGTGCGGCAGTGTCCATGGCACTGTGGCAGGCAATTCAGCTTGCCTTAGAAAATTTCAAATAGTGGTCAGCTGGGAGGCAGATCTCCCTTCCTCCAAGTAAAAATCACTTCTGAATTGCCTCTGAGCTGAAACTAAGCCAATTGAAAGGGAACTTGATTCACTGCCTTGTTCCGATGGTAAAAAATTGCCATTGTATAACACGAAGAAAGGTAATCACGGAGGTTCCTGGAACCAAATATTGCAAATGGGGAGGGGTTCAACCTGTATAACAAGCAAATTCACAGCACTTGGAGCTCTGTGAAAACTTTGCCAGATTAAGTAAGTATAGCTGCAATAGGGGACAGTCTTTGTCCTGAAGGGGATCAAGCATGAGGTTCTTTGCATATCTCTTAATTGGAGCATTTTAAATGTGTATATCAATATGCAAATGCATACTGAAAGCTGTGTATTTTAAAATACTACAAATATTAAAAATTGTAGAAAGCTAGAAATATCTAGCCCCAATTCAAACCTACAACCGTACTTAACAGCTGTGTTGAACCAGTGATGGGGCCTGAAGAACCTCCACCTGCAGCATCAATTTGAAGGGACAAATATCTTGCAAAACAAATATACTTCTACTAGATGTCAGAAACTATAAATGGACTGTGCCACTTGGAAGGGAGCATTCCAAAAGTTGTGGTGCAGCTACCCCAAAAAAAGCAGGCCTCCGTCAGTCTTGAGAGACTATGGTACCGTGCTCGGCGCTGCATATGCTGCATGCGAAGCACGAAAGCCTGGGTTGGATTGTTATGGAGGATAGGCTGTTACCCAAGCAGCAAATCTCCCCTCTCCATGCCACTGAATTAGTCCAATGGAAAGGCAGAGCCAATACGATTGGAT
Organism: Cryptoblepharus egeriae; assembly: GCA_030015325.1. NCBI lineage: Eukaryota > Metazoa > Chordata > Lepidosauria > Squamata > Scincidae > Cryptoblepharus > Cryptoblepharus egeriae. The sequence continues at coordinate 88,756,501 of JAREYC010000006.1, forward strand.
CCAGCTGGCGTCGCAGAGCTGGGCTAAGGACAGGAGCTCACCCTGTCTTGTGGGGCCGACCCGGGAATCAAACCCTGGCCTGCTGGTTAACAGGCAGGTTAGGGGCTGTGGGTGGCGCAAGCGGTTAAGGCGCAGCTACCCAAAAGACCCTGTAAATACCCATAAGCAAATACCCATAGCAAATTAATTTCCTGTGGTGATGGAATCTGAAAAAAGAGTCAGAGCACTTTGGGTTTAATTGGTCAGAGTAGAGTATGAACTACAGAATACTATCTACTAATTAACTACTTGCCATATAATCGTCCACCTTTCCAACCACTTGATACCCAGACATGGTTTTTTTGATACATGCAATTAGAAAGGATAGTATATAAAATGAATGAAATGAAATGGAAAATCAGAAATTATATAATCCAATTCATAATAATGCCTTAGACTTACATGGGAAGGTATGTAGATATCGTAAGAGTTTCCTGAATCCACATCAATCACATGGAAACCAGTGTGCGACCCAAAGATGACCTTTAATCTCTGTCCTTCTTCTACTGTAAGGTCAACAAGCAATGGTTTGTGCTGGAGATCTGCAAAAGACTTTTAAAGTTCTCTCAGTCAACTTTATGGTATACAAAAGAATTGCTTAAATTTATAGCATGCAGTGGTGTACACACACACACACACACACACACACACACACACACACACACACACACACACAAACTGGGGTTTGAATTTATCTGTTAAAATACTCTATTAGGGGTTACATTCCCTATTCATGTACAGGGTGATTGAAAAGTAACTCCCTATTTTAAAATACTTATAAGTTACAATATAGGGAGTTACTTTTCAATCATCCTGTATATCAGGTTGTGCATACAAGACTGTGTTTAGGGTGGAGGAGTAAGAGCATGGTAGCATTGCAGACATCCTAGCAAACCATACCTCCCACTGACCTACAGACATTGTTCAGTTTCCTGAACATCTGTATAGCGCTATACTCTCAGTACATTAACTGCACAATCCAGAGTAACTACGGGTGCTCTTACGTCGACAAAAGAAAAATTTACTCTAGATTGCTCTATGAATTTCCCATAGGTTTCCACTAGGTGGCTCCTAACTACGTCAACATAAATGTGTCTTAAGAGCTTCTGTAGTTACTCTGGATTGTGTACTAAGTGATATAAATCTTCATCTGTTGGTGTCTCACAAGAAAAGTGTCAGTGGCATAGTTGGCATCTTCATATTAAATAGTAGTTTTTCTTTTCTTTTTTTACAACATTCACTGGATGAATGAGGTAGGATCTGGTTGTCAAGATACACTATCTTGCCATCCCTGTCTCCAATGGGCAGTTGCTTTGAAAAAAACCGTGACCAACAGTGTGAGTGCAAAAGGAAGAAAATATAAGCAAAAAATAAAATTCACAGTATCGGGTCCTGCAAACTAGAATATCAACCCATGCTTATCATTTTGTTTTAACTAATTGTTTTTATACAAATTTCCCGAAAGCCTTCTTGAGTTCCCTATAGTTTAAAGGGAACAACGGAATATAAACAAATCTTATGGATATCATAAATGCTGAAATATCTGGTATACGTGGAGGCTAGGATATGGTGTGGTTGCTGTGTATCAACTACTGAACACTGCTGCAGTACGTGTGTTCCTACAGTATGTTCCTATTGTAACAACAGAGTATAGTGTTCCTATCATAACAAAGTAGGCCCTGATTGGGAACAGTTGCCACTGAGAAAACAACATTAGTTATTTAATGATAGCTGGGCCAATCTTAAGTTTGAGTGCGTGTTTGGGATTTGTTGGGACACGATCAGTGATGGGCTTCAAAGAAATTAAGAACCGGTTCTCTGCCCATCTGGCAGCCACTTTTAAATGGCTATTTTTAAACTTTATATGTCCTATCTCTTGTTAACAACCAGTTCTATAGAGTAGGTGTGAACCTGCTGCAGCCCACCACTGGACACAATTCCCTGTGCTGACAATGGAGGACTGGAATCAGCACAGCACACTGGATGTGAGAATGGATATGAGAACGTCTTCGACCACCAGGAGGTAGAACCTCTCACCATCTAGAGTGGTTTCATTAATCAAACCTTATAGAAGGAGTTAATCAGGAATTATTGTCTTGAAGTGGTTCTTCCCCTTCTCAGCAGTAAAACTTTTAAAAAGCACTCAACACATCTCCAATGGATTTTCCCAATCAATCTGATTTGATGCCTGTTTTCTAAGAGGTAAACAGAGGCTGAAACTACATTTTTTCCAGTGACTTTTTTTTAAAAAGCCCAGCATTATGTGAGTGACTCAGAATAGAAATATGGTTGGACAGGAAAGGTTGAAAGAGTTGTCTCCTCCCTTTAAACCTTCAGTAACCCAAGACTGCTTTGGAGTTGCATTTTTGAATTCAAAAATAAGTTGACTTTTGTATGCAGAACTAGGACTTAAATCTAACACATGGTTAAGTGGGACTGAATTGTGATGCAAGTACATTTAGGCCTGGTTCAGTCAAACCTGCACATATGGGTGGAGAGCAGGAATGCTCAGAGTCCTGCTTTTAGGGTTACTCATTCATCAACTGGATTGCAGAATATTCCCAAACTTTGTGGCTGTCAACCCACTTAAATCCAAGAAAATGTCTGTGCAGATCAGGCTGTGTACACTGGAACTCAGATGTGCAATCTATGTTAATATTTCATTCAGTAAAGGATGAGTAGTGAAACCCTGTGACAGATGTGAGCTCACTCCTCCACTGTGCATGTACCCTCAATACACATATAAGTCAATTAGGAGTGAAGCTTGATCTCTCTTTTCTTGATAAATGTGCTGGTGTCTTTAAGAGAACCAGATCTGACAATTTTGTAGTAAGTTCCCTCCACATTAAGAGATGGGTTCAGTTCTCTATGGTTAGGGGGTGGAGAGATAACAGAAGTGAAGGACAAACTTCCTTAACTGTGAAATAAACACCAACAAATGTATGAATAATGTTATTATTTTGGTAACAACACAAAACATACCTTAAAAGCCATAAACTTGTGATATGGTTTAGGAGCCCAAGCATATATCTCTACAGCATTCTTTAAGGCAATCACCAAGAACTTGATTCTCTCATATTTCACTAAAATTGAAATAAAACTAAATTTTTAAGACATCCAATTTACTCAGGAAAAAAACCTGAATGATTCATCTCAAGGGTGTGCTGCTGAAACTGGTCAAGAAACTGGTACCCCTGCTTACTAGTCAAGAGACACTCTTTCAAGTGGGTGTTCCTCTTTTCTTTAGCAGGGGCAGAGTAACTGGCCCTCCACACCCCAGCAATGTCTGTTCTAGTGGCTTCTGCTGGTATTCTTTTTGCACTTTAGATTGCGAGTCCTTTTGGGACAGGGACCCATTAGCTATTAATTAGCTATTAATTTTTTCATTTTCTTGTAAACCGCTTTGTGAACTTTTCAGTTGAAAAGCGGTATATAAATACTGTAGATGTAGATGTAGATGAAATAATCTCACCAGTGGAAACAGACTGTAGCTACAAATAGGACAAAGCCAGCTGGTGGATTTCTCCGTTGGTTTGGACTGACTGGGGTTCTTCATATCTTAGGATGCTACTATCTATGGACAAAGAGCTGGCCATCTTGTACTTGCTTGGAAATGTGTGACACGGCATAGCTGCCATACTACTACAGCATTCAATCTGAGCAGCAGTTAAATGAAAACTCATCAAAACCATCCAGGTATTTTGAGAAGGTGAGTCCATGCTACCCTGGGTGAAAGCAGACACTGTAGGCACTCTTGAATAAAGCTGTATTCCTGCATTTAGCCATAATTGGGGCTGCTCCAAGTTGTCTTTAAACTTCTCTCCTGCCCAGTATTGAGTGTGGTAGTGTTTATTACATATGAAATTATCAGTGCTGTATACATAATATGGGAAATTGACACTGGCAATTCCAGGAAGATATCCCTGTAATTGTAAAGAGAACTTAACAGTGCAACAAATGGAAAAGAACAATCTGAAATACTCTAAATTTCTTCCATTAGCAGCATTAGTGATCAGCTGCTGCCATATATTCAGCCAACACTGACTAGCTTGGGCTGATAGGTGGGGAGGGGACCTACACTTTCCAGGGATTTCTGCTGATGTATGTAGAATACCCTCCAGTATGGCTGCAAAGAGTGACATCTCTTGTCTTATTTTGCGAGGAGGCAGTTTCTTCCAGCTTCAAGAAGAAATTGAATTATTTCTGATTTATGGGGAAATAATGTGGTTCATTTCCAAGTCTTTGTGGCCAATATGGGTAAGCGTGACCACAGATAATCCCTTAGAATATCATTTAATTAACAAGTTACCCCATATACATTTTTCTCTCACTGCCGGTTAAGCTACGAACACTTCTACTAATTTTCTAGGAGTCCAATCCTATGCATGTCTACTCAAAAGTAAGCTCCATTATAGTCAGTGGAGCTTACTTTCAGGTAAGTGTGAATAGGATTGCAGCTTTAATCTTAAAAAAGCTACTATTAATAGTATTCTTGTTTAGCTCAAATGTTCTCTTGATTAAGTTCTGTACTATAAGAAATAATCATGGATAACAAGGAAGGATTTATTTTTGTTTACTATTTTTTATTTTTTTATTTTTGTTTACAATTGCAGAATATCTACAATTGGTAATTTGTATTTTTAATTACAATATGGCCTCATCAAAGCAAGCTTTAATTTTAATGTAGACTCCATGGCTGACATATTACTACAGGGAAGCTACCAAATGCAAGCGGTACCAAGGATTTTATGAAATGTTATTCATGAGTTTATGAGTATTAATCGGTACTAATCTGCATTTCACTGCAGGGATTCCTACATGACTTTTAAATTGTAAGCCCGCCAATTTAGTGAATCGGCCTGCATGGTACTCAAGAAAGCTTCCATATAGCAGCAGCTTCAATGGTCCGATTCTCCAGTACGTTGCCTAACCTTATGATCTTACCAACTTTGTAATGGATGCAGCCCTCTAAGTCTCCAACAGTGATCCAGCCTTGCTTCTTTTCTACCTCTGGGTCATTGTGCAATATTCTGTTCCTTAACCATGAAAGATAGTAAACACGTAGCTTGTTCTTCTTTCCTGTTGAAAAAACAGAAATTTTTCATCAGTAATGATGCAAATGTCAGCTACAGATGCCATCATTGCTTCATGGCATTGTGAGCCCAATCCTGAAGGGCGCGTGAATGGCTGGGTGTTGTAAACATGTCATAAGGTATGTTTGTGAGCCCCCACGGCTAGGCCAGGATCAGAACTAGCCTAGCACCAACAGGTGCCGTGGTAGACCTGGCTCCACGTGCAGCTCAGGATTGGGTTGTTTGTTAAGTCATTCACCCTTGTCCAAACACTGTCAGATGCTTTATGCTTCTGGAATATTAATATGAATTTTAATTCATATTCATTTAATTAATTCATATTAATTCATTTAATTAATTCATATTAATATGAATTAATATGGATTCAAAAATGAAGCCATATAAGTAAAGGTACTGAACACACAAATTCTGAATTAAACTTGTGGTTATAATACCTGAGATTGTTACCAGGACATTGAGTCCTTCTAGCACATCCATCTGTTGGAACCGCCTCCTGTTAATCAAGTTGTACACCTTCCCCTGTCCACTTCGATCCAGCAGCATGAGTCCGTTCTCGGTCCCCACCAGCAAGTTTACACCTGCATATTGGGCAAGCGGAAAAGGAGATGAAATCATGAACTGAGTCAATAGGGTGAAGAAAGCTTCCATTAATAACACATTTAAAAGAGTCAACTAAAGGGTTTGAATAGCTCAGTCCTGAAAACACTGATTTCCTGAATCAATTATTCACTTATACGAAATCTGTAGCCTTGTACTCTTGTACTAGTACTTAGCAATTCATGCAAAGACTGGGCCACGTGGATGTCTAAGGTAGGACATCCAAATGATGTTCTCACCAACAAAACTATAACCTTATATCTGTTATAAGATATATCTATTATATCTACCATTAAAATAAAACTCTGAATCTGCATCAGAAGTGGCTGATTTACCTCATTGTCATAGTACATAGGGCAGTTGTGATATAACTACTTATAGAAACATATATGAAGTTGGCATATATCAGTGGACAGAAGAATTGGGTCAAAATCATTATCTGTGTGACTCAGGGCCTGACCTGTAAAAAGGGCATGTTCCCTGGTTCCACAATCAAGTCATGCCAATGTGAAAGTTGTTAGTATTGTAATAAATGCTCTGTTTATGCAGCTCAATCTATATATGAGGTCTTGGCAATAGGAATGTGATCTAGATTTAAATTCCTCTTTAAAATGGTACAATTGTATAGACATGAAGATGAGCTGGACTGCATTCTGGCGTGACCCTTGGAAGAATCAGGAATCCCTTTGTGACCTGGAAGTGGGTCTCTCAAAAACAGCACTGGAGGCTGGGAAATGGCAACGGTTTCATCATACAAAACGGTAGAAAAGCATTTTATTTTAAAATGCTTCTGAAATGGACCATGTTATCCTGTCAGCAACACTGGCCTAGATGGATCAATGGTATGACTCATAAAAGGCAGCTTCCTATTCAAAGCTATGAACTTGGTGGAGTATGTAGCATCTTGCTTGAGAGAGGGAATATCCTGGCTCCTGTCCCTGGGCCTTTTGGTATCTTGCTAGAGCCTCACTATAAATGTCAAGCAAAAAAACCTACTAATTTTTGGACATAACATTGCCCTTATACATTTTTGAAGACAGATAACAGATTACCCCATAGGGCAGCGCAGAGTATTTCTGAATTGAAACGCTTCTTGTACTTTCGGATCTCTGGAGTGTCACTATGAGGACGAATGTTGGTGGGATTCACATTTACTACCGAAATTTTCCTTGCTTCATTAAGTTTTGCCTGTTCTTGCCTCAGTAGTTCATTGGTAAATAATGCTGAAAGAAAAACATGGAGTAGCAACTTTGTCATATACATAATATAAGAAATTTTATTAGCAATTAGGGCCTGAGGAGTGTCTTATGTAAACCGCATGCCTATCTCTTCCCATGTGCTGGGCAACATGAAGATGGAAGCATCACTCATTGATTTTTTCCAATTTACATTTCATTTAGATCCCAGAAAATTGAAAATGTTTGGTCACACATATATAATTGGAGAACTCTTGAGGCAGCAACTCTCATGTTCTTGGAGAACAAACAACCCTTCTGTGGACATGATTATTTCAATTTCTAGATGACTTTCCTCTCAAGATCATGCTTCTACTGCAGAGATGTTACAATTTCCCACATGGAATGCTTGGGGAAAGCAACAACATTCTCTTGCTGCTTCAAAAAATATTGCATTTCATGGAGTTGTGTGAGCATTATGGGCTTCTACCGGATGGTGCCTGGGTATAAGAGGAAAGTTACTATTTGAATTGGCTTGAAGAAGCCACTAAATTCTGTGCCCGTGGGCTTTGGGCCCATACCTTCCCAACCACATGTTCTTTCAGACTACATACAGGTTTATCTTTTTGTTATATGACCCCCCATAAACATTTTTAAAATGTTTGCCATGATGCGACAACAACTAGGAACAGGAATGGGTGTACATAACTAGTTGGCCATGGGTTGGAATTTGACATGTGCAAGATTTTCAAATGCTTTTCCTTAGTATTTGCAACTATTACATGTAAATTGGTCTAATGTCTCATGTCCTTGTATATTCTAACTTTCTGAAATGAATATACATATGTATATGTATAACCTGTAGCAGATGACTCTTCATCATCATCTTCATCTTCATCAGTAGGAGAGGTCTGATACACTCTGGTGTCCACAAATGGGGCGAAAGATGCTTTTGTGCTACTTCCCATGCCATACTGTGAAATAAGGATTACAGTGGTTTTTTAACTCAAAGGAAGAGAATACAAAATTCTTTTTCTTTGCTAAAATTTATAAATTCAAAGTACAAAGATTATAGTTCAGTGGGAAAATACGTATATGCATGTGGATCAGGGTGACTATATAGAATGGACAGAGTGCCTGTACATTTAACCATTGTACAGAAAGGGAATTTAGAGCACAATTCTAACCATATCTACTCAAAAGCAAGCCCCACTGTGTTCAATGGGTCTTACTCCCAGGAAAGTGTCTTTAGGATTGCAGTTTAAAGCAGCTTTAACTCAACATAGAAGGATTTAAAAAGCAGCACCTGCCAAAATTCCCCTTATACAATGCTTAAAGGCACAGGCACTCTTCCTCCATTCTATATGGTCAACCTGCATATGGATCCATAATTTCTGTGGATATCATAATTTCTAAGGACAGTTCACAAATCATAGTTTGTCACTTAATGACTGGAGCATCAAGTGATAACTTAATGTCGAAACCAATCACTTCAAATCAATTTCCAATGCAGGATGTCTGATTTCTCAAAATACATGTTCCATTACAAGATGCTCAGTAGTGCAACAACAAATAAATAATAGGAAATGTACACGTTAGCCAGCCCATAACACCATATGCTGCATCTTCAAAGAACTGCATGTAGAAGGTAGGGCCATTGATTGAATCAGTTTAGTGTAGAAAAATCATTAATCTGATTTAGAGCACAATCCTAACCATGTCTATCCAAAAGTAAGCCCATTTGTGTTTAATAGGACTTACTCCCAGGAAAGTGTCTTTAGGGTTGCAACCTTAGTACAAGCAGCCAGTCTTATAATTAAACAATGTTACTGCCACCCCCACAACTTGTTGATCAGCTCTACTGGATCCCTGCATTTTCAAACATGCAACGGCAGTTTCAGAGATATTCTCATCCCAAAAGATCAGTTGAAATACATAGTAGAAATCACCCTTTGTACAGAGTGGAGAAAACAATTTATGGTTATTGTCCTCTATTTCCTGACAGCTGCAACCTTTCAGAACACAAAAACCATGAGTGAATTTTGAAGCTACTTCATTGTCAATACAGTGGTACCTCGCTTAATAAGCGTTTCACACAAGCAAAAATTTCCAAGAAATCTTGCTTCACATAACAAGTTCTGCTTCACTTAACAAGCAAGCGCAACACTTAACAAGCTGGCCAGCACTGCTGCCTCTAACTGCCCCCAACTTGGGGCAGTTGCCTGGGGGTGCCAGAGGCAGCTGCCCCTAACTGCCCCCAAGTGCCCCCACTGACCACCTTGAACCTCCAGCAGCAACCCAGGTAAGCCTCCCAGGAAAGTGTCTTTGATTGCAGCCTCCAAACCATGTCTACCCAGAAGTAAGCCCCATTGTGTTCAATGGGGTATACTCCCAGGAAAGTGTCTTTAGGATTGCAACCTAAGTAGCCTTCAAAGTCTGATGCACATTGAATGCATGTTTTGAATTCAAATCCAGTGTTTTGTCATCATTTTTACATACACTTAATATTTTATATGACTATTTTGGGGGTTGTGGAACCAATTGTCTGAGTTTCCATTATTTCCTATGGGAAAATCCACTTCACTTAAAGAGTGCTTCACTTAAAGAGCATGCCTCTGGAACGAATTAAGCTCTTTATGTGAGGCACCGCTGTACTTGGATTTAGAACAGATGGCAGCAAACTGAAACTTGATCACAATGATTTAATAGAAAACAATATTACATATTTGTATAATATAAGTTGCAGAAGTGATATGAATATCTACACTTTGATAATTTTGATGTCCACCCATAAATGCTGAAAATGTGTACATTTTCCACATGCAGTTATTTCTGGGTGTGGGGTGTCACTCACCTGGGAATGTGGATTAAATAGATCAGATAAATAGTGTTCCAGTGAATTTGGTGACTGTCATTCATCAACACCCCACACCCAGAAATAACTGCATGTGGAAAATGTACACATTTTTGCACATTATGCATTGGACAGTGTCACCTAGCCATTTGCAACCTGAATGCGCATTTCAAGTAATTCTCCTTGAGTGCAGCAGCGTCGAGTACACAGCCTTCCAAAAATGGCATCCAAGAAGGTAGAAGTGGCCAGGCTTATGCTTTGGTCCTGCTGGGTTCTCAAGTTTATGTTTAGATTTCAAAAAACTAAGGATTGTTAAAATAAGGAATTGACTGTTATGATTAGCTAAATTGCTGAAAAGGCTAGTGCCAAAACAAGGCAAGTTGGCATAATATTAAGTGTGGCAAAACTGAGCTTGATTAGTAGGAATTAAGGCTAATTAATACCAAATATTTAGATGGCTTTCTTTGGAAATCTCTTGCTTCATTAGCATCTGAAAGTAAGAAGCTATTCTCCCAGGGTATGCTAAATTTTTTTATCTCAAAAGCTATGGAGGTAGGATTTTGTCTGCAAAAGCAGAATCACTCACTATTCTGCTATACAATTTTTCCCAGGCATGTTATATTTATGACTTCTATTCTGAGCTGTTATAATAGTCGGAAGTAAGAATGTTTCATTATTGTTATTTCATGGCCTTTTCTGGAATTTCAAAAGATATCAAGGCTGAGAACCAAGTCTGCTATCCAACACAATAGCCAGGCCAGACAACTGTCACACTGGATAAAGCCTTTGCTTGAGAACTGTACAGACAAAACCAGCAACTTTGTGAAAGCACCAGCTTCTCTTTAAGATACATGGAAGCCTACAATGAGGCTGTAGACTGGCTTTCCAGGAAAAGGAAACACTCTAAACAGAGTAAGAACAGATTAAAGTAAGGAGCTGGCACAAACATTCAGCAGAGTGTTTAATACTCCAGATATTTCATTAAGCACCAGATACAATGGCTTCCAAAGCCTGGCAAACAGTGGCCACTTCACAGTCTTTGCATATTTTGTGCTAGATGCAACACATTACCATCCTTCGACAAGGCAATCCAAATTCAGTGAAAAGTAAAGCCAAAAATCAAGTAAAATGTCTTGCATAACTTACGCACGTTTATATTTTCTCTTATTTTTTGTCTACTAGTTACTTTAGGAACAAGGGAGTAGTCAGGGCATTAAATCCTCACATAACCCTCTGGAAAGTAACCCAGGCCTCAGAGATTCCCATGGCATGTTCCACAGGCTTTCTGTCAAGAATACAATCTGTGCAATTGTCAAGAATACCCAGAAATTTCGGATTGAAAATAGCACCAAAAAACTGATTCTTAGATAGTGGAATTCTGCATTCCTGTAGAGGTATGGTGTACACACAGCATTATTAATAGCGTATGGTTGGAAATCATATCTACTTAGCATGTTTTTTAGATGTTGGCTTTCTCCAGTTATGATAGAGTTTAATGCCAGAACATCAGATCCCCACCAGTGATGCCAGTACCACACAGAGAGATGCTAGTCCAAGTACACTGGCATAAGCAACATGGGGGAAAATAGCACACTGAGCAGAAATGTGAACATCTCTTCTACGAAGCCATTCTGTTTGTCACTGCCGCAAGGAGAGCAAGAGCTAGAAACAAAATCTACCAAGAATGGCTCCTCTTTATAGCAGGTTTATAGCAGTAAGCCAAGGGAAAAAGGCACTTAACCAAGAGGACCTGCCCCTTCCCCACCACCTACTTCTGCAACGGAATCCATCTCTTGCCCATGGGTGGAGACCCGTCCCAGTCCTTCAGTTGGTGTGCCTGCAGGGGAGTGACTTTGCTGAACCAAATCGGGAAGATTGACATGGCCAGCGAAGCCATTGCTGGCTGTGTGTCCAGAGCGCTTTTTGTCTCCCGATGTCTGCAAAGACACAAAACAGTAAAAAAAAAAAAAAAGAGGAGTAGAGATTACAAAGATATATTATTAACTTTTGAACCAAAGCAAGCACAGACAGGTTTTGGTTAATCATCTTAGCAAGAAATGGCATTATCAGCCATTTTGGTGAGTTTGAAAGGTGAGATATAAATCCGCTTAAACAAACACATACTACCCTATAGAAATTAAGAGGCAAGTGAACTACAAAGCACATTGAAACACAAGATAAGGAGGCATAAGATAAGGAATGACCATGAGTAGTGTGTGTAGATATAGACAATCTCAAAGTGCCAGATGCAGGGATGGGGCACCTGGATGCAGGTGTCATATGTGCTCCCTGAAGCATCTGGTGGGCCATTGTGTGAAACAGGAAAATGGACTAGATGGGCCTTTGGCCTGATCCAGTGGAGGCTCTTCATATGTTCTTATGACTATCTCTCTTTGTCCTGAGAAGCATGCCAGGCTCACATTATCTTCAACAAGGGTGATGGGCCTTTGAGGATATCAGAAAAGCCTCTTCAGTCTGCATTTGGGGAAATGCTACATAAGTCAGTGAACAACTGCCCTTTATTTCCTCCCATGTCTGCCCTCACTAACTGACAAAAAGGATCAGGTTTGCTCAATCACAAAAGTCACTGTTGATGCCTCTTCCACTGAATCAGAAGCTTAGCAGAAGTTGCCTGCACTGTGTTGCAGAAGCCGGGTGTTTATGTCTAATGTGCCACTTATTAAGGAAAGGCTCAAGCAGGGTAATGTACCTGAAAGAGATTACCACAGGCTGCATAAGCAGCATCTGCCACAATTCTTGACATTATCAATTTAATCAGGTGGCAAAAAACAAACACATTCTTCACAGCTTGATTCTTAAGGTCTATCAGTTTTAAGGTCTCTTTCACCAACGGGGGGCACATTACTAGGAACGTCATTGATTTTGCACACCATTTCCCCACTTTCATCTTTCTGTTGTACAGCTGTGGTCTAGTTCACCCTTGATATCAGAGCATGGAAGCCCTTTTCTCTATGGCTTATCTATGGCACACATCTCATGATCCCATGGATGAGGTCATGGTTCTATCCAGCCTTCTTTATTCCAAGCAACACTTAAATGGAAAGGATCATGACATTGCCTGCTTCCATGTGCTACTGTTTGCATTACTGGAACAACTGGGGAAGAAGCAGCTGTTTCGCTAGTCGGACAAATTGTATGTAACAGCAACAGATCTCTGTATTTAAATCCAACCCTGCAATGATCATACAGGTACTCCCTCCCCACTTTCTAGCAATTTGTTTTCCAATCATCCACTATCTCAATTTTAATTATACCTTTTCAATTGTTCCTGGAACTCACTCATTCAACGTATGAGTGAGTTCTTTCAACCTCTCTCAGATGCTTGTAAGCTAACTTGCCATTTCCCATGTGGATTTGCATATGGCATAAAGACTCAAATTGTTCTGGTGTGCGTGTGTGTGTGTGTGTTGTGTGTGAGAGTGAGAGCAAGAGAAAGCACACATGCCAACTTTAGCTCTAAGTCTATTCCCATTCCAAAATGAGAGTCCATTTGCAGAAATCTTTGTGGGACAGCAGGAATTTGTGAGATAAAAAAGACACTTGCTGCTTGCTAGCTACAAAAGCATTGTAAGAAACATTTGTAAACGAAAAGAGACTGGATTCTGCTTTTCAACACTACTCTGGTCTCTAACTTTTCACATAAGCAGAGAACACTTTGTACATAAAGCCAGAGGAGTCTCATTTAAGGTGGAAAAATGATACAAGGGTAAAAAAAAATGCAAACTCCTTCTCTTCATAGATAAACCAAAACTTTCTGTAATATGCTAATAATTTCTATAATATGATGTGGGGAGTTAGAAAATCAGGTACTGCTGCATAAAAATCAGTGTTTCCTCAGTCAAAGAGAGCATTTCTTTGGGAAGCAACCTAATCAAATGGCCACAATCTTTGTGTTTGCTCAAAGGAAATTTAACAGCAATCGTTTTAGAAGGTAGGTAGTAGAATTCGACTAAATATACAGCTTTTTATTATCTCCAGAGATTTCACAGAAATTTATCCACATCAGAGTGACTGTTGCCTCTGTGTGAGTTTGCAAAAATTACACAGATCTTCAGAACAAGTGTCACATTTGTTGGCCCTGCATTGAATATACTGAAGTTTCTTTTTTTTTATCTCTCCTGAATAAAAGCCAAGACACTGCAATTAGGATGTTCAGATAAAGAGCTACAATTAAACCAAAGCAACTGTGAATCTTCAGCAGATGGTTATGGAGGAAATTAGTATGTAAGTGTATGGGCCAGGTTTCAATTGTGCTTCTAACAGTCTAAATGCTGTGAAAGTCCTTTAGTTCAAGAGTTTCTCTTGCTTTACTTCAGGGTGAAAATGTATCTGAATCCAGCATCAACCCTGTTGTGTCCCAAGGTGTTCACTGCTGTTTATAGTTTGAAAAAACCTCTTTTGTTTAGATGTTATAATTATATTAATCAGCCCCTAACAAGCACAGCTTAATCAATCACTTTGTGCTCAGAATACACAGCATAATTATTATCCATCACTTACAGAGCAACAAAACCACTTGGAGATTTTGCTCAGAAAATAGATTCCACCCACTTACCTCCCTTATCATTAAAGTCCCCTCTCTTGAAACGCTGCTAAATGTATCTATATGGGATGGTTCTAGACCATGACTAGACACCATTCCAAGATTGTAGGCCTCATTGTTTCCTGGAATTCCTGTTGGTCTGAAAAACATTAGCAATGAGAATTTATAAAACTGAAATAAGAAAAGTATCATTGCTTGCTGGTTTCTCACGGCCACAAATGAAATTGGGCTGCAAATACTAAATAACCACATTCATAAATGCCAACAAACTTGTTCTAAGGGTTCCTTTCCTGAATATCTCCTCTCATCCTCATCATTTTTGATGAGGATGAAACTAAAAACATGCAGGCTCATAAGTTCGTTGCTCAAAATAACCTGGTCTCTCTTCTGTCCCATTTGGTAATTGAAATGCACGGCTAGACATCATCACAATGACATCAAGTCATATGTTTCCTTTACTGAATGTTTTGGGAAATGTTTACAAAATTGTAAAGTTGTTGTTTTCAGTGACAAGTCTGTAGTCTAGTTACCTCCTAAGGATCAAAGCACATTATGACTGACATGGGAGGAGGGCAGTGAGAGGAGATGTTATAGTAACAAGCTTCCCGTTAAAATATAAATCAAACAGTTCAGGGCCATTTTAAAGAACTCTCAAGTGTGTCCTCATCATTTTAAGAATTTCTTTGTATATCCAACAGCAGCCAAAAAAATGGAATCAGGATAAGGAAATTCATGTGAGCATCACAGACAAGCATAATTTCCTGCAAGTTTTCCATGATGCCCCACTGCTAGCCATACTCGTCAATGTTACAAACCAAGCATGGACAGTTAATTTCTGATGACTACCGCAGTCTTGCAAACGCCTCTGAATATAACAGGCAGCACCCAGGCCTTACTGTAGATATGTAGGTTCAGTGCACCCACCCCAAGGCTCAATGGGATCTATTTAGCCTGCACATTTCAAACTATACACGTCTTTTTCAGAAGCAGAGGCCTAAGCAAAGCTGTCATGTACATTTTCTCATAATATCATTTTCTCATAATATCATTTTATTAAGTCCAAGCTGTAAATGGTTGTGAACAGTGTAGTTTGGCTAGGGATTCTCTGATTCCAGTCAATGAAGTGATGCACCCACAAAACTCTCCTCTATCAACAGCTTTCACTTGCACTGGTCTAAGACCGTAATAAAGAAATCAATCAGTTTTTACTAGCATGAATAAGTTATCAAAACTACATGCTACAAACCACATGCAGCTAGTGTCAAAATCAAATTCCTGCTGATGTACAGGCGGTCCCCTGGTATCCATGAATCCTGTATCTGTGATTTCATTTACTCACAGAAATGGGATAAAGGTACCCTACTGGATTGCCTCTTCAGTGTGATTTATCCTGTGCTGCAGTATTATCATATCATGTTTCTCCTGCTAGCCAAGGCATAGTAGGAACAGAGGAAAAAATGGCTCCAAAACATAGAATAATTATCACAAATTTATCTTTACAAAAATGTGCCTTACATAAGCCTTGGAATATCACTGACAGGCACAGTCCCATCCTGAGTTTCACTTTCACCATCCTCTTCTTCCTCTTCACTACTTTCTGACTCCTCACTGGAGGAGGAATAATCTGTCACTTTCTTCAAGGGCCGGTTAGTTTCTTCAATACGTAGTTCCCTCAGTTCTTTGGCTAAGGCAGTCAGATCCTATGAGGCAAGGGCAAACATTTGGTATGAATTTCATTTAAAAGACACATGAAATAAATATTATACACATCTAACGCAAAGCTATATGGCACAGCAAAAACCACCAAAAATAAGAAATCAACATATTTGTTGTTTTACAAACATCAAACAAATGTAAGACAACATGGTATGTAACTTTGTTGAAAAAATCAATTTTATGCTTCCTGACAACATAACCATCCTGCTGTTTGACCATGTATGTGTGTGTACATATCTATACATAGTATCCTATACACATTACAGTAAAAACCTGATTTTATTGGAACTAGTTCCAGCTAGTAGGAACCTGTTATTACCAACTGTCTTACAATATTCTAGGTCTAGTCAAAACTAGAGGGTTTTAAGCGTAGATCCTAGTTCTACCCAGAAAATAGTAGTCTCTACTTAGGACTAGCTAGAACTAGGATATCTGCACACACTTTTAGTTTTAACTACTGAACTTGAGTCTGCAAAAATGGATGGGTGTTTCTAGTTTTTACTAGTAATGACTAATTTTGAGTTTTTACTGTGACATTTACATACATGACACAATTATATTGGTTAAAAGCATGGAGTTCAGTCACCATCATAGTAAACTGGAAAACAAAAGCATCTGCAGAGAGCTTTCTGACACACCGCAACACCAGCACATATTCACTTAGATGTCTCACTAATTTTATTGAAACTAAATACCTTTACACCCATAAGCAAAACATATTTCACTGGAATGGAATTCCAATAAAATCAATGGAAACTGTTTCCAACTTAAGGCACTTAAGGTATTAGACAGTGGAACTGTCATGGGATTCACATAGTAATTGTGGGTTTTATGCCATAACTCCTGGCTGTATCATTTAGTAAAATTTATTTTTGAATATCATCCTTATGGTGGGAGTTTCCTATCTATGAGGATAAAAAACCTAAAATGTGTTGGCTCTAACTCACCCAGAGCACTGTATAAAATAAGTGCTTTGGGGTGTATACGCCAAATGTTAAAAATTCATCAGGGGAATTATAATAATTTGGTTCTTGGTTGTAAGAGTAACTGTTTTAATTATTTTTTTTAAGAGAGACATCTAGAATCCTACAATTGTCAATTTCAGTGGCTAACACCTGATCCGTTGCATTTTGGGGTAAACCTGGAAGGAGTAAGGAATCTCTACACAATCCAGAAGGGGTTGTTTCAGTTCTAAAAATAGCTATAGTAATAGCTAATACAGTTTATATGTGAAAGTGAATTTTTTTTTGTCCTAGTTTTTGTCCTCTTTACTTATTTACTCTGAACTGTGCTTGCCATCTGGCTGTCCATTCACTTAATTTGAGTAGGTCTCCAAAAAGACCTCTCCAATCTGTTTTGGTTTAGTTTATACTGTTATGAATATAGTAGTTCGGTGATTCATAAAATGGACAAAAGAGCTGTATGTGGGTAAGAGCAGGCCATCTTACTGCTATCTCCCCTGGCACTGACCCCTTTGAGCCAGCACTTGGCACATATATTTATGGTTTTTTTTCTCCCTCCTGGAACTACACCAAGTTCAATTTTTCTCTTTTCTTATAACACTATGAGATCTTAAATGTTCAGATTCACTGCAACAGGGAAAATTTTTAAAAAGTTTTAAAAAATCTAATTCCACTCTGGTCCCAGGAGGCTGGAAAGCCACCACAGTTGTGTACATCATGTTACATTTCCATAGCTATTATTCCAGCACGTTGTCCCCAGGCAGTTGCCATCTCTCTACATATTTTTCAAGAGGCACTTACCCCTAGTAGGTTCTCATTTGCTTTAGTGAATTAACTCTAGCTACTGCTGACATGAAGTCTAAAGACAAGACAAGTAAGGATTATGTACAGTGTGATATATTCAAAAAGACTTGACAGACAATGGTCACGAAAGCCTTTTCCAGATAGTCTAGTAAATGGACAGTTCTAGTAAATGGACAAACTTGACAAAGAGCCTCACATATTTATACATGCTTGTACAGGGGTTTGGGTATAGGCACGCATGTGTATACACACATACATATAATATCAGCAACAAACATGGACATACTATATTCTGAAAATTATAAGGAGGAACAGAGAACTTGGACACATAATTTTCAGTTTACTATGACACTGATGAAAGATTGGACTTCACACTTAAGAGACATTGTTGTTTCAATACAAAGCATTGCACTGCAAGCACTGGGTAGAAAAATAGATCTCTTGTAATCTTACATGCTTTTATAGCAATGTGGAGGAAAGCAGTAGGGTGAAAAATAAAAAGCATGAGAGCTCTAATTAGAATGATTAGAAAAGTCTTTTACATAAGGCATGCACATGACGAACAAAGCAACTACAGTAGTCAGTCTTACCACTTCCCCCTATATTATTGACCGAGGGACCCATCAGTGCATTTGGTCAGGATCAGGGAGAAAGAAACTCATTGAAAAAGCTAATTTTCACATTTTTAGTGTTTGTTCTTATGGCCTTATTCTCTTCTTGGTGCATCCTGCAATTGCCCCAATTTTACCACTGGTGGATAAAATGCTCCTACAAATGGCCTGTAGGGGTCCTCTTTAAAAAGCTTTCCCTCCAGCATAAGAGGAGAAACTGGCAAAACCCCAAGGATATAGTCTCAATGAAGCACTAATATCTCCATTATCACACTGAAATTGGTTACACTCTAATTCCCATGCATAGAGGACTCATATCATGAAAACACAAGAATATTATGGTACTTTACAATTTTCAATTTACACATCATGAGTCTTTCTAGTCTCATAAATTTTATAGACAAAACCTGCATCAAATACCACATCTATTAAAATCTAATGTGCCGTTGACTCTAATGCACTGAATCTAAAACTTATAACCAAAACACCACATTTACTAGAAGCAAACCATCAAATCTAATGCGCACCCCGATTTTGGAGACTAAATTTGGCTGAAAAAGGTGAGTGTTAGATTCAAGTAAATACAGTACTTTGAATCAATTGGGAGAAGGTAAGTATCAGATCTGTCAATCAACTGAATCATTTTTAACAGACTGATCACTAAGTCTGAATGGACAAAGCAATGAAATATGCAGTGTGCAAAAAGTTTAATACAATACCTTTCTGAGATATTAACTTGAAGTTCAGTAAAATAAAGTTATTGCTTTCTGCTAAAAGAACCATCTTTAAAACTTTTCACATCTCCAGAACCAAAATAGGCTTACGATACAAACCTATGCATATCTACCCAGAAATAAGTCCTATTAAGTGTAATTAGATTTCTTCCCAGATAATGGATATAGGACTAGAGCTTTAAAGAACATGTAAAATACACTCTCAATAAATAATTAAAATGCCCAGTAATTGATCAATAATTCTATGAACATTGTCTGTATGTCTCTCAGAGATTAAGAACATTTCCGTTGATGCTTTTCTCAATTAAAGCCTGGAATCCTAAAAAATATTCTGGAGAAAGAATTTGACCTTGTACCTAGGAAATGCAGACTATCAAACTCAAAATGTCATGACAAGGCCACTTAAACGCACACCAACATAATTTCCAGTTCTACCTAGATTAAACCAAATGCCTCACTGACATTGTAGTTTGCCCCAATTAATGTTGGTTGCAATGCAATTCTATAAAATATAGTAAGTTTCTTTGTCATATTAATTAAAAGCATAGTTCACAGCAATCTCTTGACATCTGCTATGAGAAAAAGTGGGGATTCTCATGAGGAATCGGCACAGTCGCCACAACTTCCAGATTTGGATAGACTGAATCAATACACTTTGCACCACAGGGGGAAAAAACACCACACCATGGGGGAAGATACTGATCAGGTCGCACTGTTGTATTTTTAAAAGAAGGAAAATTTCCAAGAATTCCACTGGTATGTCAACTAGTAAATTTTAAGTGTAGTAACCAAATTTACAATACAATACTATTCATGTCAACTCAGGAGCAAGTCCAATTGTGTTTTATGGGGCTTACTTTATAAAGCTTTATAAAACAGAACTTTCCAATATTTAAGAATGAAGGCTTCTTATGGAAGCATTTCCACATCTGGAACATGAGACATAATATGTTGTGTGAGGATATGAAACTTGGTGTTTTAGACTCCACCAAATACATTTTCTTAATGCACGTGTGAGTACATTAAGATGCACACCATCTTCATTAGCCAGACATATGACTATAGTTGAGTCACTGTAACAGACCTGGAGATTCTGATACTTCAATCATGCCACTTTCTGGTAAGTGAGAAGCAAGAATTTCAGTGAAGTATTTCTGTCACGCTTGCTCCATCATCTTTTGCCATCAATATCAACTTTCAATATTTTCATTACAAAAATTAATAACCTTATTTTAATGTGACAGATAAGGGGTTTCAGTACATAAAAGTTTCAATGGCAGGAAGGTTCAAAGACAATTACATCACACATGTCCAACCAACTTGTTTCTAGTCTCCGAAGCAAAAAAGTTGGAGACATCTTCCACTTCATCTATATATATAAAAGAGAAAAGTCACTCACTGACTGACTCACTGACTGACTGACTCACTCACTCATCACCGCCCTGCCAAAACCGCTGGGCCTAGAAGCGTGAAAATTGGGGTGGGTGTTCCTTCTGGGAGGGAGGGGTGCACTAAGAACCGGTTTTCGGAAATTCCAACCGGAAGGGGGTGAAAAGGGGCGCAACGCGTTTTCCTCCCTATACTTTGCATTGAGAATTGCTGACTCAGCAACATTCCGCCCCAACTGCTGGGCCTGAAGCATGGAATTCTGGGAGTTCCTTCTGTCACCTGAAAACCCACCAAGAACCATCTGGAGACATTTAACCCTTCAGGGGCTGAAAAGGGGGCAACGTGTTTCTGTCCTATACTTAACATGGGAGACTGAACAACATCCAGCCAATTTGGTGCTCAGATCCTGGTGCACTGGGGGATGTTGTTCGGAGGAAGAGGTTGCGCTGGCGAGGATGCTGCGCATGAGGGGAAGTTGCGCATGAGGGGAAGTTGCGCATGTAGGAAAGTTGCGCAGGGGGGAAGTTGCACATGGGAGGAAAATTGCACATGGGAGGAAGTTGCGCATGGAGGAAAGTTGCGCATGGGAGGAAGTTGTGCTTGGGGAAAGTTGCGCACGGGGGAAAGTTGCGCATGGGGGAAAGTTGCGCATATGGGATGTTGCGCATATGGAAAGTTGCGCATGGGGGAAGTTGCGCATGGGGGAGTTGCACATGAGGGGATGATGCACACGGAGGAAAGTTGAGTTGTGCATGGGGAAGTTGCACATGAGGGGATGATGCACATGGAGGAAAGTTGCACCCAGAGGAAGTTGCGCATGGGGGGAAGTTGCGCATGGGGGGATGATGCGCACGGAGGAAAGTTGTGCATGAGGGAAAATTGCGCACGGAGGAAGTTGCGAATGGGGGAAGTTGCATAAGGGAGGAAAGTTGCGCACGGGGGAAAGTTGCGCCTGGGGGGAAGTTGCGCCTGGGGAAAGTTGCACCTGGGGAAACTTGCGCCTGGGAGGAAAGTTGTGCCTGGGAGGAAAGTTGTGCCTGGGAGGAAAGTTGCGCATGGGGAGAAGTTGCGCATGGGGGAAGTTGCAGATGGGGGGAAGTTGCAGATGGGGGAAGTTGCGCATGGGGAAAGTTGCGCATGGGGTTTGATGCATATGGGGGAAGTTGCGCATGGGGGGTTGATGCGCATGGGGTAAGTTGTGCATGGGGGTTGATGCGCATGGGTGAAGTTGCGCTTGGGGGGGTTGATGTGTATGGGGGAAGTTGCGCATGGGGGGTTGTTACGCCTGGGGGAAAGTTATCCATGGGGGGTTGATGCATATGGGGGGATGGCATATGGGGGAATTTTACTCCCGCAACACGGGTACGCCTTTCGCTAGTTAAGAATATTATGAAGCCATTTATTCTTTTAACTAAAGAGATACTTTTTCGTGGTTTGTTTCCACTGCCAACCAGGTTGGTATTTAGCACCAGCTGAAGCTAAGCAAATATTTTTATTACTTCCAAATCAATTCCAATAGTTTTAATTACTCAATTTTTTTCCCTTCTAAAATGAAAAGGCAACCCAATTAACTCTCAGACAACATGAAGACATTTATACTATACAATTCAGAGTCCAATTAGTGACTTATTCTGGTTGGATCATTTCCAGTTATATTATACATTCTAGCACTTAAATCTATTCTCTCTCCAGTACCTTTAACTCGGAAGCTAGAATTGGGGAAACTGGGATTATACATGTATAATTGGAATTACAAAGCAGTTCCCATTTTGGCTATTGAAAATATAGCTTCAGTATGGTCACTCATAAATTTTCAGAAAGACAAGTTGGCCTGAACAGGTTCAAGACTTCTAGAGGTACCGGTATATAAGTGTAAGTAGTAGAATAAGGAAAAGTGCTAACATTTTATAGCAAGTAAATTGAGATTTAAACATTCAGAAAAATCATGTATTATGCCTTTCCTAGGATACCATCAGTAGTTAGGGACTGTATATTGAAAGTTTCCTCATGTTAAAAAATGTTTTCCTTGCATGTAGGAAACCAGTATATCAGAAATTAGATTAAATTTTCTTGAATGACTCATTTTAAAGTTGCAGAGAATTTGAGGTGCCTGTATGAAGAGGGCTATACTGCATGGATTGGCTCCGATTCCAGCCCAAAGATTGGCTCTGAATCCAGCCCAAACCCGCCTTTCATCACCTTCCTCTTCCATCTACTCCAAGTTTCTTGAAAGAACTAATATGGAGAAAATGACACACATACACAAATCAGAGTATGAGAAAGGAGAAATTCTCCCATGTACTCTGCTCTACCTGAGCTAGCCAGACCAGCAAAGTGATGTGCATAGATCTCCTTCCAATGGCTCACTTGAGTCTGTACCTCCCTGCCAGCAAGAGGAAGTCAAACAGATAGAGCAGGATTCTTCTAGTCTTTGGCAAAGGCTTATCAATCCACTACTTGACTCCCCGCAAAGCCATGTGGGTATGAAGAGATCCCAGAAAGAGCAGAAATGCTCCCCTTACTATGACAGCCATTCCAGTTTGGTTCAGGGAAGATAATCAGGCAGTGAAGAGACCATTCAGACGTGCTGACAGGTCAGCGGGATTAGAATACTTGGCCCTTACAAAGTGGCAGAGTACTGGACAAAGTGGGCAACCATTCAAAATATTTACTAAACATATTTACCAACCATTTAAAAAATTTACTAAAGTCATTTTATCTGGCTCAGATCCTGATACTTGCTCTTCTAATGAATCTGGATATAAGCGAGTTTCCCTGGCAATTTCTAACAACCACACTGATTTACTGCCATGCTTCTAAGACACTCCACACCTCAGTTCAAAGTGAGAGACAAAATACTTTTAAGTTTACTGACTGACTGACTCAATCATCAACACCCAGCCAAAACCGCCAGACTTAGAAGCATGAAATTTGGATAGGGAGTTCCTTCCATTATGGAGACACCCACTAAGAACCAGTTTTTGGAGATTCAACCCAAACGGGGGTGAAAAGGGGTGCAACGCACTTTCCTCCCTATACTTTACATTGAAGAATTGCTGACTGATGGACTCTCTGCCACAACCCCTGGACCTAGAAACATGAAATTCGGAGAGCAAATTTCTTATGTGACATGAGCTCTTGCCAAGAAATGATTTTAAGAAATTTATCCCTTAAGGGGATGAAAAGGGGTGCAACCTGTTTTCATCCTATACTTAACATTGAAGACTGATCAATATCCAGCCAATTTGGTTCCTGGGGAATAGTGTACAGGGTGAGATGGTGCACAGGGAGGGATTGGGCTCATGGGGGAACAGTGCGCATTGGTGGGTCATATGCATGGAGGGATGTGTGTTGCATGGGGGGTGTATTGCAGGGGTAGGAGACCAGCACTGCATGGGGGTGAATTGCATTGGGGTGTGTTGCACAGGACGGTGTTAGGTTATAAATATTCTTGAAATTTTACTCCCGCAACATAGGTACATTTTGCAAGTACATTTATATCATGTATAATATAATCATGTATAATTTTAATTATACATTTTCAATAACATGTTTCCTTTCGTATCTCAATTATACATAGAACACATTTAGAACTGTAATGTTTGGATGAACCCTCAGGGTGTAATCCTAACCAATTTAGGCTGGCATAATTCACCCACTCCCCATTCTCAGGGTGGCTTGGGGAGGCTGGCACATGTCTGTGCACTGGCCTAACCCCCAGGAATGGTGCAGAAGTTCCTTACTGCACTTTTGTAACACCTCCAGGCCAGCATGAGACTTATGCTGACCCAAATGGGCCTTTTCCTTCCTGCAAATTGCTGATTGTTTTCAACTTGCACTTAACACAAGTAGAAAACGGCAAGGCTCACTGCTTATTTTCTCACTATGCTTCTTGGTACAAGCAGATGAATTCCAAATTGTAGAAAACGTCAAGCTTATGAGAATTCAGAGCAAACAAAGACCTGGTCCCTAACATCTTATGTTAATAAAAATAAAGTTGTAATAATGAATTACTTAGGGTTAAATCCAGAGTATCTATGGGGAGTCCTTGCTCCGGAGTAAGAACAATTTACTCTGGATTGCAATATGAATTTCTTATAGATTTTCACTAGGTGGTGCAGTAACTATGGGTGCATGTAATGTCTCTTACATGCTCCCTTCGTTACTCTGGATTGTGCCCTTAGAATTTCCAGGAAAATTAACTGTTCTGAATTCTGGAATCAAAGTTGGGTCTCTGAAGACAAAGACACATTTGGAACTCTGCAGAGGGAAAAAGTTGCTGGGGAGGAAATATTAATAGGACATTTGCTCAGGACATAGAGATTCTCACCCCGGACACATTTACAGTGGATTGGAAAAAAGGCTTTTTTTGCCCCTCAAGGAATGGTCCTCAAGGAATGATCTTTCTTACCTAAAAGGGTACATGTTGAGGAAATATTTGCATGTGATGTCTAGTTTGGCTCTGTTGGAAATGAGCTGCCACAATGCCCAGAAATATTGAATTAGGACAATTTTTTCTATTACTCTATAGCCTTGTGTCCTAAAGCTTGATTTTAAGAAGGTTTGCTGAAATTTCATAACTACTATGAATATCTGATGTCCTGTATGCATCCTACCCAGAGGGAAGGTCTTTTAGACCAGACCTCTCAGTCATGCAATCTTGTGTTATCCATAGCCCTCCTGTGTCGGGGGGGGGGGGGGAAGTTTAGTAATATGGATTTTATTTGGTTCTTACTTCCATTACATAACAATTTCCTGCAATACTTTCCCCTTCCTTGGGAACCTATGTTTGAAAATTCCAGATTTATTCTTCTGGTGGCCTAAACACAAGCAGTCTGCAAGTGAATTTTCAAAGCCAAAGAGAGAATAAAATAGAAGTTTTATCTCTCTACTACACCCACCCCTTTTTTCTTGAAGTAGCTCTCTGTAAAATTGTCCAGCAAAATTATATTTACAGTGCCACCTTTCTGAATGTCAGCAACCAGAAAAGTACGACTTGACGTTAAGACTAACTAGTCACCCCTACAAAGGCATCTGAGAAAAGGTATCACTAACCTCATCTATAGCTTTCTTATAGCTCTGGGAGTAAGGGAAGATTAATCAGCATCAGAGGAAACAGATCAGGACAGGAAAATGCCAGAAGAAAGGCAAGCAGGTTAGAAATAAAATCAAAATTGTTAGCTCAGTGCTGTGAAGTGTAAAGGAAAAAAAACACATCAAAACAGCATATACATATTCAAAAAGATTATGTGGAAATTCCACCCATGCCCTCTGCAGTGATGAACTACAAATCTGAAACACAAAATTAAATACTTTGGATAAGTTTGTTGTGTGTTTTTATGAAATTTATAAGAAAAATAATTATAAGACCCAACCGCCAGTTTAGAGCTTAACATCCTACATCCTCAAGGGCACATGAGGCCATACTGACCACCTGATTAGACGTATTTTAGAGAATGATGCCCTAGCGACACTGCCCTTTGTCCCCCGATCATCAGAAAGCAGGATTCTGTATGAGGATCCAGAGGTCTTTTTATTTATCTAATGTCTTGGATTAGCTTGGAAACCCTAGTTGCAAATATTTTCCTGTCGCTTATCTTTTGGCATCACACCAAAAAAGTAGTATTTGGGGTATTTTCTGCCCCGTTCTGTTTCTGTGGGAACATGTCTTGGTTATTTGCTCTCACACAATTGTCTCTCATGTTATCCAGAGATGAGCAGCTTATGGTTCCCAGCTTGCCTGTGGTTTCTAAAAACAGTTGTCTAATATCTTTCACTATCCTTATCCATCTAAGTTCCCATCGAAGGTTTATTTTAGCATAAACTTGGTCACACTGAATGACCACTGTGAATGGACTTATCTGATGAGTTATTTAAGTACACTTTAAACATGAAATGCCACTGCAAGTATCACTTCATGTGAATTGTATTATATGGATAGAAAACATATTTTCAACTGCTCAAAACCTACAGCAATCTCAAGCCATCAATTTCTCTGAACACTTCTTTTTTCTTGTAGTTTCTCTCTACACACAAGGCTGAACTATGGGATGAACAACAGCACTGACTCTTTCTACTTGTTCAAAGATTGTGGTGAGGTTGTTTCCCAAACAAAAAGTGCATTGCCAGCATTCTGTCACAAAAGAGATTTGAGACTCACAGCAGGTCGGCTCGGCCGCGTCAAGTCCTTTCCTTCATCTTGTTTTATTTTAGCTGGCTCATGAGGGAGTATGGGTGATCCTTCAGGCTTGGCATTTCCTGAGCAAAAACCAAAGCACACACAGATGGGATGAACAGGTTGCTTACCTGCAGGCATGGTCTGAACCAAAGTGGTGCCTGAAATGAAGTGCAAATTCTGCCCCCTCCAAATCCCCATGAGTATACCCTATCACTGCCTCCTCCTCACCCATTTACTGCAGCTAAATAAACAAGGACAGGAAAGGGGAATTGCAGCAAATGTGGGGACTGCCCCCTTACCTTGAGTTCCTAAGCATGGTCTGCCCAGCCCTGTTTATTTTCAAATAGTATGGTGGGTAAGGAAGAGGTGGCCTCAGAGCTCAAGGAAAGGGAATTAAGGCTTAGGCCTTAATGAAATTAAGCACCTTGAAAATGAAATTAAGCATTGCTCCGGAGCAGTTAAGATGACTTTCCATAAGATAACACTAGAGGATGACGTAACTGAATGGACCCATAACTGCAATGGATTTTACCCTTAGATAACTATATCTCCTTTCATTCCTCCTTGCCAACTAATTAGTTAGGCTAGTGAGGTGTTGGCTGAAACACCAGGTTTTGTCACTGTTGCAAATTGAACATATTGTTCCTCTAGCAGTGATGGAAGATGAGATGCTGCTGGTGCTCCAATCCTCACTTGTTTTCAGTGAGCAGGAAGAGAACCAGAGCAGCAAAATAAAGAGATTCAGTGATCGGTCAGCTAGTGGGCAAAGAAGGCAAGCTCAGGATCATCATTACATGGATGATCACCCAAATAATATTCGTTACAGGAAAGTAACTTGTTGTGATTTATGTTCATTTATATAGGTATCTTACCTGTAGGAGGGTGCAACATTGCTGCCTGATCAAAATTCCATCTTTTACAGGATTAAATAAGATACCATGGGTCAGATTTTTTCAAAAAATTCTTATTTTTTAGAAGGGGGATAAAAGGAGAAACTTGCAAGAGGGGGATATTATTATTTTATCAAAAAGTGCAAGCAAACTTCACTCTATTCCCCAAACTTCACCCTATTCCCCATTTTGTCTTGCTGTGCACACCATTGCTTAATCTATTTTCTCCCAACTTGGCTGATTTCAGGTATCTGAGCCAAGATGGGAAAAATGTTTATTAAATGATGAACAGAGATAAATGAAAATTGTTTTATTTCTTCTCAGATTTTCAAGCTTTTCAAAATTAGGTGTTCAGAAATTGGTGTGGTGTATTTTTTCATTTCATTATAATTGAAAAAGCCCACTTCCAGCAATGAAGTACAACAAGGAAACATGGAGAGATGGTTAGATTTTCCCTCCCTCTAATCTCATTTTCATGTCAATAGGGCTCTCATTCCCACTTTAGAAGAAAATGGGGTAGATACATGGGTAGCTACCTTGACACCTCTCTTTAGGCCCTCAATGAAGTGAACATTTTTGAGCCTGGGCTGTACCTCTTCAGGTACAAATATGGATTCTCACAATTGAATGCTCCTTTATCTAGTTGTTTTTTAAACACAAGCACAAAAGTTGTGAAAGAGAACCCATTAAAGACAGATTAGCCTTCCAAATTAAGTAAAATTATTATTTTTGTACAACAGAGCTTTAGTTGTGTGGTAAAACTCAGATAGACCTTTACCAAGTGAGTGAAAACCAGATTTTAAATGAGGTCTATCATGAGGGTCTAATCAATTTGGTCCAGTGCAACTCACCCATCTCCACATTCCTACAGTGACGTGGGGAGGCCAGCATATGTCTGTACACTGGCCCAATACCCCCATGCCAGCATGGGACTTGTGCTGGCCTAACTGGGGATTAGGATTGCACTGTGACAGACATAAAGTTGCCCTCCAAGACTAAGCAATGGAAGGTCCACCCAGCTGCAGATGCCTTGACTTCAGAGAAGGTTAAGGCACCTCCTGTTTTCATACAAGGGACCACAAGCCTTGTCTCTCTTCACTCAGACTGAAAGGCAAAACTGGGGGGATGACTGTTCTTCCTAATGCCTGTAACATGCAAGCAAAATTTTCAAAATATTAATAGGACATTTGCTAAGGACATAGAGTTTCTCACCCCGGACACGGTTACGTTCACTAGATCCAGCCTGGGATCCTGGTTGAGAGCCCGCCTGGGAACTGGGCTGTGAGCTGGGAGTGCTAGAGCTGGAAGAGCTGCCACTGCTTGTCCTCTGTAAAGGGTTCTCTATGATGGGCTCCGTTCTTCGCAGGTCAGGGTTACTAAAAAAGATTCAAAGGAAAGAATATGGTGGTTGCTCTTCTTCCTAGAAGCAATTTATGAAGTTAGTAGAATAGAGAAAAATATTAGAAGTGTACGTGGTGGCAGAGAGTGGGCAGGAAAGGGACGTACCTCATGATCTAAAATGATCTTAATCACTACTGTATTTTTTTAAAAAACCAAAATGATGCAAGTCTTCATTCTATAGGAGAACATTTATTTCTAAGAAGTTGATTATGGCAAACGATGACAGTTGATTAGAAACTATTCACAGTTTTAAAACTTAGCTATTTCTTGCTGCTATCAGGCAGGTACAGATACTCGGCACTGCATCTGCCAAGTATACAATAAGGCTTCTCATTCCAGCTCCCTCCTGGAAAAACACATTGCTTCTGCACATGTTATATTTTATACCTTGGCAGCTGCACCAAGTGGTAACTGGAGGATTTATTTTGAGGTGGCTTCAAGCCTACAAGTGCTTCCAGGTGAACTCTTTTACAAGTGTCACCAAATGAAAGGGAACAAAGGGGATTCTCATGCCATTGCTGCTAACCAAAGGGATTCTAGAATCTGCACAGGTGGGCAGGCATTTAGATGGAGCACAAGTTCAGAGATCATGGGTGTCACTACATCAGGGTGACCATATGTCTCCCTTTTCCAGGACATGACCTGGATTTTAGTCTTGTGTACTGGAAAAAAACTTTTAATATCCCCCTTTTCCTTGTAAGCAGGCAGCATGCTTCCTTTTCGTAATTAACAAATTATATGTAATAAATTATGTGTTATAATTTTAAATTTAATAAGTAATATAGTGTTTAAACTAAGTATATGAAAGCAACATTTATGTGTTTTTAGTTTTTATTTTGCTACATTTTTCTTGGGTGTCCTACATTTGGGGGGGGGGGGGGAATTGACCATTTTTTTGGTTATGGCACATGGTCACCCTGAACTACATAGAAGGCAGAAGAAAACATTCTGAAATACAAACTGAACTGGGAGCTTTCCAGCTTCCTTCAGTGGCCAAACTGCAATCACTTAAAATTGTCTATATCCAATGTGAAATTGTTATGCTGAATTAAGGTAAAGAAACCAGTAATCATACCTAGGACCCAATCCTATCCATCTTTCCAGTTGGAATTACCTTGCTCTTATTGGCTGTGAGCCTAACCGAGGGCCTAAGGCGTTGCCGTTTCCAGGAGAGTTCTTCCGAGCTAATGCAGGTGAGATGGAAGTGGTTCGCTGAGGCACCTATAAGAAAATAGAAGCATGCAAACCATTGAGGTTGCAACATTAATAAGAGCCACTTTGAAAAAGTACTGGTTTGAAAGGTGTAACAATTTTTTTAAATGAATCAAATAAGAGCAGATCCTTAGTTTGTTTCAAAAATGGAGGGAGAGCATTGGTTTTTTGGCATGCTTGCTAGCTTGAAGTTTATTTTTATTTTCTATTGAAAAAATAAGTTCTATTTCCAAGTAATCCCACCACCTATAAACCACATTTCCTTCAAGGAGTTTAGGGTGGCATATATGATTCTTCTAAACGTCATTTTATCCTCGCTATATCTCTATTATGCAATTTAAACCAAAAATGTAGACTAATTTAGACAAAAAAAGACTAATTTAGGGTGCATCTAATCTATGCCAGCACATCTAACCTATGCCTAACCTATGCCAGCACAACTCATCAATCTTCCCATTCCCACGGTGATGTAGGTAAAGTTCATGTCTGTGCACTGGCCTAAACCTCCCCCAGGAGTGGCACAGTAGTGTCTTACAGCACTTCTGTGACATCCCCAGGTCAGCATGGGACTTAGGCTGGCCTAAATGGAGGTTAGGATTGCAGCCTAACTGCTCACTTTAAGTATGTATAGAAATATACGTATAGCATTTGGCACCATCAACCAGTACAATCCACGTGTGTTCACAAGCTATTTTATAGCACAAATCCTATATTTTATATGGCACATATCTCATATTTTAACCACATATCTTATTCTGGATATAGATGTGGAAACTCGAATTTCCAGTTTGAAAACCTTGGAAGATTTTTATAATTGCAGGATTCAAGGCCACCAACTGGGGAGCCCCGAAGTCAGCAGCATTAATGTGCTTGCATTGGAGGAGTTATGCAAAACAAAAACAAAACAAAAAAACCCAACAGCACAAGCTGTTCTTCGCTGCATTTAGATCTCGGAAAAATTACAATTGACTTTACTTCATCTAATCAAATAGCTGTGTTTTCTTCCTCAAATCCAGGCGTTCTGAGGCAAAGTGCTGATTCAGCACCGGAGAATGTTTTAACAACCATAGCGCAATTCATTCAAAAAGAAAGGTTATAAACAAGGCAACTGCATTACCATATTGAAGAACAGCCTTAATTAAAGAGCTCCTGCCATCACATCATTAAGGCATAAAACTTCTGGAGCCCTTACAGAACATTCCATCAGTATGGATTACAACTGACATCAGAATGATGTAACCTAGAAAACTTACAGGTTTGATCCAGTATGGCAAATTTTATGCTCCAAACAGTTCTTTATGCAAGAGACAAGGAATGGAAACAAAAAAGATGAGAACACTAAGTTTTTCTGATTTCAGTAAAGGGTGCGGTGACCTCCTTTGAAGTATTAGTTAATAACGTTTTGTGTATGTGCAAGATATGAGAAAGTAACAGTAATGTCAAACACATTATTCTGTCTGCTTATTACCTGGATGCTACCATGCCCAGGGTTCCCAAGGGCTGGGCTATACTATATCGTCAGGGTCTAATGAAAGGATATAATCTGTATGATTAAAATGATCTGATTTCAGTCAATGCAACTACTATTGGTGTTACTCTGGACACTTTCTTAACTAATATAAGCCAGCATAATTCACCCTCTCCTGTTCCCATGGTGGTGTGGGGAAGCCAGAACATGTCTGTGCACTCGCCTAACACACCCACCCCCCGGAGGAATGATGAGAAATGTCTTATGGCACTTTTATGACACCCCCAAGCCAGCACAGAAATTGTGCCGGGACTAACTGGGGGTTAGGATTGCAGCCTCTGTCATTTAAAAGTCAGCAGGGAGAGAGTGCTCACTAGAAAGTTCAGAGAATAGATCCTGTATATTACTGTACATGCACTGAATCTAATCTGTGAATAAACAATTCACGTGTATAGCTCAAATATCAGATGTATACGAATATATGATATATATTAGCATAAGAATAAATAAAAAATAAAAGATGTATACAGGCTATTATGTGCACTGAAGGTAACGTTAATAGAGCTTTTACATTACGTTTCTGCAGTAGTGAGGTGCTTCCTACATAGGATCCTGGAAGGGTGAAGCAAGATATTGTTGCTGCATCACAAGATTACTAAATATGCCTCATTCTAAATTTTGTCCATTAAATTTTGTGTGTCCTTGATCAGTCTATACTTTTGCAAGATCACTATTGCGTAGGACAACGTCTGAATTAGATGCATGTTTCTATATAGTGCAGACAATCTGCCAGGAGTTGAAATCTCCACAGCAGACACTTTCTAAGTGTGCTATAGATACCTGCTAGGGATCAATGGTCAATCAAGGCTCCTAGATGTGTACACCAGCTTAGGGATATCTGCCTGCTTCTTGAGGGAGACACCAGTGCGGTCCTGGTACAGCCACGTGAAATAAGAATCAGGTCCAAGATGCCTCTGCAAGTGAGTTGAACTACTTCCTATTCCAAGCCTTGCAAGTTAGCAGCCACTCAATTTTTACCTTTGGTGGAATGTCTTCCTCCTGTCGTAACCAAGAACTTCGGTCAAACTTTTCAACACGAGGGGGGAGAGGAGGGTTTTCGGAGGTGGGGTCCGAGTTCTGCCTTGGCATTTCAGAGCGGTGAGAGGTCACCGTCAGAGCCTCCTGAAACCCCTTTGTGGGCTGTTCATGCAGTGACTGAGAGGCAGGCAAGGAAGGTCCTTGGGATTTCACACTGACCAGATGTGGAATCTATGCACCAAGTTAAAACAAAGCCATCAGTATAAATTGGAAGCTGTACCTCAATTTTTGGTATCAAACTTTTTAAGAGTTTCTTTAAAAAATATTAAGAAAATTCGTATATTAAGCAAACTGAGGTCAGGAAATGCCAAAGATGAAATTCCTTATTTAACCTTAATTTTCTCCCTCTCTATATATTTATAATGATGTAGTTTTTATATAAACTGTATGGATCATGTGTTAGTTATGAAATGGTTAAATAAAATTATATATGAAATGTCTGGGTTTTTTTCTCTTTGCAGGCTTGGAGGTGTCTCAAAACAGAGACTACCTGATTCCTGATTTCTTCCAGGCACATATGTTGTTAGTGGGATAACAATGTGCTACCTTGTTTAGAATGGATTTGCTAGAGGTTTTGTTTCTTGTTTTATAGATAAAAAGAGGGGGGAAACCAGAAAAAAATGCAAAGAAAAAAAGCCTGTTTTCAGGAGTTGTAAATTTTAAATAGTTACCGAAAATGGTTAACTCCTTTGCAATGATTTACTGAATAACCATATATAATACTAGTTACAAACAAGACTAACAGCACAATCCAGAGCAACTAATCTGTCCACATAAGAGCCCTTGGGTTGCCCTATCTATCACTAGGGTGGAGCAACTGCAAGATGCTCCAGCCCAGTTACTATGGAAGAGGCTTAGGGCAGAGCAAGGCAACATAGGGTGCCCTAAGAGAGGTGGACCTCCTCTGCCCTAGCTGCTCTGCCCTAGGTAGTTCAAGAGAGGCATGTTGAGGGCATGTTTAGCATTGCCTAGGGCAGAGCAGTTACAAAGCCTGTTTCCAAGGCAGAAATGCTCTCTTCCAGCTCCTCAGATATACTACCTCAGGAGCAGGTATAGTAATGAGTAAACCCATAGGGGTCCATGATAAGGCCTGAGTAAGAATGGCAGTGTTGACCAAAAATCTGAGTTCTTGGCCAGCCTAGCTGCAACCCCTGCCTCTCAACGTCAGGATATGGAACAACTATGGCTGCCCACAAACCTCAGGATACAGCAGGCCACTCCAAGAAGCCCCTTGTATTCACTGTAGAATGTACTGGCATCTCATCAGGGACTCTTTATAAGGCAGGCACCCAGTGGTGTCACCAGACTGGTGTGGCTGGTGTGGGCTGCACTGGGTGATGCGCTCGATATGGGGTGATGCACCAGAGGAGTTTGACTGTCCTTTGGCAGGCCCTGGGTGTCAGTGCGCCCATTCAGGTCTGCTCCAAGGCGGAGCAGCAGCCAGAAGCTGCCACTTGTCCTCAGAGCTGGCCCGAATGGCCAGCTGAGCTGCACTGTGCAGAAACACACTGAGCATGCCGAACAGCTTCAGAGGAGACTTCTTTAGAGCGGAGGAAGTCCGCACCTCTGCACGGCCATTTGGCCTCACTCAGGAGGTGGAGCGGCAGCCGAATGGCTTCAGAAAGAGTACTGCACAGGCACCGACTCTGAAGCCTGCACAGTCTCCTCCGAAGCCAAAAGTCTTCAGAAAAGTACTGTGCAGGCATCAGAGATGGTGCCTCTGCAGTACTCTTTCTGAAGCCAGTTGGCTTCAGAAACAACTGCGCAGGCGCCAACTTTGACAACTGCGCAGTCCAGGTAGGGGGATGTGCGCATCCCAGGGGTGACGCACAGACTTCCGCACCGGGTGATGTGCAGAGTCGTGTCACCACTGTAGGCACCACAGCGGTTCCTTGTTCAGTGTGATCTGAGGGGTGTCTCCTCCGGAGCAAGTCCTCCCCATGTGTCAATTACTTAGCATGCTATGGAGCAGTTAGGGCAGCCCAGGCTTCCTGACTCTCTGGATGCAGCATAACTTTCTGTTCTGGATACAGAATAGTTAGGAGAGAGTAGTTAGGGCAGAGCAGGCTGAACTTGCTCTGGATTGTGCCCTTAGGCTGCAATCATAACTTACAGTTGAGTTGGCCTAAGCCCCTCTGCTGACTTGGGGGTGTCACCAAAGTCCTGAAAGAAACTTCTGGGCTACTCCTGGGGGAGGGTTAGGCATGTGCTTGCCTCCCTACATTACCACAGGAACAGGCAGACCAATGAGTGGTGCCGGTCTAGGTTAGGGTTGTGCGGTTGCTCATATTTTCCTTTCGATTTGATTATTTCTGTGCACATATCTCTGAGTTGAACTGGCTGCCAAAGAAAAGCTACATCACACCATTCTGAATATGATTTTCAAAATTAGAACTCTATGATTGGCTAGCTTAAACACTACTGTTATTTGAAGATACTGGGTTTTGCCTTTGGAAAGACACTATTTGCATCCACTATGATTTATAAGAGCGTATTGAAGCTCTGAAAACAACCCTATATTACCAGCAAGGGACTTGGGAGACTCTGAGATTGCAGAGTAGGGTGACTATAGTTCTTTCCTCCTACCTTAAGATGGGAATTCAAGTGTCTGTAACATTATTTTCAAGATGGATGATTATGGAAAGTGGAAAAAGCAGTTATGATAAGAGGTGCTTCCTGCTGACTCAAAGCACCAAGTCATACTTGGACTGACACCATTAAGCATCTTGGTTGAGTTGGATGCAAAATTCCCAACTGGGATAGAAGAATTGCCACACTGGAACAGACCAAAGCTTTATATACACTCTAACCTGTTATATCCAAGGCAGCCATTATCTTAAGAGTTCCAAAGAAATACATATATGTATTACACACATTTTACTTCTACTTTAAAAGCTCACACAGGATTACATGGGCCTCTTAGACAGATGTGCATCCAGGCTGGGACCTGCTTGGCTTGTACAATGTAACAGCATAAGGTTGATATACAGCAGAAGAAAGGAGGAAAGTATGATCTGCAACAGAACTGGTGATCAAATTATGAATGGAAGTATGAAAATGCAAATACTGTCCTGATTCACTCATAAGAGCATATTAGCCAATGCAACTCACACTTCTCAGGGTCATTGCATACATTTACTGGACAGCAAACCCAAGTCTGTCATGCAATGCATTAGGACCAGAGATCTGAAACCACATCCGTCTCTTCACTAAGCACAATTGCCAAAGATATGTGTTTAATCCAGACTTTACATTTATATATGTACACTTAAAGGCATACACAAAAAATGTAAAGAATATCTCAATGGCTGTTCTACTGAGACTTTGGAGAAAAGAGAAACAAAAGCACAGGGGTTATGGCCCCTAAATTGCTCACGCATGACAGCTGAATTATAATCAAACAGTGAATTAAAAAATGGAGACTCTTTGATCTGAAAACCAGATCATCTTAATTCACCACAAATTAAAATACTTTTTCTTGCCCACACCCTCAATTACAAATGTAATCCCATGTCAGCATAATGCTATTTAAATAGTATGGTGGACCAGATTTTCAGGGGCCTGTTCAGTTACATGGGCTGTTCTACCTACAGCAAGATCAGAAGCCCCTGAATGTTCACATGCTTCTCATACCCTGACTTCCTTTGATTTGGAGAATCAGTAACAAGTGTACTGATTGAAAGTCCAAACTCCCTGATCCTGTGACGGAGATATCTCTCTTGGTTAAGACAGCTGGAGTTGACTTTCCCAGAGATTTTAACAATGCTGTACTACATAAGTGCCAATATTAAATTTCCCCATGACTGTGGAAATGTTTGAACAGCAGGTTATATCTAGATGTGGTAAACATCTAATATGTCTGAGCATTGATGACAATGGTTTTGTTTGACCAAAAAATTTAAAATAAAAAAGTGCAATTATATTCAGGTTTATTCATATATACTCCACTGAGTTAAATGCGAATTAATCCCACATACGTATGTGTGTTTGAGAATGCAGACTTAAGTTAACACTCCTATGCCCTACTGAACATAATGGAACTTACTTTTGAATAGACATGAATAGGATTGCACTGTTGACCATGTGTTTTGCTTCTTCTGTGAAGTGCATTTAGGAAGGATGTTACCTTGAATGAGGACTGTCTGTAGTAGTCTCAGTTGATTTGTACATGGTCAACAAAGAAAATGAGATTCCATTAGCCACTATACCTGTGGGTCCACAGGTCTGAGCATGGGTGGTGTCCGCACAGGCTGTACTCCACTAATACTAAAGGACTCTGAACGAGGAGGCAGGTTTGGGTCAGATATCCTGTTAGCCACCTTGTGAGGCATTGCTGGAGAGCTCTGGCGGTTGAGCCTGGAACGTTCTTCTACCTGCAAGAAATAGAAAAAGAAGCCATGAACTCAAGTTGTTTGAATGCATTGTCCATATAAATCTGAAACAAGTATAGCCATTTTCTTACTCAAAATTTCCCTTTAACTACCAAAATATGAGTTAATGTTCAAACAACAGGTTCTTGGTTACCACAGGAGACTTTTATATTAGTAAAAAAAAATATTTAAAATAGAAATAAAAACTTGTTTAATTCCTATTCTGTTCAGTCTGTAAATTGTCAGTGCTTCAATTTTTAGTGAAATAAGTTGTCCTAGTAAAACAACTATATTCACTTCCAATCATGGAACATTTTTTAGACATCTGAAAAAATATACCTAATCCTTTCCATCTTGATCTTATCCCATTTCATACATTTACTGGATAATAAACCCAAGTCTGCCGTGCAGCGCAGAAGGACCAAGGATCTAAGGAAACCACATCCAAGGAAACCACATCCATCTCTCTACCAAGCACACTTCTATAACATTTCCAAAGATGTGTGCTTAATTCAGACTTCACATTTGTATATGTATACTTAAAGACATACACAAAAAGGTAGCAAAAATCTATGCTTAAAATTTTTATATTATAAAAAGTCTCTAATATGAAAGTCCCTAATATGAAAGTCTCCCATTTTTGTTTCAAAAGCATTCATCAATGAAATATAATTTTTGGTATGTTGTCTTCCCAAAATCTATTTCAAGTGGTGTTTGTTGTTAAAAAAAATGAAGTCTAATGAAATATGCTTGTAATATGCTTGTAAAACCAAATTTTATTCCAAATCTACTGTTAGGATATAGTTTGAAAGTGGTTGAATCAATTTAGAACACCCACTCCAAGAAAATGCCTATACAAGTTTCACACAGACCTTATTCACCTCCAAAGCAGTCCCTCGATTCCTGCCCAAGCAGCCTGCTGAAATTTACATTGCTCCAGGATATTACAGGATATTACAAATTACAGGCAAGAAAATGCATTTTATGCCATATTACAATAGCAGTGATCTCTGATTGCTATCGTTGAGAAATCTAAACCATGTATTTAGGAAATTTCCCAGTGCAGCTCCTGCTGCAGCAAGATGAACAAGCCTTATGAAAATATGAGCAAGAAATTGAAGAGAGCATGAAAAGTCAGAGGTCACCACACTTCCCCTGAGAAACTGCCTGCTTGGCTTTTGGGATCCCAAAGACTGTATAGAGCAGAGGTGTCAAACTCGTATAAAAGGCCAAAGATGCCTGCTGAGGGCTGGAACTGACAGCATTCATCAGGTCAGTGATTTTCATCAGCATTCATCAGTGATTTTCAACCAGTTTGCCATGACACACTAGTGTGCCGTGGATCGTCCTCAGGTGTGCTGTGGGAATCTGGAGAAGGTCATTAATTAATAGGAAAACTGGGGGATTTGAACAGCCTGGAGTCAAAATACCTGATGGTGTGCCTTGACAATTTCAGTGTCTTGTTTGTGTGCTATGAGATGAAAAAGGTTGAAAATCACTGCATCAGATGAAATCATCTTTTTATACTCCCACAGAAACTCATTAAATGCAAAGGACAGAAGAGAAAAATGGGAAGATCTGGATTATATTTCCAAGACACGAGAACATTATCAAGCTGGGAGAACACAACTATAAAAGGGATGGATAAACTGTTGATGGGGCAGTATTGGTCTGCAGGCCAGATATTTGACACCCCTGGTATTGAGGGTACAGCTTATTCAGCATTATGAAACCAACTTGACAAGTGTACATGTCATTGGTTTGCCTTCTTTTTAGGTTTTATGAAAGGAAGCTCTATAGCAAGAATGCATACCCAGAAGATATAGTCTAAGAAACAGAGGTTTAGAGCAGTGATTCCCAAACTGTGTGCCACAACAGAAATGCTGTTTCTAGTGTGCGAAGAGGAATCAATTAAATATAATTGAAGACTGCTCTCAGTCCAGAGCATTCCTGCACAAAAAGACGCATGGATGCATCTCTACATGATTTACTGTGCTGTTGTCTCCTAGCCTTCTACTTCTTCTAATCATCCAATCACACCCATGTCTGCAAAAGAGCTGGTTGCAAAAGGGCAGTCCCTTTTTATTTTTTCACATCATTAAAGTAAACCATCTGTTTCAATGCAGAAAACATGGCTTCAGCTTGGGAATCTCCAACTTAGAGGTTGCAGAACCTGTTGCCTGCAATTTGTATTACAGAAGAGTTCTTACCTTTTCCGATACAATAAACCAAGGGTGTCCAAACCCTAGCCTGATGGATAGATGCGGCCCACAGCAAGACCTTCCATCTTTATCAAGCAAACCTTGTAATCCTCCAGATTGGTCTACTACACTCATATCAATGTATTGAAATTTATTCAAATTTGAAATGTAAATCATTCCTCCTTCCCCTGTCAGAGAGATGATGTGGCCCTCTTACC
Source organism: Cryptoblepharus egeriae (assembly GCA_030015325.1). Lineage (NCBI taxonomy): Eukaryota > Metazoa > Chordata > Lepidosauria > Squamata > Scincidae > Cryptoblepharus > Cryptoblepharus egeriae. The sequence continues at coordinate 88,796,075 of JAREYC010000006.1, forward strand.
AAAAGTTTGGACACCCTTGCCATAAACAATAAAAGCAAAGGCTCCACTGAGATTTCATAAAGCTACTGTACAAATAAGGCAGTAAGAAGGCAACCATGTCTCTAAATCTGAGGCTAAACCATGTAAAATCTGAGGCTAAAGTCCAGTAACTAACTCAATTAAAATACATTAAATTAAGTGAGTTGTTTTTTCATTAGTGTGATGCAGTCAAAATATGATTTCAAGGATTGCAAATATGAACAAGTCAAAAAAGCAGGTACATTTGTATTTAGATTACTACACCCATCAATCACCAAAGCATGCTTACCAAGTATCTATGGTGCTCTCAAGATGATTCTGCTACAAAGAAGTTTTCAGAACAATAAAAACTTACATTATATTTTAAGTTCAAAAAAAGATAAATGTGGTTTGGGGTCTTGCCACCATTTTGTTAACTTGTAAACCACAAACAAGTAGGCAAAGGAAGGCTTCTCAGAAAAACAGAAATGAAGATCTTGCTAAAAGAATTTCAACATACCAATTATCATAACAACATACCAAAAACATGTCAGGAGAGGACACCTGGATGCAGGCGTCATGTGTGTTCCCTGAGGCATTGGGTGGGTTGCTGTGTGATAAAGGAAGCTGGACTAGATGGGCCTTTGGCCTCGTCCAGCAGAGGCTCTTCTTATGTTCTTATGTCAGTAAATAACTGACAATGAGTTTAATAACTGTAATAATGTTTGTTTCTCCATTTCCTGATGTCCATCCAAATGATCACAAAGAGCTGCCAAAATATTTAGGTGCTCCTGATTTGTCTTCTGATTCTAAACTGCATTATGGGCCAAACCCAGAATTCTATACATAGGCTAAACATCTCTAACTGGCAACTACTACAGGAAAAAGTAGATTAAAATAACATCAGAACAGAATGAATATCCTGTTACCATTTTATTACTGAATGAAGTGGAAAAAAACACAAAACTGAATCAACAGTGACTTTCAATAGGGTAATATTAATCTTGTTTCTGATATGAAACCAAAAGGCTGAGCAATGGGAATGAAAGAAATTAAGAGGAACTCTGCTGGATTGGTCCAGCATCATGTTTCTCAGTGTCCAAAAAGATGCTCTAAGAAGCTCCTAAGAGAGGCACATCCACTTGCATTGTTGCTCTGGCATCATGTTATTAGTCTGTGGAACTCCCTGCAACAAGATCAGGCAGGCTTCTTTTTCCCTTTCAAACAACACCCAGCTGTGGGTGTTTCATTCACTCAGTTTGAATGTTGGGATGGACAGTAAAGTTTGAATGTTGGGATGGACAGTAAAGCCTAGAGGACACATGTCCAGACCCAGCATGTTATTAGTCTCTGGCATCTGGCATGTTGTCCTGAATCTGAAGGTAGCACATAACCGTTTTGACTAGTGGTCACGATAAGCATTCAGCGCCAAAGAGCAGTTGTTCTTGGCCATCACAACAGGGGACAGTGGTGTATTTCACATTTGAGAAATATCTCACAGGTCAACAATGCTGGGTTACTTAGAGTCAGTCTGTCAGCTTGTAAAGAAACTTGAGTAGCAGCAGCACATGCACACAGGGCAAGCTGGGAGACAGAAAAAGTAGAATTTCTTCAGGACACAGATGCATCTGCATAAATACTGGGATGAAGTCCAGCTGGTGACAGGTTTATTTCAATCGCCTGCAAGGAATACTTCAGACATGCCTGGTATTCAACCGCAGGCCAAAGGTTACCGGAACGGAAGCCTTTTTCTTCTGCCAAAGCCAACAAGAGAAAATTCAGTTTTGGAACTCTGCAGCAGATTGAAGAAATGTATTGAAAAACTATGTAAGCCAAAAAGTTTATCTGGACAAGCCAAGATGAGAACACAAACATAAGAACAGCTCCACTGGATCAGGCCAAAAGCCCATCAAGTCCAGCTTTCTATATCACACAGTGACCCCCCAGATGCTTCAGGGAGCACACAAGACAACTGCATCCAGCTGCCCTCCCCTGCATCTGACATTTTGAGGTTGTCCACCTCTATGCCCCCCTCATGGCTTGTAAACTGTGATGGTCTTTTCCTCTAGGAATTTGTCTAATCTCTCCTTAAAGGCATAGAGGCTAGATGCCATCACCACATCTTGTGGCAGGGAGTTCCACAGATCAACTACACGCTGGGTAAAGAAATATTTTCTCTTGTCTTTCCTAACCCTCCCAATATTCCATTTTAGTGGATGTGTACTAATAAGAATTGGGCCTCCCATTTTGCAAACCAGTTTCACAAGATTTGCTAGAATAAGGTTCTGATTCTTTGTATGGAGCTAAAACGTTCCTGTTATGGCCTTATAGAATCCATTTACATCAAGCAAGTTCTGCTGATACAAGGGGGACTATTTCTATGGAACTGATCGTATGGGGAGCATTCTTATCCCAGTATCTTAGTGGTTTAAAGACCACTTCCAGACATCTTGCTCCTCCATTGTGCCTAATGGAATAAGATAGTACCTCAGTGTCTGCAGGGGTTTGAATCTGGGACTGTAGAATGGAATGACTGACTGGTTGCATGATTATCTTTCTATCACAGTAGAAAAGCAGTTTTTTAAACTGTGATTTGCAGTGGCTATTCTTGTTGAGTCAAATCCATGTATTAAAAATCAGTGTATAACTAGGTTCAACCTGTATAGTTATTGGTGAGGCCAATGGTTAAAAAATCCCTGCTCTATGAGGATTCCTGCTACAAGCAGAGGGTTGGACTAGATGACATATTAGGTCCCTTCCAACTCTAGATTCTAACCACACAACAAACCACACTTGGTACTAAGTTCAGTTTAATCTTTATTATTATGTAGAAGAAAAATAAACAGTCTCCATACAGTGGGAACATAGATAAAGGTTTCCCAAGTCCACCATTGTCATCAATTGACAATTCCTTCACAAGAAAGCATTGTATACAATTTTACATTTTAATAAATCCGCACCATTTATAGTAACTTTTCAATGTGTTCCTGCCAATCAAAGCAATTTAATTCTTGTCAGCTTGCAGTTTGTCTTCAGCTAAGTCTATTTTGGACATGAACTAATCCTGATCTATCGTTTTCTGTAGGAAACCCAGCTCCATGCATCAAAGGTAAATCATTCCAGAAGAGCCAGTAAGAAGAACATCTAGGATGCCTCTCAGTGGCACAATTAACTGCCTGCCATGATCACCATTATCTCCATGATATGTTATGGCCTCCCACATCAAGAGGTAGAATTGTGGAAAAATGGAGGGGGAAAAAACCTATTGTCAGTTCTGGTATTTTGAAAAACATCTTTCTCTATACAAATGTATAAAAAAGGAATAAAGTTCTGAAAGCTGCAATCTAATCTACAACTGAACCATGTCAGTTAAAAAATAATCTTATTGATCCTTTGATTCAGTTGAGACTATAATATAAATCCATCAAGCCAGCAATGTAAAAAAGAAATGTATCCATTATTCCAACATTGGAATTCTTCGGATGAGGAAGAAAGCAAGACCTTCCTAACATATATTGTCTTTTAATTAAAGAAAAGGTCAAGATGCCACAGTAGAAGCACTGTGAGATCTACACTGTCAAAATGCAAAGTCCCCTATATTGGAGTGCTTCAGTTTTGAAAATACAAAGAAGAATTATCACAGAATACTCATAAGGGAATGTGTTCACTTACCCTTTCTGACAATAGTGGCTTCTGCCTGCAGAAGATAGCAATATTTCCTTTTGTACTGTCCACTGAGCAGTGCAGACAGTATAGAAATGAAATATTTTACTGAAAAACTGATGATTGAGACGCACCCCAAATCCATATAGCTTATTAATTCTCAATGGTTGTAATTAAGATTGCCTTCCAAACAAAATAATCAAGTAGTACATTACAGTGATGCCTTTGGTGCAGGCGTAAAACAAAAGACATTGGATCTGAAAAAAAGATCAAGTCCTAGATATGAAGCAAGGCTTTGGAATATATTTCTTATCAAATGTCCCATGTATTGGATAGTAAACTTAGAAACTTTGTGAAGTAGCATGTTGTCCAAGAAAGAAAAATCCATAGTAGGTAAAAAGGCAAAGAAGATAAGAATTTATTCATTGAATGTTGAATTGAAATATCACCTCGAGTTAGCATACCAGACATTTATTGCGGTATACATAATGGATAATTACCTGGAAAGAACTGGAAATATCTGGGCACACTGACGAGACAGATGATAATATCAAACATGTATTTATGATTTCTTTTTTTAATAGATAAGGTGGAATTGTCTGGTACCAAATGTTTAGGGGAAAATGCCATATATCACATATACATGATACCTATCATGATTACATATACATATGATATGTGACCCTGAACGGATGTTTTGAAGGACTAGATAGTCCGTCAAAGCATCAAGTCTAAACAGAATTTGCATTCTAAGTATTGTCAACAGTCCCAAAATATAAAATTTAGGATACTGGACCTACAACTCCTCAACTTTAATTTTCAACACAAGCATATGCCAGCATTCACTGGTAAGATATTCATGTATTCAGTTGCAAATGTGCTATTAGACACATTGTGGCAGTGTGCAGAGATGCATGTTGTTAGTCAAATTTTAGGGTGTAGAGCCAGGGTTAGTCAAATTTTAGGATTAGGATATTAGCATTATGAAAATCAGAATACTTTAATGTTTCTGCAGCAGGAATATTTAAAAAAAAACAGCAAGAAATGCTGTTTCTTCTGCACACTGAGAAAAACATATTTCAAGATCCTTTCAAATGAATTGTATCCAGTTCAGATGTCTCAGCTGCCAAGCGCTACTCTAAAACAAGATCAGAAGAAGATTCATTATTATATTTTGTTCTATGAGTATAACCTTTATAATCAGAGTGACTAACCAAGGACATTTTAGGGTTTTTACACAAATCATTCTCAAATCTCTTTTATTTAGCGGGGGAGAGTAACTGGCCCTACACACCCAGCAATGTCTGCTTTAGTGGCTTCTGCTGGTGTTCTTTTGCATTTTAGATTGTGAGCCCTTTTGGGACAGGGACCCGTTATTAATTGGCTACTTTTTTGTAAACCACTTTGTGAATTTTTTAGTTGAAAAGCAGTATATAAATACTGTAAATAGGTAGATAGTATTTAAAATGATTAACCCTACAATCCAGATTAACTACGGGAGCACGTAAGAGACATTATGTGTACCCATAGTTACTACACCACCTAGTGAAAACCTATGGGAAATTCATATTGCAATCCAGAGCAAATTGTTCTTACACTGGAGCAAGGACTTACTCTTACCCGTACTTACTCTGGATTGTGCCCTAAGACTTTGTAAAAATCTGCTGCCTGATTAGGGCATCTTTTTAATCAATCAAAACATTTTAAATAGATTTATTAAACTAACCAATTAAGAAGCACCCTTGGGCCTGTGCAAATCACAGGGAGGAGGAGAGTCCAGCGCAGGAGTGTGGAGTGGGTCTGGGGAGGGAGGGATGGAGAGGGAAGGTGGTGTCCCTGATGGGGGAGAGTGTTGGGAGTGGGGTGGGACTGTGGGCAAGTGGGGAGTAGGAAGCAGGCCAAGACCTGGCATTTGTGCCAGATCCTAATCCATTCCCTGGCAACCTGTGCCAGTACTGGACTGCTTGGTTTTATGCCATTGGCGGCACAGATCCGAGAAACCTCTTTGATGCTGTTGCAGTGTTACCCAAGGTTTCTCCTTACCTCAAGCTGATGCAGCAGAAGTCCAAAATTTGAACTGGATACAGCACATGCAAGACAGCCTGCCTGTTTCAGTGCAAGTTTTCAAGAAAAGCAATATAGACTGAGCCACTGAATACATACTGTAAAATCTACATTATTTTTTTAAAAGCAAGTTTACTCCAAGCAGAAAATTTTTATGCTTGATAATATTTGTTCCCTTTATGGCAAACCCCAGCTTACATAAAGGTAAGGATGCTTTTGTTTATCATATATATTTGGAGAATTCACCCATCAGGTGTGGATTTAAGTGATGTCGTCCAGCATCTCGCAGATCAGGAGTGCTTGATGACATAGCATTATAATTATTCACATGCATACCAACTGTTTTTTTTGCATGAGATCCTGGAGGAGGAAGCCTGGAAGAACAATTTGAAGAATTAGAAAAAGACCCCAGAGGTACCTGCAAAGAGACACCAGCAGGAAAATTAGCCTGGCAAGCTTCAAAAGAGTGAATCAGCTCAGAATCAGAAGAAATTGAAAGGGCATTTAAAGATGCTGAGCGAGAGCTGGAAGATAAAGATGCCAAGATGGGTACATTCAACTGAGAATGCTGTGAAGAATGATGTGACATAGGAACATGAAGCTGTTCCATGTTTTGCCTTGTGATCTTCCTCTCCATTTTTGCTTGATAATTCTTAGAAGGATGTCCTATGACACTCTCCAAAGATGCATGGCACTGATTAGCCTGTTCCTTTGCACTTCTTAAGAGGCATGCTGGGCTAGATGCACTTAGGTCTAGATTACCACGTGGTGTCAAGATATCAGTTAAGGACGGGACGCTTCTTGAAGGAGCAATGACATGTGAGCACAGGTGGGAAGAAAGGTACCTCCTTCCTTCATGTTCCTGGAAGTTCAGTTTGATTTTATGAGTAGGCAACAGCAACTTTTCCTGCTCTGGAATATGAGGAGAAGAGGCACATCTGAACTCCAATCTTGTTTGCCTCTCAGGACTGCACCCATGCGACCGAGACCCTTTAAGGGATGTAATATTCTCATTCCTTTTCCTTCGGTCTGGAAAACCAAGTCTGGTTTCGGTGTTTAGGAAAATGGGTCTTTCCTTCCAATCTTCGTGTGGACTTGGGAAGGAAATCTTAATAGCAGGTACTAACACTGCTTCTTTTGCTGAGATCAACGGCTCATTTCCACGAGAGTTGAAGGCTTGTGAGTTTTGTTTACCATGAGGTTTGGAAACATAAGGAAAAGGCTTGACTTGTGAAGCTGCTCCTTTACCATTAAAGGAGGGCATCAGTTGTTTGGGAATAACAGTCAAGTTATTAAGAGATCGTAGTTGTACCTAGGAAGGTAGGATTACAGAAATTAAACTATTAAAACACACATTTTAGTTAAGCACATAAAGAGTTTGGCAAAATGTTTTCCACCATGCTTATTTCATAGCAATATACTTATTCTGCTGGGAAAGTCCTGCTGAGAATCCATAGCATATAAAAGTTGGCCATTCTAAGCACAGATGAGAAGAAAGGATGGTTGTGCAGAGAACGTAAGAGCAGCTTTGCTGGATTTGAACCATGTTCCACCTGTGTAGCCTACCACTTCATTTCTAGTCCAAGATTGGAAAAGCCAAATGCTCAGAACCAGACATGAAGGTTACAGAATTCCCATTTCTCTCACATAACAGGTAATCAAATGCTAACTGCACCTGAATAAGGTGTTAAGTGATGCTGACCAATTGCTTCTGAAAGATGAGGCCAACTGATGTCGTCACTCCCATAAATATACTAGGGTGGGGACAGACATTTCTTTCCACCTACCTGCCTACATTGTTCTTTTTCCTCCTTCTCCTGCTCACCATTTTGGAACAAAAGAGGGATACAAAGAGGAAAGGAAGAGAGTATAGACACTGGAAGCTGGCCCCAGAGGGCAATATTTTGAATGCTGGCACCAGGGGGGCAATACTTTGAATGCATCAGGGAGTTTTCAGCCAAGCCCTTTACACTAGTGGCCAGTACCATACTTTACTGGCAGTAAATTCCATTAATTGGGTGATGATGTGGGGAGATAAATTTGTAGATAAATAAATAAAAATTAAAAATTATGCACTGCATGAATAAGCCAATGAAATCATACAATACACATATATTTCCACTCTGGAATTTGTTTCAATCCTTCCAGCACTGTTTAAACATGTCACCATAGCTGCAATGTGCATTTGCTAAGAAGATAGTTTTCAAGGTAGGGGACAAAGCTGTGATTGTCAAGTGCCCAAATTCTGCACTATTTTTCCCACAAAATGAACTTCCTTCTGGATAGGTCAGCAAATGGATCATCTGCCAACAGACCACAAGCTTCTGAAGTAGAAGCAATTACTGGGCTCTGATGGCATCAAAGATCTATTTCTTTTGATCATGCATGCATCCTTTCTTTCTGGTTGATTGTATTGTGTGGGCATGCCAGTTTCCTGTTCAGTAGCTGGCACCGTTATAATAATTACAGCAGAGATGAGAGCAGGCTGCTCCTGACCTTGACCTGACAGCAGGCATCTTCAGTAATGAACAAACCATAAAATCTAACTGGGGCTGGTATTCAGGGATTTGTCCTGTCCTTTTAATGTTGCCCTCCTCTTACAGCGTCCTACAACGCAGACAAATAAGCAGCCGTCAAGACAATTACATGCAAGGAGGTCAAACGAGAAGACAGTCCAGCCCATGAAAACACACACAAAACCTGTGACCAGTCTGACAATGAATCAAAATTGTTGGTTCATCCACCACAGCACATTAAAGGAGTTCTTTTGTTAGGCCACAAAACAGCTTCCCAATGGATGTCCTCGACGTATAGTTGCCAAACAATGCCAGAGAACAGTGGATTCCTCAATGTGACAATAGAGAACAGCTTCCCTAAAAGTGTGTTTGCTCTATATTTTACCGATATTTGTGCATTTGCAACTAGAAGGTAGTGTTGGGTGTTTTCCATGGTCAATTCATGTGGGCAGTAGTCAGATCCAACAGATGATGGAGTGTGTTCAGTGGTGGGCTCCAGCAGGTTCGCACCTACTCTATAGAACCAGTTGTTAATGAGAGACAGAACACAGAAAGTTTAAAAATAGCCATTAAAAGTGGCTGCCAGATGGGCAGAGAACCGGTTGTTAATTTCTTTGAAGCCCATCACTGAGTGTGTTGATAATATTTGGTACGACCCAATTTGAAAAGTTGCTGAAATTCTGCAGCAGATGTCAACAAGTTCTCAGTTTGATGATATATATCAAGGTGTCATACAATTAATCAGAGCATTGCTCTATCTAGCTGAGTCCTAACTTTTATTATACTTTAGCATATGGTAGCAAGGCAGAGTGGAATATACTGGCACCAGTCCTTCGAAAGGACATATTTTTACGAACCCTTGGAGAAAAATTGATTTGGATACATTTGATTTGGACACCAAGGATAAGCAAAACTCTTCAGACTCTCTTCCTCCTCTTTTAAAAGTTTGTGCTGTTGTATTATAGCAAGTGTTTGCAACGTTTTCTCTTTTTTCACACTGTTTATATCATAGTACTTCTAGAGTTGCACAGATTATAATCCAGTTTTAATTTTAAAGCACAAATTAGCAGTTTTGGTGGGGTACAATTTTATCTCCTAAAAACACATAATGTAAAGCCAATTATTTATCCTTTTTTCAATTTTATTCACCTTTGCTCAGTGCCATACTTTTTCCTTGCATTTGTTGCTTTGCTGAAGTTTTGTTTCCCCTTCTTTGGGCTTATTATATAGCATTACCCACATGAGGGGTTCTACCAGTCAAAGCTGATGCAACAAATGGGAACGTGGCATGTTGCCATATAGCCAGCTACATCTGTCTATGAGATGACACTGATTAAAATCAATGAACAAAGAAGATGTAATGTATAATCATAATATAGAAGAGAATTTTTTTGCACCACTAAAAATTCTTATTAACAATTCATTTTTGGGGCATAACTTAAGAAAGAAATAAAGGTGATTGTTCCTACCTCCTTTGCCCAAGCTGGCTTCTCAGTGGCATTCATTCCTTCCTTGTAATGATAAAGGGGTTTCTTTTCTGCAGGTCTCTGGTCCTGCCGCTGCTGCTGCTGCTGCTGGAGGGATACCAGGTAGTCCCGCTCCTGTTGCAGCTGGCGTTGTAGCCTCTCTGCTTGCCGCTGCTCTTCTAATTGCTTGCGCTTATACTCCTACCAAAACATATAAGCTGAATTAACTTTAACAAGCAGTAAGACGCTATGGAATTACATAAGTACTGATGGAATGTTAGGAGTCACAAAAAGTGGATAAATACATTAATCAGGTGGAAACATACACAATAATAACAATGGAGTAATCTTCACAAACTATATCAACCTTTGGTCTCAGTAGGAAGCAGACATTTTTTTCTGAGTGTGAAAAATGCTTTATATTCCTACCTGATATTGTCCCGTACATAGATCTTATTAATAAGTTTTATTTCCCCACATTTCAGCTGGAGGAGCAAGGCACAGAGAGCAGCTTGCTTAAGGCCATCGAGAATTTCACTTGATGTGATTCGAACCAGGGAAGACTCAATACACACAAAAAGCTCTTATTAGACTGATGCAGGATGCCACTTGGAGCCAATTTACTTATTAGTTCTTAATAAAAATACTTACTTTCCACTTTCCAAGAAAAATAATTCACAAAGCGGTTTATTTAGCCAAATAATTGGTTCCCTGACAACAAAGGGCTTACAATCTAAAATAAGGGTGCCAAATACAAGTCCCAGGGGCCAGATGTGGCCTGTAGAAGCTCTTTATCCCATTCACATAGTATCCTACTCTCTTAGTGTTGCCCTTTCAGCAGAGTTGCTTCTGCTGGTGCTCTTGGAGGGAGAGACGGAAGGATACCTAAGAAAGCAAGGAATTTATATAGGAAGAATGTTATGAACAGGGTGACCAAATTTCACAACTTCAAAAAGAGGGAAAGACGTCTAAAAATGTAAGACATGCAAGAAAACTGACATAACAAAATAAAGCTAAAAACACTCATATATATTGCTTCCACGTGCTTAATTTAAACACCGTATTACCCCATGGGTTGAATCAGATTTATTCCTGCTTCTTAGGTTTTCTAACTCTGAGAAGCTGTGAGGGGACCTGTCTGCCCTGGAAACAGGCTCTAGATTCAGCCTAACTGCACTATTCTATGCAGCCCTGACGCTCCGCACAGAGACTCTTTAAAAGGGCTGCCAGCCAGCACCTCTGCCTCTAACTGCCCCCAAATTGGGGGCAGTTACCTGGGGGTGCCAGAGGCAGCTGCCCCTAACTGCCCCCACTGACCACCTTGAACCTCCAGCAGCAGCCCCAGGTAAGCTTCCCAGGAAAGTGTCTTTGATTGCACCTCCTAATCATGGCTACTCAGAAGTAAGCCCCACAGTGTTAAATGGGGCTTACTCCCAGGAAAGTGTCTTTGATTGCAGCCTCCTAACCATGTCTATTGTGTTAAGTAGGGCTTAATCCCAAGAAAGTGTCTTTAGGATTGCAGCCTAAGTAGACTTCATAGGATCATGCACATTGAATGCATGTTTTGAATTCAATTCCAGTGTTTTGTCATCATTTTTACATCCAGTTAATATTTTTATATGAATATTTTTTGGGTTGTGGAACCAATCGTCTGAGTTTCAATTATTTCCTATGGGAAAATCTGCTTCACTTAAAGAGCATGCCTCCGGAACGAATTAAGCTCTTTATGTGAGATACCACTGTACTGGGAAAATAGTGATAAGACATGACAGGATCAACGGTGCTGCTAAATATACTCGTTCATCTTTCTCATACTGAAAAGACAGATAATTCATAACCCAAATACTGATATATGTGTGGTTGAAGGCAGGAGGAAAAAAAGAGAGTGCGCCTGCATCCATATGAACGCATATATGTGGAGGAAATTCAGCAATAACAAATGTCAAAACTGTTAAGAGCGTAAAAAGATACCGCATAATGTTCCTGTCATGAATATAAAGCTAAGTAGTCTTCCCATGAAATATGTAATCAAACCTCATAAAATCAAGCAGAGATTACAGGGAGCAAATACGTTTTAGCGAGACTGTATTCCAGCACACGCTGCCAGCACTTCCAATTAATTGCTCTGCAATAAACACAGTAGGCCTAAGTAAAGGTCTGTTGCTGTTATGAGTGAAGAACATTTGAGAAACAGGCTGAAAAGAGACCGAGGCACAGCAAATGATGCTCAAACCAGGAGAGAGAAAGGTATGCTTGAATTATCACAACATACACGACAAATTTAACACAGGGAGGATTCATCCGTCATTATTTGGATTATCAACTGGCCATTCAGTTTTTCCATGACCTCAAATTTTGTACTGCGCTGGAAAATTTAAATAAGCATCAACTGTGTCCAAGTTTTAAAGACAGATTCAAATTCAGCGACAGGGAAAGAGCTTTCTAGTTCAGTGGTTCTCAAGCGTTTCAGCACACGACTCCTTTCTGACATTGACAATCTGTCCAGGAGACCCCAAAGTGATTTCATCAGCCTGGTAATGTTTGGTAGTGACATCATTGTGATGCTATAGCTCCTCCACATCTGCCTGGAAGTAACCAGTGGTGGGCTCCAGCAGGTTTGCACCTACTCTATAGAACCAGTTGTTAAAGAGAGATCGGACCAGTGGTGGGCTCCAGCATGTTCGCACCTACTCTATAGAACCGGTTGTTAATGAGAGATGGGACATATAAAGTTTAAAAACAGCCATTTAAAAGTGGCTGCCAGATGGGCAGAGAACCGGTTGTTAATGTCTTTGAATCCCATCACTGGATAGGACATATAAAGTTTAAAAATAGCCATTTAAAAGTGGCTGCCAGATGGGAACAGAACCGGTTGTTAATTTCTTTGAATCCCATCACTGGAAGTAACTCCAATTGTGTTGAGTGAGGCTTACACCCAGGAAAGCATAGACTGCAGCCTCAGTGCCCCATTCAAGATGGTGGCACTCAGTGCCAAGGTGGCAGTACCCAGCTTTTCATGACTCTTCAAGTGGATCATGACCCCCACTTTGATAACCACCGATCTAGAATATGTGGCAACCTTGTGAGACCAAAGGCAGAGGTACACACAGGTAAATACATGCAGGCACACTACATTCAAAAGAGTTGGGCAAACACCCTGCCCTCCACATTACCAGAAGAAGAGCTTGTTCCTGCAGTAACTGCTGCTGCAGGATCTCTAACTGCCTCTGTTCCTCCTCTAACTGTCGCCTGATGTACTCCTGGAGAGGTAGGCAGCAGGAAGCAGCGAAAAAGAAGAGAGAAGGAAGAACCATAATTCCAAAAAGAAAGAAGTGACAGAATGAGAAAAAGGAAATAAACTGCAGCAACACTAAAGGCCCTGGTACACAGAGCACAGTGAACTCCAGAGAATGGAAAAGATGAATGTGGCTGAACACCATCCAACTTCATTTATTTTAATTAGTTAGTCAGCACAAAGGCCCCATGGTGAGGTATACAGTGGATTTTGACAAACTACTACAGCGAGTCACAAAATAAAAGGCGTTATATTCCTGGCATTTTGGTATAAAAGAAAAATAAAAACATTTTGTATAATAAAAAGCTGCATAAGGCCTCCACCAATGCTGGGTTTGAAAGTCTGTCTGTCTGTCTGTCTATCTACAGTATTTATATACCGCTTTTCAACTAACAAGTTCACAAAGTGGTTTACAAATAAAATGGAAAAATAATAATAGCTAATTAAAAGCTAATGGGTCCCTGTCCCAAAAGGGCTCACAATCTAAAATGCAAAAAAGAACACCAGCAGACGCCACTTGAACAGACACTGCTGGGGTGTGTAGGGCCAGTTACTCTCCCCCTGCTAAATAAAAGAGGAGCACCCACTTGAAAGAGTGCCTCTTGCTCAGTTAGTTAGTTAGTCACTTGACCCCTACCTTTAACTGATAGCAAACAAACAACATTTTTCTCAGATTTGGCTTTGAAGGAGAGAAGGGTGAGGGCTCTTTGCATGCTGCAGTGAGACTCTCTGCAAAATTCAGGGTGCAATCCAAACAAAATTAACCCTACAATCCAGAGTAACTACGGGAGCACGTAAGAGACATTACATGTACCCATAGTTAATGCACCAGCTAGTGAAAACCTATGGGAAATTCATATTGCAATCCAGAGCAAATTGTTCTTACACCGGAGCAAGGACTCCCCGTAGTTACTCTGGATTGCACCCTAAGTCAGCCTAACTCATCTAGCCTATCTTCCCATGACGGTGGGACAGAAATGCTTTATGGCACTTTTGTGACACTCCAGGTCAGCACAGGACTTATGCCAGGGCTTATGCTGGCCTAAGTGGAGGTTAGTGGAGGAACTGCAGCCAAAGTGCTTTGCACCCCCTATAGCTTATACCATTGATGTCAGGTTTATTAATGACTAAATGAACATAGGATTGAGAAGCATAACAATTCTGTGATTCCCTTCCCATAAACACCTGATTTTCCCTTTTACTTCCATTATTACATCTTTTATAGGCATTTTATTGCACTTTTTGGTATTTATATATACTTGCTTTAACCTTTATGCAAAGCAAAAATCTTTAAATGAAATCTACTAATTTCACCATCTACACTCGTGCTTCACCAGCTCCAGGAAGGCTGAGGGGCCAAGGTGAAAAGTGCTTTAGTAAACTTGTTGAGGATGATATTTTAGAGATAGAAAAATGAAGCAGACTTGGGGGGAAGCTGCGCAAGCTGACATGTATCTCCAGAACTGGCTCCTCAAGAATGCAGATTGTGCACACTAGTGGGAGGCTGTCTATGTATGTCTGGGAGCAGGAAGGCACTCTGAGCATGGGTGGGGGGAGAATTTAGTAGCAGTTGTCTTCAGTCAGGTGCAAGACTCACCAGAGATGGTAGGTTGGGCTATGATGGCATGGGGCACTGTTAGCACAGGAGTAGGCTTTGCCACCAGAGTTAGGGTGCAGTCCTAACATAGGCTGGCACAACTCACCAGTCTTCCCATTCCCATAATGATGAAGGTTATTTATGCCAGGGTTTAGGTCGGCCTAACTGGAGATTAGGAGTTCAGCCTTAATTAGCTGTCACAGACTGGGCTTGGATAGCACTTCACACAAAGGGCGCAATCCAGAGTAACTATGGGGAGTCCTTGCTCTGGTGTAAGAACAATTTGATCTGGACTGCAATATGAATTTCCCATAGGTTTTCACTAGGAGGTGCAGTAACTACGGGTGCACATAATGTCTCTTACGTGCTCCCGTAGTTACTCTGGATTGTAGGGAAAGTTTAACAGTGAAAGAGAGTGTATACAAGCATATTAAATATGCTTTCTTAAGGATCCAAGAACAGAATCACTAAACCACTTAAGGTACTTAATTTAAATTAGGGTTGACTTTAATATGCCAGCTGAGTCTGTATGTGAAGATGTTGGAAACTACTATCTGGGCAAAATGCCCATGCATCTGGAACCTACTTGACCGTATTACTTCAAGAAAGTGTTTCAAAGCATTCGCAATAGCCTGATGGAGATCTGGGGTCAGATCTGAGACAAAGGAGTGCTCAAAAACTGAAGGGCCCTGGTTTATGGACATAGCTGTTTGCAACAGCACATGGACAGTTTCACAGGTTAAATCATCATCAAAGGACTGCTTCACACATTAAATTTAGAGGGGAACACAACATATGGTGCTTCAGTTCCAACACTCCAAGTATGAATATAGCAAACACATGTTAGGAAACAAACTTATCCTTCTAGTTGATATTGGCTTCATATTAAGTACATACTCAGTAGTCTAGGGAAGCAGATTCACCCAGGGCCTGGTGTTTGTTACCTGCTCATGTTCAGCACGCCTCCTCTCTTCTTCTCGACGAATCTGTTCTTCATAATGCCGGCGCTGCTCTCTCTCTTGCTGTTTTCTTAATTCCTTCTCCCTCCTTTGCTGCTGTGAGTGAAAGAACACTCTTAATGTTAGAAATATTCCCAGCACAATACAAAACAATAGCACTGTAAAGTTAGGAAGAGACCCAAAAGATGATTTGAACTGTCTGGACAATTACCATGCTACTTGTTCCAAGAAATAAGCAAAACTGATGAAATCAAAGATACATACTATGGTTAGTCTAGGTGACCCTACTCCACAAAGAGAAATGGGAGGACAGTGGTGTTTAGGGTGTGTACTGGTGTGTCTGGATGACACTCATAAGGTGGTGACATCACTACTGGCCAAAACTTTTAAAATATTGATATTTTTGAATAATTCCATGATGTTATCTATTATTCAAGGTAAACTTGAATGCAGAATGCAATGAAACAAACAGCATTTAAGTCTCTTTCAAAAATTATAGCCAAAATACCAGAGAGGCATCGGTGGGGCATGATGCATCACCACACCCCAAACCCAAGGTGTTGCCCTTCGACTGCATGGGGGAATGTCCCATCAAAGTGGCCACTTATTAGAATCTCACCAAGGACATCCTCAGCAGATCTGCCGCTTGTGTTCTCTATTTCCCTTTCACTTAACTCAATAAAAATGTTTTCCTCTCCTCCCCCCAACATGTTTACACATGCACAGCCCATCACCATCATTGGCCCTTTTGCATACACACTACTGGGCAGGCAAGCAGTGAAGACAAGGAGGAGACCAGCACTGCACAACTCTGATGTCACCTCTTCCTTCTGTGAGGTGGGTTATCATAGCGTTACCACCTTTCTTCTTCTTCACCCAACCTGTGGGAAATGAACATGATAGGTGGAGCATGGTGGGAGCACTCCATCTGTCCTATTCCACAGGATGGGAAAAGAACAAGAGGGAAAAGGGAATGGATGGCTTATCTAAAACGTAAGGAGGACTCCTTCTTCTTGACTGACTTGCTGTGTTGGTAAGGAGGCAGAACTGAGCAATCTTGTGCCAACTGCTTGTGGAAGCGATCTTTCAAAACATAATTGTTTTAACGCTGCTTCTTGCAAGCAAGAGTAACTTGCAGCAAACTCCCTGAGCCACATGTGTCAAGCACAAGGCTCATGGATTGAGGCACTCACCTGCCAACAGGTGCTTGGGGAGCCTACTTCCCATGGGGAGCCATGCCTTTCACATCGTTTCTGTGTGGCCACCAGCAGGAAATCTCCCTCCCCCTGAAGGGGCTGCAACCCTGTCCACAGTCTTCTGGGAATAAGTCCCATTGACTATAATGGGACTTGCGTCTGAGCAGACATGAGTAAGGTTGGTAAAGATGTCACTACTTTCTGTACAACGATGTCACTGCTGCCCCTCAGCATAAATGCTAACTTCGGCCCTCTGTATGAAACGATTGGCACTTCTGGCCTGGTTACTCAGAGTGGTAGAACTGGAAAACCTGTTGGGCTTCCATGCACAAATCCTCTTCCTGCTCGCTCTTAACAACCGAGAAGACGATAAGAGAACTGGTTGAAAAACCTCAGCAGGCAGTGTGCACCACAGATTGCTCCATCTGCTAAGAAGGACTTGAGAAGACCCTTATGGCCTCTGTCTTAGGTTCTTATGAACAGACTTTTTCTGTTGTAGCAACCAGATTACAGAGCTTCCTCTATCACTGGAAATCTATTTAGCCCTCACTTTGATGATATTCAGTGATATTTCACCAAATGCTAAAGAATGTGTTACTCCGACAAGGCATTTAAGCAGCCCAGGGTTTGTTCTTTTGAAGTAGTCTCTGTGGATTAATTTAATTATCTGCTAGTCTCTCCGGTTTTTTGTGTTGTTTTTGTTGTTGTAAGTAGTTGGAGTAAAAATATTTTAAGGGAACTGTTTAGTCACCCCAGACTAGGGTTGCCATATGTCCTGAAAAACAGGGACAATCCAAATTTTTGGGAATTGTGTTCACATACTGGCAAATGGGACAGAGGGTCCTGTCCTGATTTTGTGGAAGAAAAGTACGGCAACCCTACCCCCGACATTTTCCCCCCCAAAAAAACAGAAAAGAGAGACAAACATTTCATTTTTCTTGCATCCAGCATGCTTAGAGCACACTTAGAACACAATCCTACCCATGTCTACTCAAAAGTAAATGCCACTGTGTTTGATGGGTCTTACTCCCAAGAAAGTCAAAGTCTTTAGGATTACAGCCTCAATCTGAATTTTCTTCAACTCGAAGGAGAACTTTCTGGCTCCTATAGAAAGCTGCATCCCTGATGGGGGCTCAGAGTGTGCCCAGAATACATCCCCTTGGATAAGTTCCAAGGCTGTTCTAAGCCAACCAGTACAGGATAAACATGCAGGCATCATGAGTAGCTGAAATTTATAACAAGAAATAACAAGCATGCTCTCAATAAGATGGTCACAATGGGATTTGAACTCCCAGAGTAGAATTCCAAAGCTTCACAGACATGTTTGTTCTCTCAGGGAAAGAAAAGGCTGTTGGTCCAGTCATTTGAAAGTCAAGTTGCTTTTTGTATGTTGGCAACCTCTTTGCGGGGAAATCAATGCAGTCTCATAATTATATGCCACTCAGGTTCTCTGTGCAAGGCATAGTATTGATTGCAGCCATGGATGAGAGGTGCCTACAATTGGATCTATGTGACCTGAGAGAGCAATGAAGATATGTGAAATCCTTCATAAGGTGTGGCGTTAAGCAGTTTGGCCATTATAAAAAAAAAAACACATTCCTAGCTAGCCTGGCTTTTGCTCTTTGAGCTAAAAAAAATAAATCTATCTTATTTCTCTTCTTCCAGTTGAATACTGAATTTGTTTTCACATCTTTAATATTTGTATAGATTCCTTATTTTGCCACTTAGGTGTCTTGGATTTTGTTAAAAATTGATTTTGAGGATCACACATGCATATTTTATCACTGAGTTTTGCAAGGGTCCATGAAAAGGAGCACCCAGTTCAGATGATGTTGCAATGCCACCACCAGTGGGTGATGCAATCCCATGAACATACAAAGATGCCTTACACAGAGTCAGACCATTGGTCCATCTAGCACAGTGACTTCAAAGGGTCTCCCACATCTGTTACATGATCAGAAGTATGCAAATTTCAATCAAGCATGTAATCTACCACTGAGACATGGCATTCAGCTGGTTCTATTCTGGTAACAACTGGTAGCAACACCACCACAGGAGGTTATGCTAAGTGAGTTAGACCAGCCTAAATTGGTTAGGATTGCACCCTACGTCTTTCCCTCCACAATTAAAATCATTTCCTGATATTGCTAGTTTCCCTATATGGGAGCTATCATATGCATATGACCCATTTTCCCCTCTGGGAAAACTAGCAGTTTGGTGGGACGGTGATAAGATTTTTAACTGAGAAAAAAGACATAGGGCAAATAGTTAAACCACCAGCCCAACCTCACAGTACTGCTAAAATTTAGTCTCCATAAGTTGCTATAAATTTTGTCAAGAACCACACTAAAACATAATCACAGATCTCCCACACTATGTCACATTGTTCCTTCAGAGGCTTGTTCACCAGAAACAGGTAACAAGTCTTGAGGTAACCTTCATTTTCTCGCAGGGAACTAACTAGTTGGCACTCATTCCTATAAACTGGTGTGATTGGTGACGATGCTTTGAGTAAAAGCCTTACTCCATTCACAACACTGGGCAGTTCATTCTTCAGGGACAGAGATCTTGAAGGTACATGGCACACACATATTATACCACCAGAGTTCTTGGGCACACACAAATCCTCCCTCCAAATACCATCTATCATAATGGCACTATTGCATATAAATATAAACCATAATGATAGGAAAATATAGGAAAACCAGCTATCACATTTGTAGCTATTTTCCATCTGCGCAGGTCATAGGTTGGCCCTGAAAAGTTCTAGAGTTCCAGAATATTCAAAAACTATCACAAAGCATCTTTCTTTTTCCAATGAGCACCATGTATAATGTTGATCCTCTGCAGCTTTATAGCATTTGCAGCATAAAATATAAATAAACTCTTTGGCCTTTTCTAAATGCTAAAGCCAATTTCAATAAGCTCCCCTAGCATGAAAGATCAAGTCCAACACTTTCCGTTCAGCTAGTATGGCAGTTGCACGTCAGGTCACATTACACTGACTGTTAACCAAAATAATGCTAATATTGCCACAAAGACTGTGACTATGTGAGATTTAACTCTGTGGTTTCACAGCTCAGCTTTGGAAACCAATGAGAAAAGTACCCGCGAAATGGCAACAGATACATAAAACTGAATTCCAGTCAAAACACAATGAACTTTGCAAACCATAAAACCACAGGAAGAACTTAAACGTGAAACATAATGAATGTATTATAACTGGAGATCAAATCTTCCTGTGTCAAAACATGGTAAAGGCTGAGTCACTTGAGCCACTGTACAAAAGATTCTTGTATTAATTAACTTTGTCATTCGTGGTTACAACTTCTGTTCATTGTGATTCTATAAGCACAAAGCTTATATTTAATGGCTTAAGACCCTGGTGGGTTCATGGAACAAAGAGGCATTCTTGCCCTTCCCACCACACTGCAGCTATCTGTGATCTCTGAAAAGACACTGTTGAAAGTCAGGGGATCCTTTGAAAGGAAATGACATCTGGCACAGCAGGACTGGGGAGTTGTCAGAAATTGGGGCGAAGCATCTTTTGTAAACATAACATCCACTCAAGGTGCAGATTCTCTCCTCTCTGCCATTCTGGGTCCATGAATAGGTTTGCCATAAACATCTTCTACAAAATTGGCACCAGGACCCTCTATCCCATTTGCCAGTACGTGAATACAATCCCCCCAAATTAGGATTGTCCCTGTTTTTCAGGACATATGGCAACCCTATCCCTGAACCATATGCTATTCTGAATGATCTCTCCTCCCACAGGAGTGGATTTCTAAGGTGTACAATGGGCTTTAGTGGACATACAAATATGAGTCCATTCCAAACTATTTTTTATAAAGTATGCTCAATGCATATTCACTGGATTCTTACCTTTCCTCCATATTCTGCATAGATAACTGAGCATACCCAGGGAGACTTTATTTCATAACAGCAAAAAGTGAACATGTTTCCAAAAAAATGTAGAACATGACAAAATATAAACTCAAAACACTCACATGTGTTGGTTTCATATGGTTAATTTAAACACTATATTACTTATTATAAAATTTAAAACTATTAAATATAATTTAGTATGTATAATTTATTAATTACAAAAAGGCTTCATGCTGCCTGCTCATAAGGAAAAGGACAATAAAAGATCTTTGACTCAAGGCTAAAAAAGATGATATGTCCTTGGAAGAGGATATATGGTCTCCCTGAGGATACCAGTCTTTGCCCCTTCGGTACATTCTGCTCTGCCCTTGCTGCTCCTTCTGCATCATTCAGTTCATAACCTGAAGCTCTGTCAAGAGAAGCCCTAAAGGGGCAAGGAATCTTTGCCACCAGATTATGATCTGAATCACTGCAGAACAGCCAGATATGTTTAAAATGATGCAATTGGAACTCAGTGGAACTTGTTTGCCTATTTTTTTTGTTTGTTTTGGTATAGGCCCAAAGAAAAAAACATGTTTTTAACATTTATTTAACAAAAGCTGAGGATTGAGGGAGCTGGCACAAGGTCCCATATCCTCTTTATGATACTGACATTCCTTCATTAGTCCAGGAAAAGTTAACAAAACTCTGTAGCTGGATGCCTAATATGGATTGTCTCGGCAATAGGAAGATCTGCTAAATTCTCCACTGCTGGCATCGGAGGTGGGGACGATCAGCAGAGAGGAGCAAGACTGAAGACTTTTACCAACATTCATAAATATACACATACTTAGCAGTCTTCTGTGAAGCTCACAGAACAGCCAAAGAATTTTTCTTGCATGACATTTGTCTTCTCCATAGAATTGTTCTTGTTTTGTTTCAGTGTATGTTACATTTGGAATAAACACACATATCACTATTGAAACTGTACTTTTCAGGTCTGCTATGCATGTGTTTGTAGTATCATAAAGGCAGACAGTTTTTTTATTCTTTCTGCCTTTGTAACCAGTAGACAAACTGCCTAGCAGAACAATGAAGCACACAAGGAGTCCAACCCCAAACAATTTCTCATGTGGTTTCAGCAAAGCAGAAGACAGTTCCAAACACTCCAGGTGGGATCATTTGATGGCTCTCAAAATACTGAGTCTTTTTTATTCCAGTCACTGAACTGAAATGAAACGAGTAAAGACATAGATGCTAAGGGAAAAAATTACTACTTCCATAACTTTGTTTCATAACCATCTCCTCCCTTATTTAAGAATATAAGAGCCCTGCTAAAACCCCATCAAGCCCAACTTCTGGTACCTTACAATGGCCCACCAAACACCTCAGAGAACTCACAAAACAACAAGAACACCTGCATCCTGTGCCCTTCTTTGAATCAGTTACCCCTTGATATTGCTGGGCATCCATTCCTCAAAAGACTTTCTTTCTCTCCGCCATTATCACCTGCTTATATTTCTTTTGCCACAGTTGGTTCTTTTTTATTCTTCTCATTTGGACAAGACTTCCACTTATGGACAGAAGATTGCTTGCCCTTTACAGCCCCTCTAACGTGGCTCATTAGCCATGCCCAGACCTTCCTGGAAAGTCAAGCCCTTGTTCCTTCTGCTGGGACCTATTACTAAGCTTGCCATATGTCCCAGAAAACCAGGACAGTCCCAGTTTGGGGGGATTGCACTGGAAAGTTTGACACAGGGTCCTGTCCCAGTTTTATGGAAGAGAATTATTTTGTGGAAACAGGATTATGACAATCCTGTTACAGTACTGTTGTTTTACACAGGCCTCCACACTTTCTGAAACAATTGGACCCTCTTTACCTTTCCTTTTAACCTTTTTCTAACTAGTCTGCTCATTGGAGGAAGTCCATCCTTCAAAAGTCAAGGGTTTGGGGGTCAGATTTTTTTGGCACTCTTCCCCTGACATGCATACAGAAATGGATCACAGCATGGCCGTTGCGCCCCCACTGGCTCAGTAACATTTACATCTCTAACCAGGTCTTAAGTACCCCATAATATTAAATTCAGTCACCTGCCCTTTAATGGACTCCATGACAAATTGCTCTAAGGCACACTCCCTGTTCTCCTTTGCTTCTCGGTGAAAACACATTTCCTTGGTTCTGGGTATGCGGGGTTATGCTCACAAAACACAGATGTGCTATTCACAGGAACACGGCCACCATCTCATTATGAGGTTATTTACACAACTTCACAGGTTATGCTTCAGGGGAAAAGCTCTCGCCCCCTCCCTTTTTGCTTTTCTTGTTATAAGGCACAAAGAGATTTTTTTCATACCACATTCACAATGACAGGTTTTAAATATTAATGAGGGAAGCTATAGGAAGGCATAAGCCTTTGGGGCACATCTTTAAAAAAATTCTGAAGAACAGCAGCTTGGAATTGATAAGACCAACTCCCATGAGATCTGAAAGAGTAACTGAGTCATATGAGAATTATTAGAGAGAATGACTGGATACTTAAAGGGAAGGAGGAACTGGTGAATTCTTGGTATCTGCCTTCTTCCAAAAAGGGGACTGAGCAAACGTTTATGCTCTCTTTGGGTGTTTGTGGGTAGTGTGTATGTGTATGAGAAAGACAGACTCCACGTAAGTATTGTAAATTAGGAAAGGTTGGCAGATTAGGATTGACCAATTAAGGCTGCAAAACACTTTCCTAGAAGTGAGATCCAGTGAACAAAAGGGGGTTTACTTTTGAGTAGAAATGGCTAAGACGGTGCTCTAGGCTACCTGTCTGAATCCAGTCTTTTGGACCAGATGAACGGTATCCCAGAGTACTAAAAGAACTTGCTGATTTGCTTTCATAAACACAGATTTGAGCATTATGCAGTGAGCTGCCATGAAGCATGAGGCAAGCTGTGGCACAGAAAAATATAGAAACACAAGGCAAGTTGATTCAAATGTTTGATGTGTATGCAAAGAGTGCCCATGAATAGCTTATCCTCTTGAAAAGACAGTTTCAGCTGGAGGACTCCAGGCTCTGTCTTGGACTTGGTTGTCTTCAAAATCTTCATTATTTATTTATTATTATTATTTAAAGGATTTATACCCTGCCTTTCCCATGCCAAAGCAAACGCCCAAAATGGCATACGAAGTGGCATCTTTTTTTTCTTCACAACCATGATTTTGATAGAGGAATAAAAGGAAGTCATATCAAATTTGTAGATGACACTAAGTGCAAGGAATAGCCAGTACTGCAGGAAACAGTAGAACCAATCATGAGGATAGAATGGTTAGAATGGCAGAATGTAATACTGAGATGAAATCAACAGCATGAAATTCAGCTGAAACAAATGCAGTATCATGCACTTGGGCAAAACAAAAATCAAAGTCACAGAATGGGTCATATCTGGCTTCATCATTCATCATTGGCATCCTTCAGTCTCGAAAGACTCTGGTATTGTGCTCTGATTGGAGGTCCTGAAACAACATCTAGTGTGACTAAAGAGGCCAATTGGAGAGTGTCCATCCCTTCCACACTGAGGACAAATAAATTCCGTCCCCTGCCCAGGCCCAGGTTTCGCTGCTTTTGGGTCTGTCTCTTTGCTTCAGCCTGCCGAACAAGTGTCTCTTCCAGTTGGAGAAGGCCATGCTGGGTCTTTTGCCTCCACGCTGAGCGGTCAGAGGTCAAGGTTTCCCAGCTGCTGATGTCCATTCCCAAGGCCTTTAGATCCCTCCTGCAGATGTCTTTGTATCACAGCTGTGTTCTCCCTCTAGGGCACTTTCCCTGCACTAATTCTCCATATAGGAGATCTTTTGGAATCCGACCATCAGCCATTCTCACGACTTGCCTAAGCCAGCGTAGACGTCGCTGTTTCAGAAGTGTGAACATGCTAGAGATTCCAGCACGTTCCAATACTGCGTCATTTGAAACTTTGTCACGCCAGGTGGTGCCAAGAATACGTCGGAGACAGCGCATATGGAAGGTGTTCAGCTTTCTCTCCTGCCATGTGTAAAGGGTCCAAGACTCGCTGCAGTACAAGAGTGTGCTCAGGACGCAAGCTCTATAGACCTGGATCTTTGTATGTTCCGTCAGCTTCTTATTAAGCCACACTCTCTTTGTAAGCTTGGAGAACGTGGTAGCCGCTTTACCAATACGTTTATTCAGCTCAGCATCTAAGGAGAGAGTGTCGGAGATAGTTGAGCCGAGGTACACAAAGTCATGGACAACCTCCAGTTCATGTTCAGAGATTGTGATACAGGGAGGTGGATCCACACCCTGACCCATGACTTGTGTTTTCTTCAAGCTGATTGTTAGTCCAAAGTCTTGGCAGGCTTTGCTAAAACGGTCCATAAGTTGTTGAAGGTCTTCAGCAGAGTGAGCAGTAACAGCAGCGTCATTGGCGAAGAGGAACTCCCGCAAGCATTTCAGCTGGACTTTGGACTTCGCTCTTAGTCTGGAAGGATTGTAGAGTTTTCCATCTGATCTGGTCCGGAGATAGTTTCCCTCTGTTGCATTTCCAAAAGCATGCTTCAGCATGACTGCAAAAAAGATCCCAAATAAAGTTGGTGCGAGGACGCAGCCCTGCTTCACTCCACTTCGGATGTGTAATAAATGAAGGGGCAGTTGCTCTATTGAATCACACACTAATCATTGTGGCAGTGTAATGTAGCTGCAAAGAAGGCTCATGAAATTCTAGGCTACATTCGCAGAAGTATAGCTTAGCTTCCAAGTCATGAAAAGTAGAGCTTCCACTTTACTCTGAGCTGGTCAGACTTCATCAGGACTCAGGAGTGGTGGTCCTATTCTGGGTACCTAATCCTATTCTGGGTACCACTGATCCTATTCTGGGTACCCTTTAAAAAGGATAAAGTCAGGGAGGGAACTTGGTATGCTTAGAAAGGAGAAGACTGAAGAGAGATATAAAAACATTCTTCAAAGACCCAAAGGGAAGTCATATGGTAAACATTTTTTCTCTATTTCCCCCAAAAGTTAAACTAGATCTAATGTGCTTGGGATGCAAGATAAAAGATTATGGTTAGATATCAGGACGACATTCCTAACCATAAGAAGTTCCACAGTGGAATTTATTCGTAAGAGAAGTGGTGAAGTCTTTCCTGCTGGAGATCTTCAACCAGACGCTTCACAGGCACCTTTTGGAGATGATCTAGAGAGGACATCCTTGCTTCAAGCAGGCAGTTGGACTATATGGCCTTCAAGGTCCTTTCCAACACTATCCCTACAATCCAGAGTAACTATGGAACCACATAAGAGACATTTCCGTCGGCGTAGTTACAGCACCACCTAGTGAAAATCTATGAGAAATTCATATTGCAATCCAGAGTAAATTGTTCTTATGTCGGAGGAAGGACTCCCCATAGTTACTCTGGATTGCACCCTAAGATTCAATGACTAGAATTTTATTTTTTCCCACTTTTTTGTGCTTTTCGCTTTTCATGTAAGCTGCCTTGACAGCTCTTTCTGTCAAAATGTGGAAGAAATACTGAAACAACTATAACTGAACCCCTTGAATAACAGATCTGCTATCAATTTCAATTGCTCTGTATTGGTGACCCTTAGAAGCCAAACCTAAATAAGCATGTGAGAAAACTCAGAGAAATGTATCAAGTACATACAGTCAATGAATTTAAAAGTAGATTTACACAATCCATTTTCTAAGAGCAAGTTCTCAGAAGCATGCAGCCTTTTTGGAAGCCCACACAATTTGTACAGCCCTCTAAGTGCAATTTGACCACCTTGCCCAGCAAGGCGTTTCAGACTCTTTACTACTCCCAGCTACATGCCCAACATGATACCCTCAATTATTTGAAGAAAATGAACCAACCCAAAATTGAACCAACCCCTTGTGAGCCAAAAAAATGAACCAACCCCTTATGAGCTTTCCTCACAAGCTCATTAAAGCAGGCCTCAGTCTTGAAAGACTATGGTATCGTGCTCGGCGTGATACGCTGCATGCGAAGCATGAAAGCCTGGGTTAGATTGTTATGGAAGATAGGCTGTTACCCAAGCAGCAAATCCCCCCTCTCCACGCCACTGAATTAGTCCAATGGAAAGGCAGAGCCAATACAATTGGATCCAGCTGGCGTCACAGAGCTGGGCTAAGGACAGGAGCTCAGTCTTGTGGGGCCGACCCAGGTCTCGAACCCTGGCCTGCTGGTTAACAGGCACAGCGTCTTAACCGCTTGCACCACCCACAGCTCATTACACTCCTGAAAAAGGCAACCTTGCCATTTTAGTCTGAATATTCAATTTCCTAGTAAACATAAATTTAAATTCTAACTAAGGCTTCTGATTTGATAATGACTAAATACTTTCAAAAATTAATAATTTAGAATTAGAGATTTCTTCAACATCAGGGGATGGATACCATCGTTTAGAAATCCGTGTTAAACTGGCTCCAGAAGGCCATGTAATCAGGATGCTGCAGAATATACATTTGAATATATTCATATGCAAAGATGCATATGCATCTTAGAAGCCAAACCTAAATAAGCCAATTCACATGATGATTCTGAGCATGTTTCCTTCAATAGAAATTCATGTGATGCCACAGACAGAGATGCCCTATCCAACCTAATGGCTTCACTAGCCACACTACCAGCTATGCCAATCATCCTTCCATTGGCCAATAGAACACGTTTTATACATTCAATGACTTAAACTCCTCCAAGAAAAGTACTGTGCTATTTGAGGTATGGTTTTCAGTAAGGAACTACTGGTCCAGCTTTGTTATACACTGATTTTTTATACACAGATTTGACTCAACATGAACAGCCACTGAAAATCACAATTTTACAAACTGCTTTTTTCCTGTTGTAGAGGGGTAGTCTTGCAAGCAATCATTCAGTTTTTCAGCTGAGCCAAGCAAAGGCAGGGGATCTTTTGCATTTCTAATTACTGACTCCCTCTCTACAACAGTAAGAAAAGCTATTTTTAAGGGATGTACCTTTAACTTTTTTAAACTGGTTTTATTTAAAACATTTTAGTATCAGCAAGGAGTCCCAGACTCAAACCCATGCAGATATTAAGGCATAACCCCATTTCATTAGGAGCAAAAAACTTGGAAATGGGTCTTTAAATCTATTTTTTGATTGTTTTTCTTTATACATGGCTTATTTTTATCCATGGGCGATTCCAGAACAGAATCCTAGTGGATAACAAGGGACACCTGTATACTTAAGCCACAGTTCCCCCCTTTACTGGAACTGTGACTGTGTATAAGCCTCCCAGATTGTGTATAAGACTATTGCCATTTTATAACATTCAGGGTACAATCCTAACCAATTTAGGCCAGCAAAACTCACTCGTCTCCCTGTTCCTGGTGTGAGAAGTGGTGTGAGAAGGCTGGCACATGTCTGTGCACACACTTAAACCCCTCAATAGTGGTGTGGAAGTTCTTTACGGCACTGTTGTGACATCCCCAGGTCACAGTACTTGTGCCAGCCTAATTGGGGGCTTGAATTGCAGCCTCATACTCTATATTAGGAATGGCCTTGCTGTTCTAATTTTCCCATTCGGCCATTCATTTTATATTACATATCGTCCAGATTATTTTGATTGTGAGCATCCATGACATCAGCATTGCAGAATAGCACTGTGATATGAACAAAATCAAATGGGTGTTACAGACAACACTGTTAATTGACAACATGGACAAATGAGGACAGAGGGGGAAAAAGAGAATAAAACCACAAGGAAACAATTTTCAACAAGTGCAAAGGCATTTTTAACACACACAGTTTTGTTTCAGTCCTAAATTTAAATCCTATTCTTGCCAGAAACTGAATTCCCCATCACAATCAATCTGAGTTCAAATCTGGTATCATCCCTACCATCCCTATCATTTGGGATCATTCCAAGAATAAAATATGAGGTCAAACAGATGACTACAATATGAGGATCTTTGGAGTAAAGTCTTGGGAATATTGACACCCCATGGACAAAACAAGCCAAGATGTAACTTGTAAGTTGCAATAGTAATGGTTTCATGTAGAAGTTACACCTGACATGACCAACGTGCAAAAATACATAATATGTACACAGGGTAAGCAGTGTTGCTAGACACTGGGTATATTTCCTCTCTCCCCTGCCAAAAACAAATCTGTTTGGCAAGGCTGGTTCAAGCAATTTGCTATTTGCACTGTAAATATATCACTAACAAAAACCAGTATAGCTTTTGTTATAAAACTAGCAGATTCTTAACTAACTCTAATGAAGTGTGCCCTGGGGAGTAGCCTATCAACTAATCGGAGTTTACAGGTGGATTTAATTCTTATGCTGCAGATTGCTCATAGTCTGACCACCTAACCAGCAATGCGAAGCCAAGAGAGCTTTCTAAGCCGACCTTTAAACTTTTCCAATGCCTCAAGGCATTTGCCTTCCCTGCTGCCAAACCATTTTTACAGAGTTACCCTTAGACTGAATGTCTTCACAGAATTTGGCAGTTGGCTTTTTATTATAATTAAGAATTCAATAGCAAGAAAAACACAAATCCATCTGTCTCCTCAATCCAAAGCAGATATTCTGTCAAGCTAATTGGACAATACCTATTACAGTGTTTATCAACCAGTGGTACAGTTACTACTAGTTGTACTTGTGGTGGTTCTACGGGTACTCACAGGATCCCAGATCCTGACCAGAAATATGATGCACCAAACTGTTGTTGGTTGACTCAGGTGTCAGGCAGAGCTCCAAAGCATACTTTTCCATGCATGAAAAGCCCTTATGTCCACTCTGAGTCCATTTTGAATGTCTTTGTAGATTGCAGATTGATTGCCCTGTCATTATCTTTGCTGCCGTAACAGCCCTGACCCATGAGTTAACCAACTCACAGTTAAGGCAAGGTAATGATTTACTCTTGATTTATTTGTAGATATGTCTCACTTTATAGGTGAGCATCTACATATATAAAGCAGCAGACACAGGTAAGAAAAGACTGGAAGTAACAAGGACTTTACGAGCCTCTTTGGCTGCAATCCAAAAGACACTTTCCTGGGAATGACACCCACTGAACACAAAGGGGCTAACTTTTGAGCAGACATGGTTTGAATTGTGCTCTCTGTTAGTTGATAGACTCAATATAACTGCTAAACACCACCAGGGAGAAGCCCTGGTTTGGAGGGATGAGAAGAAAGTTGGCTCCTTTGCATTTACCCTGCACCAATTTGGTTCAGCAGAATTTTTTTATTGAGATGAAACTATGATCCTTGAAAATGAGGCATCCTTATCATCAAGACCATATGGTGTGTTGTGGCTCAGGTCATTGTAAAAGGATGTAACAGCTTCGGACAAGGTTAAACAGCCGGACTTAAAATACTATCCGGTTGACAGCCGGACTTAAAATACTATCAACCAACATTATGGTTACCAGCTCTAACTGATGGAGAAATCGGCATGGGCTAATTTTATTCAGCAAGATCAAATTTTACTATCTGAACCTGAAAGTTAAGACTGTCCTGGTTTTGGCTGTCAGTAAACTTGGGGGTCGGAGAAGAAGAATTTCTTTATTCCTTCTGGAATCCATCTTTTCTGTGAAGACTTTGGCACAACCCTTTAGGTTTGATACCTGTTATAACCAAACCTAAGGCTGCAATCCTAACCACATTTTCCTGGGAGTAAGTACTATGGAACACAGTGGGGCTTACTTCTGAGTAGACATGCTTAGGATTGCACTAAGAACATGAAATTGAAATAATCATGTATTCTTCCCCTGCTTCAATTTTTTTCTTCCTCTGTTGTCTCCATATGCTGAAGCCAGCTCCTTTGGACAGGACCCTGCCATACTGCAATCTATACACAATACACACATCCTAGTTTTATTTATTACTTGTAATAAATCCAGGATTATAATGTGGTTAGGAAGCTAGACTGACACCTGGAATATCCAGTTTGAATTCGCCCCCAGCCATGAAGCTTCCTGGGTGACCTTGGGCTAGTAACTCACTCTTAGCCTCACCTACTTCACAGGGTTGTCGTGAGAACACAAGGATAAAAGCTTTGTAAGCTTTTATTAGGCAAAATTATGCATAATAAATAATAAACTAAATCAACAAGACTGATAATTATTATTCATTATTATTCAAGCTGTTCCCTACAAAATATTTACTTTTATAATATGCAAATTACTGATTAATCAGTAAAGACACAGGTGATTGATCAAAGGAATCGTTTTAACAGGCAACAGCCTCAATCATTCACCTCAGAGATCCACGGGAGCAATGCCCCTTCTGCCTTCACTATCACTACTACCCCATTACCCAATTTATTCACTGTTTTAGTGCACTTTTATTGCATAACTAATGGGTTATTAATTATATGCTATTCCCATGGAGATGTTAACTAATTCAGTAAATCATACGCTGAAGAACAGGAAATATTTTCTAGGAGAGTGTATTGCTTGGAAATGGAAGCTATAGTTGAGCAAAATAAAGTACCGTATACTCTGAATTTAAAAAAATGAAACATAGACAGAGTTTATTTGAAAACTTCAATGAATGAATGAATCCTCAATTGCCTGTACAGAAATATACAGAATTTACAATGTAATTGGTGAATTAAATAAGGTTGCATTTAATTCCCTATCTTTCATTTCTATACTTAGCATGACCTCTCCTTGGAAGTCTGAGCTGAATATCTCAGAACCAATATTTTTCAGCAGGAAGAGAAGAAGAAAGGGACCTGGGTAAGCCTGCACTCTTTTTTAAACTGTCCGCTGCTAGTTTGAAGCTGTTACTGGCAACAGCTTCAGCAAGATTTCTTGCATTAGTAGGATGTTATTGTCATCTGCTAGCTACATGATGATGTCAAAGAAATACAATATCAGTTCAGAGTAAAGTCAATATCATCACTCTGAAGGCAAAATCCTGACCAACTTTCCAGCACTGGCATACATGTGCAAGTGGAGAATGTGCTGCATCCTGCAGTTAGAGGGCAGGCTTCACAGAAGCTTTTTCAAGGTAGGGCAACGTTTGTTCCCTTACTTGAGAGTTGTACTACCCTTACTCTGGAGCTGGAAAATTGGTTAAGATTGCACCCTGAATTAACTTTAGTTTATTATCTTTAATTTCAGTAACTTCATCACATGCCCTACAATCCAGAGTAATTACGGGAAGACATAAGAGGCACTTACTCTGGATTGATCTATGCATTTCCCAAGGTTTCCCATAGGTGGCACCATAACTACGTTGGTGTAAGAGGTCCCGTAGTAACTCTGGATTGTAGCCATAGCCACATAGGGCTACATGACAACAATCACTATTAAGAAGAAGGGCTAAAAAGACTGTTGCTGAAACTATTCCAGGTTGCACAGAGCTCATTTTCTACAATGCGACCATCTGAATGACAGGTACCACAGGGACAGGATTGCCATAATTCTCTTCCACAAAACCAGGACAGAACCTCATCAAACATGCCGGTATGTAGATGCAATCCCCAGAAACTGGGACAATCCCAGTTTCCTGGGACAAATGGCAACACTGCACAGGTATCTCATAAGGGATGATGAATCTGTGTTCTGAAAGTCTTCCCATTTTCACATCCTCTCACCAAAAAAAGAGATTACATTTCAAGGGGTTAACATGTTCATAAACAGGATCTAAACACCAAATGGCAGTTGGAAGAGAAAAGCATACTCTTAAGTATTGCCATTGAGAAAACAAGTATAGAATAAGTGGCAGAGTTTAAATATCTAGGGACAACAATTGCTGAAGATGGTAAAATGGAAGGAGAGATCAATATATAATGTAGTAAAGCAAACCAAGTATTGGAACATGTTTTTACAACATAAGGTAGTTCTGTACTGATGAGTACACAGAAGCACAAAGTATTTTCATTCTCTTTTTATGTTTGACTAGTGTCAAACGTGGACATTTAAAATAAAACATAAGACAAAGTTAGTTTCTATTGAAATGAGATGTTTGAGGAAAGCTGTTGGAGTATACAGAAGGGATAAAACCAGGAACAAGATAACAAGGAAAAGAATTGGAATAAAACCAATTCTATATTATATACAAAGACAGCAAATAAAGTGGTTTGCTCACCAAGAGACAAAATCTTGGGATGCTATACTGTATAAGACATGTATTAGGAGAGGAGAAAGGCAAAGAGCATGAGGGACCCAGAGGACAACAGAGATAACATCAGTGGTATATTGCAAGTATATATTAGTGGTATATTGCAATAGAGGTAACATCAGTGGTATATTGGAAGAGGCTGCTAGAAGCTTAAGAATCAAAACTCTATATTTCCCTGGACACCTGAGGTGGTAAAACAGGAATTAAAGAAGGATCTTTAATTGTTGCATGGGGATCATCTTTGGTCCCCCCTATATTTGGTGGCCCTGATAACCATGATAAAAACAGGAGAAAATTCTAAAACATGACATAGCTGCTTGAAATTTTCACTATATAGTGATGAAACAACTCACTTTTCAGTTTATATTTAAAATAATTTAACTGAAATAGGGTTGTCTCTTCAGCAATGTGGGGAGGACAAAACTGCAAAAAAAATTATGTGGGGTGCACTAATGTAGTATGCAAGGGGGTTAAGTCTCGAGGGTTCAGTGGAACCTCAGTGGATGCCTTGCTGGCGCTTGGAAGAATTTCATTTTAGCTGGAGGAAGACCGCTTCCTCCTCACCCCCCAAGTATGTTAAAGAATGCAAAGAATGTTAAAGATTACTACTTTGTATTTTTTGCTGCACCAGGGGAAAGGGAAGGGTCTGTCTCCCCGATGAAATGAAGCTCTTTGAAGCCCCAAGTGGGGCTTAGATGGGTTAAGCTCCCATCTTCTTGTTTGCAACATTATATTCTACACAGGCTTGGCTCCCATCCTCTCTACCACACCCTGGCATTAAAATGCCACTCTCCCTGGTTGTGAAGTCTTCACAAAATTTATTTTCAGGCACTTGCAGTCAAACTATCAGATCATTTATCGGGGTGTGAAAACCCAGAGCCTGGACACTTTCACTGTCCTGTTCTTATTCAACATCTTCAGAAAACCATCAGTTTCCTAAATATGGTATTTGCTGACCACAAACACAGCAGCTGAACAGACAAGATATGCAACTGGATGCTTAACCAGCAACTCTTAGCTGGATGGCTTCTTCCGTTATTTCTGCAGATGAATGTAAGCTGGTAAACTTATCTTTGCCTGAAACTGTGTCACTCACACACCACACATATGAGGGCCTCCGCAAGTGCAATACTAGTTTGTCACAAATGATGCCTTAAATGAAACACTTACTTTGCTTATCAATTTGAAAGTTGCAGAACTGGCACAGAAACAAGTCTGTATGACTCTGTGCTGCTGGTCATGGCTACTGGAAAAAATCAAATTGATTTTGGGTGGCTAATGGTGTAATCCTATGTCTATCTATTCAGAAGGAAGTGCCATTATTGGGCATACTCCTAGCAGAGTGTGCTTAGGATTGCAGTCTAACATTAGTAAATGGTCTGATTCCAGTAACTGACTGATTCTAGTTAGCACCAGTTGGAAGGAGTAAGATTAAGTTCCCTGCATACCCATGTTAAGGGGAACATACAGGAACATAGGAAGTTGCCTTAATCATTGCCTTATCCAACCATTGGTCCACCTTGTTGTCTTATCTGCTGTCTTATATTGGTCTATCGTGCTCAGTTGTGTCTGTTCTGATTGGTACAGGCTCCCTAATGTCTCAGGAAAGGTTCACCTGCAACTTAAGAGGTTTTAAATGGAGATGGGAAGGACTAAATCCAACACTAAACAACAACACACTAGAAATGAGGATGACTGGAACACAACATGTTGTGTTCATGCCACTCCAGCCATAAGGAGTCCCAAGCCAGATGCAGCAAAGCTATTGCCTACCCAAGAACTCCCGATACTATACTGCACCTAATCCTGTGCCCAGTACAGTGATACCTTTAAGAGTAACTAGGATTAAGAGTGTTTTGGATTAAGAGCAAAATTTTCTCAGAAATCTTGACTTGGTTTAAGAGCACTGTCTTGGAAGAAGAGCACTTCTGAAGAAGTTTAGAACAGGCTTCCATGGCCAGAAAACTCTCAGGGAGGGGAGGATCTGGGGGGAGCAGCCTGAGCCATGTGTTTGTGTGGGATCAGTGTGTGGAACTGTGGAAGGTGTGCCTTATCAATGTTACAGTGCTACTCCCCATCAGCAGATAGGAATGTTAAAGCTGCACAAAAAGGAAAAAGCTTCCATTGTGTCAATGGATAGCAGTGGCTCCGTTAGTGATAGTGAAATCATCCTCCTCTCTCTTGTCTCCCTCACACCAGCCATGAAGGTTTTCAAAGGAACAGTACAGTTCAGTACTGTACAGTATTTTCTTTATTACAGTGTTTTGTAATCATTTTTTATATACAGTAAATATTTTTATATAAATATTTTTGGACTGTGGAACCAATCATCTGAGTTTCCATTATTTCTTATGGGAAAATCTGTTTTAGATTACAAGCTGTTTTAGGTTACAAGCATGCTTCTGGAACTAATTAAGCTCATAAAGAAAGGCACCACTGTATTATTCTCCTATTGTTTTGAAGTCTTATTTTTTTAACCCAATCCAACCTTTTCTTTCCCATGCCGATGCGAGGGTACCAGTACACCCCACAGGGACCTGTGGCAGAAGGAAAACCTCCTCATGATCAAGAGACATAGCTGGATCTAGTCCATGCTGATCTGTATTAGCAGACTGAGTTTGGGAAGTGGATCAGATATGGTGCTTTCTGGTGACGCCCATCCTGTCCCCCACCTAGTTCTGATCCACCCATTCTGCCCCTGTTGTTACCCTCTCCAGCCCATCACATCCCTCCTCCAAGCTGCTAATAAAATCTCTAAGCTTGGAAAACAATACAGAGTTCTGTTTGTAGCAATGGCTGTCAAGGGTAAAATACCTATGGTATTTTACTATGGTATTTAGTAAATATCTATATGATATGTTTAGTAAATGCCTATATATTTAGTAAATACCTATACCTACATCCATATTGAGTAAATATCTATATGATATATGGTAAATACCTATGGTATTTTATAGAAGGCAAGATACCTATGGATTTTCTGGAACTTGTAAACATCACAGAAGTACAAAGCATTACCTGAAGCAGCCCTTGTCTATTTTCATTCTGAACAATACCAAATAGTCTGATATATTCTTTGCCTTCTCTTTTTAGCCTTGGAGGTCACTACAAAACAACAGCTCTTTAAAAAGACTATTCATTTCCCCTTGTGTGATACAAAATCACCTGCTTGGAATTCTTTCGTGCCTAAATTACTAGCTCGGTGCTTCATTGTTCATTGCTTAGAAATCCAGAGAGCAAAAAAAGGCAACTTTTGAATATAACAGGCAAAAATGAGTGGCTGCATGTAACAGGGAGGTCCATTTGTTCAAGACTCTTGTCCACTGACTCAGGACACAGACAACTAATTGTCTGTTTGAATGGGATGGGATGACTCCGATCTGAGTGGCTATGAGAGCATTACAAAGGCAACCACAGATGGGTCACCCTTTCTCAGCATGTTCTTCAGTGACAGAACAAAAGCCTCATTTGATCCGGCAAACAGACAGCAGGCTCTGCATTGGGTGCAACTGACTTGTGAATTTCACGCAGCACCGAGAAATTACTGGATAATAAATGAGATGGATAGCTATATGGCCCATGTTTAAAATATCCTATTGACACAACTGTCCTACTAGAATGTCTGTAACTAAAGGAACCAGTATAAGTGCCTTTTCCTTCACTCATCAGTCAGATTTACTGAAATGTGCTAATGTGTTAATTTTTTCATTATTCTGCATTCAAATCTGTCCAGCTTCCAAAGGGAGCAATGCTTTTAACATGGGCCATATAATTATGCATCTCACTTATTATTCAACTATAACACTGTTATTGTGCCCCAATCTGCTGCCTGAACTAGCATTCTGGTGATGGAGTTTGTTTACTGCTGTTGTAAACAGTGTTAAGAAAGCACACTAAGCCTCATGCTCCAGTCCAACTGCTGGAGAGGTAAAAGGGAAAAGGACCCAACCAGTTGTTGTTAATGATAAGTGATTAGGGACAGGGAAGTAGCAGGAGGGGGCAAAGCTTGTGGCATCAGCCCCCACCAGTTTCTGTCCCCTCCTTTTGAAGGCTGCCTACTCTTTCTTCTTCTTTGCTCTGTCATCAGCTAGTGCGCTGGCATAGATCCAAGAAGACCCAGTTGTGGTAGAGTGGTTTATGGAGAAGTAAGGGGAAATAATTCCCTTTTTCTGTATAACTGTATAAGCCTGAGTCCATTCATCAGGCCCTGCTGGGAGGGAGATCAGAAATGCAACTTTATTTCTGCATCCTACAGGGGGTGGGGGAGTCCTGGAGATCACCTCCAGGTAAGGGAACATAGGTTTTCTTGCCTGAGAACCCTTCACTGTTCTTTAACATCTACTCAGACCTACTCAGAAAGGTTGTTCAAGGCTGGGAAAGAGAACTGGATATCCTGACTCGCTAATCCCAGTGCATCGCAGGAGGCTGTTGGAGTATGACTTTATTAACAAAAATCCAAGCCTCAGAAACAGAATGAACCTCTCGAAACAAACTTGGTTTGAAAAAAGCTCATTCTGAGTACAGAACCTAGATTTAGTAATGCAAACATGGTCAAGGAATGAGGTCCAAATTGAAAATCCACAAATATCTGACAGATGTTTAAAGATCTTGACTAACTTCATTGCAACTGCTAAAACACTGAACTACTGTTGGAGATTCCTATGCACAGCACACGTTACCTCTTCTAGCCTCCGTCTCTGTTCTTTCTGTTCCTCTATCCTCTTCTGTCGCTCCGCCAACAGCTGTCGTTTGTGTTCCTCATTCTCACGTTGCTGCTGTTCCAGCTGTTGCCTACGAAGGGCCTCTGAGCGTTCCTTGTTTGCCAGCTGAAGTCTCAAAAAATCCCGTCGTAATGTTGACTCTCCAGGTAGGTTTAGGATGGAGCTTCATAGGGAAAAAAAGTTTGTCATTCAACAGACACATTTGCACAAAGAGAATTGAAGACACAGATATTTCAGCTGTATAGTTTCCCTATATCAGCGGTCCTCAACCCTTTTGGCCCCAGGGACCAGTTCCGTGGAAAAGAAATTTTCCAGGGACCAGCCCAGGGATGCGGGGAGAAATTGAGCTATTGCTCGGTTACTGTGGATAGGACTGCAGGTAAGAGTTCAATGTCTCAATGCATGTCTACTCAGAGCAGGGATTTTCAATCTTTTTTAGTCAAGGATGCATTGAAAATGCACAAAGCCATCCTAGTCACTCTTATTGGAGAGTAAACCTCAGTGACTATAATGGGACTTATTTCTGAGTAGACAGGCATTGGATTGGAGTCTGAGGCTGCAATCATAGCTTTCCTGGGAGTAAGCTCCACTGACTACAATGGAACTTACTACTGAGTAGACAGGCACAGGATTGGTCTCTGAGGCTACAATCCTCTGACAGAGCCCTCCTGCTGTGAGGAGGGGAAGAGGTACTTAGAGGAATCCTCTCAAGGACCGGTCAGGCAGCTGTCATGGACTACCCATGGTCCCCGGACCAAGGGTTGAGAAACCCTACTCTATATAATTCTAGCAGACAACATCACACTGGAAGGATACAATCTAGTCTACATGCCCATCTTGCCTCTATAAAAACAGCAGAAAAGATCACTTATTCAGCAGATCATTTCCTTGCATTTCTCCGTTCTCCAGTACTTTGTGCCTTGTGATTTACATGCTAGTCACTAATTTCTTTGAATAATAAAATGATGGAAACATATCTGGTGTTTCAGGTGATAGTGATTTATAATCAAAAAATATCGCTTGGAACAACACCCAGACATTTTGCCTCCACAATTTATTCTCCAAAGATATGTGTAAAGATAAGCAAGGGGACCATACAAGATGAAACTGGGAACAGTCTGCTATCTGGATCAGTAATAATTGTTGAGGACTCCTTAGTAATAGTCACCAAGTATATGGCTGCAATCCTAAAGACACCTTCCTGGGAGTAAAACCAATTGAACACAATGGGGCTTACTTTTGAATACACATGGTTAGGATAGTGCTCCAAGACTCATAAACTCACTTCGAGCTCTAGGGTATCAATGTGGGAAACCATTTTAAGTATGTTACTGTTAAAATAACACAGAGGATACATTTTTTTAAAGACCATAGATATTAGCCTTTCTCTATCATCCAATTCAGACTAAGGGCACAATCCAGAGCAAGTTCAGCCTAACTGCTCTCTCCTAACTGTATCCAGAGCAGTAAGTTATCTGCATCCAGAGAGTCAGGAAGCCTGGGCTGCCCTAACTGCTCCAGAGCATGCTAAGCAATTGACACATGGGGAGGACTTGCTCCTGAGGAGACACCCCTCAGATCACACTGAACAAGGAACAGCTGTGGTGCCTACAGTGGTGA
Source organism: Cryptoblepharus egeriae (assembly GCA_030015325.1). Classification (NCBI taxonomy): domain Eukaryota; kingdom Metazoa; phylum Chordata; class Lepidosauria; order Squamata; family Scincidae; genus Cryptoblepharus; species Cryptoblepharus egeriae. The sequence continues at coordinate 88,835,145 of JAREYC010000006.1, forward strand.
CACGACTCTGCGCATCACCCAGTGTGGTAGTCTGTGCGTCACCCCTGGGATGCGCGCACCTGCCACCTGGACTGCGCAGTTGTCAAAGTTGGCGCCTGCGCAGTTGTTTCTGAAGCCAACTGGCTTCAGAAAGAGTACTGCGCAGGCACCATCTCTGACGCCTGTGCAGTACTTTTCTGAAGTCTTTCGGCTTCAGAGGAGACTGTGCAGGCGTCAGAGTTGGTGCCTGTGCAATACTCTTTCTGAAGCCATTCGGCTGCTGTCCGCCTCCTGAGTGAGACCGAATGGCCATGCAGAGGCGCGGGCTTCTCTGCTCTAAGGAAGTCTCCTCTGAAGCTGTTCAGCATGCTCAGTGAGTTTCTGCACAGTGCACCTCAGCTGGCCGTTTGGGCCAGCTCCGAGGACAAGTGGCAGCTTCTGGCTGCTGCTCTGCCTTGGAGCAGGCCTGAATGGGCGCTGATGTCCAGGGCCTGCCAAAGGACAGTCAAACTCCTCCGGTGCATCACCCATATGGAGCGCATCACCCAATGCAGACCTCACCAGCCGCACCAGTCTGGTGATGCCACTGGGTGCCTGCCTTATAAGGAATCCCTGATGAGATGCCGGTACATTCTACAGTGAATACAAGGGGCTTCTTGGAGTGGCCTGCTGTATCCCCAGGTTAGTGGGCTGCCGTAGTTGTGCCATATCCTGAGGTTGAGAGGCAGGGGTTGCAGCTAGGCTGGCCAAGAACTCAGATTTTTGGTCAACACTACCATTCTTACTCGGGCCTTATCATGGACCACTATAGGTCTACTCATTACTATACCTGCTCCTGAGGTGGTATATCTCTGAGGAACTGGAAGAGGGCATTTCTGCCTTGAAACAGGCTCTGGATACAGAGTAACTGCTCTGCCCTAGGCAATGCTAAACTTGCCCTCAACTTGCCTCTCCTGAGCTGCTTAGGCTGCCCCAGTTAGGGCAGAGCAGGTCCACCTCTCTTAGGGCAGCCTATGTTGCCTTGCTCTGCCCTAAGCCTCTTCCAGAGTAACTGGGGTGGAGCATCTTGCAGTTGCTCCAACCTAGTGATAGATAGGGCAACCCAAGGGCTCTTATGTGGACAGATTAGATGCTCTGGATTGTGCTGCCTGTGTAGAATCCCCACAAATAAAATATTTTTCCCGCCTTTCTCCCATAAAAATGGGATAACCCATAGGGGTTCTAACAGCAAGGATTTAAGTACAAAATTTACAACGCAATGCAAGAGAAAAGCCATAATAGTTTTTTAAAAAGAAGATCAATAAGTAAAAAAGGCACTAAAAACAGCAGCAGGCAATAAAAACATACTAATCTAGTTTAAAGTAATTGAACAGGAAATAAAACCACAATGAGCCTACATTCAGTGAAAAAAATTATTTGTGGGATGCACCATGTTAAGATACCAGTGAAGACTGATATATTTGAAATAGTAATAGCCCACAGCTGCCATTTGAGGTGGTGCAATAGAACAACATTCATGAGTAAAAAACCACCCCCTTTCCAGTATCTCAACTGCCCTTTTGCAATCTCTTTCATCAGTGGCTCTCCGCAAAAGCCTCTTCTCAGCCAGGCCTGTTATCAGTTGGCAGTTGGAATGCTGATAGTTGCATCTCCTCAGCCTCCTTGATTGACATGGAATGTTGGTAGATGATGCAGACACCCTTACACAAAGGTTAAGGCTTTTTATGTAGAAAGAAACTTTCCCACTGCTCCTGCAAGTAATTCTTGCATGAAGAAAACTGTCCTATGGAGATGAGTTTATTTTATTTTTCCTGTATTTATGGAGCTTTTGTCACTGAAACATGCCAGTTCTTCTCCACAGAACCAAATGTTACAATCCAGGACAAAATCTTTATCACCCAGTGAATATAATACGTGAGAGTTCTGCTCCAAAATCCTCTGTAACATCACTGCACTCTAACATCGCTGTGCAAGTACTTGCAAAATCATTGTATGATGTCCTGCACTATCACAAGGGACTCTGGAGCACAGTTCTCTAATGGTATTGTTTGGGCTGTCAAAATATCGTGAGCAGCTCTCAAGTTTGGATCATGCAGCTAAACCTGCCCCAGGTTTAATCTCTGGAAATTTTTTTTAAAAAACCTAGTTTGTGAAGGACACTTCTTTACTTGCCATTAGTCTGCAGTTGAGGGAATGCATGAAGGATAACTACTACAAGTAGTAATACATATCCTGAGAGTAAACCAGTTTAACACACCTGAATGTTCATGGTACATCAGATCTGAGTCAGCAGTTAGAGATGCAAGACAGAGAAAGGAATCAACCCATGCGGCAATCCAATTGTAGAGAGAATTGCCCTCTCCACCCTAATGGTGGAGGGCAACATATCACTTACCTCCTCATTGTCCACAAGCTCACCTACCTTTCCATTACACTCTTAAATTCTATTTGTCTTGAGCAGTGTTACACAAAGGAAAACAGGCAGAGGCACAGTCAAAATGAGCAACTGTGTTCATTACCTGGGTTCTCCAGAATCATTTTCTTCCTCTTCTTCCTCGCTTCCACTGTATTCGTATTCAGTCTCATCTAGGAATATAATTGAATGTCAGTGCCCTTTACGGAACTCATTCATTTTCTACTAGATGCAAGCCCGAGGGTAGCAGTGCAAGAGCAGAAACTTAAAAAAAAACACACACGGGGAAAAAATCAATATAGTTTCAAAGACCTACTTGGCCTCATCACCAAACAAGACTGAATTTAAACAAATAAAACCCACTAAGAAACAGCATTGAAGGCACACTGCATTTCATTTGACACTATCCAATGGTACCTTGATTTAAGAGCAACTTGAATTAAGAGCGTTTTGTATAAAGAGCAAAATTTTATCAGAAATTGTGACTTGATTTAAAAGCACTGTCTTGAAAGAAGAGCACTTCTGAGGAAGTCTGGAACAGGCTTTGATGGCCAGGGAACTCATGGGGGGAACCTGGGGAGAGTAGCCTGAGCCAGGTGAGGGTGTAGGACCTGTGTGTGGCAGTGTGGAAGGTCCACTATGGATATACTTTGGATTGTGTTGTCAGGCAGATTCATATGTTCATAATACCATATTTATATTTCTTCCAGCCAATCTGTATAAATGTCCTCTTATGTTGTGATGCTGCATTTACTATGACATTGGAAAGGGAGTCAAATGCAGATTATTATATGAACAGAATTACAGCAATAGAAAGACTCATTATATCCAATTACTTGATATCTCTGGGGTGCAACCTTCATCTGCAAACAAAACCTAACTAATGCTAGGCTAGCATCTGCTAATGATGCTGTTGATATAATTTATTTTTATTTCAAGAACAACATTCATATGGCAAAGATAAGAGAAAAAGCAATAAGCTAATTTAACATTATATAGGAATTTTTAGGAGCATTAAAGAAATTCTATAAATTTACATTCTAAATTATAATATACACTGAGCAAATTTCTCTGGATAATAAATCTTCATTTTATGAGAAAGCTCAATCAAATAAAATCTGTTCTTCCAAAAATTGTATCAGTTTAAATACTTGTGGCATTAAACACTGATGTAATAAATGAGGCGGGCTTCTTTTATTCCTCTGATTTAACTGTACAATGGTATCTTGGTTTACAAGCATAATCCTTTCCTGAAGAATGCCCGTAATCCAAAATGCTTGCATTCCAAAGCGAGCTTTCCCATAAGAAATAATGAAAACTCAAAATGATTCATTCCGCTACCCTTTGGCATTTGCTGAAATATGCGTGCTGATGCAGATGGGAACCCCAGTGATCAGGGGATACACAGCACCTGGGTTTGGGGGAGGAAACTCTCCCCCCCCAACCCAGGCACTGGAAATCCCCTGATGATCATTTGAAAGCTGACTTAAAACATTGCCAGGCACTGATTCAAGCTCACTTTGCAGTGATCAGTGATACATTCTCCTATTCCTGTTGTTATGCAGTTAGGTTGCAAAGTGAACATTCAACCCAATCTACTACTTTTGTTTTATGTAAATAGACACTCCTTGCCAGACACAGCGCAATTCCCCAGTAAGCTGGCATAAATCTCATGCTACCCTGAAAGTGTTGCAAAAGAGTCCTAAGACATTTCTGTGCCACTCCTGGGGGGATTGTTAGGCCAGTTCACAGATATGTGCCACCTCCCCCACCACTACCAAAGGAACCTGGAGATGGGTAAGTAGCATTACAGAAAATGTGCAAAAGCTGCTAACAGAAAAGTGTGACCAGTTACATACCACAAGTGTAAATACAATATCCCTTTCCCAGAGAGTAATATGTACAAAATTCACCACCTACCTTTCTCTCCTCGTTTTTTCTTAGTCCTATCAATATGGTCCTTGAGCTGGATGCGGACCTGCCTTTCATTAGGCTGGTCTCGAATAAATGGATGCTTCATCAGCTGTTCAGTGGTAGGTCTCTGGCCATGATTCTTTACTAGGCAACTTTCAATGAAGGACTGAAATTTTTTTGACCTAACCAAATAAGACAGAAGGAAAAATATCAATTTACAAAAGAGACAGATGCAGTAACTATAACTGTAACTCTTACATTAATTCTCAAGTCATCCAGAAGTATCAAAACACAACTCCCTGTATGATAGGATAACACAAAACATACTATTTTGCCATCCAAATATTCTAGGTATTTACTTGTTACTGTAAAAATACATTGGATTCTTTAAAAGGCATCATCCCAACTTCCTTGAGATGGAGGTTCAAGAAGGAACGTCTTTAGTACAACATTCTATAACTGAAATTGATACATTCTTTATCACTAAGGTATATAATTTGGAAGCATTAAACAATGTAAAAAACTATGACAATGTAAGCTACAGGTAAGTCAAAACTGTCCTATCCAACTTTCCAGAACAAATACTGACATAAAGTAGTCCCAAAGCAGGGGGAAAAAAGTTCCGCTGCCTTGAGAAGGGTCCATTCCAAAATCACTCTGAAGTATTTTGGGTAAGCGAGTATTTAGGTAGACCTTTGGGGCTGCATTAGCAGGTTTGCTGTTAAAATGGAAAATAAGTCACCCTTTTGCTGACACTGGGTGCGAGTCTCCAGTCAGAAAGTAATTTTCCCAAGGGCTTAAGGTCCTCATGAGAAGGAAGTCCAACGTGATACAATGGGATGCACATTCGCCTCCTCGGGGTGCATCTCAGATAACATACAAGTGTGAACACACAAGCAACAGCAACAGTTGGCAGCCAGACTACACTGAAGAATTGGCAGTTGGCAAGCCAAAATCATTAGCAAATTACTGGTTCTCAAAACACATAGCACTCCCCATGAGAAGAAACATAGTTCTAGAAGACTTAATATTCAATATTAGCATAAATTTATGATTTAAGAAAAAATGTCCAGATTAAAAAATAATAATCAGGATATAAATGTTTGAAAACCAACTCTCAGGTCTTGCTTTTACACAATTAGCTATTTTTTAAAATTAATGTATGTGGACAGGAAAGCTCAATGTAAGTAACTGATACATCAACCCTAAAAGTTTGGTATTCAGCCCCTGCATAAAAGGGAGAGCACACTTTTGCATAAGGCAGGCTATTCCAGTGCCACACATCTTACCATCTGGAGATTTTTCATCATTCCTAGCCTTATCTGCTTCCTTGTGGTTTAAACCCTTTGATCTAGTTCAGGAACTATAAGCACATCCTCTCCCTGTTCTGCTTTCAGATACAGTACTTGAAAATGGCTACCATTACCTCTGGTTTGGGTGGTTCTTTTCCAGGTTACATATACCAAGTTATTTCTCACAGGACTTGGTTTACAGATGCATTACAACCCTGGATGCCTTCCCCTGAACCCACCCAACTTATCAAGGTCCTTACAACTTGGAGCCCCTGAATCCACCCAATTTAACAAGATCCTTCTTACAACTTGGGGACTATGACTAAGGGTAAAATCCAGAGTAACTACGGGGAGTCCTTGCTCTGGTGTAAGAACAACTTAATCTGGATTCTAATATGAATTTCCCATAGGTTTTCACCAGGTGGTGCAGTAACAACGGGCGTACATAAAGTCTCTTACATGCTCCCGTAGTTACTCTGGATTTGGAGGTAAGTATGATATCCAAGTGAGGTTTTACAAGTGCAAAGTGGATCAAATAAAGTTAATTACTGCTTCACTAAAGCAGCAACATGTCATCAGGATAGCTTCCTCATATGTCTTCATACAACATGCAACAAAACCTTAGATGTGACTTGTTGGTGTAAGTGCAGTGCTATGTAGCAGAATAGTGGGAAGAGCGACTCCTACATAGGTAGCTGGCAACCCAGGAATGAATACACAGGCAAGTCAGCAGATTCCTCCACTAAAGTCTGCATTGTGAATATTTACAGCAGCTGGCAACAAATACTAGCAAAGAGTAACATCAGATAACAACAGCCAGGCAAAGTCCAAACAGAAGAATCTCTCTTCACTCCAACATACTCATCTCTCTCCAACCAACTTCAACTTGAGGGGTCATCCATTTTATACATTTGTCGGACAATCGGGTACAGTAGTGCATTGTACCATCTGCACTGCCGTACACTAAATTCAGAAAATTCTATTAAGTACATATGGTAACAATGTTTTGCATGTCCAGTCCTTTCCGTAATCAGGCCTGCAAATCTAGCAAGGTTCATCTGGAAACCTTAACAAGACTTGTAGTAAATTAAGGGGCAATCTCAGTACTTTTTGTACAGTACTCCAGAATTCCACATGAATACAAAGTAGGTGAAAAATTGAACTGTCAGAATTAACAGTTTAGAATTTAAAAGCCAATTTAAACATGGCTATTGCTTTAGCTTCACTATATTACAAAGTCAGAATTGGGTTGCAACACCAATGGAAAGGGTGTGTGTGTGTATAGGCTGCTTAGTGACTACAATATTAAAGAGCTACATGGTATAGAAAGTAAGGTGGACACCTTACCTTATAACCCTACAATCCAGCATAAATATGGGAAGACATAAAAGGCACTCCGGATTGCTCTATGCATCCAGACATGGCACCATAACTACATCGGTGTGAAAGGTCCCGTAGTTACGCTGGATTGTAGCCTAATTCTCATACTTTTGGAGAATGAATGAATTTACAACAATCTTAATGCAAATATTTTTTTAAAATACTAGAATAAACCTTATCACTCCACTTACTACTCAACTCTGGTGGTTCACAAGAGTCCTACTTGAAGATTACATTCCACCCTTTTCTAGTGACAAAACTGTAATTTCATGGTTTAGATTTAAGAAGTCCTTTGTCAGTGCTGCTTCCTTTAAAAAAAGGACTTAATGTGCTTCCCAGCAAACAATTATGATCGTAAATTATTTGAAATGCACATCAAGAGGGAAATTATTGTGAGTGGTCTGCGAACATGACTGCCAAAAGCAGCCTTAGAAGCACAGTTTCAGTTTCTATAATCTGTTTGCAAAAAAATAAATATTGTGAACAAAATCTACAGACCCCATGTATCTAAGCATGCCACAGCTCAGTGTGTTTTAACCATTAACTTTACAAGATATTTTTATAAGACTGTTATTTTTCAGTAAATACCAATTGATTGCAAACTGGCTGCTTGTTAATGTTTAACAGATGGAAAAATTGTCTTGAATACAGTTTTGCTGCCACTGATCATAAGTGTCAGCTCACATGAAGAGGGATTGCCTTTTTAAAAAGTCATATATTCCATGTGATTAATAGCTTTTCCTTTACTCACGCTTGCCTATCTATAATAGATATCTGTCTACCAGCACAATTCAGAGTAACTACAGCTCTTACATCAACGTAAGAGACATTTACATTGATGAAGTTACAGTGCCACCTGGTGGAAACCTATGGGAAATTCAGAGCAATCCACAATAAATTTTTCTTACGTTGACCTAAGAGTTCCTGGATTTACTCTGGATTGTGCTGTAAATATACAGGAGAAGAATTAAACGACTGGCACCCATTCGCCAAATAATTCGCCAAAAAAGATCGACCAAAGATCGACAAATAATTTTTTGTTATAGTTAGTTAGTTAGTTAGTTAGTTAGTTAGATAGATAGATAGATAGATAGATAGATAGATAGATAGATAGATAGATAGATAGATAGATAAAAATAAAGAGAAGAAATTCAGTATTGTCAGGCAAACATATTTTTGATGAAAAAGAGATAATCAGGTGCATGGTCCACTAGCTTAGGAAAGAATTATGTAGGACTGTGAGTTAGAACCAGTGTAGCAAAGAGGCTACAGTACAAAATTTTGATCATGGAATCTAAGATACAAAGTCCCACTTAACTACAAAGGTTGTTATGATACAACAATTACAATACCCACTTGGAGCTTAACTGAAGTATCTATGCATTCGTGGCTTTCAGAAATCCCGATATAGGTAAGTTGATGAAGGGAGTGGAAAATTGATGAGATGGAATGGGGAGTGCAGTGGGTAGAATGGAAAAACTGAGTTGGGGAGAGTATGTGTATCAAGAATGGGAAAAGGTTGATGTTTGCTGCATCACCACTGCCGTTATCCTAACCTCCATCCACCTCCCCAGGTTCGCACAGACATTTGCCAGCAATATTGCTGGCACAGATCTAAGTAAACCCAACAGAGAAAAAAAGGCTGACTCCTAGGTAAGAAATGTTCGCTTCACTGCCAACCTCACAGGATGCAGAGCACAAGTGGCACAACAGCATTAGCAACACTGGGTAGGGAGTGGGATATGATTGGACTGTAAATATCCTTATAGGCAAGAAGGTAAAAATTGTTCCTCTCTGCTCTCACCACACAAGACCTGTTTGCCACAGCAGGGGAAAGAGGAGATTGGACAAAAGGATCCATCATTGCTTTCTCTCTGTCTAGCTGGAAGATCTCAAAATAATATTCCTATGTCCAGTGTATGTGGTGGGAAATATTTGTGTAAGCCAATTTGGAGCTTTCCATCTAAAAGAAAAATTAGAATCATAGAACCCAAGAGTTGGAAGGGACCTAGTAGGTCAAGTAGTTCAACAGCCTGGCTGCAGAAATCCTCCTAGAGCATCCCTGACAGGTGATCATCAAGCCACTGCTTGAAGATCCCCAGTGAGGGAGAATCCACCACCTTCCATGCCAATCTGTTCCACTGCCGAACAGCCCTCACCATCAGGAATTTTTTCCTGATATCCAAATCATTAATAAAAATAAAATCACTGGAAATCATTCATGGACTTTATTCCAGTGAATAAAATCACTGGAAACATTCATGGATCTGTGAATAATGGATCTGATGAGTAGATAATTGTTATATAATTCTTATTTCCCTTTTTCTATGTTTGTTGGATTTGTTAAATAAGTTTATAGTTTACTTAAGATAAATTTTTAAGTAGTAGAAATTAATTTTAGACTAAGGTAATTCTAGAATTCTGCACTTGCCATATATCTTTTCAAGAATATTTGCGTTCTGTTTTTCTTTTTGATCCTTTTTTTCTTTTTTAAAATGAAAGCATTTTAAAAACAAGAAAAAAATATAATCATAAACAGATATTGCTTTGGCACACTCCCTTTAAGCCAAATATTAAGGAAATCCCTATCTTTCTCTATTGCATGTCACAGCCTCTTTGGCTGCAATCCTAAACACACTTTCCTGGGAGTAAGACCCATTGAACACAATGGGGCTTACTTTTGAGTAAACATGGTTAGGATTGTGCTCTTTGTCTCCCTTGGATCTCCTTCCCATACTTCAAATCCCAGTTCCCATTCCTTAAGATATTCTAGGCAACACTGAACCTAGCACACTTCAACTACTCCATGAGGAACAAGAGTGTATGTTTAAACAAGATGTTTACTTCCTGCTGCCACCCCATGATTGCATCTTTGACAGCCCAGGCTGATCACTGCAGATGGAGCAAGTGAACCAGAAGAACCCACACTGACTGGAATGGAGATCTCTCCAAGCTTCACAAAATTAACACTTTTTAAATGACAAAGGAAGCTGCCATAACACACAACCTTGCTTCACAACCCAAGAGCAAAAACGATTCACAAGCAAGCAATAGCTAATATATTTACATTAAAAATGGCCCTGGTGCACAAAAGGAACACTAGCAAAACTGATATGAAATTATCCTTTCATGTTGACTTTAAGGCTGACAGCAAAAATAAATGCACCAAAATAAAAATCCTTCTAAAGAGAATTAAGCTTCTAAAGAGAATTAAGGCCATTTGAAAGCAGGTGTAAAGATGCTGAGAGAACAGTCAAGCTAAGCAGTTTCCTACTTAAGGGTTTGTTTCCATATTTTTTCACCCAATTTGCAATGGCAGCAGGTGTAACTTCAACCCTCAACTACGGTACCTATGGATTTCAGGTAAAATCTGTGGATTTCAGTGACTTAACTTCAGCTTCAGCCCTCAAGGGGTCTACAACCAATGAGCCATTCCCCTCCCTCCATATATAACCAGTGATCTCCAGCTCAGGGACTTCAGAGCATACTGAACCCACAGACAATGCCATACGCAGTAGGTGGAGAGGTATAAATCAATTTAAAACTTGTTCTTGAAAACATGTTCTTCCCTAGTGCTGGAAAATGTACAGTATATGCTAACAGCCTGAACAAAAATAGTTTTTTAAAGGAAGCTCACACATACACACTTCACTACAGTTTGATTTCCTATGAGTGTTCTGCCATGGCATTGGTACACTTCAGCTATTTCCCCTTCTGTTTGGCAGTTCAAGTCTCATTGAAGAACAAACAGCATCCAAGCAATTTACAAGGTGCTTCATACAACAGCTGAGTTCCAGCTCAGATGTTTGACTTTCTTTGAAGGATGCTACACCAAGCATCAGGGTCTTAGTCCTGTCCACTTTGCACAGAGATCCACAAGGGCCATAGTAGCTCCAGGTTTTTCTATTTGTCATCTTGTGTCAACTTCTATCTGCATCAGCTTGTAACTGATACCACAGCGACTCTGGATTTAACTCAGATACTCCTTTAATGTACCACCTCAAATACTGACTTAAGTCAATTTAACAATTCTCTGGGACAAACTGAAACTTCAGAATTCTGCACACATTTTGCCACTAACATAAAAGAGAATAAAATCCGACCGTAAATCTTGCAGGAGGTTCCCCCACTTCAGTGACAAAACAAAAAAGATATAATAGCTCATTATAGCATGCAAATGAAATACTTTTGAGAAGCACAAGGGGTGGGCATACTCACCATTTCTTTGATTTCAACCTGGGAGCTGGGTTCCGGGGAATGAGGAACAAAGCTCTCATGGGATGCATGTCACAAAGAGCTGAAAAATAAAACCCACAATGGAGAACATTAGACAATGTACTCTACATTTAACACTGAACATTCTATCAAAGACATTAAAGCAGAAGGGTGGCAGTAGGGTACCTCTCCTTCTTGCACTACTCTCATGAAAGAGCAATTGTGGTGGGGGCAGGACAAAGGGGGCCACCACAATCATTTTCAGGTTACTCTTTTTACAGGACAACTGAAGCAACATCATATACATCTCTCTAAAAGTTATGAATATATAAAAAATGTAGAGGTGTCCCCTGCAGGTTTTACTGCTAGTTTTGTAGGGTGTGGTGCTCATCCCCATTTCTAAGCCAAGTTATCTGAAGACATCTCTGTGGTTATGTGGCCAGCCATGTCTACATGCCAACGTGCACAGAATGCTGTTACCTTTCCACCAAGGTGGTACCTATTTATCTACTTGCATTTACATGCTTTCAATGTACTATGTTGGTAGGAGCTGGGCAAGGGATGGGAGCTCACTCCATCTTGTAGCAACCACTGAGCCACTATAGCCCTACCATGTGCAGTATATTGTTAATCCATGCAACATTATGTTAGTACCATTATCTCCATATTGTGAAAGTTATTGTGGGAACAGTGGTTGACCCTCTAAGACCATCAAATGAGTTAACAGCAAAGGCCTTTTCCAAACTGAAGACTTTCTGACCAGTTTGTTAGTCAAGGGCAGGGTGATTATATGTCCTATTTTTCTAGGACATGTCCACTTTTTAAAGCATTGTGTCCTGGGAAAAAACTTTACTGTCCTCCTTTTCCTTGTGAGTAGGCAGCATGCATCCTTCCTGTGACTGACCAATTATATGTAATATAGTTAAAATTAAGTAATAAGTAATATAGTGTTTAAATTAACCACATAAGTGGTATTTAATATTTATATGTTTTTAACTCATATGTATGAGTGTTTTTAACTTTTATTTTGTCATGTCCAACATTTTTCTTGGGTGTCCTACATTCTGAGGGGGGCCTTGTCCTTGTTTGCAGTTATGACATGAGGTCACCCTGGTCAAGGAGTGTCAAATGTGAGGCCTGTGGTCCAAATGCCATATATAAATGGATACAATTTATCTACCCCCATTATAACTGAGTTCATTCAGCATTAAAGGAACCAGCAAATGGTAGCTTTCTGTTGGTGCAGAGGAAAGATAATTGGTTTCTCTCATATCTTGAAAACATGAAAAAGATTGGCACATTTTCTCTACTGTCATTTGCAGCTAATGAGTTTCTATGTAAGAACAAAATGATTTTTTTTCTGGCCATCATCTGTTTTATGTCACTTTCTACTCAATGATGTCACTTCCAGCTAACTTCATCCAATTGTATGAAAAGAGTTTGACACCCCTGGGTTAGTCTCCTCTCTGTAGGTAAAGAGAATAAGAGCATAATACTAACCACGTCTACTCAAAAGTAAGCCCCACTGTGTTCAATGGGTCTTACTACCAGGAAACTGTCTTTAGGATTGCAGCCTTTGAGAGAAAAACAGGCAGATTCTTGCAGCTTGATGGCAGAAGAGAGAATCCCAGGACTTTCTCCCATCCCCTCCAACAGTGAAGAAACTGCCTAATTCTGACCACAATAAGGTACTATCAGACTGTTAATGAAGCTAGTCAAAGGCCTGTGATTAAGATGTAAATGATATCTGTGTGCATAGAAGTCCTGGACATTATGTTCCCTTGGGGCAGTGGTACTTGGGCATTTCAGCCTGGGACCCCCTTTCAGACTTAAAAATCTGTCCAGAATAGAGCAAAGAGCATGATTTAACTCCAGTGCTTTAGTTTATCCACACAGGAACAGATGGTAGCCATTCCCTTATGGATGCAATTTACACATGTTCTGCTGAGATGGTAGAATTCTGGAGTGAAGTTTAAACCATCTATCTTGTTTCAACTCTCTTCCTTGGAGTGTGGTTGTATAGAATTTATCACTCAGAGGTGGACATCCTGCCAACACCTCGTGAAACGTAACAAGCCACAATCGAAGTATGAAAAACTGTGAAATTGGGATGTACTCACGAGGAGCCCCTTCTGCCATCTCGATGGCTGTTATTCCCAAGGACCACAGGTCACTCTGAAAAGAAATAAGAACAGCATAGTCTGTATGAAATACAAAACGCAGCTGAGCCTGGGAACAAATTGGATGACCCATCTAGGGGAGCTGCAGAGATATCGGAAGAAATTCTTGGCCATTGCACCACTCTGAGTGTGAGTCATATTGACTAAATAAGTCCCTCATTCCCCAAGCTCAGAAGTTTTAGGTTCTTCAGGGCACCAATTTTATGGTCTTCCCACTGTTAGAGCTGCAGACTTGCATTCCTCTCCCCATAGACTGGAAAAAATTGCTGTTCAAGAACACTGAAGCCATGTAATCCAATGTGATCCTCTTTCAATAACAAAGGAATAATGCTTTGAAATGTAAGAACCCAAACAGAGACTGGCAGTTAATCTTCCAGCAAGAACAACAGGCAATTATCTGCAATTTCACTTCCCTATACCCCCTCCTTCCATGCTGCTCCCTATTCCCTTGAATTTCACCCCATAACCTTTAATGGAACAAAGAGGTCTGAAAGTAAATTATCTATGAAACTACACAGTTATCTATACCTCATAAATTTATGATATGGTAACATTTAGAATACTGCATACAATTCTTGCAGCTCCCCATCTTACAGAACTAGAGAGCAGAAAAAATTGCTGTTCACAAAACAGCAAAATAGTTTGAACAGAGAAGGGGGAGTGTATATTTATTTATTTCAAATAATTACACTTTTTAAAAATCCAAAGCAGCACACATGAAACCCCAGCAGAGAAACTGGGTGGTAATTTTATTTTAGTGAAAGAGCCACAGATCATTCTTATCAAAGAATTTGGCAATAATTATTGAAGGACTGAATAATAAGCAGACATTGGCCGTGCTCTGTCATAACATGAGTAATGTGTGGATAAGCAGTTGTGACATTTGGGCTCATGCACTCTTCTCCCATTGTACACAAACAGAGGAGAAATAGGCTGCAATTCTAACCTCCAGTTAGGCCAGCAAAACCTCTGGCAAAAGTCCTGTGCTGACCTGAGGGAGTCACAAAAGTGCCGTAAGACATTAGCCATTAGATATTTCATTTTTTTCATACTTCAGATATTTCATACTGCTTTGTGAACTTTTTGTTGAAAAGTGGTATGTACTGTATGTATGTATATACACACAGTTAATTGATGGATTGGACCTGGGGGGTTGGTCAAGCAGGGGGTTGGACTAGATGACCTACTGGGTCAATCGTATTGGCTCTGCCTTTCCATTGGACTAATTCAGTGGCGTGGAGAGGGGGGATTTGCTGCATGGGTAACAGCCTATCCTGCATAGCAGTCCAACCCAGGCTTTCGTGCTTCGTATGCAGCGTATGCAGCGCCGAGCTCAATACCATAGTCTTTCAACACTGACGGAGGCCTGCTTTTTTTTTTTTAGTCTTGGTATTACCATTGGCGATAGGAATTCCAATAACATGTTTAATAGACTGCCTAACCCCTGCTTAAGCTGTGATAAGTCCCCTGCTGCCCCAGGGGTATCGCAAATGTGCCATACGGCACTCCTGAGTGGTTAGGCCGGTGAACAGACATTCCCTGGCCTGTCTACGTCACTGTCGGAAGGGTAGATGGACAATTTGTACTGGCCGAAATTGGTTAGGATTGCATCCCCAGGTTCAGATGTCATATGCTAACTGGGCAAGAGACCTGCTAACTGGGCAAGAGCCACTCTTTCAAGTGGGTGTTCCTCTTTTATTCAGCAGAGGAAGAGTAACTGGCCCTACACACCCCAGCAATGTCTGTTCTAGTGGCTTCTGCTGGTGTTCTTTTTGCATTTTAGATTGTGAGCCCTTTGGGACAGGCACCCCTTAGCTATTAATTAGCTATTAATTTTTTTTCATTTTCTTGTATACCATCTTGTGAACTTTTCAGTTGAAAAGCGGTATATAAATACTATAGATAGATAGATATGCATGAACTGTGGTGAGCCTTGTACACTCTCCCCTCACTTACTCCGTATGCAAGGAAAAGAGATTTAATAGCTTCTGTGTACACTTTGGAATAAGTGTAAGTAGATGGTCCAGTAGCTGTGTCCAGTACTGTGTCCAGTAGCTGGTAAGTATAGACTACAGGTGTCTCTTGTTATCCACTAGGGTTCCAGAACGGAACCTCCCATGGATTAAAAAAAATCAGTGTGTAAAGAAAACTACTGAAAAATAGGTTTAAAGATGCTCTTCCAGGTTTCTTGCTGTTCTATAGCAGCTAAATGAATAAAATAATGCCTCAATATCTGCAGGGGTTTGATTCTGGGACTAAAAAATGGAATGACTGCTTGCATGACTGCCTCCTTACAACAGTTTTTAAAACTGAGGTTTGAAGTGGAAATTCTTGTTGAGTCAAATCCATGTATAAAAATTCCACGTATAATTAGGTTAGACCTGTACTTATGCCACGGGCAGGCTAGTCTACATTGTTCTACAGGCAACTTGTAGAACATCTCTCTTTCCAGATGTTATCCTTCATAGTGTGGTCATCACCACATCTGATATCAGGGAATGCCTTCAAGCTTCCAGCAGGAGTTATCAGGTCAGCCAAGTTGTAAATGGTGACACCTTCTGGCTCTGTTGACTCATGACAGCTTTATCAGCTTGCAGACCCCCCTTCCCCCCTAAAAATAAAAATTAAAAAAAATTGTCCATGTCCGTCCCTGTTTTGCTCTCTTCAGCAGCCATTAATTCAACCACTAGACCACACTTGCTTCCTACTAAGCAGGCCTCCGTCAGTCTTGAAAGACTACTGTATTGTGCTCAGCGCTGCATACGCTGCATGCGAAGCACGAAAGCCTGGGTTGGATTGTTATGGAGGATAGGCTGTTACCCAAGCAGCAAATCCCCCCTCTCCACGCCACTGAATTAGTCCAATGGAAAGGCAGAGCCAATACGATTGGATCCAGCTGGCATTGCAGAGCTGGGCTAAGGACAGGAGCTCACCCTGTCTTGTGGGGCCAACCTGGGTCTTGAACACTGGCCTGCTGGTTAACAGGCACAGTGTCTTAACTGCCTGCGCCACCCATAGCCCACACCAAGACTATAAGCAATTAATTAAACTCCTGTATTGCAACATCCTTCTTTTTTCTTACTCATACTAACCTTTCCTCCCTAACTGACTATCCTAACTGATGCTAAATGCCTTGGAATGTTCCTGTAGCTCAGATACATCCTCTCCAACATTCCAGAAAGGCCAGAGATTTGTATGCACATCCAAACCATTTTCATAAGCTGGATATTTTGATATTTTACTGACTGAGTCAGCAGAGCCCTTATTGTGATGAAAAAGCCAGGACCACAAGCACTTAGAAAAACAGAACCAACTCATTTCTGCCTATTTAGTTGAAGAAAAGTTTTGATCCTAAACTGGATTTTAGCCAGTTCACACAGCAAAAGGGCTTTAAAAAAATACAGGCTACTCACCTGCTGATGAGGGGATATTTACTGGGGAAGAAATGGCTCTTTGCCTCAAACTAGACATCATTTAGCTGATAGCTTAGTGGGAGAGCACCTGATCGACTCAGTTTCAATGTGTATCCAGGTGGGCCAAGAAAGTCCGGCCAACTGACCCACCTCCCACTTCATGGAGAGACAACTTAGATAATTCTGAATTAGATGGTCCAATGATCTGCATCTTCAGGTAGAACTGGGAGCCAATCAGCGGTGGGCTTCAGGGGGTTCTCACAGGTTCTATATAATCCTTTGCTAATGAGCGCCTGGTTCTGAGAACCGGTTACTAATGGTACATAGAACCTGTTATTCTATGGACATAGAACATGTTGTTAATTTAGGTTATTAGGACATAGAAACTGTTCTTAATTTATTTGAATCCCACCACTGGAGCCAATGATTTCATTGCATCTCCAGGTGGGTCTGCATAAGACCAGGCTACCCACCCACTACAACTTCATAAAGAGTCAACTTAGGCAATACTGAATAGATGGACCAATGACCAGTGTTTCTCAGCCTCCTGGGGTACTGGTCTGGTGATCCTTGTTAGATACCTGTATCCTTTCCACCTGCTGGCATGACCAGGAATGTGACACAAGAAACTATTGAAACTATGGGCACAATCCAGAGTAACTACGGGGAGTCCTTGCTCCGGTGTAAGAACAATCTGCTGTGGATTGCAGTATGAATTTCCCATAGGTTTTCATTAGATGGTGGAGTAACTATAGGTACATGTAATGTCTCTTACGTGCTCCCGTAGTTCTGTGGATTGTAAGGTATGAGGCTAATCTCAGTGGGCAGAGCTCCAAAGCATGCTTTTCCATGCTTAAAAAGTTCTCTCCCATCCACCCTGAGCCTCTTACTTACATCTGTCATGTTGATGTCATCCCCAGTTAATCAATATCAATATATTGCTAGTTAATCAATATCAATTAATAGCTGATCTGAGGATATTCACCAGACAGTGAAACCAAGTCATGAGGCTGGGCATAAAAGCTACTGCAAAGGGAAGAATTCTCCACATAAATGTCATTTTCAGTACAACAGAACTACTGCACTATTCGTGTATTAACAAAAGCTGAGTAAGATCCCAGAGAATCACTGCAGATCGTTAACTACAAATCAGGCTAAGGGTGCAATCCTCACCTAGCCTGGCACAACTCACTGGTCTTTCAGTGATGATGTAGGGAGGCAAGCGTGTGTTTGTGCACTGGCCTAACCCTCCCCCAGGAGTGGCGCAGAAGTGCCTTACAGCACTTTTGTGACACCCCCAGGCCAGCATGGGACTTGTGATGGGAATTAGGCTGGCCTAACTACAGCTTAGAATTGCAGCCCAAACTGTGGAAGGCAGAACACTTTAAAAGGTACTTTCTGAAAGATAAAAAGCATCCCATTCAGCATGGCTTCAAGTGATTGGTTTATTGTCTACAGACCAGCTTTTAAAATTACAATCAGGAGATTTACTTCAGTGTTCATAGTTCCCATTACATGCTGCAATTCT
The DNA here is from genome assembly GCA_030015325.1 of Cryptoblepharus egeriae. NCBI lineage: Eukaryota > Metazoa > Chordata > Lepidosauria > Squamata > Scincidae > Cryptoblepharus > Cryptoblepharus egeriae. The sequence goes on from JAREYC010000006.1 coordinate 88,853,459, forward strand.
CACAGAAGCAATACTGCCCTTTCCATTTTCTTTCACCTTTTCTCCTTTTTATTGATTGGACGTGCTCCAACCAGCTCCTGCTACAGCTGCTTTACTACCTCAAGGCTCAACAAGTGCCCTTTCCAAACCTTGTTAGCATGATGCTGTCACAGATTCAGTACTGAAAAATGTTCAACAAGGTGTAAGTTTTTTTAAGGCAGTTGTAGGTTTTTTGTCTATACATCTATGCATACAATCAATTCTATAACTACTAGCTTATTGTAAAATGTTGTGAGATGCCAAACAAATGGCCTGAAAACTGCATAGTTAACACCCATTGGCTTAACAGTCATTCTCTACTCCCAAGGAAACTTGGCAACTGTAATTTAGAGAAGAACACTAATAATCTCTAATACCAACTCTCAATACTTTCGATTCCTGGGATTCTTTAGAGAAAGGCATTAAACTGGTTTAAAATCAACTACAATTACTAGTGTAGAAATACCCTTAAAATGCAATTAGAATAACAACCCATCCCTTCAGAAGATAATAAAACAAAAGGAAAAGTTCTGTTTTCTGTATGACTTAAAATTGTCAAGGTTAAATAAAATAAGGAAGAATTATGAAGTATTTCTGGTTCTGAGAACAGGTTACTAATGGGACGAAGAACCTGTTAATCTATGTTTTATACGTTTTCCTGTCAAGAAGGAATAATCTGAAGCTTTTCTTTAACTAAGGCTGCAATCCGAATCCCCAGGTAGGCCTGCTTAGGCTCCACACAAGTCCTGTGCTAGCCTGTGGGTGTCATAGAAGTGCTATAAGGCACTTCTGCACCACTAGCCCAGTGCACAGACATGTGCTTGCCTCCCTACATCATCACGGGAAAACCAGTAAATTTGTGCTTGCCTAGGTTAGCCTAGTGTATTTGGGAAATAAGAGCAAAGAAAATGAGTTTTGCACATCTCATTTATGATATGGAATATTTTAAATGTAGTATTAATAGACATCGTTTTGTAGATTACAAAGCTAGTTCTCTTTGACTAAAGAAAGCTGGGAGGTTGAAGACATTTCTTTTTCAGTGGCCATAGTCTTTGGAGTTTCTGCTCTGCACGAAGTCATCTGAATCTTCTGTGCTTATTATTAACAATTCACCCAACTAGCCAATTAGTCCAGTGGCAGAAAGCTTGCCAGCTTAGCTGACACCAAGAGGCATCTGATGGTGTCAACCTTTTCTTTGTTCATCTCCAAGCCTGGCAGTACAGGGAAAATGCACTGCTGTGACTGAGAAAAGAAGAGAAAATGTAAAGTGGTTTTCAAGGCTGTTATCCAAGCAAGACACTCTCATTATATTTTTGCTCTTCCCTTTGACCCATTGATAAATGTGCCTTCTATAAACCGAAAACCAATATATCTTCCATTCTCAAACTGTACCCTTTCTTCCTCACTACTCCCTGTAATTGAAATTCTACCTTCCTGTATCCATAAGACTCCTTCATTAGTTATGTGCCTGAAAAAAAACTCACCTCTTATTTGGCACCCTTGATTGCTTCATCCTATTCTACAATGACCCTCCTCACTTTCGCAGTTTGTCTCGCGCGTGGTTTCCAACCTTCAGAAGCCCATGGACACTGACTCAAAAATTGGAATTGTTGGGGATCACATGCAACACCCACCCAGTTCCATGTGCGCATGCATGTGCACACACACACACACACACAAACACACAAACAATTAAATTTAGTCTATGACGTGCATGTGGCAAGATAATGGAAGGGCTCGCTGCAGGCAGCCAGTTTTATGCCCATTTAACAGCCCACTTAATTGTCAACTATTGGTGGTCCATTCAATTCCTTCTCTGGTAGTCTGTAACAGCCACTGCCCCACGGACCAACAGAGATGGCATTGCATGGATTGCTCACACTGCAAAAACAAAACTTCAGTGTATGCTATGGTTTCACGAGGTCCATGGGGGAAAATCTCTTGAGTGCGTGCTCCCCAATGGCCTACCAGAGAAAGAGGAGACCAGAGTGCCCATAGCAGAAACTTCAGTACCAGACATGGGTGGTCCATTCTCTGCCCTCTCTGGGGGTCCAAAAGGGACCACTGATTTGGTGAGATGCTGGAACTGATCAAAGAAGATCTCCCTTGAGGACCTCACATACTACTTCTCAGGGTCCCATGGTCCATGCGTTTAGGATCACCAGCTCCAGAAGAGTCTGGGCATGGGAACTGAAATCCAAAATTTTAATGACAACAAAGCCTCAGTTCACTTTCCAGTGAATCATTGCTTTACAGACTGCACATCTTTCAAGCCCAGGCTTTCCAGCCCATAAATTTAGACACAAAAATTTAACGATGAGTCAATCTGGTGCTAACAGACACCCTTCACTGACAAGCGTTCAATAGGTTTCACTCACTCAGGCAGCCACTTTTTGTTAGCAAGTGAACAATTTTAGTCAAGAATGTTGTCAACAAGATATTGAGGAGTGACAGGACAACACCTTTGGTCTTCTTCAAAAATGCACAACTGATATTTCCAGTGGGTCAAACCTACTGCTGTTTCAAAGGCATGCAGTTTTACCCCACTCTCTCCTACAAGGAACTCAGGGCAGCAGAGTTGGGTTCAAAACCATACATTTTAGTGAAACATAGTGACTGGGCTCCAGATCACCCAGTGAACTTCATGACTGGGTGCAGATTTGAAACCAAGGCTTCCACAGTCCATGCCTGACACTCTATCCATTATACCATACTAGCTCGGCTCCACTGGAAGTAACTGGAACTTAGAGCACAATCCTAAGCATGTCTACTCAAAAGTAAGCCCCATTGTGTTCAATGGGTCTTACTCCCAGGAAAGTGTCTTTAGGATTGCAGCCTAAGTTTTGACACAAGGGAAACATATAGAAAATCCTTAACAACCACAGTAGCACTTTAGGCTGATGGTAAACACAGTAAAATAAAGTATCAATGAGAGAGCAGTTGGGGTGATCAGTGCAGGAAAACAATGGAAAATGTTCAGTTCTTTGGGATGAGCAAAATTCTATAGTCCTATAACCATTAATTAACTCTTTGTATTTGTGCATTTCCCTTCAACATCTATCAGGACTGGCTGGGATGCATAACAAATCTTTAGGGGTGCAGAGGCTCATGTTACCCCTTTGGGGGTGAGCAATCTGAAATCCAATGCAATGAGACTGGGCACGGAGAAGGAAAACTCCCACCTCAAACCTCCACTGTCTTGTGGCTATACCCATCTATGGGAAAGGCTTCAGGAATCAACCTCGAGGCAAAATCCGGAGTCGGAGTCCCAGAAGCAGTTCGCAGCTCTACCGTTCCATTGGACTATTTCAGTGATGTGGAGAGGGGGGATTTACTTCTTGGGTAACAGTCTGTCCTCCAAATTAATCTACCCAGGCCATTGTGCCCTGGAGAGAGCACAATACCATGGTCTTTCGAGACTGAAGGATGCCAATACCAATGCCAGAATGGGCAACATTGTTGTCACAAGTCCAACACAAGTCTTCACTAATCCCTGAGCTCACCAACCTGTGAAACTGTGTCCATATACCATCCAACACCAATGCTAAGCCTTTCTGGACTAACATTGATCTACCCATATGAAAAATTCACTACAACTCATCATTAAAGATATCAGCAGTATCAGCAGATACTGTTACATACCTTGAAGTCGTAGGTGGCATCAGGGTTCTCATCACAGGCAATTACCTCAGGCGCCATCCAGTATGGAGTTCCGATGAAGGTATTTCGTCTGCCAACCGTTCTGTCAAGCTGAGCGCTGACGCCAAAATCCACTTGGTACCAAAAAATGAAAATAAAAAAGCAACATAAGAGCTTTAATAGGATACAGAGTAAAAACTATTTGACAGATCATAGAAGAAAATGGAAATTTTGCTTTTTTCATGGGATGCAGTCTTCACAAGCCCTTTGTAGACAAACACAAGAGTGTTCTATTTCATTTAAAGGTATATGAGATATATGATTTAAAGATGTGTGAGAGTTTATGGAATTCTAGATAAGTTCTAACCATCTCTTGTATCAGAGGGCATAAGATTCTGAGGTCACTGTGGCTCATTCGCTGGAGAGGTGCACTAAAACTAAGATTCACCTTCTCCTTTTCCCATTTGCTTACAGGCTCCAATGCAGGAGTGTCCTTACCTCACATGTTATCTCTGGATACTGGCATGTATACCAGTGAATTTGGGATCTTCTTAGTTAAGCTAAATCACAGAAACGTTACTTTAGCTTCCAATTTAATATATGCTCCAATACAATTCCACCCTGTGATATGTTATGTCAGCATCCAATAGACCATATCACTCCTAGTTAGTTGCAACATCAGTAAGAGATGTCACTATGCATGTAACTACCACAATGATCTATGGATGTGCACCACATGTCACCTAACCTAGGGCGCAATCCTGAGTAACTACGGGGAGTCCTTGCTCCGGTGTAAGAACAATTTGCTCTGGATTGCAATATGAATTCCCCATAGGTTTTCACTAGGTGGTGCAGTAACTACGGGTGCACATAAAATCTCTTACGTGCTCCCGTAGTTACTCTGGATTGTAGGGCTAGGCTCTCATTATTACCATATATACTCGAGTATAAGCCGACCTGAGTATAAGCAGAGGTACCTAATTTTACCACAGAAATCCACTTCTTTGCCCATCTTATGATAAGTATAAGCTGACCCAAGTATAAGCCAAGGGGGGCTTTTTTCAGCATAAAAAATATGCTGAAAAACTAGGCTTATACGCGAGTATATATAGTATTTGTTTCCTCTTTGTCCTTGATAATCTAGGTTGATTCCTTGATTCCTTGAACCTTGATTCACACCCTTTTATAGGTCAGATGATGCTGAATTCATATAAAAGAGACAGATGCAACATTATATAAGCCAGACTGGTTTATGTTTTCTGAAAATAAAAGTATTTCATGAAGGACTTGCACATAACTGTTCACCCCAGCAATGTCTCTTATAGTGGCTTCTCCTGGGGTTCTTTTGCATTTTAAATTGTGAGCCCTTTTGGGACAGGAACCCATTAGCTTTTTGCATTTTCTTTGTAAACTTTTTAGTTGAAAAGCAGTATATAAATTCTGTAGTGTAGACAGACTTGCATGTGCAAGGATGGAATGGATAAGCATGTTTTACGAAAAAAGAAAACTGGTAGGATTAATAGCAATACTGAAGAAGATCCCAGATGTGGATCACTGATATCCCTTCCCAGATTATCTTCACTTTTCAAATTCCTGGTGGAAGCTTCTAGAATTTTCTGCAACCACCATGAGCCATCCATTTTCCTGAAAATAACGGAAGCCTTAATTTTCTGCACTCTTTACCAACTACAGGTTTGATATTGTTCTGTAACCCAAAGTACGATCATGGCTGTTCTGAGTGATGAATCTTATTCACAAATGAGGTTTTAAACAAGAACGTACTGGGTAAAAACTAATTTCAATTCCTGCTCATAATTTTGCATAGTAATTTTGAACTTTGGCATTTGTGGATGTCATCACATTCTTCTGAAGGACACAATTGATAACATCTTTTCATACATCTGGGTTTTGTGCAACCTTGAAAGTTCCAAGAATCCTTACCTAGTTTAACTTCTGCATTTTCTGTCAACAAAACGTTCTGCCCCTTAATGTCTCGATGGATTACTTTGTGCTGGTGGAGATGACTTAAACCCTAGAAAATTTAATAAAAACACATTATATCTCACTGTGACATTTTTTCCTGCTTTCTCTGCTTACTAACAAGCTGGCAAAGATGGAAAAATCATTATTGGTATCATTTTCTTTCTAAAGCTTCAAGTGAATATTTAGCAATATATGGTAATTAATTCAACTAAAAGCAGTGCTCTCCAATTAATTTATATTTTGCTTTCTTATACCACTGTAAAGCATACTGACTGCATATCAGTTTAAGTCTAAACCCAAATTCCCTTTATACTTAGATCAACATTCATTTACTCATTCCTATATTTCCATCCCACACTACGTACAAGCATGCTGATATTTTTAAAAAAATATAGGCTTACTTATACAGGGATATCCCAGTAATACATGGTTTGAATTTACTAAGTTTGCAGTCCTTGAAATCTTTAGTTCAAGCCACTCAAGCAGAAAAGCCTGGCTGATCTTGCAGAAACTTGGGAGTACTTCTGCCTATCTCAGCAGAAAATACTGAGCAAATTGTATCAATGGACTTAATCCAAAGCCAAATCTACAGGAGAGAAACATTTATCTATTACAGCAAACACAATACAGAATCTTGTGGCATCTTTAGGCTTTCAGATTTTTGAAGTTTGTGTAAGGTTGCAGTTGTGCCATGTGCATATTACTTGGAAGGAAGCCTCACCAAAGTCTACAAGGTTTATTACCAAGGAGTGGCACCCAGGTTTTCTGTCATCCCTCTTTATAGCTGCCTTCATGTGAATACCTTGAAGGAGCCCAGGATGTGCCACCCTTCGGCCTCCTCCTTCATTTGACTAATGCCATGTTCTAAGCTGCTGCTTCATGCAACACCGTGAAATAAGGATAAAGATGAAATAATTTGGATAAGTGATGCTCAACCATACTAGCCTTAAAAGTGTCACAAGATGTATTAAAATGCCATATGTTTTTACATGTACGTATGCAGGGGTGTCACTAGAGGGCTCTGTGGTCCACACCAGGTGATGCACCCATTGAGTGGTGACACCCACTCAATGTGGCACCCCAAGAAAGCAACTTTGCGATGGTATGCACTACCCCTTCATGTCATATGTCGTTGGATGTGTATTTAAGAGCAGAATCCAATGCAAAAATCTGTTTTGAAATAGCTCCTTCCTACCAAAAGTTAGGGCCAAAAAAAGAAAGAAAAATATGCACAGAGTTCTATGGGAAAGAGAAAGTAATCCATGTTGTGGCTTTACTCGTGATTAGGCAAGCGTGCCATATTCCATAAAAAAAGGGCAGGCTGAGAGGAATACAATGACACCAAAAAAGGTCCTGACCCTATGATGTTCCCTCCTCCAAGCTTCCCCTTGCATTGAACACCATTAAAAGTGAAACCGCACAGCCACATTTACTTGCGAGTAAGCAAATGTGCTTGCCTGGTATGGAAGGTCAGTCCAGGGGGTTGCAAGGCTTCCAGAATGGCCCTGATCCCATGCACCTTGAGTTAACAATTGCTCAAGAAGGCAGCCCCCAACACTGAAAATGATAAAAACTAGATCAGCAGGTAAAGTGAATTTTCAAAAAAAAATTTATTTGTAAACCCGGGTGATAGTCCAAACTTCTCTTCCCCCACTCCTGAAGACTTATTTTCTGTCCTCGTCTCTCTGGCATTTTATTGTTTTATCGGGGGTGGGGGGTTTTATCGGGGGGTGGGCTCTTTTTGTTTTTTTTACCAGCTGATCCATCTACATTAATTGCATTTAATTATATTTATTTCAGTGTGAAGAGATGCACTTTTGAAAAAATTGATGTTTCTAAGCCTCATCTCTATATATAAAATTGAAAAGTCACTGACTGTCTTACTGGTACTCATTAACTCATCAACGTGCTGTCAAAACTGCCAGGCCTAGAAGCATGAAATTTGGGGAGGGTTTCTGTCCATGATGGGGGAAAGGCACAACACGTTATCCTCCCTATACTTTACGTTGAGAATTCCTGACCCAACCCCTGGACTGCCCCAACCCCTGGACTTACAAGCATGAAATATGGGGAGGTTGTTCCTTCTGTGACATCAACACCCACCAAGAACCAAAGTTAAAAACCCTTCAGGGGCTGAAAAGGGGTGCAACTTGTTTCTGTCCTATACTTAACATTGAAGACTGACTGATTAACATGCAGCCAGTTTGGTGCCCAGTACCTGACACACTGGGAGGGAGAGTTCATATGGGGGACTTTGCGCATGGGAGGACTTTGCACATCAATGGGAGTTGATGCGCATGGGGGGTTGATGTGCATGCGGTGATGTTGTGCATGCGGGGATGATGTGCATGGGAGGGTTGATGCACATGGGGTACTTTGTGCACGGGGTGGACGTTGCGCATGGGGGAACGTTGCACATGGGAGGGATGATGAGCAATAGGGGGATGGCACACGGGGTATTTTACTCCTGCAATGTGGGTATGTTTCGCTCTACAATAAAGTCTTTCTTCCTATTGTAATTGTACTATCTGTGAATTGAAATTTCAGATTCCATGAAATATTGAGGAAACAAAGGCTCAGGGGAAAATACACACCAGAAGGACACAAATTACTATATTGCTTGAACATGACCCTAATCGAATCATAGCTCATATTAAAAGCTCTTCTTGAAGGCTAGAAGTAAACTAACTTGCTTTCACACTCTCTTATTGGATCATTAATTTTTTTCTCTTCTCCCTTCAAGCTCCTTTTTTATTTCCAAATCCATGTTATAAGGTTTAAAAACCAATATCTGCCTAAATTGCAATTCTAGTAAACTATCATTTACTTTCATGACTAAATTCATATCTACCTGAAATTTCACATCAGCATTCAGCATTTTCAAAATGAAAAATAATGCAAGTGACACTCCCAACATTTATTAGTAATTTTATTTTCATTGCAGCAGGGTTAGTGTTTGTGCACAGACAAAGAGACCTGGCTGAGTAACAGTTATGAAAAGAGGTTTTGCCTTATTCTGCATTCTGGATACTAAAAGCTTTATAGTATTATAAACACTTAGATAAAATTATCATTCAAACAACTCCATAAAGGGTAAATTAATGCTATCACTTTCACCAATCCTCCAGTATTATCCTGCATATACCAACGTAATAGGGTTTACTAAGGATCTATGGTGAGAGCATCAGTGTGCATGTGTGGTGTCACCAAGCAGAACAAAGCCTTGGTTGCAACAACATAGATAGCCACCATTTTAACACCAACCACCTAGCAACCATCTAAAACACTGTAACTCATAGGGGAAAACAGGGGTGTTCATTTAAATCAACTTATTCTCTACCAAAAGGCATAAAACAAAGCTGACCATCTAGAACAGTGTTTCTCAAAGTGGGGGTCGGGACCCCTTTGGGGGTCACCTAGAGCTTTCCTGGGGGTTGCCTAAAGACCCCTGGTGCAGGGGCCAAGTCAGGCTTGCCAGACCTCCGGCTGTAGCTGCACGCACACTGGGGCTGACTGACAGCCTCAGGGCCCAATCCTATGCATGAAATAGGATTTCTGAAATATGCTCTGAAATAAATCCCATTGTGTTCAATGTGTGCATAGAACACACATTTCATTTGTAACAATGAAAATACGTCCTGCATATCGGATATTTACATTATGATTCATAACAGTAGCAAAATTACAGTTATAAAGTCACAAAGAAAATAGTTTTATGGTTGTGGATCCCCACAACATGAGGAACTTATAAAGGGGACATGGCGTTAGGAAGATTGAGAACCACTGATCTAGAAAGAAGATTCTGCTAGGTTAGAAATATTCCAGTACTGTCCAGCACATACAGGGTTAATTCCTGAATTGTTCTACCTTTCAATTTAAAGGAAGGAGTTTCAAGCTGACTTGTCTTAATTTAAAGTGAGCTTCCCAGTGAAAGAATTTTAATTAGGAACTGTTATTTTTCCTTTTGTATTATGCTTACTATGTATGCCTGTAAGCCACTTTGAATGCCCACCAGATAGATAAAGCAGGGTATACATTTGTAATTAAATACTAAAATGGGACCTTCCTAGAATCAAGGCATGTGTTATTCTTTTCCTTGTGTGTTTGTGTGGGTACATATAGTGGTACCTTGTAAGACAAATAACTTACAAGTGTTTTTTAAGACAAACGATAAAATTCCTAAGGAATTCTGCCTTGTAAAACAAACAGTGCCTTGTAAAACAGTTTTACAACAAAAATTCATTGTAAAATGAATGAATTGATGAAACTGCATAGTGAGCAAAAGCAATAAATTATGGAGGACATCTCATCTGAAGAAGAGGAAGAGAATGAGGAGGAGGAAACCCTAACATCAAATGAGATTAAGGACATTTGTAAACATTCAGAAATTGTGCAAAATTTTGTGGAAAAGCAGCACCCAAATAAGGCTGTAGCAGTGTGAGCGATTAATCTGTTTGATGACAATACAATGTCACATTTCCATGAAATCCTCAAAAGGAGACAAAAGCGTCATTAGAGAGGTTCCTTGTTAATGTTGCTCAAAAAGACACCAATGACTCTCAGTCATCCGTGGCCATTAAGGCTTTTCTCATCCATCATCAAAATTTGTCATCCGTGGCCATAAAGTCTTTTCTTTTCTGTTTTACTGTACAGTATATTACAGTGTTTTTTAATTAATATTACAGTAATTGTGTTCTATATTATATTACAGTATTTTGAATTTGTTTACAGTGTTTTGTCATCATTTTTACATACAGTTAATATTTTAATATGAATATTTTTGGGATGTGGAACCAATCGCCTGAGTTTCCATTATTTCCCATGGGAAAATCCGCTTTGTATAAAGAACACTTTGTAAGACAAAGGGCACTATACAGAGTAAGGGCAGTGAGGACAGGGTTAGCGGGGCTGCCCCAAATATTCTGTATTCAGAGCAGAGAGTTATGCAGGAAGAAGCCTGGGCTGCCCTAACTGCTCCAGAGCATGCTCAGAAGGCACCAAGACATCCCCCCTCAGTCCACACTGAACAAGGAACAGCTGTGGTGCCTGCCTTATAAAGAAGCCCAGAAGTTCCTGACAACCAGTAAAGCAAGGGGATTGCTTTGAGTGGCCTGCTGTATCCCCAGGTTAGTGGGCTGCTGTAGTTGTGCCATATCCTGAGGTTGAGAGGCAGGGGTTAGAATCATAGAATCAGCTAGGGTTGCAGCTAGGCTGACCTAGAACTCAGATTTTTTTTTGTCAATACTACCATTCTTACTCTGCTTTATCATGGACCCCTATGGGTTTACTCATTACTATAACTACTCCTGAGGTGGTATACCTATGAGTTGTTGGAAGAGGGCATTTCTGCCCTGGAAACAGGCTCTGGATACAGAGTAACTGCTGTGCCTTAGGCAATGCTAAACATGCCCTAAACATGCCTTTTTCTGAACTGCTTAGGCTGCCCCAGTTAGGGCAGCCCAGGTCCACCCGCCTTAGGGCAGCCTTTTCCAGAATAATTACAGTGGAGCATCTTGCAGCTGGGTCAGCCCAGTGATAGATAGGGGAACCCAAGTCCACTTATGGATTGTGCACTACCATGCTTCTGGAACGAATTATGTTCGTCTTACAAGGCACTACTCTCTCTCTCTCTCTCTCTCTCTCTCTCTCTCTCTCTCTCTCTCTCTGTGTATTATATACATACATTATATATAAAATGGTGTTACAGACACTACACCTTTATTCAATGACCTCTTTAAGCAGATCAGGTATTGGGTAAGGGCTGTGGGTGGCGCAAGTGGTTAAGACACTGTGCCTGTTAACCAGCAGGCCAGGGTTCGAGACCTGGGTTGGCCCCACAAAACAGGGTGAGCTCCTGTCCTTAGCCCAGCTCTGCGACCCCAGCTGGATCCAATTGTTTCGGCTCTGCCTTTCCATTGGACTAATTCATTGGCGTGGAGAGGGGGAATTTGCTGCTTGGGTAACAGCCTATCCTCCATAACAATCTAACCCAGGCTTTCATGCTTCGCATGCAGCGTATGCAGCGCTGAGCACGATACCATAGTCTTCCAAGACTGACAGAGGCCTGCTTTTTTTTATTGTGACACTCCAACCAAAATTCCAATCTCTATATTAATTCATAACTATTAATAGAAATTTAAAAGAAGAGTATATATTTATTTAATCCATGGACTATATCTTTACAAAGTCTTATGCTGAATGAGCTGTCTGTATGTATGTATGCATGCATGCATGCATGCATGCATACACACCCAAACATAACTTATATTTAAACCAATCACTAGTTGTTTGAAAAGTAAGAGTAATCTTAACTGGAGCTGCACAAATATGCACTATAAATCCTGGTCAATGTTCAACATATTGTATTTAAATCAAGCAACTCTTTGATAGAGTATTAGTCAGAAAGATTTTTTTAATGTGTACTACAGAGATGAAGAGATAATATATCCCAGCAAGCATAACATGCCCTGGCTGGGGAGATAAGGTACAAAGCTCAAGAAGCAATGAATTTAATCACCAGTACTAATTAAGGGTGCCAATCTCTCTATGAGAATTCAGGCTTTTTAAACGGCAAGCAGCTGACAACAAGGGTGACATTGAATGTTTCAGGGAAGGGGGTGGTAGATGGCAGCCTATATCTCATAGTGCTTGAAGGCCACTAACTGTTTTCTAGATTCTAAATTTGAAAAACAGAAGCTTTTCTAAAAGAAGCACTGATCGCAGTTTCCTTCTGATACTTATATCACAAAGTAACAGCAACATTATCAACATGGAACAAACTGGAATTTTTGTTTTTTCAAGCAAGTGAGTTTGTGACTTTGTAAACAGACTCAATGCAATACTTTTCAGCAGCACTCAGTCAGTGAAGAGGAACAAGAAGCTGTGCTTTGTGATGCTGAGTGTTTAAATGGTGGCTATTTCTAAGCAGGCCTGGGCCACTCCTTGGTATCCAAGATTGGCAGCACCCCTGCACACTTTTTTCTTCATGCAATTTTTTCCCCTCCCTCCCTCATCCCATTCCTGGAATTTAGCTACAGTTGGAGCATACATAACCCTAGCTGTTGCTAGTTCCAAAACAAAAATGCAAGAATGAATATCCCATGAGACACAGAGAAGGAAGGGATGAAATGTACTGGGTTGTCCTGATCTGTGGCTATGAAACTGAGCTATGTTATGCCTGCATTGCCTTACTCAATGCAGAGTCAGAGGATGCTCTAAGAGGATTTCCTGCTACAGGCAGGGGGTTAGACTAGATGACCTACTGGGTCCCTTCCAACTCTATGATTTGAATTATCTTTTTACACACCACTTGTGCACAAAATTCTGGTGTGTAAAATTCACTTGTGTGTAAAATTCTTGGGTTTTTATTTTACTATTGATTATAATTGATCATGTGATGAGATTGATGATGTTTTTAATTACAAAACGTATTTCAAAAATCAGAATATCAAATAAAATCATTCTTGGCTGAGTCCATCTTAGCAGTTCCAAATTAAACAAAAAAGATGCAGTTTACACTTTTTGATGACACACATCTACATTTTGAAAGATGTAGAACGGGGAAAACAATTCAGCATGTTAGACCCAGACTCAGTGTTCCTGTTCTTTTTTAAGAAACAGACTTTCCTGTTTGTAAATTTAAACATGTTCATGATGGTTTCCTGAGACGGAAATAAAAAGTCAATACAATAGTTGATTAGCCACAATTCCTTTTGCTAGCTCATATCAAGTTGCTGAAGCATTGCAGCTGGTGGTGTTTACTGTAAATGAGTCAGGACTTTGTCACCACCAGAGAGCAAGTGTCCCTTTAGGGACTGTTTTAAATCCCATTTTTGTTTGCACATTGAGCATTTCACTCCTTCCTCTTTTTTCTTTTGTTATTAGTGACTTATCTCTTCAGGTTGTGGAAAGAATGTTGAGGGTTGTGCACTATTGATAGCACTAAAGACAAATAATCACAGTTATCACACAATCACTGTGCTTATGGAGCCCGGCTTGACTTGATCAAGCCTGGCATGATTACAGGCTGTGACTCATTATCTCTCAGGGTTTCTTACTCCTACACCGTCACCCCTGAATCAGGGTGACCAGATGCCCAAACCTCAAAAGGAGGTCAAGGGTCTTGGATTCCTCTCAGCCTGGCCTTTCCAGCAGACAATGGCACGTTTGCCTACTCACGAGTAAAGCCACAATATTGGGCACTTTCACTTTCCTATAGAGCTCAATGCATATTTATTATTTTTAGGTTTTTTGGACATAACATTTGATAGGAAGGAGATATTTCAAAACTGATTGTTGCACTGGATTCTGCTCTTCAATACAAATCCAAAGACATATGACATAATAGGGTACTGTACACCATTGCAAAGTTCCAAAATGGAGGACAATGAAGCTGTTTTGGAGGACACCTGGACAGAAGACTTTAAAAGGGGACAAATCCAGAAATTTCTGGTCATTTAGTCACCCTGCCCAGAATGCATTGGTATAGACACCATCCTGCATTTAGCCACTAGATGGAGTGAATAATGGATTTTAATTAATGATATTTAATTATTTAACAGCACAAAGGTGGGGAATTGGATTTTGGTGCTTTTCTCCTTGTTATCAGGCACTTAATGGTGAACCTTGGTATCAGTGGTGAATCAAATCAGTGGACACTCCTACCATTATATTGTTTAACCAATGCAGTGTTATGGAGATTACAAGAACTGGTTGACATTCAGGCAGGACATGTGTGTTTCAAGAACCATAAAATTCTACAGAAGGACTTGCGTTCTCACAACAAATTCTTACAATGAATTCAGTAACAGACACTATGTAGCAATCAGTCTTTACAGGATTTGTCTTCTCTGCTGCCACTAATCAATCAACTGGTGAGCCAATTAGTAATCAATCAATCTTTATTTTCCTTCCCTCTGTCACTATTTCAGCCACCACTATACCAGGCTTGTATCTGATACTGACTTTTAATAAGTGCTCTCCCTTAGAGCTGGTAATCTGGATTAAGTGACTTTGGGTTGGTGTGCTCCTTGAAAAGGATTCTACCCAAAAGCTTAGGTTGCCAACTATTCAAACAATTATGGATATCCAACTATTCAACCAATTATATAAGATCTCCATGACACACATATTCAAACACTATTTACATGTGCATTTTTCATGATTTTCTTCAAGAAAGTATCTTTCATACGAAAGATGCCCAAAAAATTTCAGTGGCCCTGACTGACTTTCAGTGCCAGATGAGATGGAAGACAGAATAACATTACTATTGCCTACTTCCATAATACAGTATTTTGTAAAAGACAAGAGAAAAAGTAACTAAAATTTATTTATTTATTTCCCCTTTGACCTTTTCTTTAAAGCAGAAGATTAATTCTAATTTAGACAACCTTTGTTCCTTTGAATGGTAAAGAGAGACCTTTTGCCTTAGCAAGAAATAACAGAGTTAAGTGTCAAAGAAGACAGAGTCTACTCACTCTGGTTCATTTATTATGCATCATATTTAAGTGATGATGAATCATTCATACCTACGGGTTCTTACAAACGTTCTCCTCTTGATTATCCACAAAGCCTCAGGAGCATTATCTCACTTCATGTGCACTTTCTTGGCATAATGAATAAAACAATAGAGGCCAGTGCAAATAACGTTGGCTCTCTGCAAACTATCAGCCTTGATAATGTGTGACCCTTCCCTCCCCCAGCATAAACTCCACCTTTTTGTATGTTCTTAGCCATGTTTCAACATTACATCTGCACAGAAGATAATCTTACATTAACCTCAAGTAGCCTCTGAATCAGCATCAGTGTTCAAATTATGGGTGGAGGGGAACAGATTCTCCAATTAGTTGAACTCTGGCCAGGATTTGGAACTAGAGTTTGAAAACCAGGATACAAGGAAACCCTGGATAGTCCCACAGTTAGTGTTGATACAGATGTGATGCTAAACAATGGTAAAGGCCAGCAATGGCAGGAAAGGGGTAACTTGTGCTAAAAAAAAAAGGGACGGAAGGAAATAAGTACAACGCTGGTTCTTGATTTGCTGGTTCCTGTTTGACAGAGTCACCATGCAGGGCCCAGGCAAAATGTTTCCAATGACAGCCAGTGGTAAGTTAATAACCCATTTTGGACACATACCCGTAAAATCTCCCTGCAGATGTAGGCAATCCACTCTTCCTTCAAAGTGTTTCCTTTTGTGTTCTTGATCAGATCAGTAACAGAACCAGCGCCACAAAACTCCATCACCAGCTGGCAAAGGAAACAAAAGTGCAATTATTATAATTAAACAGAAAGCATCCTCTGGGTTGCAATAACCCAGTGGAACACATTGCAAGTTGGCAATGCTCAACACCACTGAAAGAAAAAGCGATCGTTAAATAATAGCAAGCCTTTTTTCACTTTTAGCTTTCAAATTTCCATGGCCTGGAAAGTCTGAAAAGCCAAAACAATTGAAATAAGGTGCCAGACCTGTCTTTGAGAGTAAGGAGAAATGCTGCTACATATATCATTTGTACTGCACTTGGTCGTGCACAACACAATAGAAAATGCTTTTCTCATCCACCCCCGTGACTTTCTCAGGAGGAAGATAATAAATATTCCCATTTACTGGATCAGGAACTGAAGCTGAACGCTAGCAATGTGCAAGATCTACCATGGAGTTAATGGCTAAAGAATGGATTGAACATAGAGCGTTTCAGTTGAAGATTTTCTGTTAAATGTTTAGAAATCAGCAGTATCTGAAGTTGTTCCCAGTCCTCTGCGTAAGTGTGAAAGTACAAAATATACTATTTTCTTGAGTTATCTTTAAAGGAAGAACAATAAACAAATTAAATGAAGATCTACAAGTGAGCCTCTGCTTCAGATTTTATCTTGTGCAGAGCCTCGGTTGACCTCCAAAATCACCATGTTTTTTCAGTTGTGACCTCAACACCATGGTGTGCCCTCTAGCTCAATTTATTTTTGCAAGAGCTTGATATATTCTTGTTTCAAAAGAGGTTTGAGCATTTTAATAATAATAATAATAATAATAATAATAATAATAATAATAATAATAATAATAATAATAATAAGCCTGAAAAAGTGGTTGCAAATGAGCAGGTCAAGCTTCTGTGGGACTTCAGGATACAGACGGACAAGGTCTCGGAACACAAGACTCCAGATATCACCATCATAGAAAGCAGTAAGGTGTGGCTTGTTGACATCGCCATACCAGGTGACAGCAGAATTGAGGAGAAACAACTGGAAAAGATCTCCCGCTACCAAGACCTAAGAATTGAATGACAGCGTATCTGGTGTAAGCCAGTGCAGGTGGTTCCAGTGGTAATTGACACACTGGGTGCAGTGCCCAAAGACTTTGGCAGGCACCTGAAAACTATTGGCATTGACAATATATCACTCTGCCAACTGCAGAAAGCCGCTCTTTTGGGATCAGCACGAATTATACGCCGCTACATCACACAGTCCTAGACTCTTGGGAAGGGTTCGACTCTTGGTGATGTGAATGAAACCAGCACAAAATTGTTCACTGTGTTTTTATGGATGATGATGATGATGATGATGATGATGATGATGATGATGATAATAATAATAATAATAATAATAATAATAATAATAATAATAATACAACTGTATTTATATCCCGCCTTTCTTCTGGAGGGACTTTATTGATTGCTGCTGTTTATTTCTGTTCATTTCTCTTCTGTTCATTTTTTCTACTGGTTACTATTAGCTATTCTGTAGGTTGCTTTGAAAAATCTTCCTTGAAAAACAATGAAATAAACCAGAAGAGTCCTGGTCACACAAGTCCAGGGAGAAGGTATGCTCCTACAGCTGCTGCATAGAATTCTCATAAACCAACAATAAAATCAGAATTATCAGCATGCTTGCTCCAAGTATTTGTAAATACCTCTCATGTCCTATTATTTCCAAATCCTAACTGTGCAACCAGCATAAGTTATGCAAGTGTATTAAGTCCTTATTTAAAGTTGTTTCATTCAGCATTGTTTTATTTTAAGTTGGTCCATTGTACACAATCTTCTGAAAACTATCCTCCATGGCTGTATCTCTGCTGTAGAGCTACCCAAAGCTGCTTCTGGGCTATGCTGTGCCTGTGACTCACTTCCCTGGCCTTGTTCTTGAGCCAGTCTATGGCAAAACTGGTTTTGTTATATGCTGTTTCACTTACAGTGCAAACCTGACCCTTGGTTAGGTCAGCACAAGTCCCAATTTGGATTGGAGGTGCTGCAAGACATGTCTGCAACCTTTTTGGGAGGGTTAGGCCGGAGCAGAGACAAGCGCAGGCCTCACCATACCACCATAGGAATGGGTAAGCTACACTGGCCAAAATTGGTTAGCATAGTTTCCAAGAACTATCAAAAACACTAACCCCCAAATCCAGAGTAACTATGGGAGCATGTAAGAGACTATGGCTACAATCCTAAAGACACTTTCCTGGGAGTAAGACCCACTGAACACAATGGGGCTTACTTTTGAGTAGGCATGGTTAGGATTGTGCTCTTTATGTGCACCCATAGTTACTGCACCACCTAGTGAAAACCTATGGAAAATTCATATTGGAATCCAGAGTAAGTTGTTCTTACACCGGAGTAAGGACTCCCTGTAGTTACTCTGGATTTTGCCATAAGGCTGCAATCCAGAGTAACTACAGGAACTTTTACACCGATGTAATTACGGTGCCACCTATGGGAAATGCATAGAGCAATCCAGAGTAAGTGCCTCTTATGTCTTCCTGTAGTTACTCTGGATTATAGGGTAAGTGAGGACTGGCTGGGTTCCCAAGTCATTATATTCAGGAGGTAGATTTCAACTGTACATCTCAGTTCATGTCCTGTTTCGCTAAAAGGAATTTGGCCTACAATGATAGACAATTGACCCATCACTCTTTTACGACAAGTAGCCTTACATTACCTAAATTGTGAGCTGATAAAAGAATAAAATTGTTAAAACTGGACAAATTGGTCAGATAATTTAATGAAAGGATCATTCTTTTGGAATACAATATATGTTTAAGATGGTACCACAGCCAGCCTGAATAAAACAAAATACTTTGATAGAATAAAAAGAGGGAACATATTTTGTACAAACAAGACTGAAATGTATAATCTTCTCATAGCCCTCTAGCAGTCCATCACCCTTGGTTCATACTTCATTTCTATCCTAATTCAAATAAAAGGACTATGCAACACATTACCTGGGGAATGTGTCATTGTTTAAATAATTATTGTCATCCCATTCCAGGAATCTATAACCACAGTGCAAGGTTTGAACCAGTGACAGGAAAACTCATGGAGATTGACTTGAGTTGAGCTAGTCTCCATCCCCACAATGTGACACAAAAATGTGCCACAATGGGCACTTTCCATTTGCTGAGTTGCCTTTTTAGTGGCTCTAAAAGACTCGAGTTGAGTCCTTTGCTGAGGCTGCAACAAATGTTGAGTCCTTTAAATTTCAAAAAGTACTTTTGGATTTCTGCACACTATAATAGGCCAACTGGTGGTATTCAAGGAAAAGGATAAAAACAATGGACAACCATTTGTCTTCTATAGACAGAGAGCATGTTTCTCTACGTACACACAGTTCATAATTAAAAACTGATGAAGAATGAAGAACACATTCCTCGACACGTTGCAATCCTGAAATATTAAAGAGCTGTGATTCAACATCATTAAGAGTAGCCACTCCATCCATTAACTTGAAGGATCATCTCAAAGGTGCTGCCTGTTCACCCAACCCTACATGGCTGTCTGCCCTTGATTTCCATCTCCTCAAGATTAATTTTTCAAGAAGTAATTCAGTTGCCTGGTACAATGTAAACCCCTGAATTAGTCCAGAGTCTAAAAAGATAATTACCCAAGCCTTGCGTGGGTGTGTATGACAGCAAATCATTTGACTTTTCAGAGCTTCTGAGTACATACCGAATGTATGGGAGAATACCCAGCACCAGCAAGTTTTATTGTTGATACTGATGGTGAAATATTAATTCCAAAGGAATTTTCAGTAAGGAAAAAAAGCTGCCAGTAAAATGGGAGGCATTTTCAGTTCACTGTGTTCATTTAGCAAATGAAGAGGTGTTATGAATACCAATAGGTTTGACATATTATTTTTGACCAAACTCCACATGCTCAGTGATTGCTGACTAAACATTTAAGCTGCAATCCTAGAGACACTTTCCTGGGAATAAGACCCATTGAACACATTGGGGCTTACTTCTGAGTAGACATTGTTAGGATTGTGCTCTTAGCCTCCACAAAACAGTTATGACAGTTAGGGTTCAGCTGAAATGGTTCCCCAATTTTGCAACTCAATTTTCCCCAAGTATGATGTCAGCAATCACAGTGGTTATTTTCAGGATAGATGCCACTGAAGAGGGTGAAACTGTCAGAGAACTTATTGATGGTATGATGGTATTCCAGCATTAGTATCTGTTTTTTCTTCTTTAATTTTTTATGGGGCACATTTTTCCTTCCCTAAAATAAGGACAGGAAACCGCTCTTGGTTTGATTGGCTATTATAAAACAACATATATCACTATATTGGCTCTGCATTAATTTTGCCCATCCCTATTTCTTAGCCCTCATATCCTCCCTATGACCTTCAGTCTTTCAGCTCCATCACCCTCAACCATATGAAGGTCTCCTGCTCCCTCTCCAATCTGTCCTGTGCTGTCCTTACGCTTGAAACTACTGCCTGGAACACTGTGAGATGCTTCCTCACTCACGTCTTCTTAAAACTGTACCATGCCTGGCTCCATGCCTTACTCCTCGTTCCCTTCTGTAAATTAGTTAAAGCACACATAACTGTAATAAATGCAGATGTTCCTGTTACGCTGGATGCTTAGGCAAGAATCACTGGAGGAACTCCAGAAGACAAGGTTAAGTAGGATGAAGAATTTTTATTAACCCATTTAACAAAACAAACAGCCTCTCTCTGATTCCACAAGTCACCCGTATTCCCTGTCCTCTATTCCAGAGTCTAAGTCAGTGCTTCTCAAAGTTTGCCCTCCATCATACCACATCACATAATCTACTTACCCTATTTGAAATACCACTGGAAGTAACTGGCAATTACATCATCACCATTTACTTATGTGTTGGGAAGCCAGATGGAGGCAAGCAATACCAGTAAGAGACTCAGGGTGAATGAGAGGACTTCTCTAGCATGGAAAACCATGCTTTGTAGGTGTGCTAACCAAGCTAAGCCTTCTATCACTTCTACCATTCCTGGTCTCACTGATGGGTGGCAGATGTCCAAGGGTCCTATGAATATCACAAGACACCACCTCATATACCAATGGTAGAGTACTTGTACCACAGACTGAAAAACACTGGTCACTCTTTCAACACCTTTCAATTATACCCACTACTCTTTCATTCAACACATGTTCTGCTCTTTCAACCTCTCTCTGTTGTTCTAAAGGCCAAAATTGCCCTCCCCCATGTTGTAGCTCCTGGTCTAATCCCACTCCCAAAGGAGTTAATGAGAATCCATTTGCAGAAAATAGCAAGATAAAAGGGGCACTTGCAATTTGCTAGCTAAAAAAGCATTGGAAGCAATGTTTATAAACGAGAAAAGATGGTTTTCACTTTTAGACACTGCTCCGGACCCTAACCTATCCAATTACTGGGGGCTGCCTTTAATTCTATGTCAGCTTACTATAGGTTCACGTAAGAGCCTATCACTATATCACTAAATTTATCACTAAATTTAGCCTATCACTATACCCATAAAAGAATCAATTCTGTCAAAGATCCTCCATCAGCAGTACAGGTTCAAGGAACCAGTGAGCTGCTTCTAACTCACTTCCACAGTATAAAGCAGGCAGGAAAAAACTACATCTTTTCCCCAAGAATGTATCGATGTTGCAAGACCCGTGTATGTATTTTCCTCTCTCTCCCCTCCCGTCAGCCACATTTTCATTATAATTCTACCAACCATTCTAAAATAGTGTGGGTTGCTATGGAAGCACTCCATCCTTTGGATAGGAAAGCAACGGCCTCTTCTCCTCTGGGAAACGGCTTTGTCACCAGTGCGGTGCCCCCAGCTTTCACCAGCCTAGAGCTCTGTCTGCATGCTGCATAAATCCAGATTTCTATAAGCAGCAGAGGAAAAAGCCTATGCCACTGAAGATGCACGGAAGTGCCTTTCACTTAATCCCTTCATACACCTTGAACCGCAAGGACAGATGACAAACATTCAGCAGAGTGGCACCTGCATCACCCCATGGATGTATACTGTGTGTTAACATATTGAAATTAAAGAAGGGCTCCGCCACTTGCAATAACATTTCTAGGTTCAACTACAGAATAGCAATGAGAATAAAAAGAGTTTTTTTTTAAAAAAATTCAGTTTGCAATTCAGGTCTGCTTGGTCATCATGTTATCAGGATTTCCGCAACATTACACTGTAGAAGGTCCCTATAAAGGGTGGGTGGGTACTCAGGGCTGTGTGCTTGTGAAATCCACCACAGCTGGGCTACAGAAAAGCAGCAGTTGAGTTGATATTCACAATGTTAGGGAAGGTGTTAGTGTTGACACTCTTAACAGAGAAAAAGGTGAGAGGAATAATTCTAATGAATTATTTCTGCATTGTTGTAAAATGGAGGAGACAGTTAACGAGTTGTGGAATATCAATACTAAGGGTAAAATCCAGAGTAACTACGGGGAGTCCTTGCTCCAGAGTAAGAACAAGTTACTCTGGATTGCAATATGAATTTCCCATAGGTTTTCACTAGACGGTGCAGTAACTAAGGGTACACGTAAAGTCTCTTATGTGCTCCTGTAGTTACTCTGGATTGTGCCCTAAGTGAAGAGAGAGAACAGAGGTCTACAAGACAGCCTTTCTAAAGTTGCCAAGGAAGTTTGAACAAATTTGGAATATTTTTGAGGTGATAAATTAAAAAATGCTATTGGTACTGACTATCTGGGTCTAGTTTTCCTACTGACTCAACACCATGCATGAGGAAGCTGTTTGAATCAGCATGTAAGGTTGCTATGCTGTTCACCCAAACTAGGGCCAATCAGGCAAAACTGATGCCATTTTTGGTTTCAGCATCCCAAATATACCAGAGAGAAAGTCTAACTTAAGACAGCAAAATGTGTGTAGTCCTGTGTTATCTTTTTCATGTCAACTGAAATATTAAGAAGCATTTGAAAAAGGGAACCCCCCGAAATACTATTACGTGCTCTGTTAGTGTCTCTGGAAAATGCACAATCAACACACATGCACATATACATGTCAACATCTATTCATTCTTCCTACTTTCCATGTTCCTAAATCTATCAGTATATTATCCAAATTCTACAGCTTCCATATATTTGAAGAGTTTGGCTATTAATGCAGATGCTTGTGGTTGTCCTCTATGCTAGCTAAAGAATACTATAAGATACTATATAAAGTATCTTTATATAAAGAATATATAAAGAATACTGTAAGCCTGCTCACAGACTATAAAAATACTATAAGCCTGCTATAAAGAATACTTTATAAAAGAATGAATATTTTATAAAGAATATTTTGTAGCCTGCTCACAAGGAAAAGGGCGACAATAAAGGTTTGTTTTTTTTCCAGGATACAAGGCTAAAAAGAGAACATGTCCTGGGCAAAGAGGATATACGGTCACCCTGGTGTCCTCACTGTTCATTTATGCCTATTTTTAAATGATGCCTTTAATGGAATTTAGTAATGAGGGCTTCAGACTCTGTAACTTTAGTAGAGAGAGGCCCAGACTCTGACCAGTGCCTAGAAACTATTGGTCAATACATGTACAGAGTGTAACTGTGAAACTCTAAGAGCACAATCCTAACCATGTCTACTCAAAAGTACACCCCATTGTTTTCAATGGATCTACTCCCAGAAAAGTGTCTTTAGGATTGAAGCTTAAAGCTCTTAGATGTCTACATTTCAGGTATTCTTCACACCACTACACCCTATTCTCTTTGCATCAGAACTGTGGCACTGTACTGAGGTTCCCAGGATAAGATTTAGGCTAGAATTTGTTGTGGGCAATATTTTCATTGGAAGAAAGGGGGAAAAAACCTATTTAAGGCACAATCCTAACCACCTTTCCAGCACTGGCATACCTGTGGCAGTGGGGCATGTGCTTCATCCTAAAGCTGGGGAAGGCAGTCATGGAGACCTTCTCAAGGTGAGGCAACGTTTGTTCCCTTAACTCAAGAGTTGCATCATTCTTACCCCGAAAATGGAAAATTGGTTAGCATTGCACCCTTAGCAGACCAAGCTTTCGCCCTCCCGTTACTGAACCCTATATGTGTGTTGAAAACCGAAAGGAGTGCACAGAGCAGAACGGCAATACCAATGTGTCAGAAACCTGCCTCACCTCATTTTGAAAAGATCTTAATCTCTATTGAAAGAGCTTCTTTTTTCCCTCCCATATCACCTCGCAGCACTTTGATAAAGAGAATTACTTAGGCGTTATCAGCAAAGAGTTTTATTCCAACAAAGACAACGGTGAAAAATAAACAAGCCTTTATCTCCAGAGCAGGAATGATAAAAATCCTCACAAGTTCGAATTCAACTGGGCATCTTGACTGCACTGATTTACCCCCAAATCCAGAGTAACTACGGGAGCACGTAAGAGACTTTACGTGCACCCATAGTTACTGCACCACCTAATGAAAACCTATGGGAAATTCATATTGGAATCCAGAGTAAGATGTTCTTACACCGGAGCAAGGACTCCCCATAGTTACTCTGGATTTTGCCCTTAGTATGGCAAAATGACACCATGTAACTCAATGATGGACAAGAGAGAGATCACTGAGCCACCTCACTAGGTTGTTGTGAAAATAGATGGGAGAATCAAAGATATGGCTAGTGCTGACCTCAGCTCCTTGGAAACAGAGTAATATAAAAATATAATAAATCAATATGCTTCAAATACATAGGCTTTGACCGTGAATTTACATTTAATAATCCATCTTTCTGTTCAAGTAAAACTCTAGGCTGTTTTCATTTATCTGGCAAAAAGAAAAGAAAAGAAAAGAAAATTGCAGTAACTAAAAAAATACTGACATCTTTGTAAAAAAGCAATTAGCAACTAGTGCCTCCAAGAATAGATAAAATTAGAGGTCTGAATAAATAAGACCTAGAGAACAGTACATGATCTCATTGATTTGTTTCAAACACGTGAATCCTAGGAATGATTAAAACTTCATCTATATAACTCAGTTCATTTAACATACAAGTTCACATTTTAGGACTGTGAGTAACGAATCGTAGGCTGCAATTCTAAACATACTTTCCTGGGATTAAGCCCTATTGAATGCAATGAGACTTACTTCTGAGTAGACAGGGTTAGGATTGCATCCTTACTTCAATTCTGGGGGTGGAATCAAAAGTGATAAGAAAAACAGGCTGCTACACAAACTGGCAGCTCATTGTCAAATGTCCCCTTCATAGTCTTTACACTCCTTTATCATTAAAGCTGTTTGGCACTTCAAAAAGTAGTGATGAGGAACAAATCCCCCTTCTTGTGAAAAGCTCCCCATATTCACTAAACATGGGGCAAGGAGGAGCCAGATGACACCTGCTTCCTGTTTCCTGGCAGCAACTTTCGTTAAAGAGGGTTGTGCTTGTGTATATTGTGAGAGTGGGAGTTATGGCTATCCAGGGTTGTCACAGTGTGGTTCTCTTTCTTGCCAAGAACACGGCTGGTAATGTGGGCCAATGGCCTGCAGAGCCACTGGTGTCAGGGTGCCAGAGGATGCCCCATTTCCTCAAGTTTACTAAACTCAGGAGGATAATGTGGAAAGGTTATTACTTTAGTTGGTTACTCCCAACTTGTGTGTCCGGACCCAACAGTAGGCCATGAGCTGATTTTTGGTAGGTTGGTAAAAGTTTTTGAAATATTTTTATGGTACACGGTTGCCAAG
Source organism: Cryptoblepharus egeriae (assembly GCA_030015325.1). Taxonomy (NCBI): domain Eukaryota; kingdom Metazoa; phylum Chordata; class Lepidosauria; order Squamata; family Scincidae; genus Cryptoblepharus; species Cryptoblepharus egeriae. The sequence goes on from JAREYC010000006.1 coordinate 88,879,006, forward strand.
TTTGCAGAAGAAAATTGCTAGTTGGAATGCTAACCTGGAGTATGAGGTAATCTTCCTACAACCACATTAAAACAACACCTTCTCTGATTTCCTGTAGTAATTGGTGTGCCATGGATAAAGTGTGAATCCAGATTCAGCCTTTTGACCTAAAAGTCCCTAACTGCACATCTTATTCTCTAGTTCAGCCCTCTGGGTACTTTGGAACAACTGTAAAGGTTTGGGGATACATTCTAGGGAGAGTCTAGCAAATACATATACATATTCATAAGGTCTCTGGCAGCCTCAGGAATACAGGACCGTTAATTATCAATTAACAGGTTTATCATTATGATAACATATTTCTTTCCATACATTTTTGTATAGTAGGTTGTAACTGTCATTTTAAAAAGTGGTTTTCAGCACTAAAATTTATATATTTATTTCACTGATTTCATTTCTTTATAATCCAGCCTTTTTTCCCAAAAGGGAATGTTTGGGAAGCACTATGGTAGGGTAATATAACATGGTAATTTATTATATTAAAGATATGTGATGGAAATTGGAATTGAGTTGTCAGTTTGAGCAGCAGTTCTGTTTTTTTATAATGTTCTTTTCTGTCCTTGCTTTACCATCTTAATTTATACATGTGCATACTATTTTTCCCTAAAATAAAAAAAACATATAGTCCCTTTTTAAAATTACAAACTGAGTCACAAGTAGTAGTAGCATTCACAATTATGTGGAAGTGGTTGAGACAGGACCTTTGTTAAGAATGGAATTTAAGAATGAATCCACAGAATGCCACAAAGATACTGCAGTACGGTATACACAGATATGCTCTTATTTAAACACAGAGAACAAAAGATAATATAGAAAAACACTCCATACCCAGAGCTGATCATCCATTCCTGGGGGATTCTTTTTAATGAAAGCACCATAATAAGTAGCAATATTTCGATGATGAGAATATTTCTTTAGCATGTTAATTTCTTGTTTAATCTCTTCTTCCTCATCCTGGATAAAAAGAAAAAAAATAATCAGTGTCACTTGATCAACAACAGACTTATTTTATTCATCTTTGTACAACCATTTATTGTTATCCCTCACTCATTATTGTGCTGGCCCATCACTGAGATCATTTCTACAGCACAGTCAAAAATTGAACCATGGTTTAATGCTAAATGAACAAACTGTAATTGACTGCCCTATATGTGTTTCCATTTTCCCTTCTTGCTTCACATTTAGTGGCATATCATATATACTGCTGCCTATATATCAGGACAAAATGTGATTTGCATAAGCCACAACTGCAAAGCCAGTTCAAACTATAGTTGTATCCCTGTTTGCACAAACCATTTGTCTAGTTCAGCTACTTGACATTGTATATGAGCCCATTCACTTAGTGGTATTGGGAAGAATATATCCTCTACCTCAGTTATCATTTGATGAAACATGGACATTGTCATTATGAATGTATGAAGAACTACAAAACATTCTTCAGTCATACCAACTGGTATGTCTAAAGGCATACAGTGCAGAAATCTTGCTGAAATGAAGAAGGTCCACATCTCATCATAAGGCCCTGGGTGAGTTTCCCCTCTTGGAAATCCCAAGCATAATCCTTTGATTGTTGGGGGGAAAAGTGACATTCATATGAAATAGATGCTACGTGTATCAAGTGATGGATAAACACATGAAAATGTTAGTTTGGTCTAACCAAGTAGGTCCCATTATAGTGTTCATTTTGTGGGCTTGCCATGGTGAGACATCATCTTGGAGTGTCCATTTTCAAATTTGGGGTTTAGCAGGCAGACATAATGCAGTGTCAGTGTCACCCATTTTACAGTGTCACCTATAATCCATATCCCTGACAGCGGCTAGACTGAATAAACGCCGGGGCATGTACTTCTATGGTCATGACCCAGAATGACTGACACATGGAACACTGTTTTTACCTTCCCACCAAAGTGGTACCTTTTATTTACTTGCATTTACATGCTTTTGAACTGCTAGGTTAGCAACAGCTGGGCTAAGGATGGGGGCTCATCCCATGTTGTAGGACTTGGGTCTCAAAACCCAACCTGCCGTTTAACAGGCACAGTGTCTTAACCACTTGTATAACTGCTATGCAATTGTTTCTGTGTACATAATGATAGTTGCTGAATGTGCAAGAGCTGCTGTCATGTGTCAGAAGCCAGTGCAAGAGAGAGGGTGTGGGGACTGGTCTACCATAAACTTAGAAATTTTAATTAGATTTTTAAAACAAGTTCTCAGGAAAGAATTTACCATTCCCATGCAGAGAATTTAACAGTTAGGCTTAAAATGTTGTGTGATTCTTGGTGAATTAAGACTCTGATTAAGTAACCCCTAAAGTGCTTATGTGTTTCCAAAAGCTTTAGCAATTTCAGATTTTCTTCCCCCTGCGGCTTTTTGGCAAGCGTATAGTTTATTTTCCTCCTATTAAAGGAATAACAAGCTTAATACCTTGAAAATCCCTGTTCTTTTTGTCATGTAAATTCAACAGTGACCATATTCATGCATTTTCTAAGAAATTTCCCCAATATACAAATAGCTAAGCATACACAGTACCCTGTAGCTATTTGTTGTGAAGCTTAAAACTTCAGTGTTCAGTATTTTGAAGAGCTTCTTCAAATGAGATGCCACACATACACACAAAAACACACACTTTTTCTTTTGCCATAAGTAAAATTACTAAGAATTACCATTCTTAGCCCAGTGATTTGCACATTAAGACATTATGGGAAACTGCCTTTCAGTAAGATAAATCTCTTGAGGACTAGAATGATCAGAATACTTTTCTTAGATTGGAAGAGGGAAGATAAGAAGAAAAAATATGAAGGGAAGGGAAATGCTGAGCTAGAACATTGGAGAGGGGAGAAAAAGAATGGCAGATTACAGGGTAAGTGGGCAGCATTTGATATCTTTTGACATCAGGCGACATCAGACATCTTTGAATTGGACATCATACGATCTTGGGCCTCATGGATGCTCACATTCGGTGGTCCTATTCCACTGAATACCTGTTGTATTTACCTGATGTAAAGTAACATCAAGAGAGGGCAAATGCCTCAATGCCTTGCCTGCTGATTCTCTGGAAAGTTGATTACCTCTGGTTCAAAACACAGATTTTTAACAAAATATATTTGGATATACATGCCTGATGAGATACTGGACCCAGGTATAAACCCAAAAGTCATTTGTTTCATGTACATCTTATACACATAGCCTGAGGGTGATTTTATTTAATGTTTTTAATAATATTGTATATGAAGAAAAAAATGTGTACATTGTACACATCAAAAAAGGTGTCACTATCTCTACCATCCATGTGGATGATCTGTGGTTGTTTCACATCGCTATATTTCCTCACTCTGAATTTAAATGCTGCCACTAAGCAATTGCTTTCTTATACCAGCTATTTTAGTGGCACACTTGTGCACCGAAGATGGTCTGAATGTGTGCCATGGGATTTTGGGAAGGGTCATTTGGGGGATTTGAGCAGGGTAATTTGAGGAGGGCATTTGGGGGATTTGAGCCCCCTACCAGCAGCATGGTGTGGCTTGGCATTGGTAAAAAAACTGATGACAATTGACAATTGACAATTTTAGTGCCTTATCAGTGTGTGATAAGATGAGATGAAAATGTTGAAAATCTCTGTCTTATACCTATTCGTACATAAGTATTTAACAGTCAAAAATTTGACACAGCATTAATACTGTGGGGAATAAAATGTATTCAGGGTAACTAAGTGACATATAGTAGCACTACCAGAAAACCTGTATCAGCTGTTTCCAATTTGGGAACATTTTGGATTTTCGGATTAGGGAAACTCTAACCCAGCACAGATACACTAATTTTTGGTGTGCAAAGCTTGTCATATGTATTCTCTTGTTGCTGACCTTACAAAAACTCTGTAATGTACTTGTAAGTATTATTATCTCAGTATTGCAGCTGGGGAGCAAAGAAGGAATGGCTACTTTAACGACACCTAGTGGGAATCCATGACAGAGGTGACATTCAAACTGGGGAATTCAAGCACATGCATCCCGTTACTGGTTGTATCCTAATTGCTACATTATACTTTTTGCCTGAACTACTCATGCAGGAGAATTAGGTGGTAATATGGTGGTAGCTCTTTTCTGTCCTTGAAATGGAAATAAAATGTCCTTGAAATGGTAGCCACAAATGAAAATGTGCCATTTTTAAACACTTTCCTACAAATAGTCCTTGTAAGTTAAAAGTATTTAAGAAGAAAAGTTATAGCTCAGCCCATTTCCTTTTACTTCATAGAAAGAACTTGCTTTTTTAAAATTTGGAAAGCACTGAAAATGTGATTGCCCATAAACAGTCTGGACTTGAAGAGTTCATTATTTTGTATTCAAACTCTCTTCACCTTGCCCATATATAATTCTGTTGCATGTGTACACCAGGCCTAACTTATAGAGACTTGGTGACTTCCAGACAAGGTTGAGTTCCACCACTTCTCATTTTGGAAGCTTAATACTGGTGTAGATGGCCTACATTGCCACAGCTACCTTTCACATAGATTTCAATCTATAAAATGTAGCTGTTTGTGACCCCCAAATCTTTTAAGTGTAGTGCGTCATTTAGGATCCACTGCAGTCCTCACCCAAGATCCTTTTATTCTCATCAATGTAAACCAAAATATTTTATGGCCATTTTTAGCCACTTTTTGGGGGGAAAAGATTAGGAAAACAAGCAAGAAGGAATACATTACCCCGGTGACATCCATAACCTTAATAGCTGCAAGCTGCCCTGTTTTGACATGACGGCCCTAGGAGAGAAGAAATGAACAGATTAGTTTTCCCAGCCATACACAGGAACTAGGAATTCAGTGACAAAGGTCCCTATTGAATTGCAGCCTGATTGAATTCAACTAGTTGACTGAAAATAGATCATCTCCAGCTAATAGCTTTGTTCCCAAAGAAACCCATCACTAATAGTCGTCAATAGCGCATCCCTTTGCTATTGACATCCATTAGGGATGTGCAACTCTTTAAACAAATAACAGGCCACCTTTTGTACTCTTTTCACAGCAAATAAGGAAACAAAATGCAAACAGAATAAAATCAACAAAATCGAAACAGCCAGAGTTTAAAAAAAATACAGAGCTACAGATTTTCAAAGCAAAAATGACATCATTATGCTAAACACCAGACAGAATAGGTGGGTTTTACACATCTTCTGAAAAGCCATATAAGCAAAATTGTGAGACAGATCTTTATCTCTTTCTAAACATATTCTTTAACTTTATTCTTTAACTTTATTTAACTTTATTCACACTTTATTCTGCCATTAGGTACAGAATGATGGTAAATATGTTTGGTCTAGTTTTTTTCTAGTGGAACTAGGGGAAATCAGACCCACGCAGTACATCAAAAACAGGGCCGAAGGTCAAATACATTGAATAAATAATTATTATTATTTTTCACCTTGCATTTAACAGCTTATGGGTGCAGTCCTAACCTAGGTCGGCATAACTCATCAGTCTTTCTGTTTGCGTGGTAATATACGGAGGCAAACACATGTCTATACATTGGTCTAACTCTCCCCCAGGATAGGGTTCCCATTTGACTGGAAATGGCCGGACATTTCTGGCTTTTGCTTATTGGACCAGACTGTCCAGTCCAATAAGCAATTGTGTGGAAGGGTGCTTGGGGGCACTTTACTGGCAGCCCTGGTGCGGTGCGGCCAAGTTTCGGCTGGCTGGGCAGCCATTTTAACAAATAATGCACAGTGCATGTGTGTGCAGCTGCATTGTGGAGCTGTGCATGAGTGTGCAGCGCCTTTGTCAGAAGCAATGCTTCCAAAGGCGCGCGCCGGGCATGAGCAGAGCATCTGCTGCTGGGACCTGGCTGCCCTTTCAGTCTAAATATTTCTTCTTAGATTGAAGCAGAAGATTTTGTGGGAATAGAACACAGAAGTTGAGGTAATTCACGCCTCAGCTGGCACCTCAATGCTGTATAAAGTCCTGGATATGGATTAGTAGATTATCTTCATTCCACATGGAATGAAATTCAGTAACATGGAATAACTGTCAACCTTTGACACATTATGACTCAAGGAAGCTGCAAATGAAAGCCATAGACTTGAGGTGACACATACCAAATCGCATCACCACTGAAATTATTCACCAAAAAGCTGAAGAGAAATTGGATATGGGTACCTGAGCTCATTCGTCAGCAAATAACATTACACATCATAATTTTGCAGTTCCTATTTAAGGTGCACATGTTCTACAGCAGTGGTTTCGAGCATTTCATCCTGGGATGATTATTAAAGGTGCCCAGTTCCAGATGCCAAGATGGCTGCACCCAGTTTTTTGCCATCCCTTCTGAAATGAAGTCATGACTCCCCAAGGGGGTCCTACTCCCACTCTGAAGACCACTGTTCTACAGCATTCAAGTTCAATGAATACAGAGGGGCAGGAAAGCGGATTCCATTTCCAAGTGATGCATGCTTATCAGAAAATCAGCAAGAAACTTTCATGCATGTACCCTTTGGGGCTGAGCAGTTCTTCCCCACATGCTCAGTAGTTTCTGTCTAAGAAATTTCTGCATTCAGAATGACACCTGGAATTGGTGAAAAGTTTTCTTCAATTCATGGAAAGAGCTTCCATTCACTGAAGAATGATGCGGCCTTTTTAAATTTGGAATACAATAAATGCCCTGTATGGACAACTGAGAAAGCTATTCTCTTATGTGTGACTATTTAAAAAAACACAGTGGGGCTAAATAAGCAAATCTAATATCTATGAAGGACTGGACATTTCTTCAGATGTAAGCCATGAATTACTAAAGAAGATGCTCCACAACTACGCCAACTGAATATCATGGAAAAGCAGGATCAGAATGTTCCATCACGAGTTCCATTACCACTTTCCACATGAACTCATAGACCATGATCCAGAAGATTCTGTGGCTGTTGTGATCTGCTGGATATTAATGTCAAACTACTTGGGCATTTTCTTAGTTCAAGAACACTCCAAACACTCTTCTGCTGCTGTCAGGGCAGAAAAGGAGTAGCAGTGAATAAACCACCTACTTCAGGAAAGCTAATCTGCCAGACTGATCTTTGCATATAGAAAGTCCAGATATGTTTTTCAAGAACCACAGAGTTCTCCAGAATGTAGAGTGCAATAATTTATGTAGCCAGTTCCACTGTTCAGCGTCATAGAGGATGAACCCTTCCTGGTATTAAATGAATCCAAATCACCCTACTTGTCAATTACATTTTTTTACATTTGAGAAATTTATATCCTGCCTCTGTCATGCCAAGCATCCTACAAAGGATCTTACAAAAATCATGTCCAAGGTATCTTACAAAGCTCCATATGGTATGATGTATTGTAATAGATAAGAAGAAAAAAATCCAATATTGTATCCTCTATCTTGAAGAGAAGAATATCTAACTTCCTATTTTTAATTTTAAATACCACTTGGGAACCAACATGACCAAGAGATAACTATATGAGTTGTTAGTACAGCAGGAGGTAAAGAAATGGAAACAGAAATGGAAACACCTTTCTGGATCCATACCCACCTAGATTTGCTTCTTCTCCTAAGCAGATCCACCAGAGTTGAAGCCTTTGGCAGGTGAGTGTGACCATTCCTGGACTAATTATTGCTATTGTTATTACTATTATTATTATTACTATTATTGCTACTGCTCTTAAACTCATTGGGGGCAGGGAGAGAAAGAAGATATCAGGGGTTCACCCAGGTAAAGAGGTGGTGGTTCAGATCTCCAACAATCATAAGGATGAACATCCACGGGAGGGGCATAATTTGGTGGATTTTGAAGGACATAGATCCCTTCCAGATCTCAGTGGCCATCAAGAACTGCTGGAAATTGGTTTTTCTGCTTCAGAGGCATTCACCAAGCAAATCTGGACATAAAGAATGCAACATTCTGGTCTGTCAAAACGCAGTTTAAATTGTTGAAACAAGGAAGCCCCAATATCCTAGATAAAACAAGGAACATAAGAGGGTTTCTGGCCATCCTTGTGCCTGTCAGCTACAGCATGAACAGTCTCTCAGAAGACATAGAAGATGATACAGAAGAGTGGTCTCTCTCTTCTGGTGCAGCATCAGGCCTTTGGCCTTGTTCTCTCCAAAGTCACTGTATTAAAATTTCAAAATCTGCCCAGTGCTGAGCTTTTCCAATTATACAAATATAAGTAGGTCACTGGAGTGTTTCTTGTAGTCCAGGGGGAGGGAACAGAGTTGCCATTCAGCATGCTCGATCACACACGGGCATGCAGGCAACCAGGGGAGGAGGGGAAACAGGCAGTAAAAATTGGAGGAGATGGATTTGATGCTCTCCTTTAGTGGGGGAAACCTGAGCACCCACCCAAATTATACTGATTGTTTCTTTTCTAGGACAGAGGTACTTGAGAATGGGGAAAAAAGTTTGAACACATTATAATCTGCAATTAATAATTTTCCTCTGATAAGGCTGCTTTCAGTACTATTTCCAAAAGAGAATTAGTGCCCAAATTATGATCATTTTCATGCTTATTTTTCTTTTCCTGCACACCATGGTCACAGTATCCGAGGATCTGAAGAAAAGATTGCAGGAAGGAACCAGATGGACCTCTGAAGTTCCAGGAGATCATTGACTTGCCAGAGATCAGGAGCCTGGACTGTCAACATTGCTTGGCCAGAGAAGACTACCCTTCTGTTTCCAAGGATTCCACCACACTGGTATCCTCTGTGTTACAAGGGATTACCCCACTACATCCCAATAGCTATGAGTTACTAGTAACTCCCCAGATCCAAATTTGAGGAGATGGGCATGATCTCTTTAACATGCAACTCTTTGGGGTGAAGGAGGAAAAATTATAAACACCCAGACTGCATGACAAAAAGGTTCCTGACAGGTGCTGGAATAACAGCCCTATAACACAATCCTATGCACATCTACACCAAAGTAAGCTTCTATGATTCAACTTGAGTTATTCCCAGGAACACGGTTATATGACAGCAATCATATGGCCCAATCCTATCAAACATTCCAATGCTAATGCAATTGTACCAATGAGTTGTGTGCTGCATCATGTGGTGGAGGGATGGTCACTGGGGCTTTTGAAAGTATGGGCAAATATGTTCCCTTATCTTGGTACAGTATTGTGGATACGCTGGATATAGAAAGTCAGATAAGATTGGCCTGTAGTTGCTGCTTTAAATGCTGGATACTAGTTTTGGATGCTGATTCTAACTTCTTACATTTAATTTTCCTACCTTTTGCCAGTACCACTGGGTCCTATACAAAAATGGGAATTGCTTTTGCTCCATTGTGGGACTTAAAGTGGAGTTATCTGATGATCAGCCATATATATATGTTCTGTGATATATATGTTCTGTTATATATATATTTTAAAAAATTTATAAATTTTATAAATTTATATATAAATCACCCTATCTTGTGGGGCCGACCTGGGTTTTGAACCCTGGCCTGCTGGTTAACAGGCACAGTGTCTTAACCACTTGCACCACAGCCCAGTGTAAATTAAGAGAATTAAGCTTCATGGTTTAAAAAGCAGAAAATAATCAAAAATATGGTCCTTACAGCTGCAGAGATAAATCTGAAAGAATGTGAGCAAAATCTGCTGAAAATGATGTTTTAAAATTTAATAAAAATGTGTTTTACTTCAAAATTATTCACTGCAATCAGGTGCAAATCAGTTTTATCATATAGTTAATCACCAATACTAGCTCAGTTGTGCAAGTCCTGTAAAATTCACCTATTGTTGAACAGTAGCTGGTACTTCATCCTATGCTTTCAAACTGTTTTCTAGGCACACATTGTTAATATATATGAATGCATGAAAAGATGTGTATACATACCCTATTGCATTTACATTAACATGCATTATGTAGCCAGAGGTTTGAAAAGCAAAAAGATTGTTACTGATAAAAATAGACATGAGCAAGACTCTAACTTTCTTTACTGCAGTCGTGGGGGTGGAGGAGAACGTCATGCTTGGCATGGTTTCAGGCACAGCCCATAAAACAACATGATCTTGACTTGTAAGCGGAAACTGAAGGGGATGCGTCTGAAAGTCAGGCATATGACCTAAGAGCCAGTTAGCATTCCCGGGGAGCTGTCACTGCCTGCTTTAGGTCTGCTTTGTTTTCAGAGGACAGCATAATGGGCTGGCTCTGCTGAAGGAATTGTGCAAAGCGTACTGATGTGTTTCTTCTGGCAAAAGTCTTTTGCCTCCTAATGAGGCCAAGCCTGAGACCAGGGTGAACCGAGGTCACCTGGATGAATTTCAGATGCTTGAGCTGAGTGGTAGCATTGCTTTGCCCATACAACATGCATATGCTACAATTGAGTTCTCAATAACGACTGGCAACTAGAGAATTTGGAAGGGGGAGGGCACATCTAGCCGAATTTTCTATTCCCAAAATAAATAAGGAGCTATAAAAAGGGGTAGGCACTGCATACCACATTAGCTCTTTTTTAAGGACCGGTGAATATAATTCAATGTGCTTAGAAGCGAAGGCACACTTACCAGTGTGCTTAGAAGCAAAGGCTGCAATCCTAACCACATTTTCCTGGGAGTAAGTACTATTGAACACAATGGGACTTACTTCTGAGTAGACATACTTAGGATTGTACTGGAAGTGCAATATTGGACAGCAATACAAAATGCCCAGCTGAGAACCACCCTCACCTCAGTAACTAGCAGGAAGGATCAGATCTACAGTTTTTGGAGTGAATGTTTCAAAGCATTATATTTCCACTCCAACCTCTACTAAATAAGTAACCAGTGATGGGGATCCAAGTTTCCGATGCCATAATGCAATTACACAAGTGTCCGCAAATAAAAATATCACTGTAACTTTGCATTAAATTTGAGCAGCATTTGGGCTCTGAAAGGGTCACTGATCAAGAAATATTTTAAGATATTTAAAATTTTGTGAATGCATAATGTCAAATATATACATTGCAAGCTGTATCTAGTGAGCTGTGCTGTCCCCAGCAGCCCTTTTCCATTTACTCTTTGGTGGACTGAAATTCCTAAGTGGGTTTCTGATGAACCAGTTCAGATCTTGCAGCTTGGGGCCAGTGATCCATATCCCGTGAAAATAAATGACAGGAGGCAACATTTTTGGGATAAGTTCATAGAGAAAAAAGGAGGCAAAGGAAAATTTTGCAGCACAACACAAAGATGGGCTTTTAAGGGCTTCCCAAATTCATAGGATGGAACTGTCTGTGATGACAGGTAGCCTATTTTGGCCTGGTATATAGATGTATAGACTGCTAAAACCCTCGGCCAGCATTCCACCCTCATGTGAAGCTTCCATTTAGAAAGTGGGAAAAAATAAAAAACTAAATTGATTAAAAATAAAATAAAATGAAAGCTACTTGCCATCAACACATTCAGTGACACAAAAGCTGCCTATTATGTTTATATCTTTTAAAATGTCTCCTTCCAGTTTTCCTTTGCCAAGCCAAGTGCCAAGATAATAACATGAAATTGTGTATTTTGTTGTGAAACCAGTGTAGCAAATTAACTAAAATGGATGACCACATACCCCAGTGTGAAAGAAAGAGGCCAAGATTTCCATCTGTCTCGACATTTCTCTTTACAACCCTCTATTGTGTTCAATCCAAGCTTTGCTTATTTTTACACCCAAATATTTTACCTTTCTTCCTAGGCTATTATGATGATCAGCAACTACATGTTTATCTGATCTGCCTCCAAGGAGATTAAGATGGCATTTGAGGTTGAGTTCCCTATTTTATCCTCACAACAATCCCATGGCATATGTTGGAGTGAAAGATACTGACCTGCCCCATTGACGGCTTTGAGACAGAGTGAAAATTTGAATGGGATATCTCTAAGCCGGAACATCAACTCTAAATATTCTCTAAGCCTTTGATGATGTTTGTTGCCCATTTTGTATTTTTCTCAGCTCTGTGATTATGTTCCTCTCTTCACAAAAACAGAGAAAAAAACTATAATGGGAATCATTATCACACATAATGTGGAACTGGTATGGAATTTTTTTTCTGACCATCAAGAGAAAAACAAAACCTGGAAAATGTGTAGGCGGCAAAGGTTGGCTGCCCCAAACGTTAAGGCAGGATATAAATAAAGGATAATTATTATTTTCTCAGAATGAAATATATTTATTTTCTCCTTTCTTTATGTCTAGAGAAGCAGTAAAGTGGTTGGTTGCTTGAATAAGCCATTATCATTCTGACAATGTCCCGGGGTATTTAATAGAGAAAGAGCAAAAGGATCTTGATCCAATCAGACAAGTGCAAATTTTATTCCTATTTGTACATTTAGCACTTTTAAAAAACATACTTTTAATTTAATGTAAATCCCTAGAAACTATCCATAAGTGGAGTGTATGTACTTTATGTGTTTTAAGATAATCCACCTGGAATGGATAATTTCAAGTTCAGGTGAATGCTTCTTGATATAAGGTTTGGGGCAAGAAATACTTCTTTTCAGCAACATGCGATGCTGCCTGGACAACTAATCCAGTACACATTTCTCAAACTGTCAGCAGTTTGCTCAGGTTTCAGACAAAGGGCTTTCCTGGCTCTGCTGCCCTAGTTCCTATAACTGGAGATGTCAGGACTGAACCTAGCTGTTCAACTGGCATATTAGCAGGTTGTTGAATAATATGCACATCTGACTGCCCAGATTCGATGAACAAGAACAGGGACTTCCAAACTGTGATCTGGATCACAAAAAAGCTCTCCAGGTGGCCAGTCCTCTTTCAGGCCTTATGCTGGGCAGCTGGAAATTGGGGCACATGCTGGAAATTGGGGCACAAAGGCATCTGGAAGCAGTTGAGGATGAAAATATATGGCTATAACACAAAATGGAACGTGCTGCACCCAGATGGTTTTTTTTGTGATGCAGCAGGCTTCTGTATGGAGACCACTGAAGAAGAATACGGCAACCCTGCCCTCCAGCTACCTGGAGATAACAGGGACTGAAAGTAGTGTACATGAAACAGTGTCCAAGTTGGTGACATCACTTCTAGGTTCTCCCCCATCCCATCACTGAAGCAGCTCTGCAGTCTCCCTGCTCCCATATTTCTTCTCCTTTGGAGGCTCTCACTGAAGTGCCTCTATATATCTTCAACCATGAGGTGCTGCTTCTCCTGAACCTCTATCTTAAGCTGTGCTTCATGCAGCACCCCATTCTAGCTTGCTGTTCTCAGCATATGCTCCACCCATATGCTTTCTCCAAGGAGAAAGCGGATTCTGTCATCTAGACATGCTTCTAAAATGTCCTAGAAACTCAGTGCTTTGAAATGTCCTGTACTCAGTGGCTAATCTGGCACAATAAACAGTCAATAAACTTAAATTTAAAATTGCAGAGTTCCACTCATTTAGCAAAGTTTATACCAGTGGGATGTGACCTTGGTCCTGGTGCACACCCACCTTGAGGAAAACACTTTTTTAGAAACATCTGATGCTTTGACTGCAGCATTTAGGCATAGTATACTGCATAGTATACTGCAATCTTCATAACACAAATATAATTGACCAAGAAATACAGTACACTCCCCTTCCATCATTTTCTATTAGAAAATGTGTGCAACACATAAATGCACTTCCATGGATGTGATCAAATGCACTCTGGAGAAGCTGCCAAGCTTCAGGGCAGCAGTTAATCTTCACAGAATGGTTTTCCATTTTCCTACTATTAAATGATTAAATTACTGTACAATTCCATTTGCAAGCATATTGTACCCATATTGACTACAATCCAGCAAGGCCAGCCTGTTGCAGGGTTGTTGGCTATGGCATGCGAAAAGCTTTGGACAGCCATGTATCTTCACTTTCCATAGTTGAAAAAAAAGTCTATGAACACTTATTGGCTACTCTAGAATGGAGAGGAGTACTGCATTCACTGGTCTAAAGACCCCGGGAATTGGAGCAAGGGTCTAAACACCCTTGATATTAGTATAGGGCTCACTGAACATGTATAAGGCCCCCAACAAACTCCTTTTAATTTAGTGGAATCTTCCACCCCCAGCCTATTCATGTTTCTACCCACCATGAGCCTTCCCATCTTGATTAAAAGCCTAGCCTCTTAAACAGAAACCTCCCTATAAAAAGAGGGGACAAGTAAAATAAGACCAAGTGAGACCTCAGGAACAGACACAGTGGTTGACTTTTAATGAGTAAGGTCTCAAGTTCAATCCTTTGCATTTCCAGTTAAAGATCTCAAAGATCTCTGATCAAGACCATAGAGCAGTTGTTTCCAAACTGTTAAATACATCAACAACAAAGAGCACAGTTCTAACCATGCCTACTCAGAAGTAAACCCCATTGTGTTCAGTGGGTCTTACACCCAAGAAGATGTCTTTAGGATTGCAGCCAAAAACACCATCTTTTTGGCATTTTATACTTCCAACAGATCCTGACCAATAGGACTCCCAAATCTATTTTGCAAAGGACGGAAATAGATTTTCAATAAACCTACTGTTAGGAAGATTTGGTAGTTATCTTTCATTTAGTATAAATGTTCAATTCCATTTGGCGTCTCAACACAAAGCTCACATCAACCATAAACACACTAGATGAGGCTTTCAATAAACCCATTTTCAATCTGCCTCAACTGCCCCCTATGGCAAAATGGGGATAATACAGCTGGCTCATAATACCATTTAATATCGTTGTTGCATTCCTTATTGCAAAAACTTAATCTTCTGTACAATTCCTCAAAGTCTTGGATACAATATCACGGATATAATATGAACTAATAACTTTCATCAAGGAAGATTAAACAGCACGTGGCTAATGTAGATGCAGCACTGTCCAAACAACAAAGCAGCAGAATCCCACAGGATCATATGTGCTTTGTTTATCCTCCCTTCATTATTCCCCAAAACTCTCATGTAATTTTTCCCCAGCTTAGCAAAATGCAAAAAAGGAGAGAGATGTGGTGAGGCATGGAACGTACTCTCCTCATGTTAAAGAAAACAAGAAAGTACTTGTTTCCTATGTTTCCTATGATTGCTAATCAGTACTTAAAGTTCTAAATCAATGAAACTCTCTCCTGTTGGGTATTTGGGATTCCAATCCCACTAATGGGATTGGAAAGGCTGGAAAGGCTGGAAAGGCTGTAGGCTTTGTCAAACGGCCAGATTTCGCCCTCCCTCCATTCTAGACTTATGAGAATCCATCCTGGTTTTGTCTCAATCTACGAAGACTCTCCAGATTGACAACTTTTCAATCAATTGAAATTGACTTTTCAACTGAGGTGGGTTTCATCTCACCCCCAAAGTTCTAACCCAGAACCTTCACTTGGAGGGGGAAGGTGGATTTTATTTTATATGAACAAAAATTAAAGGAACGACGGCAACAATATTGTTTCTACAATATGGAAAAGACTTTTTAAAAGCAAGCTCTTATAAAGGAAAGAGAACACAAGCAAAACCTAGAGATCCATGTAAGTGGTCAATTTCAATTTGAAAATATTACCCAATAATATAACGAAACACTACAAAGCCCTCTGAGCACAAAATTGAATCGTTTGCATTCATTTGTTCAGCTGACAGCCCTGTATTTTGCTATTTTAAAAATCCATATTTACACAGTTTGCTGTAAACACCTCTTCTAATAAAAGCCCAAATAAATTGCTTGCAGCTATTAAAAAAAGAATGAAACCAGCAAAAGACATATAATCTTGCTTTCTGCCATAGAGCTCATCCTGGGGGATCAATACAGCAACAAAACATTGAACTATCTAGTTGTCCTAAATGTGCCTGAGAATGTCCTTAGTGTGCCATTCTGATGGATGTGCTGTTGACATTAGATATGTGAGATGGGCAGTGCAATCCTAACATGCACTGGAATAGGCAAACAAGTTGACCTGCGCTATACCAAGTGCATGTTTGGGGCTGTTGCCACACTACAATGGGGCAAGAGAAGAATTTTCCCCTTATCTTAGATAATGTGGCAGCAGCCCCAATGGGTCTACTCAGATGTGCATCACTTCTGGAGGTGGCACAAAGCCAAGCAGACCAAGCCAGTGCTACTTGTTGGGCTGTGCTACTTGTCCAGAGAGGCACAGGGATGCTGGTGCAACTCTTTACGCCAGCCTCACCTACCCAAATGGTGTCGCAGACATGCTTTATAACATATTGTGATCCTCTGGGCTAGTGCAAGTGACTTGCACTGGCCCAAGCGTGGGGTTAGTACTGTGCCCTAAGATTCAAATTCCTCCAGCTGCAGACATGCCAGAAGCCCTTGGCCAACCCTCAGTCACCCAACCCAATTGATTGTCTTGGTATTGGTATTGGTTGTGGTGGTATTGGTAGTCTTGGTATTGATGATATGGAACAGCATTCTGCCTCCACTTCCAAAGCTCTATTATAGTCCTTGTACTGATAACTGTGGATTATTTACAACTCACTGACTCAGGTTAATTGAAGGGTTGGTCTCTGGTGATTCACGTACCATGAAAGAGAGGAAAGTAAAGATCACTTTGTTGAGGCATCACTGTGCAGACCACCTCTCAGCTGCTTAGAGATGCTGAGAATTGGTGCTGCTGAGTAAGTGGTCCACATGATCATTGCACTCCTTATTTTGAAAATATCATTGTGATTTGCACATTATCCTTCTGTCATTTGCAGGTAGGCTACAATCCTAAAGACACTTTCCTGGGAGTAAGACCCATTGAACACAATGGGGCTTACTTTTGAGTAGACATGGTTAGGATTGTGCTCATAGTTTCTATGTAAGAACAGAAATTTATGACCACCTTCTGCTTAATAATGTCACCTCCAGCCCTCAGCAGGCCTCATGAATACCATTCAGCCTGCTATATGCAATAAATTTGATACCTCTGGTCTAGAGCCCTTTTGACTCTGATTGTGTCCCATGCACACTCAATCTCGTTTAAATAGACCTTGTGTACCGGCGCATTTCTGTATAAAGTAGGAATCACCAAATTTTTCAAGTATGAGAGCACACTTTTATATTTTTACACATTTTCGTAGGCCAAGAAATTTGGTTTCATTTATGAATGAACCTGTTCCATTTGGATATTTTTTTATAATTAGTGATGTATTGATTCAGAAGAAAAGAGAAATGTGACAACTGCAAAGGAAAAAATGCCAAGCCTAAAATAATATATAATATGTAAAAATGGCAAATATTTTAAGATGCTATGGGCTGGTTGAAGCCTTATGGTTGGCCAGATGTGGCCCCAAGCCATAGCTTGATAATATTTTATACAGCAGAGTTCTCCAATCAACAGCCGTCAGTGGACTTAGAGCACAATCCTAACCATATCTCCTCATAAGTAAGCCCCACTGTGTTCAATGAGCCTTACTCCCAGGAAAGTGTGTTTAGGAGTGCTGCCTTAGAGCATGATCCTAACCATGCCTACTCAAAAGTAAGCCCCATTGTGTTCAGTGTCTTTAGGTTTGCAACCTTAATCCAGAAGAATTGTTCTAAAAAGGCAGTCTAAAATTTAATTCATTGCTATGAAATTATTATTAGTAATAGTAGTAATAGTTGAAAAAAGTCTACTAAACAGTGATTAAATGTACCACATATTATTTTAATAATGGTCAACATATCATTTAAGATTCAAGAGAAGGTATTATATTTATTTTTTCAGGAAAATAAACACTTTATAAAATACTTAATTATAACACAAATTATTATTGCTATAATCAACTTTTTCTCAAGCATTGTGAGACATGCATATGTTTATCTTTATCACTGTATTTTTGTTGATATTAATTTTAAAGAGCACATGATAATTTTAATGACCTCTTCTTGCACTAGTTCTGCTCTGCATTTAAGCTCTTATGTGGGATCCAGGCAGGCTAACAGTAACCTATAGCATAAACCTGAACAACTCCACTTAAGTCCAATGTGTCAACAAGCTGGTGTGGTAAAGAGATGGTTGAAATAAGGCATGTCTGAGATTTAATCCCTGACTTCTCTGCTCTCCTGTTCTCAGAACTAAGAACAGTTTCATGCTTCACATGAACCAGCTCAAGTTAATGCAAAGTAATTTTTTTGTAATTATTGACTGGAAGCCAACTTTAAACAATAGTTTTACACCTCTGGAACAACAGTTGTTGCACCCAAAGGAGGGACCACATACCATTTTGAAAGCCACATCTTGCAAGATGTCAGTGTATGAATAGTAAATGATTTCAGGCCAGAGAGAATTGGGGCAGAAGT
The DNA here is from genome assembly GCA_030015325.1 of Cryptoblepharus egeriae. Taxonomy (NCBI): domain Eukaryota; kingdom Metazoa; phylum Chordata; class Lepidosauria; order Squamata; family Scincidae; genus Cryptoblepharus; species Cryptoblepharus egeriae. Next base: position 88,897,216 of record JAREYC010000006.1, read on the forward strand.
ATTCAGGCTCATATTAGGAGGCAGAAGAAGGGGGTCGGCAAAAGGAGGCTGCCTTGGGGCAGAAAGACCAGCAATTTATTTCCAGGTTGACTCTCTTTCTGTTCAGAGCAATGAGGTACAACTAAACAGCCAAAGGGTTATTGATAGCAGCTTGATATAGCAGACTTTCAAGGTTTTTCCAAGATGAATTTTTATAGGCTGCAAGAAGCAGAAATATAATTGAATGAAATGTCAGAAGTGTAAGTTGCTGGCATTTCAAAGGAAAAAAATTGACATCAAGCTGTACTTCTTTCCCCCAGTGCTTTACGAAAACAGGCGCAAGCAACATTACACAGACCTGGACTGCAATTTTATGCCTAATCACTCATTCATAAGCATTCTTCCACTAAAAGACAGCAAGATTGTACCCTTAGACCCCCCCCTTCCCAGCCCTACAGAATGATGCAGATTCTGCATCATTCCCTTCTGAATTTTTTAATAAAAGAACTAAGAGAATTCCCCCTCCCCCCCCTTTTCCTTTTAATTGCAACATGCAAGTTCATATGTTGAATCTACAATCAAGTAAAAAGAAAGGAAACAAAGGCTGCAATCCTAACTACACTTTCCTGGTGGTATTTCCTGGCAGTACTATTGAACACAATGGGATTTGAGTAGACATGCTTAGGATTGTGTTGAACGCCTCAAACAAAAATTCAAATGTATAAGAATTTCATGTTCATATTTATGGGTGGGAGAAAAACATCAGGGAGAGTTCTTGTTAAAATGCCCTCTTGCAACTTCATCTAACACCCAGGTGTAATTCAAACTCGTTGGTCCAAACTCCCTACCTCCAATTCTACATCCTTCCTCATGTGGATGAACCATGCACCACTATGTGCAGCAACTACGTGCAGCAAAGGCAGCAACTACGATGCTCTAACTCAGCCAGAAGATGAAGGTTTGTGGTTTGTTTTTAAAAGTCTGCCTGCAAATGGACAACAGTGTTGTTTTCACGCAAGGCCTTATGCCACAGTGCAGCAAAGTCTCATAGAGTTTATTTTACAATTTTGCTTGCAGATATTTGAGGTGCTCATGCTAGTGTACACTCATAATGTAGGGTTTTGCCAAGGCAAGGAGGGAAAAACAAAATTCATTGGATCTGTTACATAGAAAAATTAATTCCTCAGGGAAACACATTAAACCCACTTGAAACAGCACTACATAGCCCCTTCTCACTACAGCAGCTGCCATGAGACCAATAAATTAAACCCTAAAGGAACAGTGAGATAGAGACGGAGACAAAGAATTTGTCCAGAGTTATTTTAAACAGACTATATGTTTACTGTAACTTCTACTGATTATTCCCTTGAGACTTCTTTATCAAGTGAATATGCTTAGAACTACTGTTTTTTCAGGAACTAGGATTTAAAAACACAAAAACAAAAAACTTTTTTAGTTTGTTGCATTTGTGGGTAAAAATAAAGGTAACCCCCGCAGGTTGCCCTATTACTCACAACCAACTCCAAGGGTGGTACTTATCCCTGTTATAAGGCAAAGAGCCAGCATAGTCCAAAGATGTCTCCTTGGTCATCTGGCTGACATGACTAAAGCGCATTGAAAGCTGTACCTATTCATCTACTTGCAGTACCTATATGCTTTCAAATTGCTAGTATGGCAGGAACTAGGCAACTAAAGAGAGCTCATTCTCTTGCATGATACTCAGGTCTCAAACTGCTCTCCTGCTGGATAAAGACAGGGTTTTAACTACTGAGCCACTGCAGGGTCTTTAACTACTGAGCCACCGCAGCCCTAATTAGTGAATAAGTGGGATAGAAACCAATACCTCAGGTATTTACTGAGCTTCCAAGTGGCTAATGCTTCTACTCAAATGGTATGTGAGAGCCAGTTCAAAGAAGGAGATTCCTCACTATTAAATGGAGGTGCTAAGTGGGGAAGTGTGTGCACACACATGTCACTTCCCCCTTATAATTTGGAGGGTTTGGCAGCCATAGCATCCAAATTTGCTTATAAACTGTTCCCTTAAAACTATAATCCAGCAAGCAGAGAGAGATATACTGTATCTAGTTCAATGTATCTCAAGTTTTGTCCTCTGCAGGACCACTTAACACATTCTACAAATTTGAAGTACCACTGGAATTAACTTGAAATTGCCAGTTACTTCTGGATTGTGATATCAGCTGCAATGCAACACCACCTGTTAGAGATTCAGGGTGGACTTTTTCAGGCATGAAAAATCATGCTTTGGAGCTCTGCCCACCATGTTGAGCCTCCTACCGCTGTGTGGTGTGTTGCATTTCGGGTCTTGCTGCTGGTGTCCAGTGATCCCATGAGTATCATCAGGCACTACCTCAAGTATCTGTACCGCTGGTTGAGAAACACTGATCTAGTATTACACTTGCAAATGTGCAAGAGTTCAGCAGACCACCAATCTCAATATTTTAAAAAAATGTACAGCCAAAAACTGTAGTTCCCTTCTTTCTCTCTCTCTCTCTCTCTCTCTCTCTCTCTCTCTCTCTCTCTCTCTCTCTCACACACACACACACACACACACACACACACACACACTATCAGACAGAAGTGCCCCATCACTGTGCAACGCTGCGTAATATCTGCTGCTTTTTAGCTGAAAAAATGAGCATATGCAACATTGTGTTTTTATTATCCACTGATAGAAAGGTCCTGTCATCACATCATAATTCTCTTGACCTTTCCAGCAGCAAGCATGAAGCACTGTAGGCAGCTGTATTTTTATTGCTGTGGGCTGCAGATATTTCTCTCACACACATACAGTCATTTGCCGAGATTGTAGATAGTAAATAAAAACCGGCTTGCAAAATGCTTGAAACTCCAGACTATATCCTCTAAGTTTACATTTAATTGAATGTTCCTGTAGAAAGTTACAAGATAATAATCCTCTTTCCAATGCTCCACCTGTATCTTTTTATTTCATTATATTTGCATCACTCTTCTATCAACATCAACATAAGAGCCTCCATTAGTTGGGTATTTGGCCTGATCCAGTGGAGGCTCTTCTTATGTCTCCCATCCAGTTATTGACCAAGCAGAGACCTGCTTAGATTCAACAAAGTTGCTTCCTGTGCTCTAGGATAAAGTTTTAAAAAATGTAATGCTTCCTTTTTTCGCCTGGAAGAACAAAACAACCTTTATTTACATTCTTTACATTCTCTCACACCCACGGCTAAGCCAGTGGGCCATCACCAATTTAATGCCAATTTCAGAACTCCAGGATAAGCTCAAATAATCACAAACACAATACTTCCTGATGAAGTCAGTTAACATAGTCAGCTGTGGGCTATGTAGAGACGAAATGAAGTCTCTACATAGCTGTAAAGTACAGTGGTGCCTCACACAACAAGTTCAATTCGTTCCGGAAGCATGCTTGTTATGTGAAACGCTATTTATGTGAAGCAGATTTTCCCATAAGGAATAATGGAAACTCAGAATATTGGTTCCAGAATCCCCAAAATATTCATACAAAAATATTAACTGTACGTTAAAATGATGACAAAACATTCTAACTGAATTCAAAACATGCATTCAATGTGCATGATCCTATGAAGTCTATTTAGGCTGCAATCCTAAAGTCACTTTCCTGGGAGTAGGACCCATTTAACACAATGGAGCTTACTTCTGGGTAGACATGCTTAGGAGGCTGCAAATTCACTTTCCTGGGAGTAAGCCCCATTGAATACAATGGGGCTTACTTCTGAGTTGACATGCTTAGGAAGCTGCAATCTTAAAGACATTTTCCTGGGAGTAAGCCCCACTGAACACAATGGGGCTTACTTCTGAGTAGACATGCTTAGGAGGCTGCAAGGTGGATAGGGGGCTTACCTGGGCTGCTGCTGGAGGCCGGTGAGGGCACATGGGGCAGTTGGGGGCAGCAGTGCGCTGGCCGGCAGCCCTTTAAAATAGGCTCCACGCAGAGCGTCAGCGTGGAGCAACTTGAGGCAGTTGCCTGGGGCTTTTTAAGTGGAGCACACTCCCAATAGGAATCTGTGCTTGTTATGTGAATCACTCTTTATGTGGGGCACTTGTTATGCAAGGTACCACTGTGTATATAGAGTGATGCACATACATATGTTAACCACACCACAAGGGACACATTTCAGAGAAAGGAATATTAAAATCCATTTAAAATGAAGGGAACTATGGGAAGGTCAACTTTCTGTAAACCATACCAAAAATATAGCTTGATGTGGGAGTTAGGGTGCAATCCTAAGAAATTTAGGCCAGCCTAACTTACCTGGGATATCTTCCCATGGCGGTGTGGGGAAATTGACACATACCTGGGCACTGGCCTAACTCTCACCAGGAGTGGGGCAGAAGTGTCTTACTGCACTTTTGTGACACCCCCAGGTCAGCACAGGACTTATGCTGGGGCTGAAGCCAGCCTAAGTGGAGATTAGGATTGCAGCCTTAGAGCAACATAAGAGCAAGAGATTCATCTTGATGTGTGGCATTTGAAATATTTATATCCTGCCTTTCCTCCTGATAGAGAGTTGCCCAAGACAGCTTACAAAAAATCCGTAATCACATAAAAATAAAAATAATCCTTTAAAATAATATTAAAATTCTGTATTTACTCAAATCTAACACACACCTTTTTCAGCCAAATTTTGTCTCCAAAATTAGGGTGTACATTAGGTTAATTAGACTGACATTAGATTAGATGGTTAATTAGATAGAGATTAAAATTTTTATAAGTATAGGGTGCGCACTAGATTAGCTGGTGCATTATACGCAGATAAATACAATGATCACATAGTGGTTAACACGTTAACATGCAAAAGCAGACCCAATCCTTTACATCTCCAGCATTAAAAAAACACCAAGTGGTGAGCAGGTGATGGGAGAGAAGTCAGCTATAGACAGCCACTGGCCAACCACAGTAGACATTGGTGAGCAAGACCAAGAATAAAGATCTGGGATGGCTCTACTTAAGGGAATTTTATTCGAGGGAACAGATCAATCCTAACACAGAGTCCTTTTCCAAGCCTCTTCCCCAAGCATGGCAGCTGTAGTTCAGATGAACTTTTGGCAGTTGGTACAAGGCAAGTTAGGGCAAAGGGATTAGACCACTGCTATACCTTCCTATGGGGCAAAGGAGTTAAGCTTAGATGGCATCAAGGACAGTTAAAGTGCAAGACACAGTGATGCTTCATTGTCATTAAAGGCCATTGCAAGCACACAGAGATAAATAGATCCAACAAGAACCTATGTCTCTCCCTCTTTTACACCTTCAGATTATTCAGATTACACCTTGCAAAGACTTACATCACCTCAATTTTACCATTTTAGTGCTTTATGCTACCCGACTATTCTTGCAGTTACTTATCAAGTCCTGTTTTATCTCTGAACTTGGGTGTGACGCTAGTTTGGCTCCTCGTGGTGCACCCCCTATAGCACAAAAAGTGTGAACTAAATGACTAGCAACAACTGGCAGCCAGAATAACTGAAGAACTGGCAGTTGGCAGATAGACATCAATGTGGAATTCCTGGCTCTCAAAATATATGGCAATGGACCATTAACATCGGATGTGCCATATGCTAAATTAAAAAATTAAAAATAAATAAATAAATCTCTGAACTGTATTGTATTTGACAGAGGGCCACCTCAAATTTGCCAGTTCCCCATCCTGCCTTTGCCACAGGCCACCTGACAATGTGCTCATTTGTGCAGAAATATGGTTGGGTAATGGGAAACTTGCAAAGGAGCTGTGCACACTGTGGAATTTCCCCCATTGGATGCAGCTGCACACATCGCTAGCCAAATGAAGAAGTGAGCAGACAGTCAGCTGGCCGCGTGGGAGCATCTGCAGCAAGAGTTCACCACACAGGAACTGGGGTTGTCTGTCTCAGAGCTGGATGCTAATCTGTTACCTGAAGCTCTAAGAGGATGAAATATCCGGCAATATCGATCGTCCCCTGCAACGTACTCCAATGACCATCTCACTCATCTACCTCACCAGATAAAACTCTGACATAAATGCTTCATGTCTCTCACGTCCATGGGTCAGATGTTGGCAGTGACCACCCGAGCACAAACAGCATAACTCCATAAATAAAGATGGGTGAAAATGGTGATAACAAAATAAAAATAAATGACACTACATTCTGCAATTCTCATTTTTGTAGAAAAAAAAACCCTGCAAAAAATAAAACCATTTTATTTTGTTTCATTTTTTACTTAATGGGGTTTGTGGACAATAAATGTGACTGCATTAGCTGACCTTGTAGCACCTACATTAGCTGACCTTATAGCACCTACAATCACTTACTAATGCTGTTATTATTAATAATGATAAAGGTGTCCCCTGCAGATTATACTAATAGTTGTTACCGACTGTAGGGTGCAGTGCTCATCGCTTTTTCTAGAGCCATAGAGCCAATGTTGCCCAATATGTGGCTCGCATGCTCATGGAATGCTGTCACTTTTCTACCAAAGTGGTACCTATTCCTATTTATCAACTTGCATTTGCATGCTTTTAAGCTGCTAGGTCAGCAGGAGCCAGGCTAAGAACAGGAGCTCACCCCATCGTGTAGGACCCGGGTCTCTATTCCTGGCATGCTGTTTAACAGACAAAGTGTCTTAACCACTTGAACCACCACAGCCCAGATATTATTATTATTAAAAGTATTTATATGCCACTATACCACTTATATACCACTATTAAAGTGATTAAAATTTATCATTATAATGTATCATTATAATGTAGAAACACCACTATTTGCCCTTCTAACTTTAAAAAACACTGAAATCTGCAAAACTACCATTTTTCACCCACTTCTATCAATGGAGCATTTCTCATTTTATCACAGCTGTAAAAGACCAGTAACAGAAATACTACTAAGTTTCCAAACTTGGAAAAGAAAGCATGCTTGGGTATGATGTTCAAAAATTGTCCAAAGGTAGACGACTAGAGAAATATGGAACACCCTCAAATGAACTGTATTTACACGACCAAAAGCTCATTGGAAACATAAATATAACTTGTATCTTGAAGGGAATGAGCAAAGGCAGACAAGCTTTCTTAGAAGAAAGCTTATTCACCTTCATCAAATTTGCTGGGTAGTGTTTGATGAGTTTTAGCGCATAGGGTTCACATGAGGCCACCCATAAGGCTCAAAGGGTTTAATTGGTGCTCTTTATGAACTAAGAGCATGCCTCAAGGCACTCTTCAGATGGATCTACAGGAGACTTTCAAGGTGGAAAAGGGGTCCCTGCAGGAACAAAATCAGCAGTCCGGTCACTGTTCTGAAAGGGGGGAAGGGAGATTAGTACCGTCATCAGCTAAAGGTCAGCCCTGATCTAGAGGGTCTCAAGATCTAAGGCTAATCCCCTTTCTATTTAATTACAGTTGCCAGTTCTCGATTACAAATTCACATTACATGGTTGACCTGGGAGAGGGCCATAAGCAAGGGAGATAATTTAGCTGACCTTGGGAATGCTTAAGAGAAAATGAACAAACTATGGGATTGTGTGATTGGTATAATTCTGTTTCACAATAGGGAAAAGTGTTCTGGGTTATCTGTAAATCTGAAGATGAGTTGCCAAGAATGAAGCATTTAAAGAGAAAGCTTCTTAGGCCGGATCGGAGACTTGCCATCTGCATCACTCCCTGTATGCAACTAAAACCAATCTGTTTTTTTAAAAGATATGAGATCCCACTTTATCTTCTTCAATGGATCACAAGAGGGATAAAGGAGGAACTGGTGTTGGTAGGCCTTTTCCCATCTCTTAGCAAAGTGACACAGAAAAGCATGGAAAAGAATTTCCTTTCTTTAAAAAATCCTATAGCCCAAAATTTTGAATTCCTCTACATGCAGCATCCTAATATAAGAAGCATATTTAGGTTCACCATTATACACGCAAATAATAATTATGAATTTAGGAAGCAAAATACTAAGTGTCTAAGAAACAAAAGACTTTCTTTGTGGCTAAACAGCTATGCCAAAACTACCCCAAAGCCTCCTTCCCCCTCCCCTTTTAAAATGAAGCCTTTCCAGGAAAGCGGCACGCGGCCCCCATTGGAACCATTTTTGTCCACAACCAGAGAGCTTTCTGTTCTTCCTTCCTTTCTTTCTAAACTAAGGACTGGCAGGTTCTCAAAGCAAAGCTGTGTGCCGACAAAAAGCACTCCAGCTTTCTGGTATTATTAACCTGAAAAGAACTGTAAAACCAGTTATTACTTCAAGCTTCCAATTTCCCCACACACTGTGGCCTTCAAGAGCTCCGTACAAAGCAAGGAAATAGTAGAGCTAGTTGAGTATGTAAATGTAGGACTTAAAGGTGCACTTTTATAGTTATGCTGTCAAATTTTAAATGTGTAGCAAAGATGGATCCAAAGTGTTAAATCCTGTGCGCCTCTCAAAATCTTCTTAGGTTGGGGGATCTTCTGGGAATGGAGTGATATATATGCATTGTGCCCAACAGATAAGGCTAATTTTTGTGACCACCATACATTTACCCAAGTCACACAGCCATAAGAAGAAGTCACTATTATGAAGGCCACCAGAACAAGGCCACGAGCTGCTGGAGACAGACTAGAGAAATCATGGATCTGTACAATAGTCCTATCCTTCACCCAGCAGGACTACTGATTCAGAGTCACTAAACAGTTAGGTGTCCTACATACTGGTGTAGTTCCAGTATCCCAGGCAGGCTACTGGCTTTCAAAAAGAAGGGCTGTAAAAGCATCCTGATTGGGTATTCTCTAGATCTAAAGCCAAGCTCCACACTATTGGCAGTGGAGGGGGAGAGAACATCAGCCACAATTGGGACTGTTCTATAGGTTAGCCCTTATCCTACTCTCTCAAGTTGGATACCCTTATCAAGACCTCTCTCTTTCGATGTTGAAAAATGGTGGATCAAGATATTGGACTTTGCTAAAATGGACAAACTTACCATTTTTCTTAAGGTGAAGTCAGTAAAACGTTTATGGAAAATTGGAAATCATTCATGATTCTGCACAAGAAAAGGATGAGTCGAATTATGGATTCAATGAGTAGATAATTGTTATATAACTCTTATCTCCTTTTTTCTGTGTTTGTTGGAATTGTTAAATAAGATTATAGTTTGCTTAAGATAGATTTTTAGGTAGTAGAAATTAGACTAAAATTTAAAAAAATTAAATTTAACTAAATTAACATTTAACTACTAAATTTTACTAAAATTACTAAATAGTAGAATTTACTAAAATTCTACTAAAATTAGAGTAAAAGAAAGGTAGTCTAGATAAAGGTAAATCTAGAATTCTGCCCTTGCCATATATCTTTCAAGATTATTTTTATTCTATTTTTCTCTTTTGTGTTTTTTTTGTTTTTTTCTTCTTAAAAAATTAATAAAAACTATGGGATTAAAAAGTCCTCTCTTTCTGCTTCTGCTTTTTCCTTCCCCTCACTGCAGCATGCAATACTAATAATGTGGTCTTGGTGATGATGTCAGTAGCAGCAGCACTCATCCTGCTTACAATCAGATGTGGTCAATCAGCATGAAGAGGCAAATCGAGGTCAGACAAGAGCTGAATAAAGTAGTTCCCTGATGCCAGAAATCTCCGACTATGAAGCCAGATCTCTGGTGACCAAATCATTTCAAGAGAATATGTGCCCCATTATGACAAGCTCTTCTGAAATCTGATCTTACTTATAGCAGTTCTTTAGATTGTAACTAAAATTACCTATTTAAAGACTGGCCTCCTTTTAAGGTTCTCTCTGTGTGGCCCTTAACTGTGCAATAAGTTCTTCTAAAAAACAGCAGCAAAGTAAATCCTTGGGTTTTTCGCCATGCCACTACAGTCCACTGGAAGAGTTTTTTATCAGCCCATGGATAAGATGGTCGTACTCTTGTTCCCTTCAACATGTACAGCAGTGATTTTTCAAGCAGTGTGCCATGGCATACTGGTGTGCCATGAGAATTTGAGGATTGACATTAATTCATTAATAAGAAAATTGGGGGATTTGAACAGCCTGGTGTGTCTTGTCAATGGTAAAACCAATGGTGGTGTGTCTTGACCATATCAATGCCTTGTTTGTGAGCTGTGAGATGAAAAAGGTTGAAAATTACTAATGTACATCAAGCACTGGTGGAAGAGGGTAGTATTGATGGGACTTGTATGTGCATAAACCTGTATGTAGATAGACTGTGTTGACTCCTGGGTCTGGAACCCCTTTTACAAGATATGTGGACCTAACTTCTCCTTGCTGCTTATTTGATTGCCTTCTTCATATGGACCTCATCATAGATGAGTACAGAAGGTAAGATGAATGTATTCTCTGTGCATCTGTTGCTCCTTACTTACTCAGGAAAGACAGGTTCATCAGGTATTGACAGCCAGAAGATGAGCATACAGTGGATTTACCATGGGTCTCCTGTGACATAATGAGCCTCAGCTGGTACCAAAGAACACCAAACCCTGCAATCAGAGTTTCCAATTATGTGAAAAGGTTTAGATGGTTATTGGCTGGGTGAACAGAGTTTACCATTCTGTCGGGAAGCTTCCTTTCTGTGCTGCTACCCATCCAATCAACCACCACCAGACATCACCCAGACATGTTAAGGGTTCCATCACTCTAGCAAGCTTTGCACCCTGATTTCCAAGCCAATGCAGCTAACCAGCAAGACAGAAAGCTCCATTTTTGTCAGGAAAGGGATTTGGAGACCATTGCTCTAAGCCTAACATTGCCAAAAAAATATCTTCTATCATGGTGAATTGATCTTGTAGAGCCATTCCTAGGGTGTTCAGAATACAAACACCCTAGGAGACATTTCATGCCAAGTTGTGCCACAATGTACGTGTTGTGTGTGGAAGCAGACTGCATTGCACCCAAACTACACATGTAGCCTTGCTTTTAAAAATGGTCCCAAGATTCAATGTCTTCCCTTGTTTGCTACCTGCTCCGTTCACGGTCACTGGTTTTTAACCCAAACCTGCATTAAAAAATGAACAATTGACAGATAAAAGAAACGACTGAAAAGCAGAAATCTTCAGTACAAATATGGAACAGAGCTACAGAACTGCAATTTTATAAGCTGAATGCACTCCAGCATAAATTTGATGGACAGTGACATTTATAAGCTAATGGAGGCACTTGTACAACAGGGAAAACAGGCTAAATAGGTGACAAAAATGGCTGATGGGTAAGACCTCTAAGAGAAAATAGCAGACACTGAATTCTTAGGTTTCTAAAATACATGTTCCAATCACTAAATATAACGGAGATACAGAGCAAGTTCAAGAAGCTGAAGGATGTGCCCACATCCTTCAGTATGGATAACACTTCAAATGCTTTCTTAAACTCAAGACCGAGAGCACCAAACACATCACAAATCCGGAAGAAATGCCGGCACAAACGCTTTCCTATCTACAAGAACAGGAAAGTCTTGCCAAATGAACTTGTTTTCTGGCTGTTAATCATTATCAAGGAATATTGTAAGAAGATAAGATAAACATACATAGGGTTGTTTGCCAGAACTATTAACAAAGTCAACAGATAAGGGTGGGTTGTGTTTGCAGTACCGTATTCCCAGATCTAAAAATATATATGTTGTTAAAAAATATCAGTCTTTCTGATTGTGTTCTTGCAATGCATGTTCATCTACCTAGCCCAGTGCTTCTCAGCCAGTAGAATGAGTACTACTAGTGGTATTTGATGTAGTATCAGGTGGTACTCATAAGACCTCTCAGCATTTGCCCCTCAGCAACTAGACTAGGAACAGATACAATGAACAGTAGTAAGAGGCAAGGCTGGATGGGGCAGAGTTTCATAGCATGCATTTCAATGCTTGACAAAGTCCTCCTTGTCCACCCTAAGTTTCTGACTGATGTTTGTTGCATTGCAGCTGGCACTCAGAATCCAGAAGAAACTGGTGTTGGTGTCGTCACCAACTACTTCTGGTGGTACTTGGAATATGCGGACCAAGTGAAGTGGTGTGGCAGAGGACAAATCCTGAGAAATTCTGAAATAGACATACGAATTCCAAATGCAGTGAATTAGAAACCCATTGCTAGAGAAGTACGGTATCTTCATTTTTACCATGACATGGTACGGTATTCCATATTTATACCCTAAGTATGCTAGCTTTATTTTTCTGGTGTGTGTCTCTTATTAGCCCACCTCACTCACACACTTTTCAGTCTCCAATCACCCTGGGTTTTCTCCCATGAAGAGCCATAGAACTGTTCGCAGTGTATGTGTTTGTGTGTGTCTTTGCTTCCCACAACCCTACTCTGTGCAATGACACAGAGGCAAAATAAGGGCTTTTGTTTTGGTCTCTCAACAGAAATCACACTCAACTGTGACAGAGGGAGGAATCCCATCACAAAATAATGACTCTCAGAGTGATGAGTAATGAGTAACTCAAGCCTACAACAAAAGAGCGTCTTGCAAATGCTCAAGTCAGACACTTTTTTAAAAACGATACTGCAAGAAATGAAATCAACCTTTAGTGATTTTGCACAGTTGTGTTTTTTTAAAGGAATAATATCTAAAAATCATTGGCTGAGAGTTTTAGATCAAGGTGCATAAGTAAAGGCATATTTTGAATTGAACTGACAGCAGAACTGCTTGGTACTCAGTGAAGAACATTCCACATATGCAAGTCCTGAATCAATGGTAGGAGAGTCAGTATAAAATACTCCATCAACTAATCCAGTATTAGCCATATTCAAATTCTTTAATTGCTGACTTGGATGTGTGTGCCCAAGTTGTTAAGTCACTGTGCCTCTTAACCAGCAGGCCAGTGTTTGAGACCAGGTCGGTCCCCACAAGACAGGGTGAGCTCCTGTCCTTAGCCCCGCTCTGTAACGCAGTTGGAACCAATCGTATTGGCTCTGCCTTTCCATTGTACTAATTCATTGGCGTGGAGAGGGGGGATTTGCTGCTTGGGTAACAGCCTATTCTCCATATCAATCTAATCCAGGCCTTGGTGCTTTGCATGCAGCATAAGCATGCAGTCTTTCAAGCCTGATGGATGCCTGCTAACCATGCCTACTCCAAACTAAGCCTCACTGTATTCATTGAGTGTTACTCTCAGGAAAGTAGGATTCACTCTTTGTGTCACACCACACCTAGATATGTAAGAGACATAATACCTGACTGACATTTTCTGAAGTAATTCCGTATAACAGAGGTGCAATATCCAGTGGTAAGTTACAATTATTGCAGAGATGAGTAGGCATAGAAAGGAATCATATGAGATGTGTTGCACTTAGGAACAGTCACTCATCTCTGTACAGGACACTTGATTAATTGTACTTGATTAAGCACAGACACTCTTTCCCTGCCCCTCTCTTTCCCCAGCCCCAGCAGTTGGATGCTGGCATTAAGAACCTTGCCAGGGTGGGCGCCTGGCTTCTTATAAATTTAGATTAACAAATTTGTGACCTCCACCTAAGCAGGCCTCCGTCAGTCTTGAAAGACTATGGCAGGGCTCGGGGAACAGGGGTGAAATACCCCACATGGGGTAAAAATGGAATTCCTGGGGGTAATGGATGATCGACTTTGTAATGCAAGGTAATGTGTGACCATCCATTACCCCCAGGCACTGGCGGAAGGAGCCTGGCTCGTGGTGCAAAAAGGAGGAGGACAGAGTGCTGGTGGGAAGACACAAAGCAGGCACTGAAGGGACCTCCTCCCCCTCTCCTCTGTGCCAGGTAATGAGAGCAGCAGGGTGAGCTCCGTTTCTGAAATTGCAGCCTCCAGCCTGGCAGGCAGTATAGCCTCTGCTCTTCCAGGAGCCCCTGCCTGCCACACCTTCCTCCTGCGACCCCCTGCCAGCCTGGCAGAGCCTGGCAGCCACACTTCTCCAGCAGCACACTCCTCCAGCAGCAGCTGCCGCAGCATCTGCCGCCAGGTACTAATCCTAATCATGTCTACTCAGATGTAAGCCCCATTGTGCTCCCTTACCATTCCTTACCTTTCCATTCCTTACCTTTCCTACTCCCAGGAAAGGTTATAGATCTGTCTCCAAACACCACACAGCCTCCCCCTTTCCAGAATCCAGTCTAGTCAACATATAATACACAGCCCTGTCCTAACCATGTCTACTCAGAAGTAAGCCCCATTGTGTTCAATGGGGCTTACTCCCAGGAAAGCATCTTACTCCCAGGAAAGCGTCAGGCCCTTGTGTATAACACGCTTCCCTGCGTGATGCCCTGAGCCCTGCCTCCAACTCCTTTCAAATCAATGGGGTAAAATCGGCATATCTAAATATATTTTCAGGTAAAGGGTAAAAAACTTCCCCGACCCCTGGACTATGGTATCATGCTCGGCACTGCATACGCTGCATGCAAAGCACAAAAGCCTGGGTTGGATTGTTGTAGCGGATAGGCTGTTACCCAAGCAGCAAATCCCCCCTCTCCACGCCACTGAATGAGTCCAATGGAAAGGCAGAGCCGAAACAATTGGATCCAGCTGGGGTCGCAGAGCTGGGCTAAGGACAGGAGCTCACCCTGTTTTGTGGGGCCGACCCGGGTCTCGAACCCTGGCCTGCTGGTTAACAGGCACAGTGTCTTAACCACTTGCGCCACAGTGAAGTCAACATCTAGTAAACAGAGAAGGCTCAATAGATATAATAAAGGAAGGGACTGGAAGTTAGCAGATCTGTGAATTTTGTATCAGCAGGTACGTTCAACCTGCTCTAGTGTTAGTGATTTTCAACCTCTTTCATCTCATGGCACACTGAGAAGGCACTGAAATTGTCAAGGCACACCATGAGTTATTTTTATCATTGACAAGGCACACCAAGCTATTCAAATCCCCCAATTTTTCTATTAAAAATTGACCTTCCCCAAACTCCCACAGCACATCTGAGAACTATCTGCAGCACACCAATGTCCAGCTGGAATGGCCTGTAGATGCCTCCTCTGATCAACAAAGCTGGTGACACAAAGAGTCACAGGACTCTGAACTGCAGCATTCAGAAGAAGTCAAGAAAGAAGGAGAGAAGATAAAAAAAACCTTGTTAGCTACAACTTCTAAGAGAGCTATTAAGAACACTATGAGAGAATACATACAACGTGGACTCATTAACCAAAGATGCAATCAATCAATCTTTCCCCCTTGGACAACAATTAAGAATAAATCTTTCTAAACATTTGATTTCATAAAACAAAGTAGAGTTGATTCCGATGATGCTCTTAAAACTAAGAGGGGACAATTTTTTTAAAAAAAATTATATCTGTCAGTATTGGAGTGTTTTACATGCTGTTATGAGCCAAAGATCCTTAGCAGACTGGATGTAACGGGAGACAGAGCTCAGCCCTACACAAGTCTTAACACAAGCTCAGGGAGCTCTTAATCTGAGAATGGCTGAACTTGCCAGACATTGCATGACCTGGCATGACTCCAAGGTCGTAGTGGTGCACTGTGTCAGTGCTTGCCGAAGAAGATTATAAACTGAGAAGAGGCTGGCTCGGTCCCCACTGACCTGAAGTCACATGAATATGAAATCTTTCTAAAGGTAAGGAGAGGTATTTTCTAGTGGGAATATATGATGTAGTTCATTAAAAATGACTTGAAAAGATAAACAAATTGTCCATATCAAGCAAAAAAGTACAGTTCCCATTTTATAAAGTGATTAACAGCCCAATCCTATAGGTTCTTAGAGAACCATATTGAATGGGTTTCTGCTACAGGAGGCAGGATTTCAGTTGAATGTTAGGAAGAATTTCATAATTTATTTATTTGATTAATGGTAAGAATAGCAATGGAACCAATAACCAGGGGAAGTGGTGGACTCTATGGTCTTTCACAAATATGTTTTGGAGTTGTTCCAAGGAAAATTTTCCTGCTTCAAAGCATGCTGTTGGATGAGATGGCCTTGAAGGCATCTTCTAACTCTGATGATTACCTGCAAATTTATCAACAGCATACCCAGAGGCAAACCTGGTTTTAATGCAGAGCATTGTGTACAATACCTCTGAAAGCCCCCGGTACTAAACCTAGCCTATCGATAGAAAATGATCTTGGGAAAGAATGCATCAGAACCGTTGGAGAGCCTTTGCTAACCAGGGTGCACAGTGCCACGCCAGGTGGTTCAAAGGGTTAAAAGCCTCAACAGCGAGAAAACTAAGAAAGGGACTAGTTTTCCCCCATGTTCAACAAGGAGAGGAACCCTCCAACACTGTGTGTGGAAATGGGGGATATACTTCTTGCACTACAGAGTTCAACCGGGTGAGTGCTGCCCACACTATTATCCTTATACCATCACTCCAGGAAAGAAGGTTTTACTGCCACAGAGATCCTTGTATATTCTCAACATAATAGTTTTCTTTTACTCTATTAACAGCAAATTAATCCTAGCTGGGGGAAAAAGCAAGAGGTGTCCATGCAGCAAAGTTTAAAAATAGATTTCAAACCCGCTCACGTCGCTACCAGATTAAAAGGAAAGGACATTTTGACAGTTCTATTACATTATGTTGTTCTCTGTTTACGGGAAGCAGCAATTAACTCTCTGGTTAGGTTTATAAGGGAATGAAAAGCTTTTGCACCTGCAGGATGCTTACTGCAGCAAGAGATTTTCCAACTCACTTCCAGGTCAAGCTTCTAAACACATTGTTTTCTCAGTGGAAAAGCTCTCGGCATTTAGCCACACTCTGCATTGGGTTCAACATGCTCTCCAAGCACACCTCCCTTGGGGCCTCTTCATGCAATCTGTTTTCATGTCTGGAATGTGAGATTTCTTTCATACGGAAGGGCAAACGGCATTCATGCTCCTGCCAAGGGCCAGAAATTACATCATCAAGCAGAAAGTGACATCATTAAGCAGATGATGGGCAAAAACAAGCATTATGTTTTCAAGTAGGAATTCATCTGTTCCACTGGCATAGCTAATAATCATGTAGCCTGGTGCAAAGCTAAAAAAAGAAAGAAAATTGGGGGAAAACCTGTCTCCTCCTCCCTAGCAATTTGCCACCCATTCCTTTCATGGGTCAGTTTTGAATTAAGAAAATCTACTTTTTCTTCCATGAGTAGTTGGCATTTTCATTTTCTTGTTAATTGGCCATAGCTGTTGATGGTATTTTAATGCCATTTGTTTCATTGCATTCTGCATTAACTCTACAATCCAGAGTAACTATGGGAGCACGTAAAAGATATTACATGTACACGTAGTTACTGCACCACCTATTGAAAACCTATGGGAAATTCATATTGCAATCCAGAGCAAATTGTTCTTACACCGGAGCAAGGACTCTCCATAGTTACTCTGGATTACGTCCTAAATTACCTTTCCATTGATATGTAACATGATGATATTATTATTTATACATATTTTTACCACTAGTATCAAACTCAGCTTGTGGCCCCCAATGCTTGCTGCCCAGTGGAACTGCTGTTCTCTGCACCTCCTTAGCTATGCCATTGTCAGTTACAAATGAAAAGAGAAAAAAATATATATCCAAACCTAGATCATGTTTTCAAGATATGGGAGAGCCAAATCATCACAGCACACAGTGGACATTTTTAGCAGCACACACATTGCAGCTCAACAGCTCAGGGAATGAAGCTATGCTGCTAAAAGGGGAAAGCCCAAATATAATGGGGCTCATAAAGAAACTGCATCTGGCCCACTGGCCATTTATTTGACATCCTGTCCTAGGATAATAGCCTTTCATCAGCTCCAACTGCTTCATCCTTGACTTGTTCACAAAACATCTCTTGCCTTGTACTGTGATGCTGGACAAGAATCACATGCACTAACCCTGCCTATGCACTCCACAGATAAATGATAGCCCCTTTCAAACCTCATATAGTTATAGGGTCTCCCTCACTGGACATTTTTCAAGCAAAGCGTGGATGGCATTCTGTTACAGATGATGTAGCCACTTGTGTTGAGCAGATGGTTGGACCCCATTATCTTCAAGATACTTTCCAATGCATGCAATCTATAAATAGAGTAGTTTTTGAACTGTGTTCCTGGAAGCCCTGTGCTTCCTTGGAAACTTATCAGGAGCCCCTCAAAGAGAAGATCAATAATGGTGAGCATATTACCCCAAAAAGCACCTCACTTAAAAAATTCTTCACAGTTTGCTGCCAGAGATGAAGCGCTGGGTGTGTGAGGCACACCTCTTAGCTCACAAGTCTAAGGAGGCCTGGTCAAAGTTTCTCACAAACCAAGAGCTTTGCCCAAACAGACATGCCCATGAAACGTCCTCAGTATACAGTGGAAGAGAAACACACAATGATCGTTTCCAGAAGACCGATAGCTGGAAAACCCTTGTCAGCAGTAATAAGCAGTAATGGGATTCAAAGAAATTAACAACCGGTTCTCTGCCCATCTGGCAGCCACTTTTAAATGGCTATTTTTAAACTTTATACGTCCCATCTCTCATTAACAACCAGTTCTATAGAATAGGTGCGAACCTGCTGGAACCCACCACTGGTAACAAGGTGCTCATAATAGACACCTGGAGCCCTCAATGATTATATAGCAGACTAGTGGAATTAAACCTGATGTTGCAGGAGTAAAATTTCAAGAATATTTGTGGGCCCTTGGGTTGACGGGGGACCAGCAGGCACTGCTGGACACCAGGCTTGTGGGCACTGGGCGGTAGAAACCAGTGGGCACTGGGTGGCAGACATCAGTAGGCACTGGGCACCAACAGGCAACAAGCAGCAATGGGTACCAACGGGCAGTGGGGGGCAGCAGTAGGCACCAGTGATAATCAGGCATCCCTGCCAGTCAGCAGTCACTAGTAAGTAACACTGGGCAGCAGGCACCACAGACACCAGTTTAGTTCTTAGTGGCTCCTTACATCACAGTAGCAATATGCTTCCTAAATTTCATGATTCTAGATCTGGAGTTTTGGCAGGGCATTGGGTGTTAAGTATAGAGACAAAAACACCCCTTTTCAAAAGGCACTGCTTTCCATCCCATTCTGGTTTGAATTTCCAAAGATTGGTTCTTAATGGGTGCCTACATCACAGTGGGGAAAAGTCCTTCTCCAAATTTCACACTTCATGGTCTGGAGGTTTTAGCTGTGCGCTGATGAGTGAGTCAGTCAGTCAGTCAGTCACTTCAATTTTACATACAGTATATAGATTGGGGTTGATTCCCTTCTGATCACCTATATCCTGACTTGGAAGAACCAACAAGGTTTTCATTGGGAGACAGTCAAAGCACCCACAATGTCAGTGATCTGGTGAGTCCTATGCACTCTTCCTCTCTCTCTCACACACACATACAAACATCACATTTTAACCAGAGCCACGATTGATCCTAAACTCCACTCCACTCCTTCTTTTAACTGTCAGGGAGCAAGTGGACAACAGATTGCCTGCAGCCCTTTAAAAAAATGAATGGTTATAAGAAGCAGCCTGCAGCAGTTTCTGAAGAGGATAGCCTTGGAAGGAAAGAGATGTCCGTTACTCCCAGACATTCCAAGGAAGCTAAAAATAGCTTTGGCTGCTCCGTGATGAAGTGCAACGTTCCTGGTTTGAGATGATGGGGCAAATGCTGAACCTTTAGATAGTGTGGACAGCATCACTGAATTTAAAAATAGCCAGCCAAACTTTTTATAAATAGACCGTTGGGGGAAAGGAGAAGAATTACAGATCATGCCAACACTTTTGAAATGCACTTTGAAGAATCACCTCCAGCCAAATCCATCATGTTCCTATTCTAATCATCCTTCTATACTCCCTTTCAGTTTCCAAACCCCTGAGGATGCAGAGTAATATGGCTTGTAACAGATTACTGCATGTTGTAATTAGTTATAACATAAGCAGTTGTACCAAAATGTTCTTGCCTGTGTGCATTACTTCTGTATGCATTAAAAAATGTGTCTACCGTCTTCATCCTCACTCTTGGATATTCTTATCAGCAAACAGACAGGACCTAATCCAATGCAATGAGGAAAACAGACTTAGGGTACAATCCTAATCTACTTTCCAGCACAGGCATAGCTGTGCCAACGGGACAAGTGGGAGTAGGGGGCAGTCATGGAGGCCTAGTTAAGGAAAGGCAATGTTTGTTTCCTTAAGAGTTGAATTGTCCTTATTCTGAAGCTGGAAAAATTGGTTAGGATTGTGCCCTTAGAAAACTCAAACTCTACTGCCTACAGCTACAAGGCTGCCGAGTTGCAGGCAAGGGATCTTTAGTTTTAACAGCTCAGGAGATGAGCAAGTACAAAATTCCCACATTATGCAAGGTTGTAATTGAGGGAGTAGCTTCATCTCCCACCACACATTATTGGGTATGTACTGGACATGGCCATCACTGCTGAGTGGCAACCCATTTGGAGGTGGAGGCACACATGGAGAACTATTGCAAGCCTGCAACCTGTTCTCAGGGTAGCAATTTCACTAGCACATAATGAATTGGGACAGTCCCAATTGGGGGGGGGGGCGGATTGTGTTCACATAATAAGTGTGACAGAGAGTTCTGTACCAATTTTGTTGAAGAGAATTATGGCTGCTAGCTGATTCCCAGGTATGGCAACAACACCATGTCCATAAAACATTTATGGGCTCCCATCCACATCTGTAGCAGACAAGCAATATATGCAGTCCCACACCCATTATAACGCACCTTAGTTACAGTACACCAGCTGTGAAAAGGAACACCTTTCAAGATCTGGCATTTATAATATAGATGTGCCCCCGTATCTCCAGGGGCTCCATTCTGGAATGTCCCACAAATAAGGGAAACAGTGGATATGGGCAAACACTTCCCCCACCATCTATATAGCCCCCAGCTAAGTGGAGCTACATTCTGCTCACCTCTGGAGGATCCAGCAGAAGCTACTGATGGATGTGTGTGGACTCTGCTGGGTTCACAATGAGTTTCAAGGTTATAAAAAATGCAAATTTCCAGTATCTCCCTGAAATGATGCTTAATGCCTTATAAAGAACAGAGGCCCAGGGAAACCTTCAGGAGCTTAGCTTGGCTCTGGAAGAGGTGTTCAAAGGGTGGGGAAATTGTTCACTGATATCTATGGTTTCCTTTAAGGCAATGATTTTCAACCAGTGTGCCATAGCACACTGGTGTGCCACACATAGTCCTCAGGTGTGCTACAGGAATTTGGGGACTGATGTTCATTAATAGGAAAATTGGGGGATTTGAACAATCTGGTGCGCCTTGGCAATGGTAAAAACAATTGATGGTGTGCCTTGACAATTTCAGTGCTTTGGTAAGTGTGCCGTGAGATGAAAAAGGTTGAAAATCACTGCTCTAAGGGTTCCCCCAGACCTCATAATGCCTTGTAAGGCATGAAAAGTAACTTATTGTATCTGGTTTTATTTTTAAACCTTAAAGCTCAGCCTGGGCCTGGAACAGGGTTGCTGAATGTCACCCCAAAAAACAGGGACATTGTTTTGGGGGGATTATGCTCACATAGTGTGACAGAGGGTCCTGTCCCAATTTTGTGAATTATGGCAACCCTCGCTTGGAACAAGCTGCAGACAAATATCCATGGCCTCTACCAGTCGCAGAGGACCCTCAGAAGGGATCTGGACCTAGTCTGTGGATAACTGAATTGGATCCGCAGATAAAGAGTCTGCCTGTTGTTGCAGTAGTCCAGTAATACAACAACTCCATTTTGTTGTCTTAACAGAATACCAATAAAAAGTTTTTAGCATTGGTGCCCAAATCAGTCTTTTTCATCCTGTATGCACCAAAAGAAATAAATGAGATCTCTCAAGCATACTATTCATGAGAAAAGAGACTATCAGAGAAATTAACTTTACAGTAATCGTGGACAAAGAAAAGAGGCACCACTGATCTTTGTTGCTGCTGTTTTCCTTTTCTGCACAGTGAAATATGTCCATTCCTTTTCTCATTAACTCTGTACAGCGACACATTAAGAGCGCTCTGCTACTGCAGGAAAATTATTTGGAGAGACAGTGCTTTCCATTCCCCTACAAAGTATTTCATCTCCAATGTTTTTACTGATAATAAAAGCACAAAGCAGTCCCTATTGTACTTTTATCATATAGCTCACAGGTAAGCCAGCCATCATCTTTTTTCCTTTCATAGTCTGGGGTGCTGCCTTTCAATGGAGAGTGTTGCCTACAGGTGCAATCCTAATCTCGGCCAGCACAACTCATCTGTCCTCCCCTTTCCATGGTGATGTAGGGATGCAAGTGTATGTCTGTGCCCTGACCTAACCCTCCTCCTAGGAGGGAGTGCCACTTTTGTGGCAATCCCAGCTCACCACAGGACTTATGCTGGGGCTTAGGCCAGACTAACTAGACTAGAGATTAGGATTTCAGCCTAAAACTCCAACACTGCCTAGCCTTATGGAATGGGTTAGAAATATTGCTGCCTGTCAAATTGGCTCTTAGCAGGCAGATTATCTCAGAATCTACATGGATTGAGAATTTTATTGTGTATTGCAAATTAGTGAAGACCAAGAAGAATGGAATAAGAAATTTGTAATGAACCCCAAGGTCAGCAAAGGCAGGGAGTTCCTGTGC
Source organism: Cryptoblepharus egeriae (assembly GCA_030015325.1). NCBI lineage: Eukaryota > Metazoa > Chordata > Lepidosauria > Squamata > Scincidae > Cryptoblepharus > Cryptoblepharus egeriae. The sequence continues at coordinate 88,919,656 of JAREYC010000006.1, forward strand.
TCCTCAGAAGTTGTCAGGCTCCAGGTCTGGTGGGGGGTCTTCTGGCCTGGATCACAGAAGCCACCTCAAAGCCTTTCCTGGTTTATACAATCTGGTTTATACAGTCCGTCTTAAGTGGTCCAGCTGCCTGTTCTGGGCCAACACTGAGAAGTGTCCACTTTCTTGTGATGGGACACAGCTTGCTGTAAGGATGAAATGCTCCTAGGGAGTAAGTAATCAGCCATAAACCCCCAGAATCAGCTGCCTACTCTTCAGATAAAGAAGATGTCCATTCTTTTCCTGCTTTCAGAAAACCTTTAATCCATGATGGCTTCTCTTTGATGCCATCATGGATTAAAAATGACCCCTTTCATCCAAATGACTGCCTTTCTTGTTCATTTGGGAACACTATACATTGGCAGTTTTCATTTTCTTAGCAGCAAGTTCATAATTTTTTCAGTTGTTCCTTTTGGAAAATGTACAAAGAATATCTGATGACATCCCCAAGACCCACAGGGACAAAGACTGAGCAGAGCTTCACTGATTAAGGGCAAGGCTTCGGGGCTAAACTTTGCATAATTCTCCAGTATGCATAATTTATCTACAATTTATCTGTATAATTTATCTACCAAAACACATGTTTTGGGCAGGGGTACAAAATTGTGTCAGAACATTAGTTTATCTGAATATAGAATTTGAATTGTGTCTGTGCACAAGAAAATGCACACACCCGAAAGGGATTGAAGGCCATGCATCCCAACTCTCAGGAATCACTAAACATGTTTAAACAAGAATTGAACATTGGCTATAAAGAAGTCAAGGTAGGGAACTGAGATTAGATTAATAGCCATGGCTCAGTTTAATGGCAAACAACATGCTATACCACAAACTTTCCGGGGTCACTCTGTTGTCAAATGGCTAACAGGAACTGTAGACCCAAAACCAAATCTGAAATCAAACCAGAAACCAAATCAAACCAGAAATCAGAACAGACAATTCTGGAGTGAATGAGTGGTTTCACTTGATATATAAAACATATGCTCAAAGAAAGATTTTGATTTCAAAAAGGCACTAGGGGTGTATCTTTCATGAGCACAAGACTGAACACAAATACTAAGAAATAGAGAATTCTGAAAGGCAAGTAAACAAACGCTCAGTGGTGAGTTAGTACCCTAAATATGGGGAAGGGAATAAAGAGAGTACCTATCCAGAGCTCCGCCACTTGAGCTTTGTATCTCTTTAGACAAACTGGATCTGCAGCGAGCTGTAGGTCTCTGATGCACACATACAGCTCCAGGAATCTCCAGGAACTGCCCTCATTCACAACATACTGCCCATGGGCATCATCATCTGACCCATTCTCTCGGTTCCAAAAGAGATTTCACACTGGGCTTTACTATGCCATTTACTGCAGTTCATGTCCAAGCACACACCCTGCAAACATCTTGCCTTGACCCTCCTTAAAATGTCACAATAAATGCTTCAGGCCTGTGTTTGTGCTTTACTGCTCTTGAAACATTTTCCCCCCAGCTGGAAGTCAAAAGCAATCTGTCCTTAGCCAGGGGTTTCTTTTGGCATCAGCGCCGTACTGATAGGAGGCTGATAACACAGCTGACACACTGGCTCCAATAATCACTGACCTGTATATCAAACGCTAATCAGTGACCCAATTCCACTTCACAGACCTGGATTATGACTCCAGTTGATCTATTCACTGTTTCCCATTTATATCTAGGCAGGAGAGCAATCAATGAATGGGGCTATTACTGTAAGAGATTATGCAACTTCAGACACACTGAAGAGTAGCATCCATGTAATTAGCTATGACTTATGAAATTTCAAGAGCCAAGCAGACGTTTCAAAGCTATTAAAGACAATGTAGGACAAGCAAGCAGAGATCACACATAGAAAGAGCATGATTCCACCTGCTCTGATGAAGATATAACTAGACAAAATATTACTGAATTATTTTTGAAAAGATATTGACAAGAATGTGCCCTAGAGGCCTTTATACAGGAAGAAAGAAAAGGTACAAAAACCATCTTGAACCAACCAAGAACTGGTATGAACATAATATCCTTTTGTGCTTTCACCATCTTGTTTATTCAGAATATTTTTTCATATTCTAGTTGAGCTACTGTTGCAAAAGGTAATGCATATAATCAGGGTTTTTTCTGATGCTCAACAGTACTCAGTACCTGGCACCTTTTTCCTGCTACCCCCCAGCAGGTAATTAATTAGTCGTATAGGGATGACTAGCTATGCCACTATGGTGAGTGCCAGCACCTTTTTCCAAGAAAAAAACTTTGCATATACTATAAGAGCAGCAGCAGCAAATAGGTATACTGTCCTTTTGAAAATGTTCAAAATAACCTCATCTAGATTGTTTGATATAACAATCCTCTGAGTATTTTTATTTGCTACAACTAACCCAAGCTAGATGGACCAGTTTCAGCTGTTTCTGAACCTGTGTTGGTGGTCAAGTAAATAATCAATGTGTATATATGCCCATGCAAGAGGTCAGAATTTTAGCTGACTTTGTTAATCCAACAGTGCGTGCCATGTTACAATGCAATATCAGGGTGAGAGAGACTGAAATGAGACATTAGCAACCATCAATCCAATGTGCATCAGTTTTGAACACCAATGTCCATGCATATGTTCACAAGCATCCCTGCAGCCCATTGTGTTATACAGATAACCTGACTGTGGCTGATTTAAGTTCTTACATTGTGCACTGCATGTAGATCAAGCATGCACACACCCACACATACAAACACACAGTGTTAACTCTAACTTGAAAACATGAAAACTTCATTCATTTATGAAAACATAATGAATCATCCATTTAAGAATTTAAGGCAGGCATTTTATTTTTTTTTCTAAAATATATGCCTAATCATTGTCGATGAGCTGAAAGGGGGCTAATCAAATAAAAACAAAGGAGTCGCAATGTGCTTCAGTCACTGAACACATATTCTTTATTTCAGGAGGTCTGGCTGGCAAAGCTTTCAGATAATGACTTTGATTTATTGTGTTCCATCTTGAATGCAGGATATTTCATTCCGAGAATTATTTATCATTTTGAACATTCCATTCTCCCTAGGATGACACAGGATTACATTTAACAGTTACTGAGTGAAGAGCTTTAAAAAATACCTCTTTTTTGTGCAGTTCTATAGACACATAGATTTAGGGCTGAATACTGCTTGATTTATTACAATGAGAGAAATGGGAGAGTTTACTGTTCTTGTGCCCAGAGATAGATCTAATGTAAATATATGTGGTGTTACAAGCAATTTCTGATTCCCAATAGACTCAAACTGGATGTTGTATGGTGTTGAGCCGGGGTACAGATTCAAAATATTTACTCAAATTTACAATCCTAAATACTCTTACATGCAAGTCCCGCTGTGTTTGAAAATAACTTCTGAATCAACATGCCATGGACAGCACTATTTTTCCTTTAACTTGGACTAGGTCTGACCCTTTGATGAACACATTAAGTGGCACTTCACATTCTTTCTATTTATATCTCTAATGGGAAAAGATCCATTGAATGTTGGCAGAATTTGAAGGTTGCCCTCTCCCATTCTCCTGGTCACCAATACCACACACTGTGAGATCTGGGTTTGGAAAATTTACAACTGTAATGTTATATGTGTGCCACCATTCTGAATTTGGCACAGAACAGCATGTACATAACAGATACCAAAATGGCAGGAATCATATCATTAAACTCCCTCCAAGAATGAAATAAATTCACTAAGTCCACAATTCTTCAAAAATTGGTCATGATTTGTGGTCTTCTAGAAGTTTCAGGGGGATACAACAAAAGCATAGTACCCAGCATGTACAGGCTGCCCCCATCCCATTGGTTCAGAACCCTTAGATGCTCAAATCAGGGGGTTCTGACTCTGCAGGTAACATGGCCTAAATACATGTCTGTCTTTATGCTAGGTTACCCCCAAAAAGCATATGCTTTTCCCTGAATCTACTTCCTCTGTTGTCTCCTTTGTTTCTCTTTGGACTATGATTGTTTAGGTCAGGCAACTTTCTCTTCTTTGAATAGTAAAATGCCATGATTATGGATGGCACTCTTTTTTAGAAAAATAAGTGCATATTTTTAATATTTTTAATTTTAATTTGTTGGCGCCTCACGTAAAGAATGCCTCACATAAAGTATATTTCACGTAACAAACAAAAATTTCTGTAGGATTCTGCTTCACGTAAAGAAAGTGCTTCATGTAAAGAACACATTTGTTGGCAGTTGGGGCAAATGCGCTGGCTGGCAGACTGTTTAAAAAGCATCAGGGCTGCCTAGCGCACCTGCCCATAGTGAAAGCAACACTTCCATGCTGTTCCTCCTGTGGCCGGAGGGAGAGAAGAGCAGTGGAGAAGAGGGAAGCAGCTCAAGGCTAGCCAGAAGGGAGCAGGGGAGAGAGCGGCTCAGGATGGAGAGAAGGAGAAAGTGGGGAGACACTTTGAAGGTGTCTTGGATTGCAGCCTCCTAACCATGTCTACCCAGAAGTAAGCCCCATTGTGTTAAATGGATCTTACTCCCAGGAAATTGTCTTTAGGACTGCAGCGTAAGTAGACTTCATAAGATCATGCACATTGAATTCAATCCCAGTGTTCTGTCATCATTTTTACATCCAGTTAAAATTTTTATATGAATATTTTTGGGGTTGTGGAACCAATCATCTGAGTTTCCATTATTTCCTATGGGAAAATCCGCTTCACGTAAAAAATGTTTCACGTAAAGAACATGCCTCCGGAACTAATTAAATTTGTTACGTGAGGCGCCACTGTAAGTGCATATTTTTAACAAGTGCATAGAATTCAACTACGAGTCCAAGGGCACCTTTTATACATGCACCAGCAAAATTTACCTGCCTTTGCAGGTAAAACCCCCCCCCATGCAACACCCCCCACCCCTTGCATCAACCTTCCCCCCCCCCCAACGGGCAACCTTACCAGGCAGCTGCAGGGTTTGGGACTGGATTTTATCAGTCTTCAATGTTAACAATAGGACAAAAACACACTGCACCCTATTTCACCCTCTTAAGAGTTAAATCTCTAAAAAATGATTCTAAAATTTCATGCTTTTTGGCCCAGGGGTTGAGGCAGAGCACTGAACAGTTATCAATTCTTCAATGTGTATAGAGAGGAAAATGTGCTGTGCCCCTTTTCACCCCCTTCAGTTGGCATTTCCAAACCTGGTTCTTTGTTTGTGCCTCCATCACGGAAGGAACACCCTCCCCAAATTTCACACTTCTAGGTCCAGTGGTTTTGACTGGGTGTTAATGAGTCAGTCAGTAACTCTTCATTTTTATATATATAAGAATAAGAAGATTCAGTGAAAAGCTGCTCTTGATGTAGTGGATCCTTTCTTTTTCAGCAGAAAGGCTAAAGAATTTACAGCCTTCAATGCGACTTTGTAATCAGGTTTATACATTCTTTGTAGGCTCTACAACATTCTTCAGCACGCAGCTATGAGCCAGAAATGTTTAATCTATAAGCGTCAATTTATGTTTCCCTTCAGCTCTATCAGGTTTTCCATTTGCAGCGTATTTTAATTTTGTTTTTATCTTGATTTATAGCCTGTCCACTCCCTCTTCCCTACAAAAGTCTTGAGGATTATTAAAAGAAATGTTGCATTTGAAAAATAAAAAAGAGGAGAGCCTTACCCCGATACAGTTTCACAACAGATCATATTTCACAAGTCATATTATGGAATTGTCTTTTTACGGCCAAATAACAGGCCAGAATGCTAAAACAAAACACACTCTTAAAACTTTCAGAACTGAACTAGATTCTAGACCAAAATTCTGTGATTCACCCATTTATAAAAAATGCACAACCTACCCCAGCATTTCTCAAACTGTGGGTCATGAGCTAATTTCAGGTGGTTCACCAGCCAGGTTCCTATTATCAATAAAACTTGCATGAATACATATTATTCCCAAAAACATGCCAGACTTTAACTGACAGCTTGGTAGTTTAATGAAGTCAAGAATCATATAAATCTTTTGCCCTATAATACTCAGAATGCCCCTAGCAAATATAACCAAAGCTCTCCCATGGCTGTAGTTTGTAGGGGAACAATATCAAAACCCTGCAAAGGTGAAGCGTGCCCTTTATTAACACTCTTCATAAGTTGCAATCTCAGAGTTTTCCAGATCACAGATTGAAATCAAACATTAAGCCTTTACCCTGAAAGAGAGTTGAAAAGAGCTTCAACATCCACTGATTTCCAAACTGGTTATTTTAGAATTGTGGCTTTAGAGGTCCTGTGATTCTCAGTTCTGATGTACATCCAAGAATAAATGTTTTGCCCTCTTAGAACATACTTCAGGTATAAGATGCCATTTCGGCAGTTTTAATGATGAACAGTTTAAAAAAAAAGCCTCAACATAAAAACAAGTGAAAAAGAAAAATGGTATCCATTACCACTTTGATTACTCAAAGTATAAAGCCTCAAACAGAGCAAATAAAAAGGAGTATTTTTCTATCTGCCTTTTATTTAAACCAGTCATTAAAAAGACAAAACACTCTTTGCTAACTCTAAGCCGATCTGGATGAAAATCTAGTTCAAAGTCAATAAAATGTGAAGCAAGGCCTAATTCGTTTTTACAACATGACCTACTTTTAGAAGGGCTTTTCCTTCTTTTTCCTCTTCTTCACAGGAGCAACTGACACTCCAAGGAGCTGATTCTACAGCATCTGATCATTTCCAAGAGCTTTTTGCTTTATCTATCCATCCACACACACAAACACACACTTGTAAGTATATCTCTATATAAATCTGTCTGTCTGTATAGATACATTCTGAAGCACCACGTGGAATTTTTAAAAATGTAGTAATAGAAGCTGCTCAAATTTTGCCTTCGAAAGAAATATTTGTTTACTTGTATCTTACCATAATTTTAAAGTAATGGCCTTCAGGAACCCTGAAACTCCTTGGAGACCTCGCTGTAGTGAAGAAGGTTCCCCGGATAAGACAGCAGATGACAGGTGACTATTGGAAATGAAATCTAGGTGGACCAAGGTTCTGATTAAGGTTCACTGTGTGCTTTACGAAGGGTTCCACATTTCTACTGCCCTCTGGCAGTGAGGCAAGTGAATCTCAGTCTCTCTCCCAAATTTGAAAGTGAAGTACAGTAGTGGGTTAAGATTGCCTTAAAACAGCAAACCAATCTCTATTCCTTCCCAACCTCCAAGTTTGGGTGAAAGGCTGGTTACTGCCCTGTTAGAGTGCCTGTCAAAAAAAGCCTATCCAAGGAATCACTGGAATCTTTATCAGCTCTGGAGCCAAAAAGAGTACCAGGGTGTATCCAGTTAAGAGACTCAAAACTGGCTATAAATCCTCCAGTGTCCTCTCCATCTCTCCTTCCTGCTAGATGCTGTGTAGGTTGCTTGCCTGCATCTTATGTTGCTTGTTTACACTGAGTTTAACAACACTTCCAGAGTGACAACAAACAACAATAACAACAACAAACGGTACTGTAATGGGCATGGGCCACTATTTATATACAAGATCGCCCATGTCTGGGGTTCCATATCCTCAGGGGGAGACTGGAACAGAACCCCCATGGATGTGTGTTCCACCTATACTGATGCAGACTACTGTGCCTAGAACACATGAACCTTCAGCAGTTGTTCTATGGGGGCTCTTCCAATTCTTTTGCAGTGATGTTATTAACCTGGAAGTGATGTCACATCCAAAAGTGACATCAAACAGGAAAATTTTTTAATAACACCATACCACAAAATCAAAGTTTACAATAAATGTAAATTGTAAAATTTAAAATAATATTCCTCCAAGGAATTGCTGATCTCTTCTTTTGAAAAAAAAATTCCCCAAACATCTTGAAACTTTCCCAAACATCTTAAAACATTCCCCAATCCTATCCACACTAAACCAGGAGCGAACCCCATTGACTACCATTGTTAAAAGTATAGACATAGTAGCCTGGATAAATATAGATGCAGTCACATAACATGCTGTGTAACAAGTCAAACTTACTATAGTAAAATGCACATTGAAATGAAACGGACCCCGAATGAAATTAGTTCACGACTCACTTAGTGGGTCCCGGACCAAAATTTGAGAAACTCTATTATTAACCCATCTGGCGCTCTTACTTTTGCAGAAGAATTTGGACAGCTGACAACAGCTTGAAAACAGAAACTTCATATGCAGTGAGGAAGATATATTTTTTTCAGTAACCCATTAGATGCAGCTCTTCATCACACTACACGGGTCCTAGATCAGCAAGTCTGGCTGAACCTTTGGCAAGGGTAATTGGAGAAACTAATTTCCAATTTTTATTTCAACAGCCTATCTTTCCCACACACTTTCTGTCTTCACTGACACACAAACCAATGCCAGCTGTTTTCTAATTTAGCTATGCTCAGTAGCCTGGTACTGAGTAACACATTCATTTGCCAGTAGTGGGGGGGGGGGTGAGGAGGGAAGAGGGTATTTATGCCTGCATGCAAAAAGCTGTGTTTATGTCACAGTGAGATACAGAAGTTTCCTTAGAAAGGATGTGACAAGTATTCAAGTCAAGGGTTCACATTAGAAATCTCTCATTAGATGTGAAGAGTAAATTTTCATCCAAATGCCTCAGAATTAACATATGGATGTTATTGTTGATTAACATATGTTGCCTTGTCCTGAGCACACTCTTGTACTTCAGCGAGTCTTGGAGCCTTTATGCATGGCAGGAGAGAAAGCTGAACACCTTCCATACGTGCTGTCTCTGACATATTCTTGGCATCACCTGGCATGACAAAGTCCCAAATGATGCAGTCTTGGAACGTACTGGTATCTCTAGCATGTACCCACTTCTGAAACAGTGACGTCTACGCTGGCTTGGGCATGTCGTGAGAATGGCTGATGGTCGGATTCCAAAAGATCTCCTACATGGAGAATTAGTGCAGAGAAAGTGCCCTAGAGGTAGACCACAGCTGTGATATAAGGACATCTGCAGGAGGGATCTAAAGGCCTTGGGAATGGACATCAACAGCTGGGAAACCTTGACCTCCGATCGTTCAGCGTGGAGGCAAAAGACCCAGCATGGCCTTCTCCAATACGAAGAGACACTTGTTCCGCAGGCTGAAACAAAGAGATAGACCTGGAACCAGCAAAATCTGGGGGCTGGGCAGGGGACGGACTTTATCTGTTCTCAGTGTGGAAGGGATTGTCATTCTCGAATTGGCCTTTTTAGCCACACCAGATGCTGTCTTAGGACCTCCAATCAGAGCACAATACCATAGTCTTTCGAGACTGAAGGATGCCAATGGCCAATGGAAGCACCATAAATGCCAATCTTTATTGGCTGGATACTCTGACCCCCTATTTAGGGTCCCCGACAATATCCTTTTTTTAAAAACTATCGTCCTTTAGTGCTGCATTTTTGAAATATCTGAAACCTCATTATTGTGCTGCTGGTGATACAAAAATGCCATAAGGCACTTCTGTGCCACTCCTGGTGGGGTTAGGCCAGTGCACAGTCATGCACCAGCTTCCCCACACCACTACAAGAACATGGAGATGAGTAAGTTGCACCCTGGGAGAGATCACCCTAGTAGATGCAAATGTGTAATTTAAAAAAAAACTTTTTAAAAAAATTTAAAGCTGATCCCCTCCATGCCAGCACATGAAATTCCCATGTTCTTATTAATACTGCTGAGATCAACATCAGTATAGAGACCCAATCGTGGGTGTTTACACCTTCTGAGATCAGGAAGGTGGTTACCAGAAATAAAGCCTTTTCAGGAAGAGTATATCACTCCCATAAACTAACTTGGTGCCAGATTAACACAAGCTTGTTTTCCGAGATTTTTAAATAGTTTTAAGAATCATTTGAAACTCTTCCTGGAAGGAACTAATGGTACCAAGAACAGTTTGCTTAATCATTAATTGTTTTTATTGTTGATTTTCAATTGGACACTGGAAGCCACACTGAGATTATTTCATGGGATGTTAAATACTGTAAATATGCAGTTTATAGTCAGCTGAAAACCTGCCTTGGATATGAGGACAGCAGCCTTGAGTAGGCCATTTGGGGGTAAACTAGCTGTTGGAAAGGAAAGGTGCTAAGCAGCATCCTCTCAAAGACTGCTTCGCACTAACACACCATATCAATCAATCAATATTTCTTTACAGCTGTTCAACAAAAGTTCACAATACAGTTTACATAGAAAATGAAATAATTAATAGCTAAAATGTTTAAACATGCATTTGTGTACAGTGTGTATTTTGCCCATGTGGACTGGAGGGTACAGCCTACAACCCAACTTGCATAGGCTTGTGACCTACCAGTGGGTCATGACCCACAGTTTGGGTAAGTCTGATCTATATCAGTTGCTATCAAAAATATGGCAGTACTTTGCATTTTGCTTTTCACATTACTGGTATTGAGCACAGAAAAAGATATCAAGAATGTCCTTGGCCTCCTAATCAAAATGGCACGAGTTAGAGTTGCCATCTATGCCTTACGAGTTAGAGTTGCCATCTATGCCTTACGTCTTCAGTCAGTCATCTCAAGGAGGAAGCTGATATTTATAAGAGAGAATTTCACAAACTCAAAAGGCTAGGAAAAGAGTTGAAAGTGGTTCAAAAGCAAAACCTATTTTTGGTGTCTCCGGATAAAACTTGTTATAGGAAGTTTATGCAACCGTTACTTGCAGTCACCTTTGTGGCTTGTGTTGTGCCCTAATGACCTAGAAGCCTGGAGGCTTGTACTTGGAAAATTAAATAGCCATAGACTTCAATACTACCAATTCTATCCATGTGTATGCTACCAAAAACAGGTAACGTAGCTCAATATAGAACTGGGGTCAGCAAATTTGAGTTACCACATGAACAAAGTTTTTCTTTCCGCTCTCACTCTAAAATATCAACTCACAAAGAGCGCCTGATACAGAGAGTTCCAAATGCCTAATTGTCAAACCAAACAATATTTAAAACAGCAGAGCCATCCAATAAAATTAGCAAACACTAATTTAATTGGTTAATTTTTAAAAGGTCTTCATGAACTCAAAAGGTATCTGCCTAGTGTTAAATTATCAGCTAAGTCTCCCTGGAGAAAGCATTTAAAAAGATGTGCCACAACCAAAAAAGTCCTCTCCACAGCTGCCACATATTTTAGGTCCAACATGCATGCTTGTCATGTGCTATGGGAAGTTTAACTATTTTTTTCCAGATCAGAGATTATTTGCCATGAAAATGAATCTGTTGTTGATGCCAGTGGGAACCAGTAGCTGTGCTGGGCCCCAGTATGTATTTTGTTAACTATCCTTGCTGAGCACTCCATCCCAGTTCAGTTTGCTCTGAGCAGCCATTTCATAAAAATAAAATAAACCCCTCCCATCAACAAAAAAAGTTAGTTATAAGTAATGCATGTCGTGTCATGCCTTATTTGTCTCCTAGATGTGGACATCCATAGAATTAATCAAGACAGTTAGGGGGGAATGCTTTCCAGCTGCTAAACCACAAACTGAATTAAATTCACAAATCTCTGAATAATAGCCTCCTATGAGCCCCCTCATGTTTTCAAGGTCCAGTTCTGAAACAGTTGTCCATTCCGAAGCATCTATTCCAAAATATTTTGTGCCAGAACCATGGAAAAATTATTCCATGGCTCCTCAATCAAAGAATAATGCAATTCATAACAGGGCCATTTCTTCCACTACCACCAACCCTTCATAAAGATGGAACATAAGAACAAACTCTGGGAAGATGGAACAGAACATTTCCTGGGAGGATGGAACATAAGAATTATTTTACATACAAGGGTAAAAGAATCTCAATGTTCCTGGAAGTTCAGACAGTGTTCAAATTAGCCTTCCATTAGCTAAGATACACTTACCCCCAAATCCAGAGTAACTATGGGAGCACGTAAGAGACTTTACGTGCACCCATTGTTACTGCACCATCTAGTGAAAACCTATGGGAAATTCATTTTGAAATCCAGAGTAAGTTGTTCTTACACCAGAGCAAGGACTCCCCGTAGTTACTTCGGATTTTGCACTTAGCTCACAGTTCTCCAGTGATACATCCATGGCAAGACCAAATCTCCCCGTTCACTGATGTGCTTTTGATGCACAAGTTTTTGCTTAGCTGTAGCTCTTCTAAAATGTGGCAAAAGAGGTGCTGCACCTTCTGATGGCCCATAAGTGTGCAAAGCATTTCCCATTCATATTCCTTCAAATATGAAATGAAGAGTTTCCAAACGTCGTGTTTGAATGTCTCTTCAAATGCTGAATTTTCAGAAGGAAACTTGCTTTTCACCTTGCTTCCCTAAGACTTGAAATTCTCCTGGACATGTTCTATTTAAATGTTATGAGCAAATTTGCTTTACGGTATATTTGCAACACTCGGCACCTTTGGTAAGAAGATACCATTGAGGTGTAAGTTGCTATATTTTTTTTAAATTCCAAAATGGAAAGTGCTTGATAACATTATACCTACCTCCACAACTGTATTCCTTTTCTTGTAAAATCTCTTTTGAGAGCATTATAGTTTTATCATTCACTTAAAAGCTAGACTCCTTTTATCCCTCATCTTTTGTCTTCCATTTTCCTCTTTTTTTCTCTGCATGAGTTACAAAGCACTTTTAAATCTTCATTTTGGGTATAATTTTCTTGGAAGGTGCAGATGTATTATCTTCAGCAGACAGCATTCGTCTTCCAGTTCCCATCCTCAAAGGATACAATTTGACCTTGTAATTGCTTCCAGTGCCTCTGCTTTGAAACTCAAGATTGTAGGATATATACACCAATGGGAATAAGGGATCACTTCACTGTATCAACACCCACCTTCACCCCTACAAATGTAGTGTGTGTTTTCAGGCAGAGATATATTACTGCAACAGAGATATGGACAACTGTGTAAATCACACCCTTGCCCAAGTTATTGATGACCTTAATCAGGTGAAGTATTATACCATCAGGCTGCACTACAGTATTTTGATCATCCTGAAACCCTGAAATTGGTAGTACCTGCTCAATTTTTTCCAGGAAAAATATAACAGAAGCAATTATCTTTGGCAAAAGCAAGAGCATTTGTTTAATTATCCCATTTCACAGTAGCCATAGCAAATATTTTCTTTGTTAAGCAGATTCTCCCCCTTTTGCCTTAAAGGCATTCTGTCATATAGAACATAAATGGTTGTGGATTACCAACTTTATATATAAATTTGAAATTACACCTATATATTAACTACAAACATTTTGCTAACATGAGGGGTACTTTTCTGTAAAGATATTATTTAACTTTCATATAGCATCTCATTTTAATGCTACAAGCGTGCATCCAATATAGTTCCTTCTCAAGCTTATGAATCCCATCCTATTTCTCAAGATTAATGCTTTCCACACAACACAAATCACCTCCCTTAGACTCTGCTCATACCATTATGCCAATTTCCTTAAACTGGTCCTGGTCCTTGCATTCCTTTAAAATATGAGACTATTAATTCAATAGAGAAGTGGTAGATCTAGAGTTTTTTGAGTACTTCAAATTGATGGCTTTAAAGTGGGGAGAGAATACACAGTCATCATGCATAAACATTTTGGTAATGTTCATGTGATTTCAAACAGGGACTGTTGCATTTGTTTTTACAGCTTATCTTTAAGAAGGAAAGTGAATGAAAGAGAACCTATTGTGGCAGCATCAAAGCCATGTATTTACATGAGACTATCATTGCACAATTCTTTCCTCCTCCTCCCAAAAGTATTTAAGAAGTTTTGGGGACAGTGCGAAAAGGTATGGTTTCTTTGAAACGAGAGTGTGCATACTTTAAAATGTTGCAGTGTTTGCTTTACATAAGAGAAGCATAAGAGGGAAAAAATAGTATGTATGGCAAAACAGCCACCCCATCTCAGCTCTCTAAACCCCCAAAGAAGCCTCTAGCCTTCCACTCTTTCATGAAAAATACGATTTCCTAATTGTTTACTTTGCACACGCTGATTTCTAGGCCAACGTTGTCCAACTCAATTTTATACAGATGGCCAAAGTTAGTATTCATGAAGCTTGCTGAGACTTAGATGTGACATCATTAAGCAGAATATGCAAATCTAGTTCATATTTTCAAGATACAAGACATACCAATTATCATGGTGGGAGAACATGATTTATAAATGGAGTCCAGATAAACAGTGTCTAGGGTGTGCATTTAGCCCATGGGTCTTACGTTTAACATCCCTGTACGAAGTTATTAACAGAAGCGCTCCACACTGGAAGTGTGGTTCATTCCATATATACCCATGTATAACACAGAGATATATCTTAGACCAGTGTTTCCCAACTTGGGGCACATGTACCTCCAGGGTACCTCAAGTTCTTTCTTGAAAAAGAAATGAAAAGTGGTTGAAAAAGGCAGGTCTTAAAATAGAATGCCTTTCAAGGCTGGCAAGGCAAGAAGGAAGGCAGGTAGTCTCTTGTTATAAATTCCTGTACTATCAGATATGTATCAGATATACTAACTACAAATATTTTGCTAACACAAGTGGTAAAATTTTTGGAAATAAGACTGTGAAGAGTTAGATTTTTAAAAAATAATTAGGAACCACTGTCTCAGACAATCACACAGTATGACATAGAAACATTGCAAGTTTAATTCAATGTTTTCAAAATTATAATCCACATTTCATTTTAACAGTTAACATGGGATCCAGCAATAAGTTTAAACAAACTATTTTCAGTAAAAATAGATGAAAACTAGCAATAAAAGCAGAAACAAAAATTATCAGGCGCACCAGCTCTTCCAACATCAGGGTTTGTCTTTGGCTTTGGCATAGCTAGTTCATTGACATTCCAAGAATAATACAAAAAACTGAGTTACAATACTAAAGCACAAATGAAAATGCAAAATGCAACCAAGAATTTTTATTTTAACTTCAGTTTAGATCCTGTAGGATCTTGCAAGCAGTGATCTGAGAATCTAGAATAATGTGCAATAATTCACAAAATGCATACTTAACAGAGATGAACAAAATCTCTCCTATACATCCCAAACCATTATCCTCCTTGCAACCACAAATTGACTGGGAGATTTGCTTAGAAATTGGCAAGTGTCTTCCTTCCATAATACTCCTTTTAAATCCTTCCGTCTGTCATCAAACAGAGGCACATCAAATGAGCGCACAGAAGGCAATGAATACTGAAGAGATGGGAAAGGTCAAGCTGGACATCCTGGCCAGGCTGGTATAGATTTCAGAAAGTCGATCACTGCATTCCAGAAAGCGCTGTGACAGAATGCCGTTTTATCCTGTTATCCCGTGTTATCCCACACAAATCTTGGCCTACTAGTTGGTCTTTTAGCAGCAATCTAGTGTACCAAAGAGCAGAAAATTGACTTTCCCAGTGTTACAATTAGATTATTCCTAAATGTATTTAAATTGCAACAGCTTCCAACACATGTTGATCTGAGTTAATTAAAGATCCACAGGAGATCTTAGTGCAAACCTACAGAGCCATTTGCTCAACATCGATTACAGGAGCACATATAGATAGTAAATTGCATGCCCATTTTTTATGCAATTAAGGAGTTCTTTTTGCAAGAAAAAGATCCATTTTTTCCCCTTCCTCAAACAATTTTTCCTTTCATTGGCTTTTACTCTTTTTTTGTACATCACTTGCTGGAGCTATGACTGATAGCACTTGTATCTCTATAGCAGTGTTTCTCAAAGTGGGGGTCGGGACCCCTTTGGGGGTTGCCTAGAGCTTTCCTGGGGGTCGCCTAAAGACCCATGGTGTAGGGGGCCAGGTCAGGCTTGCCAGACCTCTGGCTGTAGCTGCATGCACACTGGGACTGACTGACAGCCTCAGGGCCCAATCCTATGCATGCCTACTCTGAAATAAATCCCATTATAGTCAGGGGGCCTTTACTCCCATGTAAATGTGGATAGGATTGCAGCCTCAGGGCCCAATCCTATGCATGCCTACTCTGAAATAAATCCCATTGTGTTCAATGTGTGCATAGAACACACATTTCATTTGTAACAATGAAAATACATCCTGCATATCGTATATTTACATTACGATTCACAACAGTAGCAAAATTACAGTTATAAAGTAGCAACAAAAATAATTTTATGGTTGGGGGTCCCCACAACATGAGGAACTTATATGGGCGTTAGGAAGGTTGAGAACCCCTGCTCTATAGAATTTGACTTTCCTTGCACTAGTTCAGCTTTATCTAAAAATAGCGGAAGATCCAGTGATGTTTTGAGTTCTCAGGAGGCAGACTAAGCCTAAAGCAAGCCACTAATGTGGTTACACACCAATTTAAATTTATATTCATGGTCCATCTACCTCATCATCCTATGTAGTCACAGGGATCACAAGTCAAATAGCTTTTAGAACCAAGGTCCACCTTAGTTTCTGGGAAGATCACAAGTCACAAATGACAGCCACAGCTTTCTCTGGCTTCTTCCCCTCTTACCAGCAAATGGTTGTTGGGGGTATAGTGCCTCTGAACACATTTCATTTAGTTACCAGGGCTCAAGCATGTTGACAGACCTATGGAATTCTTTAATCTTTTTCTAATCTCTCTTAACTAGTAGGCATCACCATGACTTCTGCCTATGAATGGCACCAGGTTAGTAAGAGGTACAGAAAGATATACTCTCTTTGTTTGGGTCTGAAGCTAATGCCAATTTCATGGTGTGACCCTGAGATTTTAATACTGTAAAAAGAAAAGGGGGAAATCTCCCTTTTCTCCACTCTTTCTTTTCGCATGTCTCACTGCCACCTGTCATGCCTCCATCAGTTAATCACATGGAGTGTACAGTGTACATTGCCCAAGCCCGACAAATTGGGATCTGAATTATGTATTAAGTGACAAGGATAAAGGGAGTTTATCCATTTGCACCCACCTTAATTATCAGCCCAAAAAAAGAATTTTGTGAGAATGAACATATTGTTCTGAATATGACCTGCACATTGATAATCATGCTTGATGGAACCAAAACCACAACAGCAATTATGCTATTTAATACAATATGCAACTCTTAAATAATTGGGCAAAGAATGGAATATTTTTGGGAGGGTTAAGAATAATCAAATGGCTGATCTGTGTTTTTTAAAAAGCACAAGAGACAAAGACCCTTTCAACAGCATCCTAGCGGGGATAAATTAAAGCCGACAGAGTGGAAGAGTAAAGCAAACTACATGACAGTGCCAAAGCACCAGAAGAGAAAGAAAAATGTGAATTCACTCAGTGCACAGTTGGGATCAAAGCTGGCAAAGTGTTGGTGAAGAGGGCTGTCAACTCACATGGGCATCCGTGGTTGCACAGATGCCAGACCACAGGAAATAGGAACTGGAATTTAATCGGACAGCATGTTCCAAAAGGCTCTTTCCATTTGGCATCCACAAGAGGCAAGTCATAAGTCATAAGATTAAAGGGAACATGCAATCCAAGTCTACTAAATATTCATTTTGTATCATCAGGGTGCTGGACATGTTAAAGAAAATGATACTGGCATACTACAAGGGTTTATAGTCCACATTTCTATATCTGTAGTAACATCAAGACACTGGTGGGGCATTGGTAACCAGGGGAATCTGTTTGTGGATCCTCTTCTTACAGATACTGAAAACCACAAATAACCAAATCTGCAGTATTGGCCCTTTGAAATCTCCAAAGGGGGCCTTTGTGGGCTCAGGCCTAAAAACTACATTTTCTGAGGGAAACCAAAAGTGACATTTTATGTCTATAGTGCATTTGGAGGCCCAAAACTCTTCAAAAGATTCAGATTGGGCCAACTCCGGCATGCCATATTATCTGGATCCAGGGGATCTATGTTAAGCCAGACCCTGGAAAGAAAGTCCCATGGTTCCCTTAAATTGTTCCATTAAATACTTGAAAAAATAGGGTGAATAAATGTGGCCATCGTTGGGGGCAATAAGTGATGGGCCAGAAAGATGCAAGAAGCAGTAAAGGAGAAAGCAGAGCAGTATGGAGAGTTTCTGGAAAACCACACACACCAAACTATCTTCAGAAAAAAGTAAAGGAAGAAGGAAAGAAGCCTGATGAACGAAAGACATATATGTCCCAAGTGTTGAAGATGTTTTGGGGGTTGACTTTGCACCTTAATTCACAAGTATCCTGAGACCAAATATTTCCACTGTTATATCTCAGAAGCTTGGGAAGAGGTGGGCCATAGACACAAGAAGCAAAAGAAATATCTGCTCCAAGGCTACTTCTAGTATTGACACAATGCTGCCGCACAGTCTCATGTTTCCTGACATTTTGCTTATTTTGCTTTTGCTAACCCCAACCCAAGTACTTATTTGCTCCCTAAGCACACCTCAAGATTATGGATTTGTCTGTACTTAAAATAGTGTGAAGCTTGACAGTGTGTTATCTACCATAGATCAAACTATGCAATACTGAATCTTGCCATGCTTGCAATAGAAACCAATTATACGGGCTAAGAAACCCATGTTCTTATAACAGAACTGATCCTATGCAAGATGGGAACAGGAATTAAATCATCACCAACTGCCCCTCAAATGCCTGTTAACCACCTACTCAAAACCACTTTCACACACTGTTAACTGCACAAACACAAGGTCTCTTTCCAAGGCTAATCATCATTCTAAATATGCTACTTTTACCCACAGAGCCCAATCAAGTTTTTTAAACAGCATATTTTCACCTATGGTCCAGGAGACCTTAAAATAAATTGAAAGTTTACCAAGGACCCCACAATGAGATCAGCAATAGCAGCCAAGCTTCCCTGAAAGATATTGTTCTACATCAATTAATTTTCTGCTGTGTGTGTATACTAGAACATGCGCCAGTCCTCTGCAATGATCTTTTGCAGACAAGCCAACGCAGAAAAAGGTTCCCCCCTAGAGTGAATGAAATTCCTTTTAAAAAGGAGGGTGCCTCAATGCAAGACTGGAGCTTCTCAAACTGCAGCAGAACTTGCGTGAACCTTTGAACACACCACCCACAATCTACAGGGCAATGAATCAGAAAACCCAGCCAGCAAGTTATGAATGGCAGGGAGCGGACAACGAAGCCACAAAAATAATATGAAGACTGCAAGTCCAAGTGCCCCACTTGGCATAGCGCTGCACAAATCTTTGGTGGGAAGCATCAAGAGTTTATTCGCACCTTGGCTGGCGAAGGGCAGTCTTTATCTCTTTGTAGGTGGTTGATCCTTCCCTCCATCTAGTTTCATCACTCTAGTATAGACAAAACCTGCAGGTCAAATCAGTGCAAACCACCTGAAGGACTAGGCAGTGAATCTCATTTGCTAAGGCTGGAGAAATCTAGGCTGCTCAGTTATTCAAGCATTCAAAAGTTTAATACCATCTAGGAATTTAAAATACTGTTTTGTGCAGAAGTGATTCAAAAAGAGAAAACTAATATTCTCTGTGCTTCAAAAACTGCACATGCACTACACATAGGTTTTGATTTGAAGTCAGGGCCAGTTACAATGAAGTGTAACTGACCACCTCAACAACTTTCCAGATGCAATTGGAAAGTGCTTCCAGTCACATCTGGGAGGTCCATGAGGCCCCCCCCCCCCGACTGTGGAAACTGTGGTGAGTAAGTTCCACATGTCCTGATCCTATGAAAAATTAGGACAGACCTGTATTTGTGTTGATGTTTATTCATCAACACAATAAAATTCATTTATTGTAAGCATATCATTCTTGTGCCAGAGGTCCTATGAATGGATTTACAAGTTTGCAACAGAAAAAAGAAACATCTGACCATCTGCATGTTGGAGATAAGCAATTCAGGTCACTACAGTTCTAGGAAGACTCAGATAAGAGATTGTGATACGTATCTTTGCTTGTCTCTATTGCCTAATACAGAAGTCCCACATATCTAAACATGTTCAGAAGACATGCAAAAATAGTAGATATACAGCTGACTTCCAGTTCCAGCTAAGAATATTTGCATAACAAGTCACTACAAGTGTTGGCATTCACCCACTCACTGCTCCAGAAGATGAAACAAGGATTTCTATGAGGCAAAGGGGTCATTTCACGCCACACCATACCATACAACTATTTACTGCTAGTATGTTGTTCTGCCACTAGTGTAATTACATATTTAACAGAACCTGCTTAAGAAATGCAGAATACAAGTCCAATCTTGTTATAAACAGATTTGATTCAACACGGTCACTGCAAATCACCATTTAAAAAAACAGCTTTTCTTATTGGTCTAGCAAGGCAGTCATGCAAGCAATCATTCCATTCTTCACATGATCCAGGTTTAGGGGGTCCTTTGCAGTCCTGACTGCCTCTCTACAACAGTAAGAAAAGCTTTTTTAAAAAAAATTAGATAGTCCTACTTTTTAAAAAGCTGCTATTATTTAACACATTTTTTTTGTATCAGCAGGAACTGCCAGAATTAAATCCCTGCAGCTATTAGATTAGATTAGATTTATTTAATGGCCAAGTATGAACTCCATACCCAGAATTTGGCTTCCGCAACGGCTGCAGATATACAAACACCAACACGCAAATATCAAACAATACATACAGAGCATACATCAGATAGAACACTACTTCAGTATTTCCAAAAGTCCCTCAGCATAGTTGATGGTTCAGCAATTTAATGGCACAAGGAAAAAAACTGTCCTTGTGCCTAGTTGACTTAGTGTACAGAGTCCTATATCGACGTCCAGAGGGAAGAAGCTCAAACAAAATGTGTCCAGGGTGAAGAGGGTCTGCAGCAATACTCATGGCTCTTCTTCTTCTATTGAGGTACAACCTTATTCCATTAGGAGAGAAACCAAGGAGCAAAAACAATGGAAGTGGTTTTTTAATATATCTTTCCACTTTATTTTATCCACAGATATTTTTTATCCATGGGAGGTTCCGAAACAGAACCCTAGTGGATAATGAGGATTGATCGTGTGTTCATTATCTCACTCAGCATGGCCATCATCCCTGGGCTTCACAACTTAGGCTTCAGTTTCTCCAGTAGTAGCTGTTAGTAGCAACCCCTCTAGAAACAACCAGAAAACAACTACTCTGGAGATCTCAACAGTCCCCAGATCTACTAGGACTCCAAGAGAACTGTGGAAAAATTGGGACAGAGGGTAATAGAACATGAAGATTGTGTTCAAATCATGTTCAGAACATTATCAGACAGAAGGAATCCCACTGAATTCAAACCTAGGTGCAAAGACTTAGTTCAAAGACTTATGTGCAAACCTAAGTTCAGTTAAAGTCAGGTGCAAACAACCTAACAAATTTAGGCTGGCATAACTCACCTTGTATATATTCCTGTTGTGGTGTGGGGATGTCAGGGTATGCCCCACTGGGGTGGGGCAGATATGCCTTATGTAACTTTTGTGACACCCTCAGGTCAGGACAAGGCATAAGCCTGGGCTTATGCCAGCCTAAATGGAGGTTAGGATTGCAACCAGAAACTGTAATACTAACATACACATCAAAAACTAACATCTCTATCTTAAAGTGGAAAGTTTAATTTTCTGTTTTATAAATAGTTTTTCTTTAAAGATTATTGGCAGATTCCTGCCCTTTTGGTAGAAACTCTTTTTGCTTAATTCTGACAATAGTAAACATGATGATTAAAATATTGTGTTCCTATTTGTCTGTCAGAAATAATGAAAACACAAGTTTTGAAAATGGACGAGTCTTAAGATACCTTCATTGTCCACGTAACTATGGAGAGCTGCCTACAATTGTTGACAAAGAGTTTCTAATATGCAACAATAGAGTTCTTATGTAACTCTGTCTTTTGCAATGGGAATTTAAAAACATGGCTTCACCTGCAATTTAGAAAGGAATAGATTCCAGTTTTTACAAAGATTGCTGGGAGGATACTTACACTCGGTCCAGTCTTAAAAGCAGTCTGCGCTATTTAATTTGGAAGTGGAACACTAAAGCCCACTTTTGTTGACATCGAAAGATGATACCAATCAATATTTCCAAGCTTTCAGAAGGGGCCACATCAAATGCCTTGCATGCATAAGGGTCCATGATCAATACATGGCATTTCAAGAGGTCGGGTAGGTGGTGAGTAGAAACTGGGAAACTATTCTGGAAATTCTTTCTAAGGTACGAAAAAGTAGACAGCACAAAGCATTATGATGGTGTCCTCATGGTTGCACCAAATAATTTCTGAATTGTATCTACAAAATATATGTGGGTAGCACGTGACAAACCTGAACAATCTGGAACAGCACACCGACACTAATTTGCTTGCAGCAACCAAAATGCTGACCAATTTGTAGCCCTCGATAGCAGAGGTTCTCCAACTGTGGGTCAAGACCCTCCAACAGGTCAATGCAATTTTTGGCAGATTGTGTAACTGACAATCTGGTGGCTGACAGGAAAATGTATCGGGACCTATGGAAAATTTACTCTCAACGAGGAAAATGTGCTTCATCTATCAAAGGCCTGGTGAAATGGAATGCCATGCCACGAGGTTCCCGATTACCTGGTAAATGTTCTTGGAGATCAGCAAATGCTCCAGAATGCAGGAGCCCCACCATAGGAAAAAGGGGAAAACTGGCTTGAGCAGGTGGAAAAGTGAAACTTTTAAGTCTCATAAAGGTGGGTGGGTCCTGATAGAGTGTCGGTTTCAAAAGTGGGTCCTCATTCAAAATTTTTGGTAACTGCTACTCCACAGACACCAAAAAGACTGGATTGTGAAAATATTCCTTCTCCTCTACATAGCTCAGATTTTACTCCAACTCAAAACTGCCACTTAGAACCCAGGCAGTTTCAATGAAAGGTAAAAATCCTTCTCTGTCAAAAAGAATCATAAAGCACAAACATTAATTTGACATATTGGTGCGCAGGCGTGAGTGGGTGGGCTTCTTTGCTGAGTTTTTTCCCTCCCACTCCCTTCTCTTCCCAGGTTCTGCTATATCTTTCACATGAATCAAGTAGTACGAAATGTCCCAGTTGCTCTGGTAACAAGGCTTCATTCCCTCCCTCCTTACCAAGAAAGAAAAAGTATTAACGTGCAGAGTTTGCCCAGGGAAGATTAATGGCCCTATCCTATCGAGGACCTGTGCCGGAAGAAGGCATGTTCTTCAGTGTGCACTGCCATTGAAGCACTGTAAAATGCTTGGCCACAGCACAAGGCCTTGGAGCATTAGTGAGAAGCCTGGAGACTTCCTGCTGGCTTGAGCCAAAGTCCAGCACAGTGTCCACACAAAGTCCAGCACAAAGTCCAGCCACATGCCCAAAAAACCAGTGACAATCCCGATTTTGTGGGATTGTGTTCACATACTGGCAAATGGGACAGAGGATCCTGTCCCAATTTTGTGGATGAGAATTATGGCAATCCTAAGCACAGGAGTGATGAGGTGGGTAGAAAGGGGGCTGAATGGTGCAAGAGAGGTAAATTGGGAGGAGAAGGGGTGAGGTGGGTAGATCTGGGATGGGGGTGGAATAAGTGTCACCAGCACACCCCAGATCCTGAGGTCCTTTCCTAGCCAGATCTACCATACCTCCAAGTTGACCCAGTGAAGCTGCTGAGGCTTACCCCGGCACAAGAGGAAAGATATCTCCTTATCACAAGGAGACTTCTAGTAATCAAAAATTCACTGCAGGATGGAGTTGGGATTGGACTGCCCATCCCCAAGGACATTTCTTGGGCTTATGCACAATCTGTTTCGAACAATTTTCCCCCAATGAACCATTTTAACCCCAATTCTGTTTTAACCATTTACCTGCCTGCTGCTGGTGAACCATGTCAGAGTTCTGCCACATGCCTTGTAAATTATTGTCTGCATGCTATCATATAGATTTGGGGCACTACTGAGGATTTGGTGCTTCTTCATATAACCAGGAGGTTATTAAAGAATAGTCAGTTTCTAATTTCAAGCAGCAGAGCAAGCTTCAGGTTTTGGCCCTAGCAAAGGGGTAAATCAAGAGGAAGGGCTTACTCTCTGTGCACCACAGTTATAAATTTTGACTCATTGATCTACATGAGCAGAACTACACATTGACAGTCACAGATTGTCAGTCTACTGCTCAGTGCAAACATGCAAAGCCTCTTAGGCAAAAATTACAGCAGTGCACTTTCAAACATTAAAGCCATAATACATACAAAAACAAAGGCTGCAATCCTAACCTCCAGTTAGGCCAGCCAAAGCCCTGGAAACTGTGCTGACCTAGAATTGTCGTCAAAATGCCATAAGACACTTCTGCTCACTCCTAGAGGGTTAGGCCAGTACACAGACATGCACTTGCCTCCTTACATCATCACAGGAACAGGAAGATCAAGGTTGCAATCCTAAAGACACTTTTCTGGGAGTAAGAGCCATTGGACACAAGGGGACTTACTTTTGAGTAGACATGGTTAGGATTGTGTTCTAGGTTTCATTATTTTCAGCCAAGATCCCCTGGAAACAATTATGTTGTGCTTTATGGTAACTATTTTACCCATTCATCTTAAGGAGTCTGTGATTAATTAAATTGCTCACTATCATCTTTCATATGGAGAAAGATAATAAGGCAGTTGATTATCCAAACAATGCCATCTTTGCCTTAGCATTAACTCTTCAAACTCCCTGGTGCCCTATTAAGCATCAAGAATCTGAAGAATCTGCAATGACCATTCCAAATGAGAACCTCCTTTTGAGACATACAAGGAGTCTTCTCAATGATCACCTACTTTTGCACTGATTTTGGATAACTGGTATCCCCAAACAGCCACCATGCCAACCTGAAATCCTGTGATTTTTCCACAATGGAAAGCAATCACACTAGAAGCAAATAATGTGAGTGGACTTTATTGGAGTCATCATGCGAGGTGAGCTAGTGTGACATGAAAGCAGTATCTTTGGTGACAATTTGCATGTGGAGAGAGCCATGGTGGTGCAGTTGTTATGGAGTTGGACCGAAACCTGAAAGATGCAGGTTCAAATTCTTCCTTGGCCATGAAGCTTCCTGGGTGACCCTGGGCCAGCCACTCACTCACTCTCATCCTGACCTACTTCACAGGGTTGTTGTGAGGACAGCAGGAGGAGAAGAACTAAAAGCCTTGTAATCTGTCTTAGGCTTTTGTGTTAGCATGGGAGAGGTAGGGAATGAACCAAATAAATAAAAAATAAATGCTACACTACAACACAACAATCTTGATTGTTTCCTCAAAACTGTAGGAGCAGGGGGAAAATACAAAAAAAAATTGTACAAATATGTGTAAACTTTCAAAGCATGCTTGATGCTACAAAATACCCCTGGCTATTTTTCAGCTTCAAATTGCAGACTCAGTATAGACAGTGACACATATAAATCTGGTAATAGCTCCCTGACCCCAAGGTGTCCAGCTAGCCAGTGCTGGAGACTGGATGTTGGACTAGCTTGGCTAGAAGGTGCTTTGGTCTAATTCAGGGATTTTCAACCTTTTTCCTCACATGGTGCATCATCAGTTGTTTTTACCACTGACAAGGCACACCATGCTGTTCAAATCCCAAGTTTTCCTATTAATAAATGTCTCTTCCCAAATTCCCATGGCGCACCTGTGGACTATCCGTGGCACATCAGTGCGCCACACCACACTGTTTGAAAATCACTAGTCTAATTCCAAAGATGCATAGAGAAGATGCATAGAGAAGCAAGGCAATCTCTATGCATTTTGACAGCTGCTATGGAAATAGACCAGATTTTAAACCAGATTTTAAAAGGTACTCTGGAAGACAGCCCTTGAGAAAGAAGGCGGGAGGGACGATCGAAGGGAAAAAATACATTTCTCTGATACAAAGGGGAAAACTCTGGGTGAGATGATGCCAATTGTGTGCATGTGGGCGGTAGGTGAAGAACAAAATGTTAAAAGAACACAACACACTCCACTTCCTCCTGTGCAAACAACAACTTAGAGGGGAAGAGAGCGCATGAAGAACTTGCCACCCCCCAGAACTGCCTGCACCTCTCCAGGAGACCAGCCCTATTTGACAAGCCTTGTCTTCAGCTCCGAAGGCATTTTACAGAGAAAGAGAATCCAAAACACACACACACACACACACACACACACACACTAGTGAACTCTCCTCAAGGTTAAATAATTCCTCCTACTTGCCACAGAGAAGAAGCAAAAATTATTGCCTATAGCATATCCAGCTACAATTATCATGCTTGCAACCCTAAAATCATTCTTCTGCAGAGCAAAGAGGGTCAATGATGGCTCAGTCAGCTGAGAAGGTTTAATGAAAAAAAATAAAAATTTCTAACAGCCCTGTAAATTCCAATTCCTTCCACTTCCAACTAGAAAGCCAAGCCTTTGGCTGCATAATATGAGCCTAAATGTGGCCCAAACATGTATGATTGTGAGCCCTTTTAGAACAGGAAGCCATTAGCCGTTAATTTTTTCATTTTCTTTGAAACCACTTTGTGAACTTTTTAGTTGAAAAGTGGTATATAAATACTGTAGACAGACAGGACATGAGAAAATAAAGGTTAAAAACAGTCATGTATATTGCTTTTATGTGGGGGAGAAGTATCTTACTGCACTTTTGTAACACCTCCAGGTCAGCATAGGATTCATGTCAGGGCTTAGGCTCGCCTAAATGGAGTTTGGATTGCAGCCTAACCCCCAAATCCAGAGTAACTATGGGAGCACGTAAGAGACATTATGTGCACCCGTAGTTACTGCACCACCCAGTGAAAAGCTATGGGAAATTCATATTGGTATCCAGGGTAAATTGTTCTTACACCGGAGCAAGGACTCCACGTAGTTACTCTGGATTTTGCCCTAAGTTGCCTTTTTGATCCTTTGAAATCTGGGGGAAAGGGTTAAAGCTTGAAGATCAGCTACATCAATTTTTTTAAAGGCAACTTCTTCAGCATTTGTACCTTTTAGTGATGGTGTCCACTTGATGTGGATTGGAGCTTCATCCAATTCCACGATGGACGCGACATGGGGGAAATTTGGCCTGTCACAGGGAACAGTTCATATATAACCATGGCATTGGTTGTTGGTTACTGAGCATTATGGCAATGAATTGCAATAAGCTTGTGTGTCATACATTATCCCATCCTTCCATGTAAGGGAGGTGTTTGAAAGTTTCCACTTTGGGTTTTGAATAAACCACCGTTTCCTGTTACACTCTGAACTTGAGAAAACTATGGTTTCCTTGTTTGGATTAGCCAAGTTTGATCTGAGGACACTGTCTTGATTCTAACCTATCAGAAACACAACATGTGTACAGAAACAATACAAACATATATTCTAACACTACAGAAAGCAGCAGCTTATTCAGTGGAAAGCATTCAATATCTTCCCCCACCTTGAACACAAATGATTGAAAAAGGAGCATGGAAATTCAAGATGCCTCCCTGCATGTTCTTGCAACAGTAGACCATGAGAACAGCATCTCAATGAGGCCCAGGAGAAGTGTTAAGAAATAGCCAATGGATAAAAGGGTTTTTTATTTAGACACCAAATCCAAAAATAAAATTATGAATAGTCACTTGTAAACAGGAACTAGTGAAATAGTATCAGTTTGTCCATCTCTTCCTTTTTATGAAATATACTTGGCATCTAAACCCAGCACAGCATTTAATATGCCTTGAATTGGGTGCCTTGAATTGTTCAAAAATAGTTATCTACTCACACTCATTTATTTCCAGAGCAATCCAAGGAAATAACTGAGACAGAGATTTGTGTAAGAAAGCACAAATCTTACAAAAC
This sequence comes from Cryptoblepharus egeriae, assembly GCA_030015325.1. Lineage (NCBI taxonomy): Eukaryota > Metazoa > Chordata > Lepidosauria > Squamata > Scincidae > Cryptoblepharus > Cryptoblepharus egeriae. The sequence goes on from JAREYC010000006.1 coordinate 88,947,300, forward strand.
CATCCTGTGCATGTTTATTCAGAAGTCTTACTGTGTTTAATGCTGCTTGCTCTCAGGAAACTGCATTTTATAATATGCATAAGTAAGCCTTTGTTTTCTAATGCAACCTCAGCATCCCCAAAATAATCAAATAGCAATATCTTCAGTAAAAAAGGGGGGAGAGAAATCCCACAAGATTTGGGAAATATTTCCCATTTTGGTTTTCCATTCAGCTTTCAAAAGTCACATTTTCCAGCAGGAGTTATTAGAAATATGCACATGTTTAGAACTAGGTCAACCTCTCCAGTTATTTTACCAGTCAAGAAAAAACTGTTTAGACATCTCTCTAATGCTCTTAGCCTCAGCAAACCAGAGCAGAATATCTGGAAATCAAACGAACTCAGAAAAAGAAATGGCAACTCAGAAGAAGTATATCCTTTGAGATGTAAAAATAGCACCAGGAAAGAGGAAGGCTCTGCAGAATGTAACCTTAGCAAGGGTTTTAATGCTTCTTTAGATATTCACACTTCTGGGCTTTTTCTGCAAATTTCTAGTTCGCTTACATTATTCTGTCATCCTTATTGAAGAGATAAGCCTAAATCAGTTGAGAATGCAGAAACCAGAATACATCTCTCCGGATAGATCAGCTCAACCTCTACTCTCTTTCTTGGGGGCAGGGTTGCCATATGTCTAAGAAAACAAGGACAGTCCCGATTTGGGGTGGGGGGGATTGTGTTCACATTCTGGCAAATGAAACAGAGGGTCGTGTCCCAGTTTTGTGGAAGAGAATTATGGCAACCCTACTTGGGGATGGCACAATGAAGGGTAAACAGGAAGGAGAACTGCCATCCTACTATTATGGCAGTAAAAAGGACCACTTTAAAAATATTTGTTGACAATAGAAAGCCAAAAATTGTAGGGTAAACAGCAATTTTTGGAAATTTACACATGTTAATGCTACAGTAAGTCAAGTGGTATAAAAATAACAGAACAAAAAAACTTTAAGCAAAACAACCTTTAACAAAACCAGTTTTGCTATCAGCAGGATCAGTAACACACGTTGTGAGACTGCTGAGTAGTTTCTTATCACAACACAAAGCCTTGCAATGTTCCAGAACACTGCTGCAAGGCATTCAGGGGCCCAACAAGGAAGTAGGTTATGGGCCCACTGTGACACAAAAATGGTTTCCCTGTAGCCCTACAATGGGCAAATACATAGGATGTAGAGGACAAAAGATTGAGAACAGGTGACCAACTTTAAAACAAAACAATGTTGAATTAAACAACTTTAAGTGAAGAACTTGCTTTACCTTACATTTCAGTATTCATTTATTATCTTTAAGTAATCTTTAAATAGCAAACTTGTGAGAATTTGGTGATTATTCTGAGATAGTGTGAACTATTATTTTGAATACGGAATATGGCTTGCCTAAATCCATCTATTGGGAATTCGCTGTCGAGGTGAGATTCCAACAGTGGCAGACCCCATGCACTGTGCACTCCTCTTAGCCAATATGTCATGCAAACTCGCAAGCTCTCTTATTTCATCCTGGAGGTTCTGGGCAAGTTACATTTTAAGAAATCACATCCAAAATAACAGTAGTTTCCCCGTGTAAGGACTCCTCTATTTCATGTATCTATGAATCCCTTCTGGCCACATATATCTACCTATTTTGTTCGCCCATTTGCAACCCCCATGCTTCAAATTCACACCTGCTGCTTCTTCTTCACATTTGCTTGTTAGCACTTGCCCTCCAAGTGCAAAGAGGAAGTAATTTGGAGGGCTTGCACAGAGCAAAAATATAGGGTTTGCTGCTATTCACAGTTATGGATAGCTGTGGTAGTAGTAGGAATGTATTCCCCACTGATATGGGGCAGCAGGGGAGAGACATCTGTACAATTCAGTGCAATAGACTGTATAACCTAAAATCTAAGAATTTAGATTTAGTCTAAGAATTAGTCTAAATAGAAAATCCTTGCTTGAGCATCATATTTTTCAGTTTGTTCACATCTCCATCCACTTACTGCCTCTTTGAGCATGAGGCAAGGAGTGGTCAGGAAAACAGAGGGCAGTAAAAGGAGATGCCTTCTCTGAAGTCCAGAAAAAATTCCTGACGGTGAGGGCGGTTCGGCAGTGGAACAGATTGCCAAGGAAGGTGGTGGACTCTCCCTCACTGGGGATCTTCAAGCAGAGGCTCGATGAGCACCTGTTGGAGATGCTCTAGGGGGAATTCCTGCTGCAGGCAGGGGGTTGGACTAGATGACCTACTAGGTCCCTTCCAACTCTATGATTCTATGATTCTGTGATTCTAAGTATTTAGATCCCTACTAACAGCTAAAAACAAATACAGTGGTACCTTGGTTTACGATCATAATTGGTTCCAGAAGCATGCTTGTATATCAAAGTGAATTTTCCCATAAAAATAATGCAAACTTATTCATTCCACAACCCAAAATATTCATATAAAAATGACAATACTGCAATACAATATAATAAAGAAAATGCAAAATATAAAGAAAATTAAACCTAGTCTCTCAGGTCTCTCAGGCTGTAATCTGCACCCCTTATACAGGAATGAGCCCCACTGATAGTTGGGCTTACTTTAGAATAGACAAGCATGATTAGGTCTCTCAGGCTCCTTACCATTGCCCCCTTACATATGAGTGAGCCCCATTGACTGTAATAGGCTTATTTAAGAGCAGACATGCATAGGCTGGTCTGGAAGGAGAGGAAGGAGAAGGCATTTGGAAAAAGAAAATCTGAATAGCTGCTCCATCATTGATAAGAATCAAGATGAGATGTTAATAGTGGCATTTGTAGTACTGTATATCAAATGGTTTAACATTAGAAAGGCTACTTACCGCCTTTTATTGCAACCACAAAAATCTGCTGTTAACTAATGCAGGGCTCAATCCTGACCAACCTTCCAGCACCAAGGCAAAGGCAATGCAACTCTGAGGTAAAGGAACAAAGACAGCTTTGTTCAAAGATAGCTACATTGAAGAGGCCTCCATGACTAACTCCCACCTGTGGGATGCAGTACATGCCAACACTGGCACAGCTACGTGGAAATTTTATTAGGATTGCACCCGCAGTGTTTCAAAAATGCTTACAGTCCACGTTGTGTTTCAAGATCCTCGGTACTTTCACTAATATTCTGCATTAACCAGGAATATTCTTGAGAGAGATTTAGATGAATAATATATAATAAGAAGAAGAAATATCATATCAGACTGGTACAAAATGCCAATCTTTAAAAAAATCAGATTTGAAGCAAGCTGGAGGAGGGGGAATATTGAACAAACTACTAAATTAAAATCAATAGTAAAAAAGATGGACAGGCAATTAACTTTTAGCATGTAAACTCATGTACCAGGAAGTTACAGAACTCTTACCTTATAGACTTGTCCATAGGTCCCATTGCCAACAAGTTCTACCAGTTCAAAAATACCTGCAGGATCCTAAGAATAAAAAAGAAAACTAACATTAGAGACTTAAAAGATATTTGAAAACTGCTGCAATAAACATAAGCATTCTTATTAAATCTACTCATCCAACATTTCAGACAGTATGTCTGTGTAGCAGAAGAAAAAAGGGTTTCGGGTACAGATGGCAAATTTTAAAAAAAGTGAAAACCTTTCTCTTGCATATATCCAAGTTTAAGAGTACAGATGGACCCTGATTATCTAGTTCAACATGGGTCCAAGGGGAACTGTATTGAGCCAGATCTGTAGGTGAAAAATCCACAGGAAAACAGAGTCAACCTGTGCAAAGCCTTGCCACAAAGGAAAAGAATATTTGATATGCAGATTGTTTTATTCCTCAAAATAACTGGCATATATGCATTCAGTATGTGATTGGACTAATGCCAGAATGCCTCATTGCTTGAAAGGAACCACTTCAATTTCACTAATCAGGGTTATAACCACATATGTTACCTGTGCCAAGAAGAGAGAAACAGTAAGCTTATCAACAACAATAAGACCAGTGTGACTAGTGGTGACAGACAGATTAAAGCTACAGTAGAACTTCCAAAGTTGACCACCTCTCTATATTGACCACCTTTTCTGTAACAGAAACTCTAAAATTATTATTATTATTATTAATGCTTAATAATAATGACCACGCCAGCACCTACATACTTGCGGCTCTTCCTAAAACAGAGGAAGACAATGACATCTGCTAGCCTGTTTTCCAAAGAGATCAGGCAAATTGCATGTTTCATAATATTAGAACCTCTGGGTCAACCAATGGAAGAACATCCATCAGTCACACCATTGGAGCTATGCTAGATAGCCTCTATCCACACAAATCAGAATTTACATGGATAGAGCCTTTTCAGAATTTCCACTTACATGAACAGATACTTCCTTGCATAGAGCTGTATGCCCACAAGGCTCTGGATTAGGTTATGGTGACGGTGAGGATTAGGTGTTCAAATAAATGGGAGCAGAGCAGTGGTGAGGATAATTCTGGAGGTGTTTAAGTTTATTTAATCTGTCAGAAGCACATATGTGGGTAAAATTTTTTACAAACATTAAAGGGAAGTTAATTAATATCATTTGCCCCAAACCAGGCTACCTCAACAGCATTTTTCCTTGCCAACATAAGATCTTCCTTTGTGCATATAGTAGGGCACCTTATACGCTGGAGGATGTGCAGGGTGGGTTGTTCTCCAAAATATTCACACCAACCCTCTTTCATGGTGTATTTAATGGTGTATTTAATGGTGTACTTGAGGTGGTTTCTGGTAGTACTTGTGAGATCCTTGGATATGTGCTACCCAGCAGCTATACCAGTGATGTGACACAAACAGCTGAAGAAGGCTTCGCAGGCAGAACTCCAAATCATGATTTTTACGTGTTCAAGAAACCCTCCATGAACCTTTTACTAGTGTTTGTCCTGCCATATCTAGCCCCCCAAACTAGAAATAACTGGCAATTTTATCATTACCAGTGATCCAATAGTTGGACCATACAAAGTGCTACAGCACAGGACAAATGTTGAGAAATGCTGGTGTAAAGGTAGGACAAAATCTGTTCTCCGTTCCTCCATTGTGTGAACTTTTCCCCTGAAAGAATCTATAAATCCATTGCTTAGTCACATAGTCATTTAATGTGCTAGGAGGTGTGCCACCCTGCCAAGGAAAACCTGTGCCAGCCACGGCCACATTGCTGGCACAGCAAGGAATCCCAGAGCTGACTTTTTCATGCTGCCTTCAATGCCTCTGCAGGGGAGAGAAAGAATTTCCTGGGATGCAACTGGGCTGAATAATGTTAAGGCCCCACAGCTGGAAAGGTGCTGTGGGACGAGGAAATTGTAGAGCACAGCTGGATCAGCAGCATTCCCACAGAAGCGCACTGCTCAAAATGGACAAAGACGTGGGCTGTTTCTATAAGCTAAAAGACATTTTGGGGCCATTAGAGAGGCAAGCAAGGAGAGAGAATAAAGAACCCCTAAGAGGCTGCAGCTATGTACTGTCAAGCTGTGGCTTAAACCTGCTGCACAAAACAGGTTGAGAAAGACTTTTTAAAAAAAATTGTTTCTGAACAGATGCATTTTGGATGAAAGAATATCTTGCCATATGCAACAAACCCCATAGAAACAAGGCTAAAAATTCACAGGCTTGAACAACACTGAAAAGAATTTACAATGTACTGTATCTCGTTCTAATTTTGAGTTGGCAACAGGACTCTACTGCTAAGAGAAAGTCCATATTGCTCCAATGTAGAGCGTTCAATATCCCGGCAGTGTGTTCACTGCTTTTGGGAGCTGGCAAAGAGGATGGAAGGGGGTGGTTGGAAAACAACACACTACTCATGGAGTTCCTTTTCAGATCTTCCTCCACAGCCTGAAATGGACTCCATATTCAGGGGTGAGATCTGCCACCTGGGCTCGGTCATGGAGTTGCCTCAACCAGATTACAACACATAATATTTATTCATATAAACCAGCCTCCATGAACTGCAGCCCTCCCACCCAATACTTTTTGCCACAATGGTCCCTTCCTTTTTTTCTCCAATAATGGAAGGTGTAGTATAAAACAGATTCAGGATGCAATCCTATCCACACTTTCCTGGGAGTATGCCCCATTAAGCACAATAGGACTTCTTAGAATACTTGCATAGGATTGTGTGCTAAGATAGGCAAAAGGCAACATGCAGATACAAGGCTATATAATATTCATTCCGACTGTACTGAATACCCTACTGTAGTACTGTACTGGCTCTCCTACTGTTTATCTCCGTGGTCTCTAAATAGGAGACTGATATGCGCTTGAAAAGAGGTCCTTAGCCTGGATGGAGCTTACTGTTACAATTTGGGACCTCTCCATCTAGCCAGATGCCCCCAAACATTGTACTGGCCAGCTTCTTAGACAGCTGTGACCCACCTCTCCCCACCCCCACAGGTTTTGTGCATGGATTACCAGGACTGCATGGTTAGTTGGTGCAAAGATCAGGGGTGATCTGACAGAAAGGCTCTGGGGGAATGGCAATCTCTGTTCACCAAGGGTATGGATTGCAGGGGACACTGGATTTGGCCTCAAGCCAAGATTTGGGGAATTGCAAGAAATTACACAAACCACAGACAGACCAAGACTGAGACTATGTGCATTTTAGGGAAGGCAGAGAACTGAAATAGCTCACAAAATGCTCTGACATTTAGGAATCAAAATATGAATGCATTTAATGGAGACTGTTAAATTATTCAGTTCAGCTTAAATGGGACCAGCACAGGATAAGCAGTGCATAATCTCAGACCAAATATAGACACTTCTATAGATAATGGAACGTGGACTCTACTGCTTACAGCAATGTGCGCCAGTGTGCTATTTTCTATTTGGCAAAGCTTTTTTTCCCTTCCCTCCAAAGCTCATTTGTTACAGACAAGCACTGCAGGGTGGGCTTTTCCTATTCTTACTAATACCTTTTGCTTTTCCCTCCTCACCAAAAGACTTTTGGAACCAAAATATTAATATCAGGGTCAGAAGTATGCACAATCAAAACACAATTGGAGGCTGGAGTCTCACACATAAGCAGATACTCTACATGGTCTTCTCTTGAGCAGTAACTGCCAGGGACAGCATGGAAAGTTGTGGGTAAGAGCAGACCCCCTCCTTCCAATGTGCACAAACACACTGTTCCTTCCTCAAAAGTCAACTTGTCCACATGGCATTTATCTTACCCTCTTACAGGTTTGCCAGCAGCTGGAAGTTATCATATACATTATTCAGTTTAGGAACTTGCCCTTTCCAGTGCCCAAACATGAGACTGTGAGTATGCATGTGAGTTCTGCATCGAAATATGTTGTGCCAATCCTCTGTCTCTATTGCATTCAACTGAAAAAGCTAATACCCGTATATACTCGTGTATAAACCGACCCACGTATAAGCCGAGGCACCTAATTTTACCACAAATACTGGGAAATCTTATTGACTTGAGTATAAGCCGAGGGTGGGAAATGCAGCAACAAGAAAGTGTGGCTGGCCTTGTAGCCTCAGGGCCCAATCCTGGGCATGTCTACTCAGAAGTAAGGTCCACAAAGAAGTACCTGAGTCTGAGGAGGGCCTTGGCTGCAGTGGGCTCCATGTCTTGCTGCCGCACGCCTCCTCTGCAGCTTGGAGAGCCGGTGCCAGAGGCTAGGAGAAGGTGCAAAGCCTTTGAGGGTGCATGCTGGAGGTCGTGCCTGCCATGTTGTGCCGCCGCACGCCTCCTCCACAGCCCAGAGAGCTGGCGCGAGTGGCTGGAGAGGCTGCTGAGCCTCTGAGGGTGTGCGCTGGAGGTTGCGCCCGCCATTTTTCTTAATTTTTTTACTGACCCGCGTATAAGCCGGGGTGGGTTTTTGGGCTCATTTTTCGGGCCCAAAAAACTAGGCTTATATGCGAGTATATATGGTAGGTCTCTTCCCAGTGGCTCTCACCTGGGGAAAGAGGCACATTTTCAGCATTTCCACTACCTATACTCCCACCACATGGGACTTCAAGTGGGTGGGCTCCCCTAATCTTACCCTAACCTGTTACCTTAACTGCCCCCCCCGGCCTTCTAGGTTCTCTCCCTCATTTTCCTAGAAGCTAATGTGTCCTTTTAAACTATTTCTTATATGATCACAATGCCCCTCCTCCCTCTTGCAAGCTTATGCGTCCTTCCTCTTTTCCAGAATTTACTTCCCCATACTGCTCATCTGCTGCAGTCATTTACCGTAAATCTCAGCTTGCCTTGAATGACTTATATATAAGTAGACCTTTATTGCAAACATTCTGAATTCCCTCCCCTTCTTATCCATCTACCTAAATGTGTCATGAACCACAGCAACCAAGATCCTGCACATGCATTCAAATTTACCATGCATACATTACACATGTATTACATTACAGCATGTGTGGTATTAAAACAAAATTGGTGGAATTTTTGTGACTCGGGTCACAATAGAAAAAAAATATTCACACGTAGTAGGAAAAAAAATCCCATTCTGACGTCCCATAAATGTGCATCACTGAGTTAGGCTGCATAATAAGAAATGGCAGTGCTTGGCCTGCTGCCCTTACTAAGGAACCAAGCAAACGTCTTGTTTCTCAATTAACTGTCATTAAGGTATGTCTTATTATTCCAAACTTGAGAAAAAGTAATTGAATTATGTAACATTATTCTAGCTGTCCAGACCAGATGATAAGCAGATCCTCTTTTCAGTCTGCCCCACTTACACCACCATAGCTGGCCCAGAAGCCAGAGGTTGCAACGTTACAAAGGACAAAGGGTGGGAGTAACACACAGTACAATGAAATCCTTTACTCCAGCAGTTTATTAAGGACAGCTCTTGTTGCAGTTTAACATTCAAAAGAACTAATACGTTCCAAACAATTGAGCTACAGAGATACAAGGCTTCTGTTTCAAACCAGCAATCTAGGAAGCCATTTTCTGCACAAAACTCCCCTCTCGGTTGTTAGCGCCAATAGCCTCCTTTTCTGTTCCACTAATCTGGACATAATTAATTAAGATGACCTTTTAGGCTTGAATTGTCAAATATGTTGCAATGATTTGAACAGATTCTCATGTATGCAAAATGGTAATGCAATGTCATGGCCGATTTTTGTAGGCTTCTTCACACCTTTTTCAGTAGTTTGGGGTGTCAAGGAGCTATAGTGCAGTGCACTGTAAACCCAATAAAAACCTTTCCTGGGGTGATCCTTTCCCCTATCCAACCATATAGGAGTTGTGTATTGCTAGGATTACCAGATACAACATGAGACATAGTGCCTAAACCTTTAAACATTATAGAGAAGAGAGAATTTGGGCAGGTGCAGTTTTTTAAACCCTTACATGATGAGCTGCACCTACCAAAATTTGCTCTCATCTACAACAGTTAAAGGAATCGACAACCTGTCTCACTTTATCTGGTAACCCTATATGCAACAATATAATTTAAAGGAGGCCCCTCATATCAAAAGCATGTTCTAAGCAGGACTCTCAAACTGATTCTGGCACAGCACACTCCCTCCTTGTTGCTGGTGGGGGGAAGGCTCTGTTTTATGCAAACAAATGATGTGTGGGTTTCTTCCGGTGTTCGCTTCCTACTTGAATTCTAGGCATTGCAACCCATTGGTTAAACCACCCAAGGCATTCACTGCCCTTTTTCCCCCCATTTTTTTGCTTTTGAGGAGATGCTTTGTGAAGATGTGGTATGCACTGCTGTTCTTTCATTCAGCGCCCTCCCTACAGCATGCATCATCTTCCACATCAGTGCAAAAGCACACACATCTAAGCCGCCTTGCCATGCACAGCTTGCCATTTCACACACAGCAACTATCTTTGGAACTGTTGGGAAGGTCTAGTGTGACCTTCCCATTCCCACACTACTCCCAGTCCCCACTTCCATGCCATCCTATCTGCAACCTTAAAAGAGACACTTCCTGAGTTTTTCATTTATGGAAGGACAGGCTACTGCTGAGGAAAGATAATATATATTGTAGACTTCACAAGAGAGCCTTTAGCAATACACCATGGTAATAGGACAGTGGTGATAAAGTCAAATAGGATCCTAAAAGCTTAGGATACAAATGCTGTTATCCTATTCTTTCCTGGGTGGTGGACGATCCATCCAGAATTAAATAATTTGATGCCCTTTTGGAGGGAGAGAGGACATCTAACTAAGAGAAATCACAGCACAAGCCTATAGTTATTTACTCAGAAATAAATCCCACTGTATTCAGTGATGCTTACAGAAATATTGCACCATCACAAAGAATGAGGGCATGAACACAACACAATTATATGAAGCCATATTCAGCCAGAATCATGCGGTGCAAGGATGGCAAGTGTGGCAGATCCACCCCATTGTACTCCATGGAAAAGCACTGAAAGTGCCCTACCCACCTACATCTGAGTAACCTGGCATCAGGAGAGTCACCTCAGGTGTAAGGAGATGGGGCAGATATAGTACTTTTCCACAGACAACAAGGGGGTGGTTCTGCCTTGCCTGCCACCATCACACCATATGTCCCCGATATGACTACCTGATATTTGATGGGAAAGCAAAAAAGACTGCTATTAACTACTAACTACTGGACTTGCAAGTGTTCCCCAAAAAAGGGGGGAATCATGTGCTATCAGAAGGAGCCTTTTATTGCCCTTATTACATTGCACTGTCTGTCATCAAATTATAACAACTAAATGTGTGCCAACTCAAAAATTCAGCAGGCTAATTACCCAGATTTCCTTTAGAGACCATTTCTGCCCAAAGCAAGCATTGTACTACATTTTATTGGAAGAGCTTCAGGAAAAGGTCTGGTGTTGACATGGCTTTTGCCCTCCCCGCTACAGATCTTGCCATGGAACTAAAGAACAAGCACCCGTGACTGAAAAGCAGATTTCATTAAGAGACTTAAAAAGCCAATTTGCTTGCTGTTGGTTAAATTCATAAAATTCAAAGATGCTTCCTGTTTACCATCAGGTTCCAAGCAAATTCCAAGCAAAAGGATTCAGGGACTGACATAGCTAGAGGAGATACAAAGTGCAGTACTAAGTTTTGCATGGTGGTAGCTCCCTTCAAAACTTACTGCTTTGCACCCCCTCTTGCTACTCTACCTTCTGCAGGTATTCACCTAGGCTGGATATTGCTGAGATGGAATTTAAGAACAGCAGCCTAATGTGTTGTCCTCTCAAGTGTATGCTGCACTTTTGTACTTCTTCCAATAAATAAACATAGATTGCAATCCTAACCTCCAGTTAGGCTGGCCCAACCCCTGGCATATGTCCTGTGCTGACCTGGGGGTGTCACAAAAGTGCTGTAAGACACTTGTGCACCTCTCCCTGGTGAGGGTTAGGCCAGTGCACAGTCATGTGCTTTTATCAACACGAGAAAGGGAAAAAGGTTCAGATTGCACAACCTACGGTAATTGTACCCCTGCATACTGGGCAAGAGACACTCTTTCAAGTGGGTGTTCGTCTTTTATTTAGCAGCGGGAGAGTAACTGGCCCTCCACACGCCAGCAATGTCTGTTCTAGCGGCTTCTGCTGGTGTTCTTTTTGCACTTTAGATTGTGAGCCCTTTTGGGACAGGGACCCATTAGCTATTAATTAGCTATTAATTTTTTTCATTTTCTTGTAAACCGCTTTGTGAACTTTTCAGTTGAAAAGCGGTATATAAATACTGTAGATAGATAGATAATTGACTACAGTTTTAAATTTACATGAAAGGTGATAACATGCAGGGCTTCCTTTTCATTTCTCTCTCCTTTTAAGAAAAAAAAACACATCCCAGCAATAAAGCAAAGCCAGCTGTTTCTGACTGTCATGACAAAGTATGTTTGAACAGTATTTGGGAACAGTATTTTGATTTTGGAGGCATAGACAAAGTGGTTCATTTTACAGAGCAGTTGCCTCTTATAAATTAATATGACAGGTCTATAGCCAATTGGCATACAAAGGACAGCCATAACTTCTGGGGAAAGGATGGAGGAAAGCCATTAATGACATGTGTACTACAGATCATTTTCTCAAGCGTGCTCTGCAAACTAACACTTAGGGGGTGAGCAGGTATTTTGGGGGGCATGATTGGATGGTCGGAGTACAAATGCCCAACCACAGTCCCATCTTAACAGCACTGACACTGAAGTTGCACAATTTTTCCAAAACAATAGGTGCAGAGTAGCTCGTGCTGGATATCAATGCTGATTCTGCAGCCAATTTCCAGTTCTCATTTTATTAATCACATCCTTCGTACCTGAAGTTCATGGCAGCACATATTGAACTATGTGCTGTCTTCATAAAAACCCTGAGGGAAAGTCAGAGAATTTAACAACAGACAACAGATCAAGTTAAAAAAAAGTAAATACCCCCACCAAAAAACAGAAAGAAAAATACAGTGCAAGATATCTTTCTTATCTCTCCTGCATGTTGGTACAGTATATAATTTTTGTCCAAGGATAAGACATATTATTTTCCCATAATCTCTGTAAGAAGCACATAAAAGTTACTTTCTAGCTACAGGTAAGTCAAGCAGGCTAATGCAACATAAATGGCTGCTCCCAGTTTTTGTGGATCTAAGTCCAGCATGCCCCTTCCCAACACAATGCCATCACTAGGTTTATATCACCTAGACTGGGAGACTAGCATGTCATCCTTATGATGGACCTCTTTTCCCATGCAGTAGACAGGATGACGATCCAAGTGATGAACATGATGATGCACTATTCTTATTTTTTTTTTTGCTATTATGTTTAATAGAGATATTTTAACATGGCATGTTTCATTGCTTCTGCATGGAATTATGCATCAATTAATGTATAACCTGATGGTATTCAAAAAATACCAATGTTTTGGCAAATAGTGGTGTCACCCCTCTGTGTGTGTGTTATCCAGTGTAGCCTGCACCCCCCTCTAGCGATGCCACTGTCCCACTTCATCTAACTTTTACAGAGGCTGAAATCCTAACCTCCACTTACGCTGGAATTAGACCTGTTCTGACCTGGGGGTGTCATATAAGTGCCATAAGACACTTCTGCCCCACAGGCATACACCACTCCACACGCAGTCATGAGAAGATATGCCAGATGAGTTATGCCATCCTCTGTTGGTTAGGATTGTGCATATAGTTGCTTACAAGATGTGCAATCACTTTCTACATAGCCACAGCAACATAGCGGGTGGAGGAGGAGAATCATATACTTACACACCCCAGGTATGATCTAAGTTGCATTCATTTTTGAGGAAAAGCAACACCTTCACATGAAAGAATGCCAATTGTCACTTATATATTGTGTGTATGTGTATACACATACAATGTATATACTGTATATATATATATATATATATACACACACACACACACACATATATATGTGCTGTATAAATATATACTGTATTTACTTGAATCTAATGCGCAATCAAATCTAATGTGAATCCTCATTTTAAAAGGCTTGAGATAAAAAACGTTTACTGGTGATTGTAATGCACAGCTGCAAAGGAGGAGCAAAATTTAAATTTTATGCATTCATCAATGAATTTTATGACAATAATAATATGACAATGGGTTTTTGTTATAATTTTTACCCAATTGTAGTACTTTATACAACAGTGGGTTTATGTTAGATTTCTATTACAATACATTAAACTGTTAAAGAAAATATAGACTTAAACTGCAATCCTAAGCCCAAATTAGGCCAGCCTAGGCCACAGCACAAGCCCTGTGCTAGCCTCAGGTATCACAAAAATGCTGTAAGGCACTTCTGTGCCACTCCTGGAGAAGAGTTAGACTAGATCACAGATATGTGCTTGCCCCCATATATCACCACAGGATCAGGAAGACCAAAGAATTGTGCCAGCCGACGTTAGGATTGCACCCTATTGCTGCAATCCTAACCTCCCCGTAGGCTGGCCTAAGCCCTGGAATAAGTCCTGTGCTGACCTGGGGGTGTCACAAATGTTCAGTAAGTGCTGCACTCCTTGTGTGGCACTCCTGAGTAGGTTAGGCCAATGCGCAGGCGTACGTTAACCACCCCACACCATCACAGAAAGATAGGTCAGGTGAGTTTGGCCAGCCTAAATTTCTTAGAATTGAACCCATATTCTTATAATCAAAACACCATATTTACTTGAATACGCTAAGCCATCAAATCTAATGCACACTCTGATTTTTGAGACTAAATTCAGCAGAAAAAGTTGTGCATTAGATTCAGTGTATTAAATACAGTGTATTAGTGCGTCATACAGATTCCTGGGAAGGCATTGCTTAGCATTGTGAGAATTCAGACAGACTATGAACAACAGGACAAAGTAACCTGAAGGCAAGCTGTGAGCTACAAAGTGGAACCTTTCTTGAAACGTGAAGGCACCACCTGCTCTTGCCACCCAAGAGGCGTTTTCCTCATCCATGCAGTTTAGCCAAGGTTCCCTGCCCAGCATGTGCACCTATTCAACACAACTGGTGGCTCACGTCCAAAAATTTGTGTGTGAAGTTGTCCGAAACAGAAATCAGAGTCTTTTTTAAAGCACTATAAACAAAAATCCCCCAAAAGATTTTGGGTCAGCCCAGGGCCAACTGGCTGTTTCTAATGTATTCCTAGATAACATCCCTTTGTGTGATGGTCAGACCAGGACGGGCAACAGACAAAAGACACTCACTCAACACACAGCTGCAGAGAGCTCCCAGCAAAGAAGCCAGTGTTAAGGTTTGAAATTGAAAACAAAGTGCTTTTAAAAAAAGTGTCAGCTTGACAGCTCCTGGCTAGTTTTTGCTACTAATAGAAATGTTTCTGTGTGAACAGCCAGACACTGAACCTCCTGGGACCTCTAGAAGCTGCCCAGATTCATGTCATTTTTTGGTAGGTTGCTCGGGTTATAAACTGAATAACGAGGCAAAGAAACAGGGAGCCACCAGGCACCGCATAACCTTCACAGGTATCTTGCAATCTTGTTTTGCTTTCATATTTCCCAGGCAGAATATTTCTTCCTTACTCTTCCACCTGCCTTTATTAAGAGAGTCAACATTTCTAAATATTTGCATTGTGAAACACTTCCTCGACTCCCCAATCAAGGCTCAAGTTGCATGATTTGGAACCAGAAATAAGGACACAAAAAAGAAATACACTAAACTTTTCTTATTCGCAAAAAAGTGCAATATGGTTTTCTCTTCCCCATTTCCTGATCCAAATTGCACTATTATTTTTTATCACATATTATTAGCATTTGTCAATTATCTGGCAAATGTTTTCTAAAAGGCAGAACAAAGCTCTACTTGACAGATGCTGGAAGTATTCATTTACACATCTATGTCCATCATTTCATCCCCAGCACTACTAAGTAATTTATCTCCCTGTGATAACATCCTATATTACAATGATAAAATCTCCTGCTATTATCTATTGCTTTCTTCCATGACACACATTATTTATGTGTTGTCCAAAAGGGATGGAAACAGAATAATCACAGAATTATGCTTCTCTCAAACTTGGCCAAAAGCTTCCTCAAAGTCAATGTCTCTACCCTATGAGTCCTCTACCTCTATTGCTTGTAGAAGTGTGTTTTTAACTTTTTTATTTTATGTTCTTGACTCTATATATTTTTATGCTTTGTATTTTTAAATGCCAATGAAGGTTCCGAAACTGTCAATCTTGTACCCCAGGCAGGCAAAAATCTGTATCATTACATTTTGCGCACAAGTACATTTTTAACAGCCTCTAGTAAAAAATGTTGTGTTGACACTGGCCACCACAAGCATTCACTAATGGTGGTTTGTGTCCATCAGTTCATTCACACGGACAAACCATCACTGGTCAAACATAGATGTGCAAACTGGCCTTCAGTGCCAGGATAAGGAAAAGCATGAGACTTGCCAGGTAAGCCTCAAATTGGGAAAGAATTTGATTAAAGGGGTGCCACAACAGATGATAAAAGACCATATATCTAAACAGAAGCAGGACCTTCAAAATTCTGAAAGATCCATAAGCACATAATTATTTTAAAGAAAATGTAAAATATAATTATTTTAAAGAAAAGTACATCTGTTGGTTGTACATTTGACACAGCGCTGTGTCAAAATCCTAAAGAAAGATGTGCAAAGAGGGTTCACTAGTTTTTCTGATCACTTTCATACTAAATTCAGAAGCTTTTCACCTACTGGTTACATCCTCACCCACTGTCTTCAAGTGAAGCTGCAGCTGTTTTAATTCCTTGCACTTCTCCAATCGCCCTTTCCCCATCATCTTTCCCTGGCTCCTTCAAACAGCTGGCTCACAACAGGCTTTGCAACAGCAGGTTGCAAGGAAGGGAATCGCGTATCCTTCTCGTGGGAAACATTCCGTTCAAAATATGTATGGAGAAGTAACAACTGTCGATTTTATTATTCTCATGGCCCCAGCTAGTTGTACAAATCACTCTCCCCACTCTGATTATCTCAATTTCAGTGCTGTTCACATCATTAGGAAATTAAGATAAAATATTGGGTCCTGAAAAATGTCATGTTGTTGAATAATGTCATAATGTGGAGCCATTAGTTTTTTTTCTATGTAAACAGCTTTGTGAACTTTTTGTTGAAAAGTGATATATAAATACTAAATAATCAATAAAATCACTTTTTAAAAAACTGATTTTCATATCTGGTACATTTCTCTCTTGGATGGAAGAATCCATGGATGATTTTTTTTGCTTTTTTCCACCTCATTCCATGAGATGTTCTAAATAATGATAAAATTTATAGGTAGAAATGGCATAAACTTGTTTTTTAAATATTGAAGAGCCACAGTTTCTTCACTGGATGTGTTTTGCCTGTGCCATATTATTTATACATCTGTTATTTATACTTGTTATTTGCAAGAATTCTTAAGAAAAAAATTAGGTCTCTGCTTCAAGGATCTTACAATAGCAATAAATAGCAACAAGGATTATTATTAACATTACTCAAATTGTAAGACATCATCCATAGGAAGGGTTGCCATAAATCTCTTCCACAAAACCAGGACAGGACCTTCTGTCCCATTTGCCAGTATGTTAACACAAGAATAAAAAAATTGTCTCTGTTTTTCAGGACATGTGGCAACCCTATACATAGAAAGAACCCCCAAAAGATTGAATTTCTTTTTTAAAGACTCCCCTCAATAGGGCATCCTCTTGATTTTCAAAAATGTCCATATGTGTACATGTTTGTCCATACTTGAAGAGTAATATTTACCAGACCTGCACAAGACCTTTCTTTTCTATTTTGAGAGAAGTGGAAACCCTTTTTTAATGCACTTTGATCAGAATTAGAGCACAATCCTAACTGTGTCTACTCAAAATTAAGCCCCACTGTGTTTAATGGGACTTATTCCCAGGAAAGTGTCTTTAGGATTGCAGCCATACTAAGGCCATTAGTCTTGGCAACATAATATGGTTTTGAGAGTAAAATATCATCTATAGGTACAGGATACCTTTATGGCAACTGCTGGTTTAGAAAACATTGACCCAAAAGTGTGTTACCAGTCTGAAGGCATGCATCTCCCCATAGCATCGCTTCCAGCTCTGAGCTAGAAAGCCTCCCCACAGGATTCTGCAACACACTGGTGGGTCTGACCTCACAGCTGGGACATTACCAGCATGCAATTTCTTCTGCCACGCTGCTCTGTCACACAGGTCCCTGTGGTAGCTATTAAGACCTCATAACATTAATAGCACTTGCCGTGCAATCCACTGTGAAATAAGAACTCTAAATTCCATTTATCAAGAGAAGTGGGCTGAAGGGATTAATTAATAAAGTTAACAATTCCAATCTACACACAGACAGTGCAACTCAATGGATAGAGAAGGCTTGCTTGACATGGGGAGTACCAGTGGTGGGCTTCAGGGGGTTCTCACAGGTTCTATAGAACCCTTTGCTAATGATCGTCTGGTTCTGCAAACTAGTTACTAATGGGACATAGAACCTGTTGTTAATTTAACTTATTAGAACATAGAACCTGTTGTTAACTTATTTGAATCCCACCACTGCGAGTAGCTAAATATGATTTCATTCAAAGCCTTGCCAACAGCCATTGGATTTCCCAACAAACCCAACTGGGTTTGAACACAAATCTTTATGAATCTATAGCTTAACTTGAAAACTTTGGGGGCTGGTTGATAGTGAGAATCCACCATCATCTTCAACATCTAATGATTCCTCCTTCATGCTGGATATTCCTTAAAGTGCCTACTATTGTGGTGACAATTCCAAATGGTTGGGAGGCATTTCTACCAGCCAATAAACTAACCCCACCACCTTGCCAAGCACTTTCCATGGCTAGATGCTTTCTCGGTTGGCTGAGGTTTTTAAGTAATATTCTCTGCCTCTTGTGTTTTTCGATACTTTCTTATAATTGCATCTAATGCTAATTTTACATATGTTTATGTCTTGGATCGTTTTATCATTGTAAGCCACATTGAACATGTAGAAGTGCAATAAAAATAATCCCTTAAAAAGATTTTTCTTGGCTAGGAAAACATCTATTAAATAAATTTTGAACAAGTGACTGGTTTATGAATTCCAGCTGTCTCCATTCCTTCTTGAGAGTTGCAAATTGGTGCTCTCTTTCTGTAGGAAGGTAAAATAAGCTGAGAAAATTGCTACCCACACTGGAAACACTGGATAGGATCACGGATTTGTACTTGGGGCATAGGGCTTTGGACAGGAAGAAGTACCATAATATAAACTACAAATGCAGAATTGGAATAGTTTCATATTTCACAGTTGGTTGCCATCACACTTGACCTTTCAGTGAGGCCACAGAGGTGGGATAGGCAGAATAAATCACTGCTTCTCTACAAAAAAAATAGGACAAGCAACATCCACAATGAGTGCACTTTCCTACAGGGCAAGGATAACATGTAAAATTAATCACCACCATCTTCCCTGAGATGACAACATGGTGTTTGCTTGTCTTTTTTGTTTTAATGCTATAGTCTCATAGTTATCTCAATGTATGTTTTCAAGAGACCTTTGAGAGAATGAGCAATTCTTAGACTGAAATCTTAAAAAATAAACAAAAACCTGCAAACTCTTTCTCTTCCAGGTTGGTTCCCACATTAAGTTTTTCCAGGTAGGCAACATTACTCACGTGTCTGCCTATACAGGTGTAACCTATCTATATGCAAATTTATATGCAATTTTGTCTCAAAGCAAATGAGGCTGGCTCTTTAAATAATATCTCTTTAGTAGTTAAATGCACAGAAATAGCCTGCTTGCCATGGTAATGTGGCAGGAAATAAATCTTACACAAGGATCAATAAGGATCTTACAATAGGGATCTCAGTTTACAGCCTAGAAGGCAGACCCCTCCCTTCCCAGAGTGGTAATCTCCTCCAATTTGCATGAGGAAAAAGAAAATAACAGCCTGAAACAGAGTTGTTTTAAACCAGGGAAAAGGAAATTGATTCATCCTAACTCATTGATTCATTAGTTACCATGATAAATAATTGCTTTTGTATAATGTGAAAATAGCTATTCATGGGGATTCTCTGAACCAAATGTCACGATAGGGGAGTCTCAATCTGTACTGTATATAGACACCAATAAATAAACTATATCCCTGATGGACCTAGGGTTTCCATGTGCCTTGGGAAAAACTGGACTGTACCAGTTTGCAGGGATTGTGTTTACATACTGACTGGCAAGTTTGACGGGGGTCCTGTCCTCGTTTTGTGGAAGAGAATTGTGTCAGCCCTAGATACCTCCCCCCCCCCAAAAAAAACAAAAAAAACAAAAACCAGAGTTGCTGTCAATATCTCTGACAATCTGGTTAATAAGAGAGTTGCTAAGCCCTACTGGCCACTTGCTAAAATGGCAGGTTTCTCTAGAGAGGAAATTGCAAGCATTAAAAAGTAACAATAAGAACATAAGAAAAGTCCTCCTGAATCAGGCTGAAGGTCCATCTAACTGAGCATCTTATTATCATCATGGACAATGTAATGCATCTAGAAAGCCCTTAAACAGGAATGACAGGCACATGTCTCTCTCATTATTTTTCCCCTGCAACTGGTATAAGGGGGACATATTGCTTTTGAATCTGGAGTAGTGCACAGCCATTATAACCATTATTAACAGGATTAACTATTATGATTATTAACACTTTTCATCTAAAAGTTCACAAAGCGTTTACAGAGAAAATGAAATAATGGCTCTCTGTTCTGAAGGGGTTCTATGAAGATTAAAACTTATAGCCACTGATTGATGCACCTTCTTCCATGAACTTGTCCAATCCACTTTCAAAGTCATCCAAGCAAGTGATCATCACCGAATCTTGTGGCAAAGAATTTCACAGCCTAACTGAACCCTGTGAGAAAATGTATCTTCCCTCATCCCCAACAGTTTTATTGAATGCCTCCCTGGACACCCAGAGATGAAGCAAAACTTCTCTTCACACCATACCATGCATGATCTCATCATTCATAACGCCAAATCAGATGTGAACAAATTAAAAAAAAACATTTCCATTCACTGTGAAAATCATCCTTTTTATTCCTGTTCTCTGCTTTATTTGTTTTTAACCAGTGTCAAGAAGGCCCTACCCTCTCAAAGTGCTGTACTTATCATTTGACCTTCGTTGGGGATTTCTTTGGCTTGTTTTCTCAGTTTGTTAATCCATATTTTAACTCTGTATTCTAGTTTACAGAGCTTGGTTTTGAGCCCTGGCCTCCTTGCCCACTTGGTTCATGTGTACAGGTTCTTCATTCACATGCTAGTTTTCAAACTTTAGTGGTACTATTATGTATGGGGGAGAAAACAAATAGCAACAATAATCACTTTTCAAATAAACTGATTGGTACAATTTAATCTTTAACAGCTTTCCAAGCTTGGCCTTTGGATTACAGCTTCACACAAAAGGTGATTTAAAGCCCTTCGGTCCAATTCCCAGACATGATCAGGAGACTAATTAACTGGGGCTTTTGGGCCCTGGATCCTTAACAGGATATTCTTCACACAAGACGACACCTTTGCACTGTGTATTAACTACCCTGGGACACCTCTCTAGTTGCCTCCTCACAAGGCCATAGTGCAAGTTATAACTGCCAGAGGTGAACTAATCCAGGGCTGTGGATTGCACCAAACAAACTGAAATGTGGAGGATGCATCAACTAGACTGCAGTCCCAATAACTGAAGCTGAGAATTGGAGAATGGAGACTAAAATACTCAGTATTTATACCAAGCCTACTGATCCAGAACCTCCATGCTACCTGCTAAAGGCATGGACTTATGTGAAAAATGTAAACATGTCCCTGCATGTTGCTCTGCTATTCGTGACTGACTATTAATTCCAAGATGGAGCCACCCACCTTTTTATAACCCCCCCCCCAAAATGTAGTCACAACCCCCCAGGGGGTCCCAACCCCCAGTTTGAGAACCACTGAAGTAGACCCATCATATGTTTCAGATGCAGAGTTTGTATTTCAATTCCTTGCCATAACAATGCACTGAGAAAGTTGTGTTTTTACTACCCATATATGACTCAGCAATATGAAAAGAAACTTAAGCTTTGTCAACATGATTGCAATATGCACAAAATATATGGATGGCACACAGAGATCCAAATCTGTGTACAATTCAAATGCTCTTCTTGACAGGGCTTACAGAGATTACAAACCACACATATACAATCCAGCTAAAAGATTTACAAACACAAAAGGAAGGAGAATTTCGGTTTTATAACACAACAGTTATGGAGGCCAAGTTATGTATTAGGCAAAACTGGAGGAACAAGAATGATGACACCAAGGAGTTAGGTTTGCTTCCCAGAATTACCTGCCTCACGCAACTGGGATGTCTGTTAATGGGAATTTTGGCCTACTTATCTTTCCAGGAATCCCTGTTCACAAGTTGTCCAACTTCTTCCCCTTTCCCAACGGGGAATTCCCAATGTATAATGATTTTCCCCACTTTAAAATTTTCCGCATGCATTGGCAAGGGTACAGGAGATGCATTTATTTAATGGGATTTGCTCATCAACACTTAAAGCACCTAAAGCACTTGGTACCATACTTGAAGGGCTAGACAGAGTACAGAGGAAAGCCAAATATATTTCAGTTCAATATCGCTGTTTCACTTGACCTTCAACTCTATAATTTCAGTGTCCATGGCTTAAGTTAACACCCTATTGGTGTCCCTGTTCACTGCATGGTATTTCAGAAAAAAGCAGGCCAAGAAGCAAAGTTGTCCCAACATCTTTATGGCAAGGTGTTGATTAAAGAATCTAACTCCTTGTGGTGTAACTCACTGAATGCATCAATTACGCAGATATGATGCAGTCTATGATGCAACATTAACTCTATCATGTTACATAATGACTAATGTAACATTGTTTTTGGAAAGCTATTAACTGTGTTAGTTTCATAGATTATGGCTGCAATCCTAAAGACACTTTCCTGAGAGTAAGACCCATTTAATACAATGAGGCTTACTTTTGAGGAGACATGCTTAGGATTGTACTGTAAAACGCTGATATTTGTTGATACCTATATTCTTTTTATTTACCGATTTCCTGGAAGTCAACGAAAGAACAGCAAAAATTGATTCTCTGTGTTCTTACCGGAGCTAAAAGACATTTTAAAACACTAGAAGAGTAAATGCCCTCCTACTATTACACAATGGATTGACATCCTTTTAACTTTTATTAACATCTGAGCAAATGGCTTCGAAAGAACAGCTGCATAGAGACATAGAACACAATCTAACCATTTCTACTCAAAAGCAAGCCCCATTGTGTTCAATGGGTTTCACTCCCAAGAAAGTGTCTTTAGGATTGCAACGATATTATATGACAGTGATTTGCAACCTTTTTCATTTCATGGCACACTTTAAAATTGTCAAGGTACACCATCAATTGTTTTTACCAATGACAAGGCACCCCAAACTGTTCAAATCCCCCAATTTTCCTATTAATGAATAGGAAATTCATGTGGCACACCTGAGGAGTATCAAATTCCTGTGGCACACCTGAGGACTATCAGGCAGCACACCAGTGTGTCACAGCACAGTGGTTGAAAATCACTGTTCTAGTATATTTGGCCCATTAACTTGTGCATAGAGTATCTATTGCTCTATTGTATCTATCTAAAGCAGGAGTCTCCAAGTGTTTTCTCAGGAGGGCCACATAATCTCTCTGACACTGCAGTGGGCCCCAGAAAAAATATTTACATGTCAAATTTGAATATATTTACATATAAGATTATATTAGAGACATTATAAGGCTTGTCTGTGGGCCAAATGGAGGTGTCTTGTCAAGGGTCTCATTGAGGCCCTCCCAGGTCCCCAGAGGCACAACTCTCCCCCCATCCCTGGGCTGGTCCCTGGAAAATTTCTTTTCCACAGAACCGGTCTCTGGGGCCAAAGAGGTTGAGGACTACTGGTCTAGATGATGTGCCACTTCCGAAGTGATATTACTTCTAGGGCTTCATTTTGCCTTTGGCACTGGGCTTTATCTAGATATGCCAGTGAGTGCGGTAGTGGGGTTTCAAAGCAAATATCCAGTCACTGTATCCAAGTACAGATTCCACAAGCTGGAATGCCAGATGCAGCAACATAATGGAGGTCATAGAGAGCATTATCAACAGTGTAGCAAAATATTTTCGCTTAGGATGCCAAAACAGCACTAAAAGGGATGGATTATTATTTTATTTATTGGTAGTAATAACAGACCTTCTCAGTATACTTTGTGAAAGAACTGCAATATGAGCCATAGTCAGACATCATGATTGCTAGAAAGCTGCTTACCCCAGAATTTCTCTGACACACTTATTTTCAACCAGTGGGTCACGGATAGTCCTCAGATATGCCACAGGAATTTGGGGAGGATCATTTATTAATAAGAAAACTTGGGGATTTGAACACGGTGCGCCTTGTCAATGGTAAAAACCACTTATGGTGTGTCATGAGATGTAAAAGGTTGAAAATCACTGCTCTAGCACAACACTATTATTTTAATTTCTTTAATTGATTCAAGTCTTGTCCAGGTCAACAGGAAGGCAAAAATCTTCAGATTGTGACATTCAGGGTGACCAGATGCCCAAATACCAAAAAGAGGACAAGGTCCCCCCAAACTCCTAACATCCAAGCAAAATTTCTGACATGTTAAAAAATGTATGATACTCCCAAAATGTAGGACAAATGCAGGACATGTTAAAATAAAAGCTAAAAACACTCATATTGCTTTCCTGTACTTATCGTATATACTCGAGTATAAGCCGAGTTTTTTGGGCCAAAAAATGGGCCCCAAAAGCCCCCTTGGCTTATACTTGGGTGAACTGAAAAGTGGCGGGATCAAACCCGATCATGTCATATACCGCTGGATTTGTATTAAAGAGCAGAATCCAACGCAAAAATCAATTTTGAGATATCTCCTTCCTATCAAAGGTTATGGCCAAAAAAACCCCAAAAAATAACTATAAAATTAAAAAATACATTTTTTGGCAATTTTTTTAAAGCAGGTAGGAATTTTGGCCTGGGAGTAGGAATTTTGGGTTTGGCATCTGGTCCTATGCATGTCTACTCTGAAGTAAGCCCCACTAAATTCAATGAGGCTTACTCCCAGGAAAGTGGGCATAGGATTGCAGCCTATGAGTTCCAAGAAGGCTACAAGGAAAAGGACCAGTATCAGTACCTGCTGCATTTCCCACCCTGGGCTTATACTCGCGTCAATAAGTTTTCCCAGTTTTTTGTGGTAAAATTAGGTGCCTCTGCTTATACTCGGGTTGGCTTATACTTGAGTATATACGGTAATTTCAATATTATATTACTTATTGTTAGTACCCTCTTTGCAAGACCTGTTTCCCAAACCAAAAGGCACATGTTTAAGTGATCCAGGCAGCTTCAAACTAAAAATGCCAGGAGTTATCCCCACCATCCCTAACCCTGAGCAGGTTGCCAACTTAACACCCAGCCCCTGCTCCTCTGCTTTGACAACAGCTGGATAAAAGGCCCCAAACCTGAACAACTCAAGCCCTTGTTGTGAAATACATACTTTTTGTGCAAAGTATATACGGGGATGCATCTACAAAGGCATAGGAGCAGGGGAGGCTGGGTTTCTCTGGTCAGTTGGCAACCTTGCTTTAAAAAAATTAATTCTTTCCCCCCTTTCTCTCCAAAGCCAAACTCACTGCAAAGTTTCAGAGCAGCAGCAGCTGTACTTCCAATGCACCTTTCTTCTTGCCTTCCTTCCTTTGCAGCAAGCAGAGTCTCTCTCTCTCTCGGGGAAAAGGTCCCCAATTTCCTGACAAAGACGCCCTAAAACCGAACTTCCAGTTCCAGGACCTCATTTACGGTTCTGTCGGGGAATTTCCGGTCATATAATCACCCTGGCATGTTTTGATAGGGTAGTTCAGATGTGGCTGTAGCGGTAGAACTGAATTTTGGAAGTACTGAGACACAGTCCTGAATAGTGCTGGAAGACAGAACAAGGAGTTGTGCCAGGTATTGGTAACACTACTCTATATTTGGGGTGCAAATTTTTCTCCAATTACTGGGGAAACAAGAAACTTGGGTGAGAGAAGCACTATTAAATTGAAGATCTCACTACAGAATCCAGTCCTGCAGAAAAGCATCTCCTATTTCCACTTGCAACTGCTGAAATATATACATTCCAAGCACACCACCATTATCAGCAGAGTTTTACAGGACAGTCTTTAAAAAGGACATCTATGTTTTGCAACCACAGTATTTCCTATTACATAACCATGAGGCTCCCACAAAACTTGGGCTGCGACTGCCAGGAAATGTAACGCAACCTGGACTATCTTGGCAACCACAAATTGCATACTAACTTGTCATCAAAGATATCTTGTGTGCAAGTGCCATTTGTTAGCACTTGCACAGCTAAAGAAAAAAAATTTATTTTAGACAAGGGTAGATTCAGCATTTTACAGATGCTTAGCTTGCCCCTTTTCCGAGGGCTCAAATGTTGCATTCGTACAAACAGCTGGTGCTTTTGACTTACACACTTCCACTTGCTCTTTAGGAACACTGCGCAGCCATCAATTACTGTCAGGATAAGTCTTACCTAGTCTGAATAGAGCATGGGTCTCCAAACCCCAAACAATGGCCCTCTGAAGGATTTATTGGCTCTCAGGGCTAAAAAAAAGTAGAAGACACTTCTGGGTCTTCCAGCTTGGGTACATATTTCATTCAGCCATTAGAGCTGCTGAATGTAATTGCATTGTAATGGAAAGAAATTTTCAATTACACTGCAGTACATTCAGCTCCGCTAGTGGCTGGGATATACTCAGATTCTACAAGATCGAGAATATAAAGTTAATGGCTATGTTAAATTTATACAAATTTACCCTTCTAGCA
Organism: Cryptoblepharus egeriae; assembly: GCA_030015325.1. Lineage (NCBI taxonomy): Eukaryota > Metazoa > Chordata > Lepidosauria > Squamata > Scincidae > Cryptoblepharus > Cryptoblepharus egeriae. Next base: position 88,973,564 of record JAREYC010000006.1, read on the forward strand.
ACCTATATACCCTGTTGCCTACAGCTGAATGCTGACATTATCAAGCAGACCACACCTGTAGTCAAAGTGAATCAAGGAACCACAGACCAAAGATACTGTGTTTTTCAAAACCTATTCACTCTGTAGCCCCCTTTCCTTGGCTGTTTGTTTCTCCATGTTCAACCTTTTTAATCTCATGACACAAAGAAAAGGCACTAAAATTATCAAGGCAAACCATCAGTCTTTTGACAACAGACAAGGCACACAACACTGAACACATACGACAGTAAAATGTAGTACTGTATGTAATAAAACTGGATTGAGAGTAACTTGGACTGAGTTTTGCAAGACAAGCAAACATCTAAATACAGGGTGATTGAAAAGTAATTCCCTATTTTAAAGTACTTATAAAATTACAATTTAGGGAGTTTCTTTTCAGTCACCCTCTATATAAAAACTGACTCACTCATTGACTGGCTGACTCACTGACTCATCAACACCCAGCCAAAATCACTGGGCTAAGAAGCATGAAATTTGGGGTGGGTGTTCCTTCCATGATGGAGGCACTGACTAAGTACCAGTTTTCGAAAATTCCAAATGGAAGGGGGTGAAATGGGGCGCAACACATTTTCCTCCCTATACGTTGAAGAATCGCTGACTGAGGGAAGCTCTGTCCCTACCCTTGGACTTAGAAGCATGAAATTCAGGGAGGGAGTTCCTTCTGTCACATGAACACCCACCAAGCACCAATACTGAGAAATTTAACCCGTAAGGGGGCGAAAAAGGGTGCAATGTGTTTTTGTCCTATACTTAACATTGATCAAAGTTTATAACAAGACTGATGAACATCCAGTTGATGTTGATGTACTGGGAGGGAGGGTGCACAGGGAGTGATGGTGCACATGGGAGGATGTTGTATGGGGTTGTGCGCATGGGGATGATACGCATAGCGGATGATGCGCATGGGGGGACGATGCACAAGAGGGGTTGATGAGCATGGGGATTGATGCGCATGTGGGGATGATGCACAAGGGGTGTTGCGCATGGTGCACATGGGGGATGTTGCACATGGTGCACATGGGTGGACAGAGTGGATGGGGGATGGTGCGCAAGGGGGTGTTGTGCATGGTGGTGTTGCGCATGGGAGGACGGTGCGCATAGGGGGAAATTGTACTGGGTATTGCGCATGGTGGGACGGTGTGCATGGGAGGATGATGCGCAGTGGGGGGATGGTGAATGGGGGCAATTTTACTCCTGAAAGGCGAGTACATTTTTACTATTTTCTAATACATTTTAACTTAATATACAAGCAACATCTTGATGAACAAGCGAAAAAATAGTCCCGGCCAAGATACAGCCGGTTGTGCTGCTCAGCCAGCACCTCCTCAGCCTTTCATGAGGCACCAGCCAATGCATGTCTTCTCTGAAGTAAGCCTATAATAGTCAATGTGACTTGTGACCCTTACATTCCTGTGTAAGGGGCGCAATGAAAGGAGCCTAAGAGACAGGCCCTACAATCCAGAGTAACTACGGGAGCACGTAAGAGACATTACGTGTACCCGTAGTTACTGCACTACCTAGTGAAAACCTATGGGAAATTCATATTGCAATCCAGAGCAAATTGTTCTTACACCGGAGCAAAGACTCCACATAGTTACTCTGGATTGTGCCCATAGGCTGCTATCTTAAATATACTTTCCTGGAAATAAGATCCATTGAACACAATGGGACTTACTTTTGAGTGGACATGGTAAGGAATGTGCTCCTAGTCTTGCATATCTACTCTAAAGTTAGCATTATTATAATCTGTGGGGTTCACTCCTGCTCAAGGAGGACAGATAGCAGCCTGAGAGTCACAAGTGCAGGTTAATTTGTTTTTTTTAATATTTTGTATTTTGTTTATTATTTTGTAATATTACAGTGTTGTAATAATTTTTATATGAATATTTTTGGGTTGTGGCACAAATAATCTGAGTTTCCATTATTTCTTATGGGAAAATTGCTTTGATATACAAGCGTTTTGGTTTACAAGCATGCTTCCAGAACGAATTATGCTTGTAAACCAAGGTATCACTGTACATATCTTTTTTACTTTGTCTTGAATAACTGCATAGCAATAAAAAAGCAGGCCTCCATCAGTCTTGAAAGACTATGGTATCATGCTCGGCACTGCATATGCTGCATGCGAAGCACGAAAGCCTGGGTTAGATTGTTATGGAGGATAGGCTGTTACCCAAGCAGCAAATCCCCCTCTCCACACCACTGAATTAGTCCAATGGAAAGGCAGAGCCAATACGATTGGATCCAGCTGGCGTCACAGAGCTGGCTAAGGACAGGAGCTCACCCTGTCTTGTGGGGCTGACCCAGGTCTCGAACCCTGGCCTGCTGGTTAACAGGCACAGTGACTTAATCACTTGCGCCACCCACAGCCCATATATAGCTATATATATATATATATAGAGAGAGAGAGAGAGAGAGAGAGAGAGAGAGAGAGAGAGAGAGAGAGAGCATATATATATATATATATATATATATATATATATATATATATATATATATATATATATAGATATATAGATATATATATAGATATAGATATAGATATATAGAGAGCATATATAGTAATAAAGCCTTTGTGTGTATATATGTGTATTTAAACAACATTCTCACCAACCTGCACAGTACAGTTTTACATTCACTATATGAATGGGAGGTAGAGGCATAAATCAGAAGGGCTTTCTTGCAGCGAAGTTGGAAAATAGGAATAAAATGGGCAATTTTAAAGGCAGTTGGTGGATCATGTGAAAAAAGAGGCTTCAAAGGAAATTTTCTGGATTATCTCCTGAAATCATGAAGTGAGGAACGAAACAATTTTGCCAACAATGAAAAAATTATGACGTTAACCAAAATCTCCCTAAGAGTACTTATAGTAACCTTTCCCAAGTTAATCTTTTAATCATTCATTTAGAGCACAATCCTAACCATGTCTACTCAAAAGTAAGCCCCACTATGTTCAATAGGTCTTACTCCCAGGAAAGTGTCTTAAGGATTGCAGCCCTAATCTTTTTATATATATAAAAGAGAAAAGTAACTGACTCACTGACTCCTCAACGCTCTGCCAAAACCACCGGAGCTAGAAGTGTGAAATTTGGGGCGGGTGTTCCTTCCGTGATCGAGGGGTGCACTAAGAACCAGTTTTCAGAAATTCCAACCGGAAAGGGGTGAAAAGAGGCACAACGCGTTTTCCTCCCTATACCTTGCATTGAAGAATCCCTGACTGAGGGATAGTCTGCCACAACCCCTGGACCTAGAACCATGAACTTCGGGGAGGTTTTGACACATGAACACCCACCAAGAACCAATGTGGAGAAATTTAACCCTTTAGGGGCTGAAAAGGGTGCAATGTGTTTTTGTCCTATACTTAACATGGAAGACTGACCAACAACCAGCCAATTTGGTTCATGGTGCCTGGTGCACAGGGGGGATGTTGTTTGGAGGGAAGGGTTGCACTGGGAAGGATTCTGCATATGGGGGGGCTGATGCGCCATGGGGGGGACTGATACACCATGGGGGGATGACGGGGGAATTTTACTCCTGCAATGCGGGTACGCTTTTCACTAGTATATTTATATATTGCTTTTCAACAGAAAGTTCTCAAAACAGCTTGCACAAAAAGTGTAATAAGCAAATCTGTTAAACATGACAGAGACAAAAGCTATTCTCAGGGGCATCCAAGGTGGGCACAAAGAGTGAAGGGAGAAGCAATAGTAGACAATTCTGCATTTGTTCCCTAGCCCCTTATTTATACTTAGCCCCTTATACCTATTCCTGGTGTTTACAGGGTTTTACTCTACCACCCAACTTTTTCACTTACTAATACTTTGACCCTGTTGTTGATAGGAATGTGAAACAATCATTTAGTTAAAAGATTAAAGAAGTTAAAGAAGTTACAAACAATCTCTACAGAAAGTCAATAAAGGAGGAAGATTATTTTTAGGGGAATTTCCCAGGTCTGAAAAACTGGACACACATCCACAAGTTGCATGCTCTCAAGATATTTACACAATGTGGTTTAGCAATACTCTAGTAAAGTGTTGAAAGATCCAGGTCTCACGGGTAGAAACACTTGGGGAGCAGAATGCAAAGAAAATTTAGCAACAAGGATAAGGACAAAGATAAACCCCAAATAACTGTACACACTGATCACATCCTATCTTAGGGCACTTGCTTAGAAGCCAGAGTCAGTTGTTTACTATGAACATAAGAGTCCAGATGGATCAGGCTAAGGATTCATCTAGTACAGCTTCCTATATCTCACAGTAGTTCAACTGATTCCTAGGAGAGCACACATGATAACGTGATCCCTGTATCCCGATACCCGTATCTTGGGGTCACTCCATTGCACTTGGCATTCTTAGATAAGCAACCTGTTTCTATTGTACCTCCGGGATGGGGGGAGAGGAAGAATAAGAGAAAAGTAGACTGGGGGCCTGCAAATAGAAAAGGAACTTCTAGTGGACCGTACAGCTCAAGCCAGGAAAATTAGGGATCACATATGATGATACAAGTCAACAGATGCTTGCAGCTGCTCATGAATCCATATTCTTGTATTCTCAGGCATAACCAGAGTGTTACATCAACCAATGTCTGCCTTTGGATATAACTAGGATATAACTAGTTGTCAGGTGAGCAAGAAATACTAGCAAGAAACATCATGTCTTTGAAAGATCTAAATCAGTGGTCTTCAAAGTGAGGGTTGGGACCCTCTTGAGGGGTTGCAACTTCATTTCAGGGTGGGGGGATCACAAAAAGCTGGCTGCTCCAATCTTGGAATCTGGTACTTGGCACCTTTAATGACACTTCCAGCCACAACATCACTTCCTGAAGTTGCAATATGTACACCTTTCTTCTCTGTTAATGAACAAACTTTTTGTTTGTACACAAACACCCCTAAATCCTCAAGAGTAGGAATGCTTCTAATATACAACCCAAAATAAATTTTAATTGGTTAGCCGCTCTTTAGACAAAGTACTGAGAGAAGCATAAAATACAATTAGCAAAATATTTCAAGCAGAAAAGACAGAACAAAACAGTAAACAAAATTCCAGTGTGACAATTAACCCATTTTTGCCCAGCCCACAGATGAACATATTCAATCTCTGTTATGTATATGCAACACTGGGCAGAAATTTAAACACCTGAATGCATACAAATGTTTTCATCCAGCACCAGAATAGTGCAGTTAAATTGCTTTGAACAGGAAATCTCCATTGCTGGGTGCCAGACCTAAGATGGCCTCAAATCTTATCACAGTTGGCCTCACTTCAGGCAGCAGGGAGAACTTAAACTACAGCCCTTCAAGATTACTAGGGAGGCATACAGGGTGCCTAACATGATGCCTGTCTTGCACACAGCTCATTCCACTATCATTCATCAAGGGCATGTTGCCCTTGGAAAAGCCATGTTGATGCACACTGTCTGGAGGCAGCACACATCATGTTTCCATCTGATGAGCAGCAATATGAGATCTTTCATACAGCCTTTCAACCAAGTAGCATAGCCGGAGGGGGGGTGTCACATACTGCAGGCTACACACAGGAAAGCATCACTACCCAGAATGGCTCTGACAGCAAGCGAGAGGAGCTGCTTACCTAACACACTGCAGCACCACCCCATCTGGCTATGCTACCGATTCAGATCCTAAAGAAAGCAAGAAAATAGGCCTTTTCACCATCATCATCATCTTGAAGCTGTAAACAGAACTATTTGTACCACACTTGTATTTATAGCCTTGTAAAGACTTATCCCCCTCCTTCTGTTCCCACCTTAAGATATGCTGCAGATGTTACAGCTATGCTATTTTTTGCTCATGGGAGAAGACAAAAATTAGGATTTTTCTTTTTTTAACAAATCCATGGAAGAGTCTTTTTCAAATGCTATCATTGAGTTTTCATAATTAGTCACTTGAACCACTAGAATCCTTTTTCCCCTACTCAAAAAAGAGTCAATGGATACAACATTCTATTCTGCTTATATGCCTGTCATCTTTGTAACCGTTAAGAAGGTATTTCAAGAAGAGAGGAATGAGATAATGTATGATAGCAAAGAAGTTATAGCAAAGCACAATGGTGTCCGTAGCAGTGGACAAATCTGACAACAAAACTGTTACAGAGGCCAATACCTCGGCATCTGTGAAGATCTGCAGCCCATCAGCTTTGAATACCTTGGACTTGGAGCCTGCAGAAATCTTCCAAAAGAGACTATCAATGCTCTCCAAGGAGGATGAAGAAGAGGATATCAAATAGATTTCAATACAGAAACCAAACCAGAGAGGGAAAATGGTTAGAGCAGGGATTCCCAAGGTGGGTGCTGCAGTACACTTAGAAGTGCTGCAGGATATCCCCAGTGACCTATTTCCCTGGGCAGCAGCATCTTGGATTTCACCAAGAGAACAAACCAAACCATGTCTACTCAAAAGTAAGCCACACTGTGTTCAATGTGTCTTACTCCCAGGAAAGTGTCTAAAGGATTGCAGCCAAAGTGCTGCAACATTTGGGGGACACCATCTTGAACCTTGTAAGGTCCAAGACAGCTGTATCCAGTTGAAGAGGCTGCACAGTGTAGTGCAGGCGCATTTGGGAATCACTAGATTAGTGTGTTGCACTAGGGCCAGTGTCACTCAAATCCAACTTCGGGATGCTCTGCCCCAGTCCCCAGGCCTAGATGCATGAAATACGTGGAGGGTGTTCCTTCTGTGATATTAACACCCACCAAGAACCTATGTTGAGAAATTTTACACTTAAGGGGGCGAAAAGGGGTGCAAAGTGTTTTTGTCCTATACATTGAAGACTGACTGACATCCAGCTAATTTGGTGCCTGGTGTCTGATGCACTAGGAGGGAGGGTGCACGGGGGGACGGTGTGCATAGGGGGGATAGTGCACACGGGCCAGATGTTGTGCATGGGGAGGCAAGTTGCGCATCGAGGGTTATAGCCAATGGGAGATGGCGCACAGGGGATATTTTACTGCTGCAACACGGGCACATTTTGCTAGTTACTTCATATAAACCATGGATTCATTCTAGGACTGTTTGCACAAGGATTATTTCAACAACATCCACGCAGTGGCACTTCCTGTCATCAACAAAATTAATCCTGTATATTTTTACAATAAAGCAGAGAGGTTCCCAGCCCAGTGAGCCCTGTCGCTGTTCCCTTAAGAGACAAGAGGAAGGCAAAGGCAACAACACAATCACAGTCATCACACCACTGCTAGGAGTAAAACTAGATTTAACTGAAACAGTGCTAGTCTCCTGGGGAGAGGCAGAGTCCTAGGCTCCTCTGCAGGGCTCCCCACAGCTCTAAACATTTGAAAAGGAGAAAAATTGTCTTGTTTTGCAGCAAATGAGAAGTGTCTGTTCCTATTTTCAGAAGTTTGGAGGTTCAGGGAGTGCTGCAGAAGGCTCTCCAGGCAACCCCTCTGCCCTCAAAGACCAGTCCTGCCTCAGTTTACCCCCTGCAGTGATGCAATTGCAGTTATGATGTTGAAGCTTTTGCCTCTTCCCTGCAGGAACTTTTATCTTCTGCCAGAACTTACAGCTGCAGAATAGTGTTATTCATGCTTTACAAAAAATGAAATGACCCCCTTTCTTGTATGCCTTATAATCTAGATACAGTACTGACACACAAGATACTGAGTAAGAGGAGGGAAATGAGGGCTGAGATACAAGAGAAGATTATGCAATATGTTACATGCAACTGAAGTTTGGGATCTAATCAAACATACCTAAAGGCCTCCAACCCTGTGCCACAATTTTTGGGCCATTAGTTTATACAGTTAATGTGCCAAATTGTCCCTCTGCATACATATCTGATTTGGTCCTTAATTATAATAGGGAATCAGGATTACAACAAAAGAAAACCATTTGGGAAATAATTAAATATTTTTCAAAGAGAGGATACAGAGCCATCTCCAAGCATGTTTTCTACTTTCATTTCATTTTTGGAAAGCTTCCTAAACACCCATGCATGTTGAGAGCATGCAAATCTGAGTAGGAGTCCTTAGATACTCCAGCCAGGCAACTACAGTATGATTGCAGGCTAACCAAGGAGGGAAAAGCCGGTCATCCCAATTTGGCCAGGGGGTAAAATATGTACTGGCTGCTGTACAGGATAGGCTTAAGTTTCCTAGAATCTGCCATTCTTCATCCCTGGGACTTCATTGGCAATTGACTTATAAGAAGAGTATGAATCATCTTACTGAGGTCACACTCTCAAAAGAACAAGTTAAAGTGGAGCCTCATGTAACAAACTGCTCATGTAATGTATGTTTCACTTAACAAACACAAATTTCTCTAGGGTTCTGCTTCACGTAACAAACAAACTCGTTGGCAGTTGGGGCAGATGTGCTGGCAGGCAGCCCTTTTAAAAAGCGTCAGGGCTGCCTACCACACCTGCCCATAGCAAAAGCAATACTTCCGCGCTGTTCCACCTGTGGCCAGGCATCTGCTGGACTGAGGGAGGGAACAGCAGTGGAGAAGAGGGAAGCAGCTCAGGGCTAGCCAGAAAGGAGCAGGGGAGAGAGAGACTCAGGAGGAAGAGAAGGAGAAGGTGTAGAGACACTTTGAAGGTGTCTTGGATTGCAGAAGAAAGTGTCTTTGATTGCAGCCTCTAAACCATGTCTATCCAGAAGTAAGCTCCATTGTGTTAAATGGGGCTTGCTCCCAGGAAAGTGTCTTTAGGATTGCAGCCTAAGTAGACTTCATAGGATCATGCACATTGAATGCATGTTTTGAATTCCATTCCAGTGTTTTGTCATCATATTTACATCCAGTAATATTTTTATATGAATATTTTTTGGTTTGTGGAACCAATCATCTGAGTTTCCATTATTTCCTATGGGAAACTCAGCTTCACTTAAAGAACATTTCACGTAACAAACATGCCTCTGGAAAGAATTAAATTTGTTACATGAGGCGCCACTGTATCTTTTAATCTAAGTAAATAATAAGGGGAAATTGATGTATTGACTGAGTGACTGCATTTGTGCACGACATGCCCAATTTTATAAGGCCCATTTTTTTCATCCTGTGTTGTGGCTCAGAAAAAGTGACAAGGATTACCAACTGCCCAGAAAAGATTACACTGGTCCTCTCCTGCTCTTTACCAGCATGATCTACACAAGTAAGCAAGTGCCATTTTGACACAGATGACACCACTATTCTACACAAGGGAACATGGACAGAAACAAGCTGGCAACACCACAATTTACATTTGAATATGAACACACAATCAAGTATTATCGGGGGTGGGGGAGAGTTTCACTAATTTGGGAACCGGAGAACTTGCTTCTACCTTCACAGTTTAGAATCATAGAATCATAGAGTTGGAAGGGACCTAGTAGGTCATCTAGTCCAACCCCCTGCCTGCAGCAGGAAATCCCCTAGAGCATCAGCTTTGTCCATGCCGCTGTTCACAATACAACCAGCACCCATAAAAGAGCTCACAAAATATTTGCTTTGACTTTACAACTGTGAATTCTACCCGTTATTGCTAAAGAAAAGTGCATCAGATTCAATGTATTTTGCAAAGGAAATGTGCTTTGCATCCATTATCTGCTTGTCAGTCAGCAAAGTGAAGTATTTTGTGCTGCATTTATATTTACAAGCAGCCAAACCTATTCAGAAAAGAGGCTGAGTGTGGAGGATGGGAAGGTAATCACAACAGCCAAATATTGGAGAACATTTTTAAACCACCCCAGTGCCAGATTTACATATAAGCTAAACAAGCTATAGCTTAGGGCCCCACTGTTTTGGGGGCCCTAAAAAAATTTAAAAGAAAAAACTGGATGTACATTTCCAAAATATAAAATAAAAACAAATAAAACCTACATACATACCGTATTTACTCAAATATAATGCGTCATTGAATATAATGTGCACTATAAATATAATCAAAATACTTTACTCAATTTTAATTAACATTGAAGATAATGCACACCCTGATTTGGGAGACTTAATTCGGCTGGAAAAGGTGTTATATTTTAGTAAACACAGTATTTTGTTATGTGCAAATGGCTTCAGATGCCTATTAGGTCCATAAATTACCATATAGCATATATTCAACACAAAAACAGTGACAATTCGTTGTTGACAAAGGACAGCTGGACATATAAATGGCCCCATTACCTTCAATAGCTTAGGGCCTCATCAAACCTAAATCCAGCCTGAACCACCCTAAATTGTTCATGTAATTTCATCTGAATACTGCAGGTTTTTGGAACGTTGTTAATGCAGTGCTTTTGAGAAGATGTGCACAGTGAAGTGAATGCAAGTGACCCCATAAAAGGGCCTGATCCCATCAGACCGTTGGACCATGTAGCTCTATATGGAAGGGCAATAGCTTTCCAGGTCTTTCCCAGCCCTCTCAGGAGACATCTATATATATAAAAGAGAAAAGTCACTCACTGACTGACTGATTCACTGACTGACTCACTGACTGACTGACTCATCACCGCCCTGCCAAAACCAGTAGGCCTAGAAGTGTGAAGTTCGGGGTGGGTATTCCTTCCGTGATGGAGGGGTGCACTAAGAACCGGTTTTCGGAAATTCCAACCGGAAGGGGATGAAAAGGGGCGCAACGCGTTTTCCTCCCTATACTTTGCATTGAGAATTGCTGACTCATCAACATTCCGCCCCAACTGCCTGGCCTGAAGCATGGAATTCTGGGAGTTCCTTCTGTCACCTGAACTCCCACCAAGAACCATCTGGAGAAATTAACCCTTCAGGGGCTGAAAAGGGGGCAACGTGTTTCTGTCCTATACTTAACATGGAAGACTGAACAACATCCAGCCACTTTGGTGCTCAGACCCTGGTGCACTGGCGAGGATGATGCGCACGGGGGGATGATGCGCACGGGGGGATGATGCGCACGGGGGAATGATGCGCACGGGGGGATGTTGTATGGGGAAGTTACTCCCGCAACGCGGGTACGCCTTTCGCTAGTCAAGGATAAAAACTGAAATTATCGGCATGCAAAGCAAGTGCTGTCCCATCACACTATAACCCCTCCAACTAATGGGGTAGGATCAGTGGTGGGCTCCAGCAGGTTCGCACCTACTCTACAGAACCAGTTGTTAATGAGAGACAAGAAATATAAAGTTTTAAAATAGCTATTTAAAAGTGGTTGCCAGATGGGCATAGAACCGGTTGTTAATTTTTTTGAATCCCATCACTGGGTAGGATCCGTGGCATAACCATAGGCAGCTGCACCATAGGTATTGAAGGTGCCACAACATGCTATGTAAGCAGCTCCTCCCATTCACCATCTGAGCCATCCTGAACAGGAGCACTCCAAACACCCATGGTTTGCCCATAGAAACACTTCAGGTATGTTCCCCCTCCCTTGCAGGATAGTGGAACTATTTCTAAGACATATTCTTTATTTGGTACATAAGAAATTTGCACAAGAATCACTGGTCTAGCCAGCTAAGTATTATCTAGTTCTCCAAATTCTCATACAGGGGTCTTCTGCAGTCCAACAAACATTAGGAACCGAACCAAACTTCTGTCTATAAAATATGAGCTCTACCAGTGAACTACAGCCCATTTTTTCATAATGTACCCATCCTCTCTGCCCCAGCAGGTTGGAGACCTGTACCTCGCTGCAAAATAAAGATATACAATCCATTTGCAAACTTCTAGTTTTCAAGAAACCTATTAAGCCCTGAAGATTCCAGATGGATCATTCTCAAAAGCAAAAAATATGGCAATACCACATCATATGCATCTGAGGTAAGGTTTCAGTATTCTATATACAGTAGACAATACCAGGTCTAAGTCCACCAGAGCACATGCCTCTCTCAAAAACAGGAATTTTTTCCACCCAATGTACCAATAACACATTTTCAGCTACCTGGGACTTTTCCAGCCTTGTTGTATCTGTTGGCACAAATTCCAAAACAAGAGCCAAAATTCCACTTTTTTGGCAGGCCATTGAAATTATTTTCCTCCTGAATGGTTGCATGCCTTGCTCATGAATATGGAGTAACTGGCAGAAAGTCAAACTGAAATGGTACAGATTGTGGCACATTTGGAGTCTGCAGTTTTCCTGAGCAAATGCAAAGTTTCATCTTGAGCCCAATCCACACCAATGAAAATTGTGTTTAAAACAACCTTTTTTCCTCCAGTTGAAAATGTCACTTTCTCTGTTTCCCAGTTCAAGAACTGTCCATCACACTTAATCACCAAGCCACATGAGCAAAATTTCCTCCTGTATTTAGGGCCATGTATCTCACACCAAGGCAATAAACCAGCATTGTGAAACCGTAAGGTATACACCTGCAGTTGGTAGTGGGAGATTCACAAAAATGTGTTTTCTTCCATACAAAAAGAAATCATGCACGCAGGAAAGCAATATATTGGAGATACTATTAAACTTGAATGTTTCCCATTCCCAATATTGAGCTTGCTACTTGAGGATGCTGAATGCATTTCTACCTGCACTCTGAAATGTGATGAAACCCAAATACAATTACCACAATGAGAACTAAAGTTATGAAATCCCTTCTTAATTCTAAATTTCTAATTTTGAGCTCAGCACAGGATATTTATATCCAGTTTATACAGGGATACAAATACAGGTCCAACCTTGTTATATACTAATTTGACTCAACATGAATGGCCATTGCAAACCACAGTTTAAAAAACTGCTTTTCTACTGTTGTAGGGAGGTAGTCATGCAACCAATCATTCCATTTTTCAGTCCCAGAATAAAACACTGCAGATATTGAGGTACTACCTTATTCACTTAGGCGCAAAAGAGGAGCAAGAATCCTGCAAGTTGGTCTTTAAACCTATTTTTCCATTGTTTTCTTTATACATGGAATTTTTATCCAAGAGAGTTTCTGGAACAGAACCCTAATGGATAATGAGGGACACCTGTATCCCATATATTCTGAATGGGGCCCATGCATTAAGCCATTTTCTTATTTGCATCTTTACACTGGAACATATATTGTAACCAAAAAAGTGAATCTCTGAACATATACATTGTGCCTTTCCCCCATAGTACATAGGAACCACAACCAGCTTTGACACATTTTGGACTGCAGCAAAGGATATTCATATCAAAGATTCTATGATTTGAGTTCCAGTGAATTATTTTGGCAGTTAAGAAGCATTTAGGATATCAGATAGAAAGTGATAGAGTGAGCAACTTTCCTTTAATATGGCCATTTTGTCCCACATTATCTGTTCACTGGCTATTATCAAGATAGCAAGCATTTCAATATTTAAAACAAAATCAGATAGCAAAAAGAAGATATCCTCTTCTTGTACTATGGTCAAGATAAAAAAGTGGTGGATTACAATTACTGTATTAACTAATTGTTGTCAAGAAAGATATTACCCGTTTGAAAATTTGTCGCCAATACTGTCCATTTTAATTACCATTAGTTTTTTCCCCATTAAGATGCAACAACTGGATTAGATATTAGTAATTTTACTAACAAACAGCTATTGTTGGTGCAGGCTATCTGAAATTGTGTTATGCTTGCCTTCCATCGCTTACACTTTTATTTATTTACTGGTGTGAGTGGAATCCTTGAGACTTAGAGCAAAATCCTAACCATGTCTACTCAAAAGTAATCTTCATTGTGTCCAATGAGTCTTATTCCCAGGAAAGTGTTTTTAGATTTTAGATTTTATACCTTAGATTTGCATTGCCAATCCCCAACGCTGTATCCACCAACTTTTAACAAAAAAGGAATTAGACCAAATTTATTTCATACAGCAGGCAGCATAATATTCATGTCTGCTTAAGTGCTGATGCCACTAAGCAGGAAGGGACATAATTATACAGGTGATGACCAGAAATAAGCATCTTTTTCTCAGTTAGGAACTCCTTAGCTGCAAACAACAAAAGAGGTATATCCTGACCCATTTTTTCAAGATGTGGGAGAGCCAAGTACCACACAGGCTGCCCTTTCAGCAATGTTTTAAAGTACAGGTTAGCAGTTGATGATGGTGCTTGGAGAGCACAATGGCTGGATAAAAAGCTTATGTGGGTCACAGGTTTTACATCATTGGATTATGAAATTAGCAGGGAATGCAAGTGGTACCTGCTTGTTCCAAAGTAATAAACCTCTGAATGCCAGATTTTGGCAACATCATACTTTCCTGTCCTACTTATGATCTGCCCACAGGTCACCCACTAAAGGGAAAAAATAGATGTACTAGACAGCCCTCTGTATGATCAAACAAAGAAATTCAAAAATCTACATCAATCTCGCATCTGCTGAAACTCTAGTGACCCACTGGCATGGTTCACAGTTGCTTAGCTTGGTAAGAAGGCACACTGAATGGGAGAATGCCTGGGAATTGTGTGAAAACTACTATTATGAAGATTGGTGCACAAATGCACACCACCGACACAAGTGTTCATGCATAAGAAAATCACCATGATGCCTAAATTAATGAGAAGCATGTTTGCATTTGAAACATGCTGCTCTGACATTGGCATATGGGTGCTTTGCTATCATGCACGGTTACAATATCAATATACAGCAGTTCAAGAAGCTGCAGGACAGCCTTTGGCTTGCAGCACAAGATGTTCCATCTTGCCACACACAAATCTTAAACTATTTGTTTTTTTACTCATTTTTCTATTTTGTTGTAGGTGGAACAAAAAGATTTACTGAGCTATTACAGGAAGGCTATAAACTCTTCTTTCAGCTGCTATGGCAGTAACCTTCTTATTTAATTTTTAAATTATGCATCCCTGAGTTACTATTGCTAACACAGGCCGAGGGGCTTGGCCAAAAAAAAATTACATGGCAATGTGTGAGTAATAGAGGAAATTAATATCTGAAATATTGTGGGGTGGAGAGAAACAAGGAATAAGTTTCCTAAGAGCAGTTGACATTTAAAATTTGAAATGAAAGAGAGCCAAAGCTTAGAAGATTTTAAAAAATGTTTTGCTTCTCTTTGTTCATTTTTTTCTTTCCCCAACTGCTTCCTTGTCACTTTTAAAGGAAATAATAATCAGGCCAATTAACCATGATATAATAATGAACAGCTTCTACAGATTGCTGAGACCTTCTGGCTTGGTTCCCAGTTAAGATTCTTAATTATTATTTTTTCTTTTTCATCTTTTTTATTTATAAAAATAATTTTAGAAGAGAAATAAACAAAAAATTGGAATGCCACAAAAAACATATAAAATGCTCAAGATTCTTAATCCTGATGAGACCCAAGCTTATGCTTATTGACTGCAAGACACTTTCCCAATGGATATTTTTTGTTCAGTAGTTCTGATCACTACAGGTACAGAAGTCCCTGAGACCCAGATGAAAGAAGAGAACTACTAGAAATGTATTTAGATGCTGAAGAGACCATCAGTTTTAAATTTTCACATCTAAGAACCAAAAAGCAGATGCAACATATACAGATGGAAAAAAAAAACTTCAGAGAACCCACATACACAACCATGATTCTCCTTATAAATACACATACCTTATGAGGGGATCTCATGGCAAATAAAGCAAATTGGAGGAAATAATGCCTTTGTTCATTCAGAAGACTCAAGTATCATCCTACTTGGAAGCAAGATGGAACATGAAGCCTGTAGCAGCCAAATAAACAAAAACAGGGGTTTACTTGGGTTCTCATTACATCTAAGATCCACTATTTAAAACAGCCCCTTTTCAAGCAGAAACAAATGTTATGACATATATATAGCCATGGGTAACCAAGGACAGAAGTCACCTGTTTAAACCCCTCCCTTGTTCTACAAATATACAAAAAATACTCTATATCCACTCAGGCCCCTGGTTCATATACTGTACTTAACTACAGTCAACTTCAGCTAGTAGTGTATACAGAATCAGGTACTGGTCTTTCCCATAATCTTCTTCTACAGTTGCTCTTAATCTGGGCTCGACTGAACCCCAGGAGTTCAGTGAGTCAGTTTCAGGGGTTTGGAGGAGGTGGGTTTCCATTCTGTTCACCAGGGTTGCCAAGTACATTAATTTACTTTTGTTACGATGGACAAAACATTTTATTTTCCCAACTACGAAGGGTCGATGAATGCACTTATGAAACTTATGAATGCACTTATGAATGCACTTATGAAACCTCCAAGAAAGTTAAAACCACTGTTCTGTTAGCAACTTAAGATGGCAGGGACCAAACTCAAGGACTTTGTCAGAAAAGCATGTACTCTATAACCAAGCAAGAGCCCCTTCATGTCTACAACAGAAAAATAAGAAGGTCTCTTAGTACAAAAAATAAGACAGGAGACAAACTACAAGTTATCCCTGGTGACCTGTAGCCAGAAATGAGACGAGCTTCCCTCAAGATAGCTGAAGAGCTGTGAAGGATCAAAAACTGTGAGGGAGTACAAGGTCAATTTACCCTATAACTGTTTCTGTGTACTAAGAGCCGTCTCAATAAAACCACAAGCAGACAACATGCCCCCCCCCACAGTGCCCTAGGCTGGTCTAAACTCCAGCATAAGTCCTATGCTAACCTGGTGGTGTCACAAAAGTGCCATAAGAAACGTCTGCGCCACTCTTGGGGGAGGATTAGGCCAGTGCACAGACACGTGCTTCCCTCCCTACATCACCATTGGAATGGGAAGACCCATGAGTTGTGCTGGCCTAATTTAGGATTGAACCCTACGTTTATTAACTTCTCAGTCAGGGTCCAGAAGTCCCTTCCGACCCATACAACAGCAGTTTTCAACCACTGTGCTGTGGTTGACCATCCATATGTACCATGAATGGTTTGTAAGTGTGCCAGAATAGTTTGGGAGAATATTATTATTTTAGTAGGACCGCTGGGGAATGTGAGCCTCGTTCCATCAGGCTTTGTCAATTGTAAAAGAACTGATGGTGAGCCCTCAAAATTTAAGGCTCAATTTAACAGTATCAGTGCGCTGCAAGATGAAAAAGCTTGATATATGACATGGACCTATCTCTGTGGGAAAAGGAAGAAGCCTCCCATCATGGTTTAAGTAACATAACAAAAACAAAACAAAGTTTTTTTTCTTCTTCCCTTTTGAACCACAGATGACTCAAGCAGCCTCTTCCTCCTCACAACAACTCTACATTTTTTTCATTTTGGGGGGGAGAGAATGAGACAGCAGGACAGGCGTTCTGGTGGCTTCTGAGGTATTCTGTTAATAAAATCCACCAGATAAGCCATCAGGAAGAAGTTGGTTTTTTATAAGTTAGTTACAAGTTACTTTCTTGAAAAAGAAATGCTTTGACTTGAAATAGAAGAGTTAGTTACTCCTTGAAAAACAAACTTTAAAGTAAAACCCTATAACTGTCTCAATATAGGTTTTCTGTGCAGTTCATTTTTTGATGATCCACGCTTTCAACACCTTTCAATTATACCCAGAACTCATTCATTCAATGCATGTTTTGCTCTTTCAACCGCTTTCTTCTGTTCTAAAGGCCAAAACTGCCGTTCTCCATGTTGTAGCACCTCGCCTAATCCCAAAGAAGTTAAAGAGAATCCATTTGCAGAAATCTTTGTGTGGCAGCAGGAATTTGCAAGATAAACAGGATTTACTAGCTAAAAAGGAATTAGAAGCAACATTTATAAACTAAAAAAATGGATTCCACTTTTCAGTGATTTTTACTTTTGGAAGTTGCTCCAGGTCAAACCCGTCCAATAAATGGGTACAATATCACTTCAAACTAACATCAGAACATACCAATAGCCCCAATTCAATTCCAGTCAGAAACCCAGTTACAACGAAGATCTAGTATGCCTCCAGACTTCAGTGTCATCTTAAGAAGTAAATGCACTTCTAAGCACAGGTAGCTCCACAACAACAAAACAAGAAGTACTTTGCCTGTGCATACACCTTTAACTTTTCTTTAGCACAACTGTGAGAACAGAAGGCATCTACCCCAGGGTAAATGCTGGGAGAACATTTATGTGCACACAATCCCGTTGTGTATCCTACATCTTTCCATCTTGAAAGTATCTGGCCATTCAAACGGAACTGATGGAACACTGGCAAGAGCGCAATAAACTGCATTCTGTTTAGCACCCAAGCATCTTATCTTAATTGAAAAGGATTAGCTATAATATAAACAAATAGCCTTTGAAAATTTACTGTTTTTATAGATGCAGATCCATGGGTATACACAGTTACACTGCTGGATGTGGTCCAGCTTCCATACGTGACAACCCGTATCAGCTCTGCACAAGTTGCCTAGAACTAGCTGCTGTATTCAGGTTATGAAAGGCAACTGGAACCTACGTTCTCCATACATAGGAGGCTTAGAACAAGTAGGAAGTGAGGGCACAACCCTAACCAATTTAGGCTGCGATCCTAATGACACTTTCCTGGGAGCAAAACCCATTGAGCACAATGGGGCTTGCTTTTGAGTAGACATGGTTAGGATTGTGCTCTCAGGCCAGCACAGTTCACCTATCTCCCAGTTCCTATGGTGGCAAAGGAAGATCAGTGCGTGTCTGCACACAGGCCTATCCCACTAGGAGTGGTACAGAATTGCTTTATGACACTTTTACGATCCACTAAGCCAACATGGGACATGTGCTGGCCTAACCAGGTATTAGGATTGTGCTGTGAGCCTATCAAAGGAACCATCCAGCACATGAAAGAGTTCACAAGTATTAGGCAGCCATTTGTCAGGCAGTGTAGTTTGAGTTCCACCTCAGTCACAGACTTGCCTTTTGACTCCAGACACAACACAGAACATTCTGGGAAGATTCACGTCTGAACCTAACCAAGCCAATAAACCAGAGTGTGTTTGAGCCAACAAACCAGGATCTGGAATTGCAGGTTGAAACTGGTTTGCAAACCAATTTTGCTTGAACAAATTCCTCTGCCTCCATCTTCTTACAGTGAATATGGAGGGAAAGGAGAAACACATCATGTAGGCACACTCCCCAATCTATCATGCTCTTTATTTCTACCACCCCACAGAAAAATGTTCGTGTGTTCATGAATGGTCACCTCAGGAAGCCACATACTAATCTTAGGAGATGCACGGCCTTCTCAGTAAGAGCAAAGGAGGGAGACTTTTGCCGAAGTAATGTCTGACATATGCACATGATTGTGGTTACCAATCACTAATTTTTCCACTTTTAAAAAATAATGTTTGCACTGTGGGGTTGATGCATTTGTAGCCAATCATTACAATACACTACATTTTGCACTCTTTTCCCCAAATCAACACAGAGACAATCTGACTGCGGGTTCTACGCACACAGCCGAGCAACCAATTCTGGGAACTCATGTGTCAGGTCTGATGGAAATATTTTGCCCTCAAATTCCTTTCAGTGTTTCCTGTTCAGGTTTTATATTGGAACAATTTTGTCAGCATGGCTTGGATGAAGTGTGCATTTTTCTTCAATCGCTTGAAGACATTTTGCTGCCCTGGTTCCCATACCTGATGTGCAACCATATGGACCTGTCCTCTTTTTCTAACAACCTGGAATCCGCATGACCTACGAAATTCCTCCTGGATATATCCTTTTGTGCTCAAGCAGCAAATGTGCTATCGATTTCCAATTCCAGATTTTACAAAATGATTGGATTGCTTCACCATACACGTGCAACACCTGGATTTATGACCTGCAACAATTGTTCTAAGTGCATTTAGTTTGATCTAATCTATACACTAACAGATTAGAAAGCTATTCTCAACCCCCACTTTAGACAAAAAACAAAAAAATTTGCAGCATCTGAATCATCACAACTAGCCTCTCACTTCCTTCTGGGTAAAGAGTTGTTCAGTGGCATAAGGATGGTGCTTCCACTTGAAATAGGTCACTGAGGTTTCACATTCAGTACTGTTATGGATGTACCCTGTTATGGGAGGATAATTATTAGGAACATGCTACATCTGTAGTTTAATAGCATTTTATAGAGAATTAAAGGTCTACCTTCTTTGCAGAGTTTTTGGCTAGCCTGTTGAAGAGCAGGGTGACCATACGTATGTCCTCTTTTTCCAGGACATAACCATATTTTTGGTCTTGTGTCCTGGGAAAAAAACTTCATTGTCCTCCTTTTCCTGGTGAGCAGGCGGCAGGTGGCCTTATGTAATAAGTTAAGTTAAATGTAATAGTTTAAAATTTAACAAGTGATATTAGTAATAACCACATGAGTGTTTTAGGCTGCAATCCTAAAAACACTTTCCTGAGAGTAAGGCTGCAATCCTAAAAACACTTTCCTGGGAGTAAGTCCCATTGAACACAGTGGGGCGTACTTTTGAGTTAACATGATTAGGATTGCAGCTTTAGTGTTTTAAATTAACTACATGAATGTTTTAGCTTTTATTTTGTCATGTCCTACGTTTCTCTTAGCTATCCTACATTTGGGGGTGGCTTATCCTTTTTTGGTTATGACATATGGTCACTCTGGTTGAAGGGTCACATTACACAGAATTTCATTTCACTTTGTAGTACCGGTTCTTATTCGTTTTTAGAATACGGTAACTAGATTGCTATTGCCTAAGGAGTGGCAAGAAGTAAAGGTCCTGCCTAGACAGTGGCAAGAAGTAAAGGTCCTTTAGGTGATGGCAGGTACTCCCGATTAAAAGGATCTTACAAAACAGAGCCCTCAAAAAAGACCTCAAGAGCGGCTGCTGTGGCTGAGCTAGACCGACATCAGAGAGCTGTCTCTGAGCAAGACGGCCTCACGAGTACATAAATTATGCACACTTCATGTCCTCTCTCTTGGGAGTCTTGAGAGCATCCAGGACAAGCTGCTGTTACTACATATGTACACCAACTCTAGAATATTGGAGAAAGACAAAATGGAGGGGAGGACTACTTTTACAGTTTTTAATTACACGAAGTCAGATGCACCCCAAATCAGGTTGTTCATCCTGCAAGGGATGGTTCTTATCTTGTTGACCTTTAAGCACTGGACAGGGTCAAACCAACACACAGATACAGTTCCAGAACAGTTTATCTACTCACTGAAGTGCAAATGGTCTTTCACAGCCATGAGGCATTCAGCCTTCATGAGAAGATATCTAGTTACATGTCATCAGATTCCTAAGGGGAGGGGGCAAGCCAGATCTTTAAAATCCTTGCCCAATTTTGCAGTTTTGGATAGTAACTTGCAGCCTTGGGTCTCAAACAGAACTTTTGATTCTCAGCAAAGGAAGACATTTCATTCATATAAACCAGTGCTCTCCAACCTTAGGGTCCTGACCCCAATGGGAAGGCAAGTACTCATTTGTGAGATTGCATACCACCCTGCATACCACCTTGCCCAGCATCATCACCAGGCTCATGGCCCCCTGGGGAAGCCAAGCCTTCTGGTTTGGCAATACTTCATCCCAAATACAGTTTTGGGACTACCACTGATTCAAGTAGCACATTGGTGGGGGGCACATCTGATCCTGGGAGGGAAGCAGAATCAACATCAGTCTCATACTTTTTATTGGACTTGTGGCATGGTCTGCCTCTCCCCTCCAGCTTCATAATACAGATGTTCTTTATCAGCCGTGAAAATGTCTTTACTAGATAACTGTCCTGCAGGGAGAAGAGTGTTACCCAATATCAGATGTAGGTGTATAATAAAGAAATCCTAGCTTCCCAGGATTATTCATGCATATGTGATTCAAATGGACTATCTTCCCTTACAGTTTGCTGTGGAGAAGATTAAGTAGTAATAAATCAAAACAGTATTTATATACCACTTTTCAACAAAACCTAACAAACTGTGAAAGGGCTTCAATAAAATTCTAGCTGTCATACCCTTATGGGACAGTTTTGGAAAACCTCACCTCTACAATGGGACTAAAGCTGCAATCCTAAAGACACTTTCTTGGGAGTAAGACCCACTGAACACAATGGGGCTTACTTCTGAGTAGACATGGTTAGGACTGTGCCCTAACGTCCAAATGGATGTTGCAAATATCACTGAAGTATGGTGATGCTGTCCGCTACCCCAAAATCCAAAGATGGGGTGAATTATATTTTATTTACCTGGCAATAACAGAACACTGGTTCAGGGTGAGGTGTTTAAACGTACCTGTAGCATGAACCTAATGCTACCCATTTTCTTTCTTTTTTGAAATAGTGGGATTTGAAATAGTGGAATTAAAATAGTTGTCAAAACAGTGGAATTTTTATAAGGCCTACAGCAGTGGTTCTCAAGCCTTCTGGCACCTCGATCCACTTTTGATAATGGCAGTCTCTAAGGACCCACCAGAAGTGATGTAATTAACCTGGAAGTGACATAATTTAGGCTTTATGACTATGCTGCTATCAGCCAAAGTTCATATCAGCTCCATAGCCAGGATTTAAGAGATGGGGGGCAACAACCTTTACAGGGAGTGCAATTACGTGGAGTATCTATACTGGTCTACAAAATGAAATGATAATTATGGGGAAACAAAGATCTGGAACTCAACTCAATGGGGTGCAAAATGCTGGTAGGGGGAACCCTTCCTGGCTCCCCCATCTAGGGCTCTGGGTCACATTATACTGCACATGCGCTGTTATATTACAAAGAACAGAATTCAAACATTCCAACTGGAAGTCAAGAGGACATCCTTCCCAAAAAGGACTCATCAAGATGAAAGTGCAGATTTAGATCCTTCTTCAACCACACAGCTCTCCCCCATTTCTGGTTTCCCATCTTCCCACCAAACTGTCCCACCAGGAACTTGCTGAGCTAGGCACTGTGGATCCATCTATTGACGCCTGCTGGGTCCAGCCCAGTTTGAGAAATGCTGGCCTATAGGATGCAAAACCCAAGTCTCCATTTACACGACTCAGTTGAAATGGATGCCAACATAATGGATGACTGGACCAGTAAGAACAGTGAGGGGGGAAAACAGATTGTGTAATATGGTTTTAAAATTACTGAACATACATCTGACATCTCAGAACAGTCCTCAGTGACATAACCAGAAGCACAACAAGAGGATGAGGCCAGTTCTGCAGTGGAAGAGACTGCCAGGAGAGGTGGTGGACTCTTCCTCACTGGGGATCTTCAAGCAGAGGTTCGAGGAGCACTTGTCGGAGATGCTCTAGGTCTAGGAGGATTTACTGCTACAGGGAGGGGGTTGGACGAGATGACCTACTGGGTCCCTTCCAACTCTGATTCTATAAGGAGGAGAAGCAATCAAAACAGATTTTCAATCTCTTTCCCATCATCCTTCTCCCTTCACTACACACTTTACCACCCTTCTTTTGAATCTTTGCCAATAATGAATAAGCACACATGATGCAATAAAACAGGTGTCACCTCTTCGGCAGCAAACTCACCAGCCATTCCTATTTTAAATGCCAGTAGGCCAATTACTAAAGGTGCAACACAAACAAGATATGTAAAATCTCTGGAGCTGTATAGTATAATGTATAGTTATTGATAGAGAGAGAGAGATGCAAGATTTTATCTCCTAGAAACTGCAATTTTTAATTGATCGTTTTTTATTGATAAGCCCTGCTCTGGAACAAGCCATCCCAGATTGGTAGGACTCCTTCACCGAAAGCAACTGCTAGTTCTGAGGTCCATAAGTCTGAATTAATGTAAAATAGATAAAATAAACAGAGGCCTCCTCTGCTTGCTTCCTCCCCATCACTCATAATTTTGTAAACTAGGACTCCAGATAGAGATCTGTTATTTTGCATTTTAAAGAGGAAGTCAGTGAACAGTAAGTTACAACAATACTAGCTGGAAACAGTGCCGGATTTACATATAAGCTAAACAAGCTATAGCTTAGGGTCCCACTCTCTTGGGGGACCCCCAAAAATTTAAAGGGAAAAAATCTGGATGTACATTTCCAAATATAAGAAAAACCAAATAAAATAAAACCTACGTACATATTTTTGTTATGTGCAAATGGCTTTAGATACCTATTAGGTCCATAAATTACCATATAGCATATATTCAACCTAAAAGACAGCAACAATTTGTTGTTGACAAATGACTGCTAGACATATACAGGGCCCAATTACCTTCAATAGCTTAGGGCCTCATCAAACCTAAATATGGCCCTGGGTGGAAAATATTACAAGATTTTGGGTAAGTATAACAAAAGAAGATTCCTCACCTATGGGTAATTCCACTTATATCACAAATCCACACATAGAAACCCACCAATATGTGGGATAAATATGGAACACAAATTCTCCATTTCTGTGTGTGTACATATGCAAGCAAGTGCCTCTGTGACCAAACATTTAATCAGTCCATTCTACCTTATCGTATAGGTGTCATATATGAATAAGTACATCCAAGGTGACCATATGTCTTCCTTCCCCAGGACATGTCCTGGATTTTAACCTCGTGTCCCTGGGAAAAAAATCTTAAGTGTCCTCCTTTTCCTTGTAAGCAGGCAGCATATAGCATTCTTGAAATTCATAAATTCTATGTAATAAATTTTATGCAATAGTTTTAAAATAAGTAATACAGTGTTTAAATTTAGCTCATGAAAGCAACACACACACACACACACATACTGGTATATTTATACGGGTTTTTAGCTTTTATTTTGTCATGTTCTACATTTTTCTTTTGTGTCCTACATTTTTGAGGACCCTTAGCACATCATATAACAGCAGGGTGGGTGAGAAAGACAAAGATTAGGAAAGGTGCCTGTAGCTCCCATTTCTCATCAGCCCCAAAATGGACACTATAACCTCTTTAAGCATCCAAGCTGGAGCAGTAACAACAACTGCTAAAGCAGTTTACCTCCTAAAAGCAGTCCAGTAATTGGGGTGGCATCATTTTGTTAAGAAATCACATATTCAAAACTATTAACTGCTTTTTTAAAGGCACATTTCTGTCCCTATTTAATATTTTAAATTAAATGGGGACACATTTCTGCCCCCAAATTATCCCTTTTGCTGTACAGTAAACACATAAATGAAGCAATGAAAGAGGAGCAATGTTGCAGCCTCCTCAGCCAACACATTAAAAAATTCATCTTGCTTGGAAACATCCACATGTATTCCTTTCCAGACACAGTTGCATCCTAAGCACAAGGAGGGGGAGGGTTAAGAAACCCTTGATTTACAAGTGTTACATCCACAGCTTCCCCATTTGCAAGAGGTGATCATTTCCAGGTGGATCTACACCTTGCATTTAAATGGAAATGGTCCTTCCACCCCCCCTCCTCTTCCAGATCCTAACTAAGGTGGGGGGAGGGAGGAATACAATCCTAATGGGTTACAATTCTGGCTAGAGATCTAATTGTACACAGTCCTAAGGGGAGAACACAATCCTAATGTTCCATATTTACAATTCTAATCATATACAGTCCTGATGAGCATATACATATACAGTACAGTCCTAATTTGGGGAGGAATACAATCCTAATGGGTCTACGTATGCAATTCTGACAGTATTTACAAAGACAATATAGATATGCAATCCTAATGGGGGAATACAATCCCAATAGGTCTGTGTATATAATTCTGATCGTATACAACCCTGATTCATAGGCATATTCATACACAATCCTAAAGGAGGGGAATACAATCCTAATGGATCTGGATATATGATTCTAATACAATCCTGATGGGCATGTGCAATCCTGATTTTTTGGGGGGGGGAGGGAGGGCTGTATAAACAATTCTGAAACCTGATGGACATATACAATCCTATGGGGGAGAATACAAACCTAATAATTCTGTATATACAATTCAGATCATATACAATCCTGATAAATATATACATATACACTCCTATGGGGGGAATACAATCTAATGGTTCTGTATATACTATTCTGATCGTATACAATCCTGATAGGCATTTACATACAAAATCCTAATTTCTTTGTTGGGGAAAACAATCCTAATGTGTCTGTATATACAGTTCTAATCAGAATACTATTCTGATGGGCATATACATACAAAATCCTAATTTCTTTCTGGGGGGAATAAAATTCTAATGGGTTTATATATACAATTCTGATCGTATACAATCCTGATGGGTATATATATGTATAACCCTAATGGGTCTGCATATACAATTCTAATCGTATACAATTCTGATGGGCATATAGATATGCAATTTTTTTTGGGGGGGGGGGGGGAGGAATAGAACAGTAGATGGCTAACAAGGGACTGTTTCAGCTGACAAAGATACAGCATCTCGCACTGTGCCAGCTGGTCCTCTGCTGGCCCTGCCTCTTCCCCCCCCCCCCCCCAAGAGCATCCCTGCTTCCCCCATCATCACCCCATAACCCAGAAGATACAGTATCAGGGATGGGAAGGCAGACACAGAGATGCTCCATCCTTTAGAGCTACAAAGTTATCTCCAGGCTGAAACATTGAGAAAAAAGGAGGAAGAAGGAAGGGAAGGAGAGGAAAGGAGGACAAGGGTTAGGAGGGGGAGAGGGAGGAAGGAGGGGGAGAGCATCTCCTCCCCCCCATCTCCATCTCTGCTGCTCCTTACCCTCAAGGCTGATAGATCTATCTCATCCAGGCTCCGAGCTGGAGAATCACTCGCCATGTTCTCTGACCAAAGGTGGAAATACACAGTGCCACTACTACAGCTTGTAAAGCTGGAGACTCAGGGTTGGGGGGGAGCAGGCAGGCAGGCGTGCAGATCTCCTCCAAGGGTGCAGATCTCCCCTTTTCTTGCTATTCCACCATGCAATGGGATCCAAGGAAGACAGACAGACAGACTGCCCCCTTTTCTTTCTTCCAACAGTAATCCAGAGAGCAGATGCAGCCCTATATGTTGCACCTTGTAGCAGAGCTCCAGATGGGGAGAGGCACCGATCCTTCTTGCAGTGCAACGTGCTTTGGTCCTAGGAAGGTGCTAGGCTAAAGGTGAGGCTGGGGAGGGCTGGGTGGTTGGAGGGCAGGCATCCTCCTGGCCCCCCTGATGGCTGCTTGCTGCTTGCTGCTTGCTGCTGCTGCTGCCGCCTTCCTATGCAGGCACATCAACTCTCCTCTGTTGGGTGAAAGACAAGCAACCACCCAGAGGATGGTCTATCCAGGGGGAGGGAGAGGGGAGGGAACCACCCAGGGGGCGGTTCTTAGGGCCAACTGGTTGGTTGATGGTGGGGGTGCTGGTGATGCCCCTTTATTGGGTGAATCCAGGAGGAAAGGAGCAAGCAGGTAGAGCAGGTTCCTATCCTAGCCACTCTTTCCTGAGAGTAAGCCCCATTGACTATAATCAGGCTTACTTCTGAGTAGACATAGAGAAAATACAATGGGGGGAACGATAGCAATCCAATCCACAAAGCAATCCACGCTTTCTTTGGAGTATGTCCCATTGACAATTCTGAGTAGACATGCCCAGGATTTGGACATATATGGCTGTAATCTAATTCACATCAACCTTTCATGGGAGTAAGCCCCATTGACTATGATGGACTTACTTCTGAGTAGACATGCCCAGGATTTGGGCATCTATAGCTGCAATCTTACCCACACACAATCCTATCAAGCTTTCTAGAGAGTAAGTCCCATTTTCTAAAATGAGGCTTACTTATAAGTAGGCATGCTCAGGATTTGGGCATCTATAGCTATCCTATTTATGCTTTCCTGGGAGTAAGCCCCATTGACTATAATGGGGCTTACTTCTGAGTAGACTTGGAGAGAATTTGGGAATCTATAGTTGCAATCCTATCTACACACAATCCTATCTATCCTTTCCTGGGAGTAAGCCCCACTGACCATAGTGGGTCTTACTTCCGAGTAGACCTGCAGAGGACTTGGCTCTAAGAAGAGCTGATTCCTCCTCCTGACACTGAACTGGTTTGCAGGACCTGCGCCCAACTGTGACTGGGAAATGGATGACCACCTTGCAACTCCCACTCCTGAATTAATTGTGATTAATTATTAATCATTATAGATCATGATCATTAATAATCATGATTATTATGATTAAACCAGCAAATCGACACAGAATCCTAGCCAGGGGCTGGTCCCTCACCTGGATTCTCTTTCCATCAAGCAATGATGATGATGATGATGAAGAAGAATCCTAATTTGAGACCCAAGTTCTGGATCCACATACACCTAAATTCTAAATTCCACAACTTCCAATGCACAGCACTGAGAGCTTGTTAAAGCCCAAATCCTACTAGAAAGTAAGTCCCATTATAGTGAATAGGGCTTACTTAGTTTCAAGTAAGTGTGGATAGGATTGCAGCCTGACAATCCATCTTGGGTATGTCTCCTCAGAAATAAATCCCATTGTCTTGAGTAGGGCTTATTTCCAGGAAAGTGGAGAGGATTGCAGCCTTAGAGACATGTAAACTGCATGTCTACTCAGAAGTAAGTCTAATGATAGTCAATGGGGTTTACTCCCAGGAAAGTGTAGATAGGATTGTGGTCCCCATTATTAGTGAGACTTTTGAATAGATATGCAATGGAGTAAGCCTTACTTACTGTACAGTGGAGTGAGTACCACTGAGCCCAATTAGGGTTGTATCCAAATATGCATGCTTAGGATGGGGATTGAGCTTCCATCCCATGCAGATAGCAAAGAGGGTGATCCAATGCACTGCAAAGGGGGTGCAAAAGACTGAGTTCTGCAGAGAACCCCATTGCAAAAGGAAGAGTGAGGCTCCCACCCTGCAAAACTTAGTGCTTTAAATTGCCACTGGATCAGTGCTTATTTTTGAGTAAACCTCAGTATATAAATAGCTTTACAGAGTGCAATTGCTCTTTTTGCAATGGATAGGATGCATTATTTGCATAGGGAATTCGCATTATTTGTAGGATCTGGATGGCAACTCCTTAATTTGAATGGCAAGAAGGGGGGAATCAAAGCTGTGATGAATTTCAAATTAAATATGTGATAAATTCCACATAGGCATGCATAGGAAAAATTCCAAATTTGCATGCATACTAAGAATATTCAAATATGCATGCATAGTAAGGAAAAAACAAACAACTATCTTTTTGATGAATCTCAACAATCCTGTGTCTTTCAAATCTATCCAATGGCAGATTGTTAATGGACCCCTTTCTTTTAAAGCCAACCATGCCTCTGCTGTTTTCTATAACATTTCCTTGCAAATGTTGACAGTCTGAATTCAGATCTCCAGGTATTAACAGCCTTTTCAAATGCATAGTTAAAATTCCAACCTCAACATATATGGAGCTGCAGGAAAACAGGGAGGTATCTGGATTTTGGAGGGTGAACTTGTGCTTTTAAATATAAACAACCTAATTCCAAACTGGCTCCTGAACTTATTGTTCATTGCTGCAGCTGGTGTAATCCTCCAAGCAACTGTGCCAGGTACCATCCAGTCCAAGAAACTAACCATTAAATTGGATATAGGTTGACCATATGTCATAGCCATTAAAAGAGCCCTCCACAGCCCCCCCAATGTAGGACATCCAAGAAAAATGTAGGACATGAGAACCATGTTTGTCATACAAAGCTTTCTTTATGCAAAGCAGATTTTCCCATAGGAAATCATGAAAACTCAGATATTAGTTCCACAACCCAAACATATTCATAGAAAAATATTAACTGTATGTAAAAATAATGACAAAACACTGTAACTGAATTCAAAACACTGTAATATAATATAGAACACAACTACTGTAATATTAATAAAACACTATTAATATCCTGTACAATAAAACAGAAAAGAAAAACCTTTATGGCCAAGGATGACTACTTTTCACTAAGTCACTGGTGTCTTTTTGAGCAACGTTAACAAGGAACCTATATAATGACACTTGCTTTTGTCTCCTTTTGAGGATTTCATGGAAATGGGACATTGCATTGTCATTAAACAGATTTATCACTCGCACTGCTACAGCCTTATATGTGTGATGCTCTTCGACAAAATTTTGCCCTATTTACCCTTATATTGGCCTACCCCCACACCTCCAAAATGGGGCAGAAGTGTCTTACTGCACTTTTTTGACACCCCCAGATCAGCATAGGACTTACTATGTACTGGGGCTTAGGCTGGCCTAAATGGAGATTAGGATTGCAGCCAAAGTTTTTCAATTTAAACACTATTGCTGTGTTAACCCGTGGTTAGTTCAGCATAAGTCCCGGCACAAGTCCTGTGCTGGCCTTGGGGTATCATAAAAGTGTCATAAGGTAGTAATGTGCAATTCCTAGGACAATACACAGATATTCACCTCCTCTCCACACCACCATGGGAACAGGAAACAGGTGAGTTGTGCAGGCCTAAATTGGTTAGCATTGAACATTATATTATTATTAAATTTAAAACTATTGCATATAATTTATTAATGACAAGAAAGCTACATGCTGCTTGCCCACAAGGAAAAGGAAGACAAGGAATATTTTTTCCAAGACACAAGCTCAAAAGAGGACATGTCCTGGAAAAAAGAGGATCTATGTTCACCCTGATTGGATGCTTTCCTCCTACTTGAACTGATATAGTTGCATTGATCTGTGCTGGAGTGTACATCATACACAAAGTCATTGTTGAATGTTGATCATTCCAAAGGCTGGCTCAAGGTCAGTCTGAATTTGTAGCCTGAAAGATTTCAGGCTTCTCCAGGACTTTACAGAACAGACTAGTGGTTGCTCAACAAGAAGGGTAAAAGAGGCTTTCATTTTTCTCAAGGCTGTTTATGGTCTGGGTAGGATAATCTCTTAGGCTGCAATCCTCATCTCCAATTAGGCCAGCCTAAGCCCCAGCACAAGGACTGCGCTGACTTGGGGTGTCACAAAAGTGCCGTATGACACTTCTGCACAACTCCTGGGGAAATGTATACCAGTACACAGACATGGACTTGTCTCGCTACTTTGGCATGGGAATGGGATGTTGTGAATTGTGCCAGCCTAGGTTAGGATTGACTTGAAAGAAATGTTCAGTAAATTCTACAGAGCTGGCTGCTAGGAAAGTGTGCAATAGGATTCAATGCTATGTGTGTTTACTGGAAAGTAAATTCCAAGTGCATGTTCTAGCCTGCTGCTCTCCCCCACTCCATCCTTCCTGTTTTGATCCTTTCCCCCCTTTCACATGAAATCCCAGGAGCAGTGGTGGAGAATTAGCATTGCTGTGATGGACTAGGAACTCCTGAGAATCTGAATACTTTGTTGATCTGTTGTAAATCTCAAATATCTTTCTTAAAAACACTCTCAGGATCATCTTGCTTTGAGAGCATGTTTAAACACCAAAGGTGCACAGAATTCTGTTACTCTCTCACCAAAATTGTACCTATTTATCTACTTGCAAACTTCAGCATAGGGTGCTATCCTAACCCTGTCTACTCAGAAGTAAGTCCCATTAAATTCAATGGGGCTTACTCCCAGGAAAGTGTGTTTAGGATTGCAGCCAATGTGTCTTTAATTACTGAACCATCACAGCACTTTTTGTTGAAAATGGTATATAAATATTCTTAATACATGAATAATGATACTGATGAACCTGTACCCAAGCTTTGCGCATGAAGGCAAAGGCAGTAATTGGGTCTACCTTAATAAAGGACTTGGACTGACCCCACCAGACAATGATGAATCCTTATTCTACAGGGTTTTTAATGTTATGGAAGGCTTATACACATCTGATGTCCATCTTTGTCTCAATACAAATGGTCAGGCATGGGGCCAGACAGCACAATCCTCCACCCTATAGATCAGCGTTTCTCGAAGTGGGGGTCGGGACCCCTTTGGGGGTCGCCTAGACGTTTCCTGGGGGTCACCTAAAGTCCCCTGGTGCAGGGGGCCAGGTCAGGCTTGCCAGACCTCCAGCTGTAGCTGCATGCGCACTGGGGCTGACTGACAGCCTCAGAGCCCAATCCTATGCATGCCTACTCTGAAATAAATCCCATTATAGTCAGGGGGCCTTTACTCCCATGTAAATGTGGATAGGATTGCAGCCTCAGGGCCCAATCCTATGCATGCCTACTCTGAAATAAATCCCATTGTGTTCAATGTGTGCATAGAATCACAGTTATAAAGTAGCAATGAAAATAATTTTATGGTTGGGGGTCCCCACAACATGAGGAACTGATAAAGGGGTCACGGCGTTAGGAAGATTGAGAATCACTGCTATAGATTGTGATAAGTGGGCTGCACTTGCTTTGTTGATGGGGTTTTTAGTTCTGTTCTCCAAAGTTAATACTGTATTTACAACATCTAATGTTAAACTCAGTCCATTTAAACTCATACTGCAATGAATGTGTTTATTGTTAAGGTTTACACAATGGCAGGTTCAGCTTTTGGGGGTACCTGGGGCAAAAGACCCACAGATGCCCCCAAAGCGTGCTTCCTCCATTGGAATTGCAAGAAATCTGCAAATGTTTTTGGATGCCCAGACACTGAAGTTATAACAAAGGCTAAAAGCCTTCAGTCCTGTACTTTGATCTACTGTACAGTATAGGGCAAAATGTATTTTTGTGTGCCTTGCCATTCATTAGGGTTGGCTCCTTATGAATCAAGCTTTTTTCAAACAAATAAAAACATTCATTCATTATTTATTTATTTATTTAAATAATTATTATGTTTGTTTATATTCTGCCTTTCTCTTTAAAAAGACCCAAGGTGGCTCACAATATAATGAACATAAAATCAAAATGAAAAACATCATTAAAATCACATATAAAATTATACAGTTAGAAAACATCATAAAAACTGTAATAATAGAGTATAAGAAAAACATTACAATAAAAAATATCTCATTAAAAGAAATAAAAAGCAATAGCATCTTATAATAAAAAGTCTTCTAAAACTGGGATGCTAAAAGGGTCAGGAGCTTAGAAGGCTTGTCTAAAAATAAGTGACTTCAAACCAAACAAATGGATGTCCAATGCAGTGGCTGGAGAAGCAGCCCAGTAGAGTCGAACCACCTACTTCCAGCAAACTGCGCAGGCCACGGCATTCTGCAGTAATTGCAGTTTCCAAGCCGTATTCAAGGGCAGCCCCACACAGAGTGCGTTATAGTAATGTCTCTGTAGCATGGGACACCATGACCAGGTCCACACAGTCCAAGTACAGCCATATCTGGTGGACCAGCAGAAATCCAGAAGCTTCGATCATTCCAGGTGGACTCCCAAGCTGGACAATACTCTAGCACCGACAAATATTATTTCTTTCTAGATTACCTTTTTTAAAAAGTTGAATAAAGCTAGCTGGGTCCCAGTAGAGTATAATTTTAAAACGTGGAGCCCACTGTTAACTAGTTTGAGAACCATTGTGTTAGTCTTTAAGATTTCATTTGACTCTCCATATTGGGATATATATTCCCCTGTATCTGTATTCTGCTGCATGAGTTATTCTGGTCGCGGCTATCTGATCACCACTTCATCTACTGTAAATTTCCCAACATTTCAGGGACATGTTGACTGCCTTCAGTACTGAACAATGTCACTCAATTTCACTTCTCCTATGAAATGCAGTTATAGTTTTAAAGGGTGCTGTCTAAACACACTAAAGGCTGTTTAAATATTAATGCTCTATTAAATGCATAATAATTGGATCTCAGGCTATCATGATTACTTCTGTAGATGCATTTGAAAGATGCTCAGAAACTAATGGGCTACTTGTGTCCAACCTGTATTGATCTTTCCAAATGCATTTTAATTGATTTGTCATTAGATTTTTTATTCAGACCTTTTGGTGACTGCTGGTAAATTTCTGTGGGACACTAAGCTGCTGGTGCTATATGGTTCATGATGCATTTTCATTTATTTTCCTGGCTATCGCTCACTCAGCACAGATAGATATCCCCTTAGTCAGAGTTGCGCTTCATCTGGCCCCCACATTGACTCGCCTGTTCTAGCACAAGTTAGGATTGCACCCTTGCTAAGCACAGCTTCGGACATTGAAAAATGCACCTGGGGAGGATCTTTAAGTGTCTTTAGCCTTTTCCTTTTTATTGAAGCTCTGCATGGTAACCATTTTATCTGGAGCGTTTCCCTCTGGGAATGAAAAAGTCAAGATAAAAATACTATAAATACTTATTTATTTTTAGATTTTTTTGCCTCAGGGCTACCCAAGGCAGCTTACAAAACAGAGAATAAAGACTCCAATTAAGCAAGAAAGGGGGAAAAGCACAAAAGTGGTACTGTAACAGAAAACTCCAAATGAGACTGTCCCTGCACCCTCCAACATGTCCCAGTTTAAAAGATCAATCAATCAACTGGGGGGCAATCCTAACCCTGTCTATGCAGAAGTAAGTCCCATTATATGCAATATACTCAAATGTAACCCTCACTGAGTTCAAAGGGTCTTGCTCCCAGGAAAGTGTTTTTAGTTTTGCAGCTTATATTTATATACCACCTTTCAATGACACACCTACTTGTAACTAAAATTCCCTTGAAGGTAGTTTCCCAAGTTGGATTTTTTTTTTAAATGACAGGTTGCTGGAGCACCAACCCAGTGGCAGAGCCAGGAGCGTACAAAGGACTAAGGCTGCAATCCTTAACACACTTTCCTGGGAGCAAGACCCTTTGAACTCAGTGAGGCTTACATTTGAGTAGACACCGTTATGCTTGTCCTCTAAGTTTTGCAGGAAGCTCCTTGTCCTCTATTTAACTCAACCCAACCTGGAATGGCTCCAAAGGAATTGCTTGCATGCCTCAACGAGATTGCCTGCAATACCGCAATAGCCATTGCATCATGAGGACTCATTCCTAACCAGTTTAGGCTGGCAAAACTCCCTGTTTCCATAGTGGTGTGGTGTACACTGGCCTAATGAAATATTGGGTTGTTCCTATGACACTGTGAGGCCTCATCACCCAACAGCTGAAAGTATATCAGTTTATACAAGCAAACTCTCACGGAGCTTGTCATGTATGGTGGTATATGTTTCATTTATTTTTTGCTAGTGTTTTTTTTTGCTTTGAAAACATCCAGGCTTGCTGGATAGAACTGTTATCTTTAGAACTATCTCAACGGTGCCAGGTCCATT
The DNA here is from genome assembly GCA_030015325.1 of Cryptoblepharus egeriae. Lineage (NCBI taxonomy): Eukaryota > Metazoa > Chordata > Lepidosauria > Squamata > Scincidae > Cryptoblepharus > Cryptoblepharus egeriae. The sequence continues at coordinate 89,008,361 of JAREYC010000006.1, forward strand.
CTGTGGCATGTATAGACCTGATGCCTGAGAGCTCCCTCTCTGGAAAGTTAAAAGCCATTTTTTTAGGGCCATAGGAGAGCTGTAACCCTTCAAGCGGGAGCTGCGTGATTGACTGGCAAGGAGTCCACAGCGAACATGGAAGTTTTGTTCCTGCGGTGCCATCTCTAGACGCATTTGCCTAGCCGTGCTGCTTTGGTTACTATGTCGAGGATGACATTTGTGTCGTCTTTGATAGCCTCCTCGTACATTGTTCCTAGCACTGGAAGGCCTCATGCATTATTCAGCTGATCACACATTTCCATCTTCCTTTTCAGAAGAAGCAACACTAGCAATACAGAAATCGGCTTGGTCAATTAACCTCCCTGCAGTGATGCCTCTTCTCCAGAGAGTAGACCTATCAACGCCCAAATGTGCTGATGGAAGAGGAATAGATTGCAACCTGCTACAGGACCTCTGATGCATCCCCTCCTCTCCTCTGCAATGCACAATATTTTGGCACGTACTGCAAATAATGTCATGCTATTTCATCCCCTAGCAACCTACACCCTTCAAACCGTGCCTGGGAGTATTTAATCACTCAAGCCTGTTTGTTTCAGAAATGAGGGGCGCAATCCAGAGTAACTACAGGGAGTCCTTGCTCCGGTGTAAGAACAATTTGCTCTGGATTGCAATATGCATTTCCCATAGGTTTTCACTAGGTGGTGCAGTAACTACGGGTGCATGTAATGTCTCTTATGTGCTCCCGTAGTTACTCTGGATTGTAGGGGAGGCTTCTGAAGAAAGCAGTGTTTTCTGACACGTGCACACACAGAGCAAAAGACCCATCGTAGGTGTAATGCGTAGTTTGGTTTTCACTGAAAATTATTAGGGTGATCCCAGTGCCCTGATATTTGATACATACATACATACGTCCCCCACTTTTTGATGGTTTGTTTTCTGACAATCCTCTCTTTCAACACTTTTCAGTTATACCCCCAAGTCGTTCATTCAACACATGTTCTGCTCTTTCAACCACTCTCTGCTGTTTCAGAAGCTAAAATTGCTTATCTTCTGGTCTAACTCCTTCCGGAATGGGAATAATCAGAATCAATTTGCAGAAATTTTGATGTGGCTGCAGAAATTTGCAAGAAAAAAGGCATCTACAATTTCCTAACTAAAAAATCAAAAGCAATATTTGTAAACTAAAAAAAGAAGAGATTCTACTTTTTACACATTTCTTCTTTAGATGTAAAGAAGAAATGGGTGAAAAGTAGCTCCAGTCCCTAACTTGTCAGATACGTGAGAGACACCGGTATAGTGAGGCACTAGGGTATGGGTGCCCCTGAAGCCAAGACCAATCCTAAACTATATCCCCAAAAGTTGTGCGCACAATTCCCCCTCCCCCTTACAAACACATAGAATGATCCAAAGCAAGATCTCAGTTTCCCAGTGCAGAAGTGATCTTAGCTCTCTTAGCACTTCATCCTTTTAAAATTGATATTAAATGGGAACCATCTGAAAAGTATTCAGTTTTTTTTATTTTTTTAAGTTAGTAGTAGAAGCATATAAGTTTCCACTTATATGGATAAGGACCAGTTGCTTGTTAAGCTTCAGAGGAAACAATTAAAATGAACCCACATCTAGCTGTGGAAACTTTTTTGGAAAACTCTGGTACATGTGAAATACTAGAATAGCCTCTGAGCACATCTTTCCTCCCCCCACATACTGAGCCAGCCTGTATACAACTCAACCAAAAGTAGCATTTAAGTCGGTGATTGTGACTTCCAAGTTTGCATTACAAGTATCGTATTCACAGGTATCAAGTCTATCAATGGCTACCAGTCACAATCTAACTTAGAGTTAGCACAGGATTGAGTGTTGTCCCTACCCTTTCCTGCTAAACTTTCTCCAGTCTGCAAATTGTAATGGACTGTGGGAGGCGCAAGTGGTTAAGACACTGTGCCTATTAACCAGCAGGCCAGGGTTCGAGACCCGAGTTGGCCCCACAAGACAGGGTGAGCTCCTGTCCTTAGCTCAGCTCTGTGACACCAGCTGGATCCAATCGTATTGGCTCTGCCTTTCCATTAGACTAAAGCAGTGGTGTGGAGTTGCATTTGCTGCTTGGGTAACAGCCTATCCTCCATAACAATCTAACCCAGGCTTTCGTGCTCTGCATGCACCATATGCAGCGCCGAGCTCAATACCATAGTCTTTCAAGACTGACGGAGGCCTTCAAAACAGATAGCAAAATAGCCACAATTTCCCCCTTCATTCCCCCCAATTTCTACCTTTGTACCCCTCTTCCCTTACCCACAGGTCCATAGCATCTGTTGACACAATGCAGTCAATCTGAAACGGTTTAATGCCCTGCATTAGGTGTTGGGAGATTACAAGACAGGCCCCAAATCCTTTTTATTTATAGCTATTTCAAGCACCATTCCAGCACTCCAAAATGTGATGGATTTAGATTACACAATATTGTGAATAACTGTAATAATAATTTGTACTGAAAGAAATTCTTACGTAACCAATGTACTTGCATGTGTCGCCCTTCCTCCTAGCCAGCAATTCAGCCGCCAGTAAGTGATGAAACAGTGAGTATAATTTATCTGGATTTCAGGAAAGCATTTGATACCGTGCCATGCGCTCGTCTGATTTACAAAGCCAGAAAGAATGATGAAAAGTGGGGAGAACTCGTTTGACGTTGATTGAAAACCATTTCAAGGAAGTGGAAACGGAATAGCAGTCAAGCTGAAATGATGGCTTGCCGTGTGCCATGTGGCGGCCACAGTCACGCAAGGTCCCATTTCTCTCTCAGAAAGGTCAAAAAACTTCAGATGATGTTTCTGCTCCCTTTGGAGAGTACACTTGTGTCCCTAATCACAATATGTAGAGGGAGCCACCGTATCTGAAGGCGCACCAGGGAGATGCTTTGATGGTAACAGAATCAGACAGTGTGTGTACATTAGTTTACGATCCTTGTTGGTAGTGGGCATGCACCTTCTTTACAAAACATTATTTTCCTTCATTTGTTGTATGGTTTATGGTGGAGTGTGTTCAATGAGTTGCATTACAAATAATATGCTGTCTTGTATCCCCTTGGGTGGGAGAAAAGAAGAGTATAAATCTGAAGAATCTATATATATAAAATTGAAAAGGACTTGATTCACTCACTGACTGACTCATTTACTGACTCATCAACACCCAGCCAAAACTGCTATACCTGGAAGCATGAAATTTGGGGAGGGCATTCCTTACATGTTGGAGGTATCCACTAAGAATCGGTTTTCAGAAATTCCAAACAAAAGGGGGTGAAAAGGGGCACAACGCATTTGCCTCCCTATACTTTACCAGACTGATCTATGCCCTGCCTTGGACCTAAAAGCATGAAATTTGGGGAGGGTGTTCCTTATGTGAGATCAACACCCACCAAAAACCAATGTTGAGAAATTTAATTCTCAAGGGGGTGTGTGACATAGACTGGGATGCATACCAGAGATATAATATGGAACCCATGGGCGTCCACATGGGAAAAAGCTTGGGCGTCTGGGATCACCCAAATTACCCTTCCCCGGACATTCAATTGTTCCCTGACTCAGTGGAGGTATGGAGGATGGAGGACATGGTAGAACTCTGGAGGATGGGGGGGGGGAGAGGTGGCCCTGCAAAGAGGGCTATAACTGTTGGCCCTTCTACAAGGTGGTATGCACATGGACGGGTGCAGTCATTGGCTGGAGTTTGGCGGGAAGAAATGGGGGGTGGACCAAGGGATGTGCGGGACCTGGAAGGCATTAGGCGGGAGACGCAGTGGAGAGAGGACCTCCCTTGGAAGGAGCCGAGTACCTACGAGGCTTATAAGGAGAACCCCCACAACCTCGTGCCTCAGGAGAGTCCCTACCCAAAGGGGATCGTGGCTGAAGAGAGGGAGAGGGGCCGTGAGTTGTGGATTGGTGGCTGGAGGAAGGAGAGGGAACAGCAAAGGTCTGCAGAAGGAAGCGGACAGCTGACAGCTGGAGCGCTGGAGAGATCCCTTCCGAAAGCGGAGCGAGATGCCTAGGAACCCTACCTGAAAGGAGAGAGAAGAGGATTAAGACACGGACTTTGTTTATCCTGTTGGACTACACGTTGACTATTATTTACCTGGTAATGTTGTGACCAGAATGGCATGTTGCGTTGAGGAAGAGGGAACCTGTTGGGGAAATAAGAAACCGTTATAAGCTAGGACCAATTGTAACCATCAAGCATGAAGCAAAGTAAAATTGAGTTTGTGAAACCCACCTGTGTTAATCCTTCTGTCAGTATGTATACCCTGGGGAGGAAGATGACGATGGGACCCAAATATCCGTGGTCCTGGACAAACAAGTCACTGTCAGTGGAGGGATGGGAAGGAGAGGCAGGCAGACCCGCAACAGGGTGAAAAGGGGTGCAACATGTTTTTGTCCCATACTTAACATTGAAGACTGACTGATCAACATTCAACCAATTTGGTGCCCAGTGCAACTCTAAGGATTATGCATATGACTATGCATAATCCTTAGATAACTGTGGGGTATAACCCAATTCCTTGAATTTAGCATTCAAGCATGCTTGCTTCCTTTAGCAAGGAATGGTAAAGGCACTATGTTGGAAATTCTTCCAGGATTTTTGCCTCTAGCAGATCAATGCATAATTTGACAAACCTCTGCTGTCCACATATTTACATCCCACGAGTGCAAACCTGCATGTTAAAAAAATTCCGTCCAGGCTAGCAAGATATTTATCATTTTATTACAGGGTGTGAAGGGTACTTTTAAAAATAGTGGGAAAAACCCATATAGCCTCAGAACAATACTCCAGTCCTCTTTCAGCTTGTTGGGAGCAAGTCACAAGTGGATTGCAGCAGTGACACTGCTGGAAGGAAATGGTGGTGTACACTTGCCAAGTATTCAAATCATATCTCCCTGTCTACTTGGTGATTGCACTGGTGATTGCCCTTCTTTGCACTGCTTCTGTCCACAATGAGTAGAATACCTTGGGGTCCTGCAATCTCTGCACCTGCTGATTTAAAAGACAGCATGGAGCAGGAAGGGCTAAAATAATAGGAGACAGGACATGCCTTCAAACATGAGTGTATACACATACACAGAAGCAGCATTTGAAGGGATTCATTCAGTACCGGGGCACACATGCATGTATCATGGACAATGATGTGTAGTATTTTGCCTCTAAGTGTTTATGTGGCCTTTAATAGTCCCGATCTAGCGGTGCTGCCTTGACAGAAAGCATTTGGATGTATTAACAACTAATTTCAGACTACTGTGCCTTGGCACATTGGTGTGCCATGAATGATACCATGGTGTGCCGTAGAAATTTGGGAGAGGGTCATTAGTCGAGTAATTGGAGGATATGAGCCCCCCTAGCGGCACAGTGTGCCTTGTCTATTGTCAGAAAGTGATGGTGTGTCTTGACCATGTTAGTGCCTTGTCAGTGTGCCATGTGATGAAAAAGATTGGGGGAAAATGCTTCAATCAATGATCAACATGGATGTGCAACCTTCCATTCACTGTGAAAAATAAAAAGCCCCAAGAAACAAACAAGGGGTTAATTTTTCTGGATCCATTGTTTAGATCCCTTTCTGGGTCTCTAGTTTCTTTCTTCTGTATATAATATGATGATCTTGCAAAAAATAGGTTATAATTGTATTTTTAAACACAGATGAAGGATGCCATAACATTACAGGCTACATGGAAGCAGGGGAGAAATTACAGTATAAATTGTTCTAGAAAGAGCATTTAAGGACTGTCTTAAATGAAGGAAGGGCTCTGGGATTCATGGTGGTGTTTTTCTCTTTTTCTTCTCTCTCTTTGTCTTTTGAGTGGGGGAAGTCCATGTTGTGCCTAGAGTTTCCTTTCTGTGGCAGAGGAAGGGCTCTATGTTATTCATGGTGCTGGTTGTTTTTGTTTTTCCCTTTTTTCCTTCTCTTTAGAGTGGGGGCCCCAATGTTTGCAGCTTGTGTTTTTTGCAGGAGGAAGGCCAGGCTGGGTCCTACCCTGCAGGTTGTCTGTACAGGAGGGGGGCCCCTGTATTGTCTGTGGTAGTGGAGCATGAGACTGAGTGTAACGTGAGGGTGAACCTTGTGACTTGCATATCACACGAGTGAGTCCTTGTTGAACCTACCTAGGAGAAGGAAAACTCCCACTAAACCTCTGCTGCCTTGTGGCTATACCCATTTATGGGAAAGGCTTCAGGAGTAAACCTCGAGGAAAAATCTGGAGCCGGAGTCCCGAAAGCAGTTCGTGACTGTGTTACAGTCATGTTCTGATAACTCCTGCGACGCAGCTGGAACCAATCGTATCGGCTTTGCCTTTCCATTGGACTATTTCAGCAGCGTGGAGAGGGGGGATTCTCTGCTTGGGTAACAGCCTATCCCCCATAATAACCTACCCAGGCCTTCGTGCTCTGGAGAGGAACTCCAGCCTCGTGTACAGCGTGGAAACAACACGGGAAGTGGCAGTTACCAGTTATAAGTCGTTGCTTGATTGGCGAAGAGCTTGACGCCAGGGGCTACTTCTGACGGTGGGAGAGGTCATTGTGCCTCACTGGGCAGCTATCGCCCGCCTTAAGCTGGGCAGCCCCCAGCCAGTAAGATGCTGCCTCGCCACAGTCTGTTAACCTCACTGGGTGCGTGGGGTTTAGGGTGAAAACCGACAAGCAGATCGACAACTGAGCACCATGCAATAAACATAAGAAAACTTCAGCCCTTAAGTTGGGCACTTGGAACGTTCGGACAATGACCCCCGGCTTTTCTGACGACTTGCGAGAATTGGATGATGTACGTAAGACAGCTGTCATTGATATGGAGCTGAGCAGACTGCAGATGGACATAGTTGCCCTTCAAGAGACAAGGCTGCCAGACTCAGGATCTATTAAGGAGAGAAATTTCTCATTCTTCTGGCAGGGAAAGCCATCAAGTGAGACTAGGGAATATGGAGTTGGCTTTGCGGTTAGAAACACCCTACTTGGATCCATTATTCCACCTACCGGAGGAAGTGAAAGAATTCTGTCTCTGCAGCTACAGTCATCAGTAGGGTTGGTCACTCTTATTAGTCCATATGCACCAACACTATCATCTTCAGCAGAATCCAAAGACAAATTCTATGATGATCTGGCTGCCACTATCAAGAAAATCCCTGAGAAAGAACCATTGTTTATTCTTGGTGATTTTAATGCAAGAGTTGGATCTGACCATAGTTCTTGACCCACTTGTCTAGGTCGTTTTGGCATCGGGAAGATGAATGAAAATGGCCAACGCCTGCTGGAGTTTTGCTGCTATTATGATTTTTGCATTAGCAATACATTCTTTAACACAAAACCTCAACACAGAGTGTCTTGGCAACACCCAAGATCAAAGCACTGGCATCAACTTGACTTGATCCTCACCAGGCGCTCCAGCCTTCCCAACATTAAGATCACACGTAGCTATCAGAGTGCTGATTGCGATACTGACCACTCCTTGGTGTGCAGCAGAATAAAATTACAAGCAAAAAGGCTGCATCACTCAAAGAAGGAAGGAAGACCACGAATTAACATCAGCAAGACCCGCAGTCTGGAAAAAGTGTTGGAATTTGACCATGCACTCGAGGAAATTCTCCCAGGCCCGGCTGAGGCAAACGCTTCTGAATGATGGGAACATTTCAAGAATGCTGTTTATACTACCACCTTGTCAGTTTTTGGTAAGCAGGTTAGAAAGACAGCAGATTGGTTTGAAGCCCACTCGGAGGAGCTGACACCAGCCCTTGCGGAAAAGAGGAGAGCTCTAACTGCATATAAAGCCTGTTCTAGTGAGCACAACCTTCAAGCCCTGCGAACCGCCCGTAGCAAAGTCCAACAGATTACCTGGAGATGTGCTAACAATTATTGGCTGCAGCTTTGCTCTCAGATCCAGGTAGCAGCTGACACAGGCAACATCAAGGGGATGTATGATGGCATCAAGCAGGCCTTAGGTCCAACAGTGAGGAAATCTGCCCCGCTTAAGTCCGCTACAGGTGAGGTCATCCAGGACCGAGCACAGCAGATGGCACGCTGGGTGCAGCACTACTCTGAGCTATACTCCAGAGAAAACGTAGTAACTGAAGAAGCATTAAACAACATTGAGTGCCTGCCTGTCTTGGAGGAGCTTGACAGTGAACCAACTTTAGAAGAACTAAACGAAGCCCTGGATTCCCTTGCTTTTGACAAGGCACCCGGGAAAGATAACATCCCTGCTGAAGTTCTGAGGTGCTGTAGAGGGACCATTTCCACTGAACTGTACAAGATATTCTGCCTTTGTTGGAGGGAAGGTGAAGTACCACAGGACATGAAGGACGCTAATATCGTCACACTGTACAAGAACAAAGGTGACAGGGGTGACTGCAACAACTACCATGGCATCTCTCTTCTTAGTGTTGTAGGGAAGCTGCTTGCCCGTGTCATACTGAAGAGGCTTCAGGTGCTTGCAGAGAGAATCTATCCTGAATCACAGTGTGGATTTCGAGCCAACAGGTCCACCACTGATATGGTATTTTTCCTTCGACAGTTGCAAGAGAAATGTAGGGAACAAAGACAGCCACTCTTTGTAGCCTTCACAGATCTCACAAAGGCTTTTGATTTGGTTAGTAGGGATGGCCTTTTTAAAATCCTCCCCAAGATTGGATGCCCACCTAAGCTCCTCAACATCATCAGGTCCTTTCACGAGGACATGAAGGGCACTGTAGTTTTTGATGGCCTAACATCAGACTCCTTTCACATCCGAAGTGGAGTGAAACAGGGCTGCGTCCTCGCACCAACTCTATTTGGGATCTTTTGGAAATGCAACAGAGGGAGTCTATCTCCGGACCAGATCCTTCCAGACTAAGAGCAAAGTCCACAGTCCAGCTGAAATGCTTGCAGGAGTTCCTCTTTGCCGATGACACTGCTGTTAGTGCTCATTCTGCTGAAGACCTTCAACAACTTATGGACCGTTTTAGCAAAGCCTGCCAAGACTTTGGACTAACAATCAGCTTGAAGAAAACACAAGTCATGGGTCAGGGTGTGGATCCACCTCCCTGCATCACAATCTCTGAACATGAACTGGAGGTTGTCCATGACTTTGTGTACCTTGGCTCAACTATCTCTGACACTCTCTCCTTAGAGACTGAGCTGAATAAATGTATTGGTAAAGCGGCTACCACATTCTCCAAGCTTACAAAGAGAGTATGGCTTAATAAGTAGCTGACGGAACATACAAAGATCCAGGTCCTGATGACCCTTTGCGTCTTGGACCCTTTATGCATGGCAGGAGAGAAAGCTGAACACCTTCCATATGCGCTGTCTCCGACGTATTCTTGACATCACCTGACGTGACAAAGTTTCAAATGACGCAGTCTTGGAACGTGCTGGAATATCTAGCATGTTCACACTTCTGAAACAGCGACGTCTACGCTGGCTTGGGCATGTCGTGAGAATGGCTGATGGTTGGATTCCAAAAGATCTCCTATATGGAGAATTAGTGCAGGGAAAGCGCCCTAGGGGGAGACCACAGCTGCGATACAAAGACATCTGCAGGAGGGATCTAAAGGCCTTGGGAATGGACATCAACAGCTGGGAAACCTTGACCTCTGATTGTTCAGCGTGGAGGCAAAAGACCCAGCATGGCCTTCTCCAAGTGGAAGAGACACTTGTTCGGCAGGCTAAAGCAAAGAGACAGACCCGAAAGCAGCAAAACCTGGGCCTGGGCAGGGGACGGAATTTATTTGTCTTTAATGTGGAAGGGATTGCCACTCTCCAACTGGCCTTTTTAGCCACACTAGATGTTGTTTCAGGGCCTCCAATCAGAGCACGATACCATAGTCTTTCGAGACTGAAGGATGCCAATGATGATGAAGTGATGTGGTGCATTTCTTCATAAATAACGATATACAGTACTTCCCTGTTTAAGAAACCAATAAAAATAGCATCAGCATGTTCACACTTTATGTTGCTCAAAGAGATAATTGTGTTTCTGCTCAGAGATAATAATTGTTTCCTGGTAATATTCTCAGCATATATTTAAGTTTCTGTTGCAGCTGTACGAGTATCCTTATGCAAATAAAAATTATCACCACATAATCCTAAACAGATGAACATGTCAAAGAGTTGTCACTCCCAAAACCAAGATGCATTTCCAGCAAGCCATGAATCACTCAGCCTGACTTAACACACTTAAATATTTTGTGTTGTATAATGCTCAAGATGGTTACATGTCATGCTTTGTTCTTCCTGTGTGGATGAAACTAAAAACAAAGCAGGCCCCCGTCAGTCTTGGAAGACTATGGTATCGTGCTTGGTGCTGTATACGCTGCATGCGAAGCATGAAAGCCTGGATTAGATAGTTATGGAGGATAGGCTGTTACCCAAGCAGCAAATCCCTTCTCTCCACACTACTGAATTAGCCCAATGGAAAGGCAGAGCTGATACAATTGGATCCAGCTGGCGTCGCAGAGCTGAGCTAAGGACAGGAGCTCACCCTATCTTGCGGGGCCGACCTGGGTCTTGAACCCTGGCCTGCTGGTTAATAGGCACAGTGTCTTAATCACTTGCGCCACCCACAGCCCTACATGTGTAAAGCTGAAATTACACGTGTAAATATGATGTGGGCATGAGAAAATAAGGGCACAATCCTAACTAATTTATAGGGTAAGGAAAATGCAACTTTAAGGTAAGGGAAGAAATATTGCCTTCCCTTGAGAAGGCCTTCATGATCATTCCTCAACTGCAGGATGCAGTACAAATTCCACTAACAGAGCTATGCCAGTTCTGGAAAGTTGGTTAGGATTGCACCTTAAGAATAACAGAACTGAGCTTCTGTGAAGACAGAAAGGTTGAAATAAAATCATTTTTCCTTGGCAAGAGGTGATCAGTCCTGACTCCTGCCCAAGTCTCCAGGTCTGCCCACATTCCCATTTACAGTGCCCAGTTCTCATTTACAGTGAGAACCTTGTGTGTAACAAAATGTCACCATCTCACTCCTGGACACGACTCTGTGAACTGCCACCAGAATGCATTTTCTCAGTGGGATAAAGATTTTTAAAACACAGGTTGTTGTTTTTTTAAATGACCAATGGCAACTTTATGGCAATTTGACCAGTTTGGGTCCCATGCCTAGAAAAGCCCTGCACTGGAATATGCTAGTGAATTCACTGGTACCTTCCTATGTAGCTGATGCTAAAACCAGCTAAGGGGTCATCCATCCAATACCAGGAAATCATTTATGCCAAGGTTCTACAAGGAAAGCATGGCGAGTGGAGCACTACCACATGAAATCCCCCCAATGAGGCCTATGTGTGATACTGCTGGCAGATGCCTTATCACTGCCATTCACCCTGGTGGGTAGGAAGGGTCTGGGCCCTTGCAAAAATGTTTTGAGTGGCCCAGCAAATGACTGAAATTACAAGAAAACAACCCTAGCCAAGACAAGAATGTGAGATGTCCACAGTGTACCAGAAGGCCGGCCTATTAAAAACACTGACTTTGTATGCCTCTATGCTCAATTATAGTTGAGTCAATTATAGTCAATGGGCTTACTCCCAGGAAAGTGTGGATAGGATTGCAGCCTCAGGCAGTAGGTTGGCAAGGAGTAGCTATGTTGCTGCACTTCCCACTTCTTGGCCTGACTTCTTGTTGCTCCATATAGAACCAGGCACAATGAAATGGGACAAAATCCTCATGAATACAGATAGGACATCTCATTTTCAGTTCTTGGAAGCTGCCTGAAAGCATAAGCATATGGATTACTAAAGTTATCATTATCGATGTGGCAGCAACTGGGTTGTGGATGTAATACACAATGCTGAGAAGGTGTGCAGTCAAAACGAGGGCAGTGGAGAGAATGAAAAACTAAGTGATGACATAATCAGTAGATCATCATGCATGATTACAACATTGCTACAGAAGTTAATAACCAGGATTGCTCAAGCCATGACATCTTAGGCGCCCACATTTATTTATTTATATACTATGTCCTGACCAATGAGATATCTGAACTTGTTATCCTGCATTAATAACTCACTCGGGGTTTTTCACACCACTATTTTTTTAAAAAATGGAGATAAAATGGTTTATCTATTTATCTATCTATAGTATTATATACTGCTTTTCAACTTATGACATCATGGTTTATCACATATATGAACATGATAAGAGGATCCAGAACCACAATGGTTGCTGTTGGTCTCTCTCTTCAAAGTATGCTGAATCTGAAGACTCCAGTCTGTTACAGACTATGTTACTTCAGAGGAACCAGAGGATGAGTTTAGCATAACAAGGGCCGTCCTGGGTCAGACAGGAGCATGTTTAAGCATCTTGCTTCCCACACTAGTTTCCTATACTGTATGCTTCTGGGAATCCCCCAAGCAAGGTAAATCTTTCTCTACTACAATTCTTAACACAGTAGCAACAGATATTTGGAAGCTAGAGGTTGCAGATAGTCAGAATGACAGTAGCCGGTGATACACTTGTCCGCCTTGAATTTGCATGTGTTCTTTAAGGCTATCTAATCTAGTGGCTGAAGGCAGAACTGAGGATTTGGGGAAAGCAGGTAATTAGTTGAACCCCATTCTTTTCTCCTTTCCTATGTCTCTCCACTGCCTCTGTTCAGAAACCACTGAAGAGAGCAGGCCTCCGTCAGTCTTGAAAGACTATGCATACGCTGCATGGGAAGCACAAAAGCCTGGGTTGGATTGTTATGGAGGATATGCTGTTACCCAAGCAGCAAATCCCCCCTCTCCATGCCACTGAATTAGTCCAATGGAAAGGCAGAGCCGATATGATTGGATCCAGCTGGTGTCGCAGAGCTGGGCTAAGGACAGGAGCTCACTCTGTCTTGTGGGGGCGACCCGGGTCTTGAACCCTGGCCTGCTGGTTAACAGGCACTGCGCTTGCACCACCCACAGCCCCTAGGGACTCCTGTATTGCAAGCCTTGCAGCACTCCATGTAAGTGTTCCCCACTGGCCATTGCAGTCCATTGAAGAGAAAGATCCTAATATTTTCCTGTCTGTAACTAGTTAAGAATAAGACACAAGTACTAGCTGGAGGAGGAAGGGGAATGAGATTATAACTCTGTGACACAGAAGATCCTTGGCATACTTTGTGAGATAAAACCTTGGTCAGGCTGGCAAAGACACTTGCCCATTACACTAAAAAGATGTTACCAGCTGATGCACACAGTAGTGATCACAATGGATTGCCCCGCTCAAAGCAAATATGAGAGAGTGGGTTTGCAAAAGCAAGTCAGAGCAAAACAAGATTGCTATGAAGTTCTGTAGAATTCATACACTGAGATAGATGGAAGAGTCCTTTTGCCATGTCAAGAAGGTTAGAAGGGTATTTGCATCCTGGATTGTTACACCCCAGTGCCTTTGGCCAGGGCATCATTGTCCAGGGCAGTTGTCCTGTTATGGTCAAGACGCCCTTTGTCTTGCCTTCCTCTTGAGCCAGCATATCCCCAGCTTTCCCAGTTTCTCCATAGCCTGCCCAGTATCCATGGACCTGAGTAAATAAAATCATCCATATTGGAACATAAAGCTAATTATTTCAAACAGGGATTTCTGCCTTGGATGAAGGGTACCTTGATCATGCTTTGATATTAGCTGCCATCTAGAGGACAGTGGGTGGATTGCTACTGCTTTGGATGTCCTTTCTAATCCAGTTCCAGGATTGGGATTCAGCACTGAAAAGGGGGGGGGGGGAACCTGGATCTTTAATTCTGTATAGAAAAAATACAAACTGTGAGTGGGGTGGGAGGGGATGGGGTTGATAGATTGTGTAAGTATTGCCTCTTAGAGAAAGTCTCATAGCTAGAAAGCAAATTGCCACACAGGACTAAGACTGCACCTTTTCCATGCCCAAGCTGCCCAAGGCAGCTTATAAGGCAGGCTGACAAGATGACCGGAAATGTCCAGAGACCCCCAGAACAAGGGGGTTAACCAGAAAGGGGAAAAAACCCCTCTCCGGAATTCCCAGGGCATTTCTGGGCCAGCTGTACAATCCGACAATTGTACAATTTCTGTACAATCCGACCCGTCATCTGAGGGGGCCCTGTACAATCCCTAAGGTCATCTGAGGGGGCCCTACTGACTGTGCTGCCACTAAGAGATGTGAGAGGTGTGGTGGCCAGAGATAGGGCCTTCTCAGTGGTGGCGCCCCGGCTGTGGAACTCCCTCCCCTTAGAACTGAGAAAAGCTCCCTCAATACAGAGCTTCAGGCAGAGCCTTAAAACTTTTTATTTCAAAAAAGCTTTTTAATGGGGCAGAGTTTGGGGGGGCTGATGTTTTAATGTTTTTGCTGTTTTATTGTTTTTAACATTTTTTTTAGCCTGTTGTTTTAATTGTTTTTAGTCTTTGTATAATCTAATTGTATTTTAATTGTGTTTTAATCTGTATTTATGACCTATTTTTAATGGTGTTTTATTGTTCTTTTAATTGCTGTTAGCCGCCTTGAGCTCCCTTTTGTTAGGGAGGAAAGGCGGGACACAAACAAACAAACAAACAAACAAACAAACAAACAAACAAATAAATAAATAAATCTTTTTCCTCGCTCTGGGAAAGGAGGCTTCTGCAGGTTGCCATATATAAAAAAAATAGGGACAATCCCTATTTGGGGGGATTATGTCCACATAATGGCAAATGGGACAGAGGGTCCTGTCCCAATTTTGTGAAAGAAAATTATGGCAACCCTATTCTTCTGTCATCTTTCTGGCAGAGAAAGAGAAACAGACAGTTCATAACTACTGAAAGTTCCCCTAGAAACAGCTGCCAAACCTGGAAATTTCCTGAAACTAGGAGGACACTATAAGGAAAAGTTCAGTGTGCTGTAGGAACAAAACACCCAAAATGGTTGAGTGTTATAATCACCTCTCAAACCATAGCTTTTTGGTTCTTCTGCACCAGGACACAGTTTTCAGGGTCCACAATGTGTGGGTACTACCCTGAGGGAACGACACAGGTAGAAACCCTAAGCAATACCAGTTTTTCCACAACCCTTTTTCCAGTCAACCCTTGGGGAAATTGAGGGGACTTTGTTGGTAGAAAAAACCCTTAGCAAGCAGCGATTCTAGTGCATTTGCTTTTCATGGTTGACCTCTCAGAGTTGAGGGAATATCATGGTTAGAAAAACTCATTAACAGTGATTCTCCTGCACCTGGACCCACTTATCAAGGTCAACAAATTGTAAGTTGCACGCGCTGGGGGTTGGCGCAGGCGCAGTGCGTATCCTCTGGCTGGAGGAGACGCAGTGCATGTGCGCCGAGGTCGGCGCACACGCAATGCATCTCCTCCCGGTGTGCCGAACTGGTATGCTGGGTTTTGTGGCCACCTCACCGCTACCGGTTCGGTAGCGGCGGGATGGTGGGAACACCCAGTTCAGGTGATCTGGCCCAAATCGGCTTGGGCCCACCCTTGACGCAAAGTCAGAATCCTCTGCTATACACACTGACTTTAAAAAAAAATTTAAAGGGTATGTCAGGTAAGAAGGGAGAAATACTTAGAAATAAAATTGTCAGTGAGACAGAGATGTGGTGAAAGACAGCAGAAGAAAGCACTATCTCATCTAATCTATACCTACATTGCCAAAACGTTAAGTCATCATGAATGAATAGTGCTAGATTTATTTATTTTCTTCACAGTCATGGCAAACATGCTTCAGGAAACACTGAATTAAATTCCCTCTGAGTTGAACTGATTTACCTGGAACAATAATCCTTCAAAGTTAAGGGTGGCTTAGCTTGCTGTTAAGATGTTGCAGTCCTGAGCATCACAAAGACAGGTCATATTATAGGAGACTTACATGGCACATTTGTAGATGATGGAAGAAATTTCTTATCTGTAGGAATGCTAAAATATTCCTTTTTTTAAAGAACTGGAGGAAAAGCAGGAGTTGAAATTAGTAAGTTAATATTATATTAACTTATTAATTTTGTTAATTGCTATAATTAATTTTGTTAATTATATTAACATACTAATTTTGTAAGTTAATTTTATATTTTATATTAATTTACATATTAAATAGTCTACATAAAATTTGGTATAAATACTATGGCTACAATCCAGAGTAACCACGGGAACTTTTACACCAACATAGTTATAGTGCCACTTAAGGGAAATGCATAGAGCAATCCAGAGTAAGTGCTTCTTACGTCTTCCTGTAGTTACTCTGGATTGTAGGATATATCGCAAAGACCTAGTGCCAATTTGGTATCTGTCAGATATTAGATTAGTAGTAGTAGAATGAAAAGTCAGTAATTTTAGCGTATAGGAGGGTTCTCCAAACGTTTCAGCCAGAAGACTGCATCAAAATGTCTGGCATAGTCTTGAGTAAGGGTGTTTAAACTCTGGCCCTGGTGCCAGATGTGGCCCTTGGTGAGCCTGTGTGGCCCTCAGCAAGACTGTGTGGCCCTTGGGCAAGCCAGTAATCCTCCAGTACCTCTGGAGGGTACCTCTCACAGTTGGGGAAGTGCACGCACCTCCACTCTCTGTGTATGAGCTTATGAACTGCTTTGAAGATCACCTCCTGCTCTGTCATTCATTCATTCATTCATTCATATAAGTTTGGTCTCTAATAGCATTTTCATTTATGTACATTTATTCAAATTTGAAATGTAAATCAATTTTTTTTCTTCTGGCCCCTGACACAATGTCAGAGAGATGATGTGGCCCTCCTGCCAAAACATTTGGATTCCCTTGGATCTTGTGGTTAATGATGGTCTTGATGGTCAGAAAAATAAATATATATATAAAAAACTGAAAAGTCACTCACTCACTGACAGGATGACCAGATGCCAAACCCAAAATTCCTGAACCCCAAGGCCAAAATTCCTACTGCCAGGCCAAAATTCTTAGCCCCCCAAAGCCAGAATTCCTACCCGCTTTAAATAATTGTAGGACACCCCAAAAATGTAGGACATGTTAAAATAAGCTAAAAACACTCGTATTGCTTTCCTGTACTTAATTTCAACTCAATATTGCTTCTTTTTCAATTTAAAACTGATGGAACTCTCTACTCACCCCCTTTCAGTCCAGTTGACCATGACTTTGCCAAATGAGGCATTCAGTTTCAGGTAACATCCAGGTTTGAATGACTTGAAATGTCTAGCCAAATTCAGGGAGAATTGGCACTTGTGTTTTGGCATTCTGGAAAATTAAACAGCAGATACTTATTTTAATGACCAGGCACTAAGGCTTTTGCACCAACCTTTGCAATCAATCAGATGCAGACTTTTGCACTAGTCCAACCCCAAAGAAACATCTTTGCAATGGACCACAGACATTTGCACCAGTCTTTTCAAGCAAAAGACCAGACACAGACTTTGCACAAAAGATAGATGCACAGAGTTTTAAAGGAGCCCAGTAGGTCATCTAGTTCAAACCCCTGCCTGTAGCAGGAAAGCATCTGAGCATCCTTTGCACATTTGTGCACCCATTTTTCTTTTCCCCTCCTTAGTCCCACAACAGCCCTGTAAGATAGGCCAACAACAGTCAGAGCGTCCTTTGCACACTTCTGGGCTCCCATCGAGAGTTCAGCCCTCCTTTCTCTTCCTCTCCTCCTCTTCCTTCCCACATATAAATACACACACAAAATAGATAGAATACATACATACATGCATGCATGCATGCATGCATACATACATACATACATACATATACAAAAATTGTTTTCTTACCCTCCATGTATGGTATATGTATGTTATCCTCAATCTCGGGTCCTCTACCAGAGGCCTGGGAGTTTGCGGGTTCTATGCAGTATCTTGGCTGTTCTTAGCAATGTGCTTTTCTGATGTCCTTCCTGGAATCTGTTGGAGCCATTCTTCAAGCTTGGGTGTCACAGCCCCTAGTGCTCCAATCACTATTGGGATCACATTCACCTTCACTTGCCACAACCTTTCTAATTCCTTCTTCAAACCCTGATACTTTCCCACCTTTTCATGCTCTTTTTTCCTGATGTTGCTGTCATTCGATATTGCTATGTCTATCACCAGGGCTGTCTTCTGGGCCTTATCAACCACCACAATGTCTGGCTGGTTAGCCAGTACCTTTTTATCTCTCTGGATATGAAAGTCCCACAGGACCTTAGCCCTGTCGTTCTCCACAACCTTCTGAGGGGTCTCCCATCTGGTCTTGGGAGGGGTTAATCCATAGGCTGAGATGTTCCTGTACACGATGCTGGCTACTTGGTGCCATTCAATGTATGCTGTTCCTGCCTGCATCTTACACCCTGCCACGATGTCTTGGAAAGAACCTGGAATTAATGTAATACATATACATATATGTATATGTGTATATATAATACACACACACATATAATATACATATATATGTGTATTTTAATTCACACACATTTTATATATATATATATATATATATATATATATATATATATATATATATATATATATATATATATATATATATATATTCATTCTCTTGGGGAGGGGGAGTGGGTGCATGCAGGGGTGGCTGGTGGGGGGGGGGTGTACTTAATTTTTGCACAAATCTCATTGCAGT
The DNA here is from genome assembly GCA_030015325.1 of Cryptoblepharus egeriae. NCBI lineage: Eukaryota > Metazoa > Chordata > Lepidosauria > Squamata > Scincidae > Cryptoblepharus > Cryptoblepharus egeriae. The sequence goes on from JAREYC010000006.1 coordinate 89,026,871, forward strand.
AGAGCAAACACCAACCAAAAGGCAGATGTTTAAGTGATCCAAGCTGCCAGGCTTTCCAAGGTAGACATGCAGAAGCTTGGTCTTTTGGCCTCCTTTCCTTTCTTTGATCCCTTACACCAGTGATTTTCAACCTTTTTCATCTTACGGCACACTTCACAAGGCACTGAAATTGTCAAGACACACCATCAGTTAGATGCACAGAGAAGGAGGGCGGTCCAGCATTGCCCCCTTCAAAGTGGCGTTGCCGTTTTGAAAGGGGCAGCGCTGTTCCTTCTCAGGGTGGCCAGTCCCCTCAGGGGATTGGTGCCCTGAGAGGGATGGTTGTTCAGTGCTGCCCCCTGCAAAACAGCTTGGCCGCTTCTGGACACGCACTGCGTGTGCACCGACCTTGGTGCACGCGCAGTGTGCCAGGGTTGGGGCCTGCCCCTTGCCCCGCTCACCTGCACCACACTGGGGTGGGTGGCCTGCCCTCCCCGGCCCCGCCTCTGGTCCTCTCCGGCCCCGCCCCTGACCCAGCCCTGCCCTCTGACCCTGGCCCACCCCGCCCACTTCCGGTGATCTGGTTGTTGGGCCAGGCCAGGCCCACCACTGAACAAAGTACAAAACACTATAATAATAAGTAACGCACAACACGGCAATAAAGAAAATACTGTACAGTACTGAACTGTACTGTACCTTTGAAAACCTTCACGGCTGGTGTGAGGGTTACAGAGAGGGGGATGACTTTGGCTGCAAAAATACTTTCCTGGGAAGACCCATTGGACACAATGGGGTTTATATCTGAGTAGACATGGTTAAGATTGTGCTCTTTCACAATCACTAATGGAGTCACTGCTATCCGTTGGCTCAGTGGAATCTTTATCTTTAAGTGCAGCTTTGACATTCCCAAGCTGCTGATGGGGAGCAGCACTAAAACACTGATAAGGCACACCTTGCACTCTGCCACACACAGATCCCACATACAAACCTGGTGCAGGCTGCTCCCCCCAGACTCCCAATGAGTTCCCTGGCCATGGAAGCCTATTCAAAACTTTGCCCAGGCTACTGCAATCTAGGTGTGGAGCACAATCCTATGTCTACTCAAAAGTAAGTCCCATTATGTTCAATAGATCTTACTTCCAGGAAAGTGTCTTTAGGATTGCAGACACTGGGCAAAATCCAGCAAAACTACAGGGAGTCCTTGCTCCAGTGTAAGAACAATTTACTCTGGATTGCAATATGAATTTCCCATAGGTTTTCACTAGGTGGTGCAGTAACTACGGGTGCACATAGTCTCTTACATGCTCCCATAGTTATTCTGGATTTGGGGGATAACCTGTTACCATCTGGAAACTAAATATTAAGAGTCATGAGATATGGCACAGCAGATGGTATGTCGGATGTGTGGCTCTATAGGAGTGCCATTGCATCATGAACTTTGTAGTTTATACGAGCCTGCCATGTTAATGTGAGTTTTCCATGTTTTGAGATCCACTCTGGCTAACATCTGTGTAATAAGGTTTTCTTTTCCATTTTCTTTTCCAGAATATTTTATCAGACAAAAAAGATGTTCAACACATAGCTGAGGTGGGAGAACATCTTATATGTCAGTTTTTATTAACCTGAGCTGTTTCTGGAGAGAAAAAGATGTTTATCTACCTCTTAAGTGTCCACTTGACTACTTTCATTATACCCATAATCTTTTCTTCTTTGTCCTTATTTCCTTTGAAAGGGGGACTCCCTGGCTTCACATCCAAATGAGATTTTCTGCTAACAGATTAGCTCTATCCAGCGAAGGTTGCACCATCCACCTATAACTAAGCTTTTATTAAGTTTGATTAAATGCATAAAGCTTCAACTAAGGCAAGATTTCCCAGTAGCGGCAGACAGTAAAGGTAAAGGCTATTAGGTGGGCTGTTAAACAGCATGCTAACCACTTGACCATTTCCTCTTCGGCCAGACTAATCTCTAGGTAAAGAGAATTCTGGGAAGGCCAATAATGCTATCATTCTGCAATTTTAGTTCAAAAAATGTGTCTGTGGTGAACCTGATTTGAATAATTAATAGCACCATTAGTTCAAATGGTGCTATTAATTATTCAAATCAGGTCCACCACAAACAAATCTTTTATTCACATACCTCGCTGTAGTCCAGGGGTCTCCAAACGTTTTGGAAGGAGGGCCACATCATCTCTCTGGCACTGTGTTGGAGGCCAGAAAACTGCATTTCAATTTTGAATAAATTTTCATATAAGAATGAATTGGAGTGGATTACAAGGCTTGCCCAAGGACCAGATAGGGGCTGGGGGACCACATTGGGGGACTTGCTGGGGGACTTGCTGGGGACTTGCTGGGGGACCACATTGAGGCTTGCCAAGAACTGCGTCTGGTCCCTGGGCCAGGGTTTGGAGACCCCTCCTCTAGTCTAAAGCATCCATTTTTAAAGATTTGGATCAGCAGTAGATGAGCAGTTGAGAACTTACTCCATTAATCTATTAGCCTCATCAGGTAGTAGGGGTCTCCAAACGTTTTGGTGTAGTGCTGTATCATATATCCTAACATAATGTTGAGGGCCAGCTGTGAGCCATGGGTTAGGGTTTGGAGACCCCCAGCTAAGAACCGCCACATTACTTACAATCCACACAAGATTCTGTGTACCACATTGGATGAAATTTGGTGTTGACTCCTCTCTGATCAGTACAAAGACCCAGTATTAGTGCACCTTAAGTGGAAATTTTCTGTTTCTAATGAAACACTTGTGATCATTACATTTTAATTTTGAATATCTTTCTTCCTCCAAGGTGAGATTACACACTATTTTGATTGGGAGAGAAACAATTTATTACTCAGACTTCCTACTTTCTACGCTTATACTGTTGAATGCTGTCATTTATACGCTGCTTGCAGGTTTGCCACCTGTTCTGATCAGTCGACTGTAGATTTTACCATTGATGAGGCTTTCCACCATCTTGGCACACATATTAAACCAATGGTTTTCAAAGTGGGGGTCAGGAGCCCCCTGATTGCAGCCATCTTGAAACCTTCACCACCATCTTGGAATGGGAAACTCATTAAATCTATATTTTCCTGGGATATGTATAAAATCCCCTGTAGAAATATTCATATAAAAATATGTAAAAAAATATGACAAAACACTGGAATTGAATTCAAAACATGCATTCAGTGTTCATGATCCTATGACTTCTCCTTAGGCTGCAATCCTAAAGACATTTTCCTGGGAGTAAGCCCCATTCAACACAATGGGGCTTACTTCTGAGTAGACATAGTTAGGAGACTGCAATCAAAGACACTTTCCTGGGAGGCTTACCTGGGCTGCTGCTGGAGGTTCAAGGTGGCCAGTGGGTGCACTTGGTGGCAGGTAGGGGCAGCTGCCTCTGGCACCCCCAGGCAATTGCACTCAAGTTGGGGGCAGTAAGAGCACAGGTGGGCCCAGGCCGGTTTGCACCGGTTCTACAGAACCAGTTGCTAATTTTGGCCCGCTGCTAGCGATCCGGTTGCTAGCGGTGGGTCCAAAAAAGTGCAAACCGGTTTGCCCTTGGGGCCCACCGCTGCGCTTGCGTCAATCTTGTTCAGGACACAACTCTGCCTCTGCCAAGATCGGCGCAGGCAAAGTGGACGCCTTTTTAGGACGTGACTGCGCGTGTGCCAACCTTGGTGCATGTGCAGTATGCCAGGGTTGGGGCCGCCCCTCTTCCCGCCCCCAGCCCCTCCCCCTGACCCAGCCCCATCCCCTGGCCCCACCTGGCCCGCGAACCGGTTGTTAGGTTGGGCCAGGGCCATCCCTGAGTTAGAGCCTCTGCACGCAGCATCAGGAATGTATGAGTGCTCTTTAAGTGAAGCAGAACTTGTTATGTGAAGGAAGATTTCTTGGGAAATTTTTGCTTGTTATGTGAAACGCTTGTTAAACGAGGTACCACTGTAAGTGTTCCTGGCCATCTTGAGCAACCCTTTAAAAAACCACTGATTAGGGGATACTCTCGTGTACCGAGTCAGTTTTCTTTCACCTGAGAGTTGACAATACTTCTAATAAAACTTGAATGTTTTTGGATGTAGTGGCTTGTCTCACACTACAACGTACTTAACTCGGGGTCCCACTCCTAATTCAGGGAGAATTTCTTGCACCACCCACACTGGGAGATAGGTACATTGCCACACTACAAAAGACAAATGTTCACACACCACAATATGTTTTGGATTTGACCCAAACCCTGAACAAATAGGATTTACAAAGCTGGAATACAGTAGTCCCTGGTCTACATTCTCTAAATTCCCCAACTCAGATTCATTGAAATTCCTCAAATCTTCCTCAAATCTTCCTCAAATCTTCCTGTGCTGGATGGCCAGCTTCTGGTGTGGCCACAGCAGGATTACTTCAGACAGTCTGTCCCTGGTCTGGTGCAGCAACTGGGACAGCAGTTCTGGGTCTTGGATTTTACCTGAGAGTCACCTGTAAGGGATTTTGGGGATTGGGAGTCAATGACCATTGTTCAGTTGCCCTTTTTACTCTGGAATGGTGTATCTGTGGTTTGATTCCTTCTAGATTTACAGCAGTGGGCGAGGCTAACAGGACAATGTGGGGCCCTCTCCACCTTGGTTCCAGGGCTCCCCCTTTCCAGTCTTTGAACCACAACCAATCACCTGGTTTATGAGGGTGAACGGGGGCTATGGGCATAGGTCTTTGGGACTGGATGTGTTCTTGCAAATCCTGAATAACTTTCCCTAGCATGAGCACTTGCCTTCTGAGTTGCAGTCACCCTAATTCAGTTACATCTTCCAGCTTTGGCTGATTCAGTGGTCTGAACACCATTTCATAGGGAGATTACTTGAGTTTCCCTCTGGGGGTGCATCTGATGCAAAACAAGGCCAGAGGGAGCATATCTATCCATTTGAGGTGGGTCTCTTGGCATAGTTTGGCCAGGTGGGCTTTCAGTGTTCGGTGCATGCCCTCAACTTTCCCTGAGGATTGGGCTCTCCAGGCACAATGAAGATTCCAGTTAATTCCTATACTTCTAGACAGGTCCTGTACTGCTTTTTTGCACAAAACCCGCTCCATTGTCACTCCCAATCCAGGTGGGGTAGACCAAATTGAGGTATTATTTCTTGCAATAGCCCCCTCGCTACTTCTTTGGCTTGCTCTGTTTTTTGTGGGAATGGCTTCAAGCCAGTTGGAATAGGTACAAATAAAAGTCAGCAGGTACTTGTAAGGTCCACATCTTGGCATCTCAGTGAAGTCAGTGATTAGGGATTCAAATGGTGTGCTGCCTATTCTTTGATGTCCACCTGGTTTGGTAGGTACCTGTTTGGCATTATTCTTTGCACACAGAGACATCTAGCGGATGCTGTGGCTGTCAGCTGGTGGATGCACTCAATATACACATTGGACTGTATCAGTTTGGCTAGTGCAGTTTTCCCTAGATTCATGGCTTTGTTGTACTACTTCCCATGCATAGGCTTGGGGAACCTGTGGACGGTTGTCAGGCAACGTCCACCACCCTTGTCGGAGGGTGGCTTGCAGTGTGGTTTCTGCTAGCTCTTGTTCCTGTTTGGTGTACTGTGGCAGGAAATTTTCTAGGGAGGCTTGCACTAGGGGGGCAATGACTGTGTCCCTGGGGGGCTCCATTTGTGTTGCTCTTTTTGCTGCTCCATCTGCCATACTGGTTCTTTTGGCAACTGGATCGTTCCCTTGCTGGTTTCCACGACAGTGCATTATTGCCACCTTCTTTTGCAGCCTTTTTAAAGAGCCTCCACGTGGAGCGTCAGGGCTGCATAGCACGCTTGCCCATAGCGCGCTTGCTTGTTAAGTGAAGCGGAACTTGTTATGTGAAGCAAGATTTCTTGGAAATTTTTGCTTGTTAAGCGAGGCGCTTGTTAAGCAAGGTACCACTCTATGTCTTTTCTTCCATTTAAAATTGGAGGCACGACACAGCCCAAAAGGTCTGACATGGATAGGAGGCTGCAATCAAAGATACTTTCCTGGGAGTAAGCTCCATTTAATACAATGGGGCTTACTTCTGGATAGATATGGTTAGGAGGCTGCAATCAAAGCTCTCCACTTTCTCCTTCTCTTCATCCCGAGCCTCTTTTTCCCTTCTCCCTTCAGGCTAGCCTGACCTGCTTCCCTCTTCTCCACTGCTGTTCTCTCCCTCTGTCCAGCGGATGCCCGGCCACAGGAGGAACAGCGCAGAAGTGTTGCTTTCGCTCTGGGCAGGCGCGCTAGGCAGCCCTGATGCTTTTGAAAAGGGCTTCCGGCCCCAACTGCCAACGAGTGTGTTTGTTACATGAAGCACAGTTTGTTACGTGAAGCAGAATCCTAGAGAAATTTTTGTTTGTTACGTGGAACATACTTTAAGTGAGGCACTTGTTATGTGAGGTGCCACTATATGAATAACTAATACTTGGAAAGGATCTTTGTTGGGGTCTTTCCCCCCAAATTGGCCTCCACTAAGAAGAACTTTGCCGAAGAAGGAGGGATGCAACGAATGTACAAAGTGTATGAAGACACAAGATGTGTTTAAATTGCACGGGCAGAAGCTTTTTATGATGATCCTAGGAAGATTAGAATAATCTTTTAACACAAGCACAATAATACCAGCAGACGAACATAATAATAAAACATGGACATAGCCAAATGATATTCTGCCCTAATTAGATCTCTATCTCTTGAAAGAAGATTGATGCCTACTATTATTAATGTAATGAGAATCCATTTTTAATGCAGACACATATAATAAATCACACTGCAATGCAAGGATATCCCCTAAACGTCAATGTAAATTATTCTGTTTGTACCAGCTACAATTTATTCACAGTGGGCAAAAAATGTGTACTGATTACAGCAGAGTAACTGCAAAAAGGTCTACAGGAAATGTACTCATAGCAGAAGGAAATATACAAGGGGACACAATTCCACTAACCACACTTGCCCTGGCAAGTCTTCTATCCGTGCCTGAACAATTTGCAATCCTCCAACAGAGTGTCAAGATACAAGCCCCGATTAATCTCTATTTTGGTGCACTCAGTTTATTCTGGGAGTGCCCAATGGCATTGTTGGGTAGGAGCAGTGGTGGGCTTCGGGGGATTCTCACAGGTTCTATTGAACCCTTTGCTAATGAATGTCTGGTTCTGAGAACTGGTTACTAATGGGACATAGAACCTGTTGTTAATTTAATTGAATCCCACCACTGGGTAGGATTGTTGTGCTTTTTTGAGCACCAAAATGTCTTTTCTGAGGACCAAAATGTCAAGCTACTACCCTCTTTACTAACTCCAGTTCTGGAAAGGCTGGCACTTTTATGGTCAATGGCATAGCTGGGGGGATGCAGGGAGTGCAGTTGCACTGGGCTACAAGCTTTAGGGGGCTACAAGCTGAGCTTGATACTAGTGACTAAAATTGTGAAAAATGGGGTGTGTTTAAAAGATAATACCATCATGTTATATATAGTTGGAAAGGTAATTTAATGCAGAATGCAATGAAACAAACTGCATTGGAATATTTTAGTCTATCAAAAGTTATGGCCAATTAATCAGAAAATGAAAGCACAAAAGCCTATGGAACAAAATTGGATTTTCCTAACTCAAACTTTCCTGTGTTACTGATGGCTCTGAGTGCCAATGAGATGTAATTCTGATATTGTATGGAACTAATAAGGTGTTTATATGAATCAGTTCTCAATACATATATCATATACAGTACAATATTACCCTAATACAGTTACCCATGCATTATGGGTATACAGTACAGGCATTTCTAAGTAGTGCTCCTCTTATATTTAGCGGAGAAAGAATAAACATTCCTCTTTGCCCCAACACAGTTTCCCTAAACAATAAGAGACCCAATTTTCATTTTTTTAACTTAATTTGATTTTGTTGTTGCAGGGTGGGCAGACAACAAAATCATCTTCAACTCCAGATAGGAAATAGGTGCTTTAACTATGCAACTAGCAGAGAAAATGGTGGTGAACATCTGAGGAAGAGGAGGCAGGTTTTTCCCCAATTTTCTTTTTAAAAATATGCAGGGATGATATCACTTCTGGGGCAACATTTTGAGGTTTGCACCAGGCTAAAAGAAGCCATGCCACTGGTTACGGTGGGCTTCTCAGGCTTAGAACAGGAGAGGCGGCTATCTCCTGAAATGAAACTGAGGGTGCAATCCTCACCAATTTAGGCTCTCATAACTCACCTGGCATATCTATCCATCGTGGTGTGGGGAGGTTGACATATGGCTGTGCCTAACGCCCTCACCCCAAGGATTGGGGCCATACGGCATTTTTGTGACACCTTTAGATCAGTACAGGAACTATGCTGGGGCTTATGCTGGCCTAACTGGAGTTTAGGATTGCAGCCTTAATATGTTTCTGTCTGTGTTGGGGGGATGTTGGGGAGAACCAGGAACAAGAGGGTTTCCTTGTTTAATCTGCTGTTTCTGCTTATTTGCCCATTGAAATGTTCTTTCTACTCCATTGGAACTCAGATTTATTTCTTATTGAATTTCTTATTTTTCTTATTGAATTATGGTTGATAAAATTCCTTGGAGCCCACTCCTATCTATACATGTCTACTGCTATAAACCATTGCCCACTTCAGATCACACATGCACAAACACACAGAACCTGAAGTCTATATGATTTTTTTCCTATAAAACCCTCAAAATTAATTTCTATCCCAATGACAGCTTTAATGAGAAGACTTGCTGTAATCATTCCCAGCTAAATATTCTCCGTGATCAATCAAAATGGTGGAACCAATTTTGTTTCTGTCACTTTTGATTTTTCCAATAAAAAATGAGTATTCTACCGCTACACTGGAGGAATTTGATCTTGCAGAGCCTGTCATTCAGTTTGTACCAGTGCCTTTTGAGAAATGGAACACAAAATGTGATGAGGTGACACAACTTGAGCAGAAATTTATACAGATTGCAGGTGTGCACGAGAGAGAGAGAGAGAGAGAGAGAGAGAGAGAGAGAGATTTGACAGGGCATGATCCATGTGGAAAGGAGACTTAACAAAGTACAACCTGGAATACAGGGGAAAGAAGCACTCAGTGGGGAAAACAGATTATCCATGTCACTCATGGAAAAAGGTAGAAGCAGGTTGATGAGAAGAGAGGGCATTTTGACAAGTAAACAGCTTACTGGATTAATGACATTTACCTGGCTTTAGAGCATAACACTGCTCAGTTGAGCTGCCTTCACAATCAACACACTTTTGCAACGAGACCCGAGTACTAAAAGACGGGGTCAGGTCCCGTCATTCATAGGGCTGCAGTGGCTCAGCTGGTAAAGATGCTGATCCTTTCATCAGAGAGGCCAGGAGAAATCTCCCATCCTTAGCCTAGCTCCTGCCAACCTAGCAGTTTGAAAGCATGTAAATGTAAGGAGATAAATAGGTGCCACTTCGGTGGGAAAAGCAACATCCTGGCGACAGGCCCTGCAACAGGCTGGCCAGGTATCCCCATGTTGAGTCCATCCTGGATTGGATGATTCCAGAACACAATACGTGGATCCTGGGATGTCACCACATGGGACAAACACTGAAGAAGTTGTCCATATTAACTCAGGTCAACGATGCTGTTCAGTTCTTTAGTGAAATGGATTGAGCAGTGAAATGGTCCAAGGCAGAAATCAAGGGAACACAGCTACAACATTGCAACTTTTCTTGTTTGTGTAGACTAGTGGTTCTCAAGCATTTCAGCCGAGGACCCCCTTCTAAGAATGACAATTTGCCCAGGACCCCCTCGAAGAGATGTCATGGCTGAAAGTGACATCAAACAGGAAGTAACAACATGTGGTGTCAGAACTCCTCTATGACTACTCGAAAGTAAGTCCGATTGTGCTCAAAAGTTCCCTTCCGTCAAGCAGACCCAGGTGGTAGCCTGATTGCCAACACGATACCACCACAGTCATTCAGATGCCGCAGTACTCATGGAGCTGTAGGCAATTTAGGATTGCATTTGCCTCAAGTCGTGATGCTATTTAAAAAAACAGACGTTGTAGTTGCTACAAAGACCTCAATTCCTGCAGTTTGAAAGATTGCTGCTTGCAAGCACATGTAAATATATAAATGAGAGATAAATGAGAAATTTTGTTGTTGTTATTACTTAGAAATAAAATATTTTTTTCTAGATCTCCTTTTAAAAAGTCTGGTAAACCACCACAGTCAAAGAAATGCAATTATCTTTGCTTGTGCCTTCAGTAAATAGGAATGGCTCACTGTGTTTTGATCCAGTGTGAAAGGAAAGGGCTGTGGGTGGCGCAAGTGGCTAAGACACTGTGCTTGTTAACCAGCAGGCCAGGGTTCAAGACGTGGGTCGGCCCCACAAGACAGGGTGAGCTCCTGTCCTTAGCCAGCTCTGCGACGCCAGCTGGATCCAATCATATTGGCTCTGCCTTTCCATTGGACTAATTCAGTGGCATGGAGAGGGGGGATTTGCTGCTTGAGTAACAGCCTATCCTCCATAACAATCCAATCCAGGCTTTCGTGCTTCGTATGCAGCGCCGAGCACGATAACATAGTCTTCCAAGACTGACGGAGGCCTGAACGGAGATTGGGGTTTCAAGCTTCTACAACTCTTAGAATGAAGACCCATCATGCAAATGATTCTGACATTACCTTTTAGTTATATTTTCAGTTGATGAACAAATAAGTATTCCCAGGTTAGAGCAGAAGGGGAGTAAAACAGCCATTAGTGTTACTAGCAATTTCAAACAAGCAAATGGCAATTCTGAATCCTTCACAGAAGGCATATTCACAGCGCTCCAGTGGTTTGCACATATACATAGAACTGTTCCAACCCCTCCCAAAATTCAACACAAGCTTTCTTGTCACCTCATTAAACCAGAAAACACTTCATTTAAAGGAAAGTGGCTTGACCAGCCAATTAAAAAAGCTAACTTTGTTTTTCTTCCATTATCTCTGCATCAAAGATGGAGACAAGTAAATTACAATTATTCTCAGTGTCTACATCTATTTTAAGAACTGCTGTGGTGAGAGTAACAAAAGCCTAAAAACAATTGCTAGAATGGAAACATTTTTTTCCTCCTTAAAAAGGTCAGAAGGAAAAGAATCTTTGAATTTCATGAGTTTGTGATTTTTATGTTGCTTCGGTGTTGGCTGAAGGATTATTTCAATCAATACTGACTGTTGGCTTTAGCTTCCCGGATTCCTGATTCAATGGGTTTCCAATTACAACCATGACGGGCAATCAAGTTTTCATTGACGTCCAAGCAGAAGAGCATCAATAGGTCATGGAAACACGGCACTTTCTTGCCCATTTGATTTGATGACACTGTTTATCTGGAAAATTTCCATCTTGTCTTTCTGTCCACAAATGGGACCACCAAGTTGTCAAAGTATCAGCAGTAAAAACCAGTATGATAATTAACAATGAAATAGAACAGGACAAGCAAAATAATATGACAGCATCCCGTTTAATGATTCATATCTAAAACGTAACATGGAGGGGGGAATCCAATCCTGTTGCTTTCAAACGGTACCTGAGCACCAAATGATATGCCTCCTTAAATGTCCATCACCACAATGCCATATTATAAAGCTATTGCACATGGACATCTCAGGGCATGCGACATGAAGTCTCCTTCATGTCTCCTTCAGAAGACTCAAAGGTGTTAGTATCATCAGAGAAATGGTCCTACAAATATCCTAGCCCCAACCTATTAGGGCTTACTAGCACAACTGCCATTACATCCCCCGCAGGATTGAAATGCATAAGAAAATTATTACATTCATATTCCCAACTGTCAATTGCTTATTCCTGAAATACAGTCTCAGGGTTAGCTGTAAGACTCCCCAAAGAATTATGCTGGCATGGCTGATCCTAATGTTCAACTCTTTGTACTCCAGACAGTATTGTTAAAGAGCTTACCCTTGTGCTGCATTGGCAGCTAACACAAGGCAGTAAATGTTATAGTGCAAATTGAACCTCTTGAGACAGAGGCTGAATTACATAATCAGCCTAGTGTCAGTTGAGTTCTTGATATAATGTTAGCATACCTTTATGGAATTCCATATATCCTGTTTAGTCACATGGCATTTGTATCTAGCTAGGATAGATTCTCCAATCTGATCAGCATAATAGGCTGGCAGAATGATAGGACTGTCATGTAACCATGTTGGTACCAATATCTCCTGAGACATTTGGGGTCTTTAAGGTGGTATAAATCCTGATTTACACGTGCAGTAGAATGAGGTGGGAGAACCTCATAAAGTGGATTATACTGCTTCTGGTAAGGAATGATATTTCTGAATAAAAACCCCACCAGTGAGAAGGGTTCTAGAACATCCCATAGTTAAGCATTCAAAAATGGTATCACCCACCTGCATGTTGAAATTGTACCATCTATTGCACGATTGGAAATCTCTGCCTCATATTCCCACCTTATTCTTCTGTTTGAATGAGGTTGAAATCTTTTAAGAAAATGAGCCTACAGGGGGAAACTGGGAATATTCAAGCTTCACAAAACACCAGCAGACACAACAATCAGTAGAGATTTACCAAAGGGCTGGACATCCACTAGGATCAATAAGCAGATATAATAAGTTGTGGATAGTAGTGGAGTAGGTAGAGGGGGTGGAAAGCACAACATTTTGCAGGGAACTTCACTTTGGCATGCAAGTGATCTCTCTCCCTCACTTTTGGAATTGTTCCAGGCTGTGGGTGCAAAACAAAGGCAAATGGGTGGTGGGTAGTTAATTCAAAAGAAGAGAAGCACAGTGGGCAAGCAAACAGAACCAGATACAAAGCCGGAAATGTAACTGTGACATGATTCTCTGCTGACATCAAATAGCTGTGACACAGACACAAATAGCCATGTGTTAACATTACACACACATTGAACTGACCCATTGTTAAGGGAGTAAAATGTAAAGAATGTTTTTGGGCACTGGGGGGCACTGGCATCAGAGAAGAGATTACTCCAAGACAGCCGAGACAGAAAATTCTCTCCCACTTCCTATTTGGAGTCAGAATTTCTAGCTGATCTCCTGCAATCCATCCAGATTCCTGCTAGTAGACCCTGCTGAATTTTCTGACTTCCCCTGACCTAGAACACTGGCCTTAAGCAATCTCACACGTTGTGAACTGAAGTGCTAAAGTAATGCTCTCCATGTACAACAATGGCTTTATTAGTCTTCAACATCAACCAGAAGATATGATCATCTCCAAGTTCTATGGCAAATAGCAGCAAAAGAAATAATTTAGAAACATATACTTCCTGAGAATCTATAAGGTGATGTAAGCTATTTACATTACATTAGGAATACACACATTATCTATACAGGTTAACTCTTAAAAGGCTTCCATGCATGATTTATTGAAAGATTGAATTGGACCTCTGATACATGGATTTAATTTTTCTGTCCACGTCACTAATTATGTTTCTATGGCATAACAGCATGAAACTGTGGGTTCCATAATAAGCTGAAACTAGCTGAGCAGTTAACTTGCCCTTGAGGAATGTTAGTGTTTCTTATTTATCAACATAATGTAAAGCACTGGGGTGTTCTTAGCCTAATTAAATTGCTTATGATGTTGGAGAAGATGATTAAACTGAAGATGTGGGTACCAGGTATGTTTACTGTATGTATATGGTTGCAATCCAGAGAGCACTTTCCTGGTAGTAAGTCCCATTGAATGGAACTTATTTCTGAGTAGACACAAATAGGATTGTACTGAAAGTCTATGAAACACTATCATAATCTAGCTAAAGAATGTGGTGCAATCGTATCTAATTCTCTTAAATGTTGTCTGAGTTTTCAAAGATAGGTTTAATGGGCTTTACTCCCAGGTAAGAACATACAGGAATGCAGCCCAGAAATGCTAAAGTACTGGTGTGAAGTTAGTAGTAAACTCAACAGCTTTCCTTTATAATTATAATTGGCACTTTCAAATGTGCATGGACTTATCTTTATACATTTATGTCAACCCTCCATCAACCAGGATCCCTATCCATGTGATCTTGGTGGATCAAGGACAATGGTCCCCAACCTAAAATGGGTCCCACCTAAAAGAAGTTTCACATCACCAACCACTCTCTGTTGTTATATGTCTTCCCAATCCAAAAGTCAATTGCAATGGTATCATTACAAATTACTTCTGGAGCTACTTTCAATAGTTGCCATATGTCTCAGAAAACTGAGGGGGAATTGCACTCACATCCTGGCAAATTTGACAGGGGTCCAGTCCTGGTTATGTGAAAGAGAATTATGGAAACCCTACAATAGATGGACCATGCAAAGGAATTAAAACTACTAGTCTTCTGCCACAGAACCATGTACCTCAGCGTACTAAAGCAACCTGTGTTGAATTTATATCTATATACCACTTACATTTACACTAACTGTATTTTTCTCTGACACATGACAATTATGGTTCCTTGAAGGAATAAAATTTTCTCCATCATCATACCAAAAACTCTGAAACCCTCTGGACTAAAGTTAACTATCACATCTTGTGACCTGTTTGGTGGACACTCCAGACGTGAGTAAACATCCAGCCTTGTCAAGCTTGGTGGGGAAGAAAGTGTTGGTCCCTTTGTGGTGGTCCCTGTTCTGGGACTGCGCACCTTGACAATCCTATGAATAAAACACTTTTATATGCACCTCAGCCCATTAAAAAAATACAAACTAGAACTTTTTCCAGCACTAACTCAAATGGCTTTCAACACTTACTGTTGCAATGAGATATGTGCAGGCACTCCAGGACGAGACGTATTTCATGTCCTAAATACAATGCTATAAAGCTGAGCGGCTCTGTGCAAACTTATGATCTCCACTCAATAACTAGTGATCACAGTCATGCCCAACGTGGCATTGTGCAGTGTTTCTCAGCAGTTGTTTCACAACTTACAGAATACAAAATGAAAATCACTGAAAAGATAGAAATGGTAGATAGGAAACCTAGAATCAGAGATTTAACCAACAGAAGTAGCCTATAAACCATCATAGGCACATCAGCACAGTTACAGTACATGCATGTTTTGCAGCACAAGGCTATCTATCACATAGATAAGGGTTCAGTGCATTGCTCTTAAAACTGATGCATGGATGTAAAATCTCTTTGCCTGGTATAAGAGATAAATCACATAAATAGAGACCTTCATTATCATTGTGGCAATGATTTGCCATATATCATTCCACAGAAAGATGGCTGAAATATTCATGGTAGTTTATGGCAAATTGTCTGCAAATCGAGTCTGAAACTACCAGCTATCCAAAATAAAGCATGCATGGAATAATTGAAATGTCTTGCTATCAGATTCACAGAGCAAGAGGGTTTGCTTTCCCTTCTCCAAGTTTGTTTAAATATGGCATTTTTCAATCAGGGAGCAGAACATGCCAGTCATCAGTGTTTTCCAACGGTGTGGTTTCCAACTGAAATGGTGTGATTCTGCTTGAAGCCTGTTCCATCAAAAGGCACTTTGGGATTGCTGGAGATTTCTTCTCCTATCCCCATGGCTAAAAGATCAATGCCACCACACTCCATGCATCTCCAAAGGACAGTGTTCTTTAAAAACCTTCAACACCACTGGAATCCTCTTAAGTCCATGTCTCCATTGGCACCATGGACTCTTTTGTTCCAACAGAGGGCAACAAATTCTCTTCATCCAGGAAACGAAAGGGGAACTGGACTAGAAATCCACTGATCTTTTTTAGTTCTTCTGCTGCTTTTGAAGGATTCTCACAAGCGAGTTTTGGTTTGGCGATGAAATCCCGTAGATGAGTTAAATTATTCACCTGGTCACTGGGAAGGCATCGGAAAACCTAATTCAAGTGAAAAAAATTTGAAGGTAAGAACTTTTATCAGTTGATTCTTTTGTAACAAATTGATACTTGCTCAGGAGGAAGCCCCACTGTGTTCAATGAAGTACAATCCTGAATACTAAGGGTTCTTAAAACAATAATTCCCTCTCCCTAAGCAGTTGTGGTACTGCAAAGGAGGCTAAGAACCTTTGTGAATTTTCAGCACTCTGATCAAGCAACAATTTCCAGAATTTATGGAGTAGGGGAAAAGCCATACTATATTTTATTGAGCATGGACCCTCAGAGCTTGTTACTCACTAGTTCAACTTCACAAAGGCCTATATCCTAAAGTGAAATTAAGCCCCTTGCTCCGGAGCAGTTAAGATGACTTAACTAGAGGGTGACGTAACTGTGTGGACCCGTAACTGCTATGGATTTTCCCCAAAGTTAAATGTATCCACGTATTTTTATGGCTATTTTCTAGACACTGTTAACCACCAAAATATCCAACAGCTTTTACATTAAGTGGGACCCCATTCCATTGCCCTGGGTTGGGGACCGCCTGCCTGGAAGTGCTTTCCTTCTAGCCATCTTTTTGAAAGTTCTAGAACTAAACTTGTCTCATTCATGATGACAATGTATTCTCTTATGTCTTTCACCAGCAATGCCAGGAATAGAAGAGTATACTTCACCTTATCAAAAATGGTTGCATTGCGTGCTGCGGTTGAAACCCACACTTCCTTAAAGAACTTATCAGAAACAGGATCCTGGAGATCATTTGAGTCTGTTGAACTGCCAAGAACAACTCTGAGAAAACAAAGAATAAAATAATAAAATATTATTGAGCTCTTGCAGTATGAAATCCTGTAAATCCTGACTGATATAAAAAAGTGAATTGTTTCTGTTTGGTTTGGACATTCCTTCAATCTTTTTGAGTTGACTCTGAATTGTTTCCTTATTTGTTGCTTTATTGCTGGCATTTTAATTTGGGCTACAATCCTAAAGACACTTTCCTGGGAGTAAGTCCTACTGAATACAATGACACTTTCTTTTGAATACACATGGTTAGGATTGTGCCATTAATGCTATTGTTCTATACAGAACATACTTCATAGCATGCAACTGTACCAATGCAGCAACAATGGCAGGCTGGGGTGGTGGTTGCAACCAGAAGGCCAGCCAAAGGGAAGTGTTTTACATGTTTTAAAGTAAAACATGTTTTACTCATCACCTATGGGATTCTTTGGACCCATACCAGCTATGTAACTGGTACAAGTCCAAGGGAGGGTGGGTTGGACTCAGTGTTAAGATTTATTTATTCAAGTGATATCCAACACACACATTTGCCATTGACATCCATCCCTTCCAACCTACTTCTTTGCTACCCTATCTCCATCAGCATGGCCCAGGCAGGCCATTGTGAGACAGATGGGGAGCCACTGGCTGCTTCCTCTGCTGGGTCCATCATGCTTGGCAGCAGGAAGCCACTAATGGCTGTGCACCTACATTTACAATAGAAGGCAAGTTCTGCTATTGGAAACAGATCATAGGATAGGGCTGTTAAGGACTCCTTAAAACAGGGAAGAAAGGAAGTCTACAAGCATTTTAAACAAACAAGAGTTGTAATTAAAATGTATTTTATGATCCTCTATCCCCCTCAAAAAAAACTCCTCAGTGCCCAAACCAATCTGAGGTTTGACCACTGAACTGCTATCCCTTATCTGAAATGGCTGAAAACAACGAATACACATTGGTTGTCCAGAATGTACTAATGTCAGAGAGGCAGCAATATGTTGGCTGGACATTTATAATTTACATAATTGTAGCTACACTGCAGCTTATCTCATCAGTTTGATAGCAGCTGCAGTTGACAAAGGACTGCTAATTGTATTTCACATTCTCTGACAACAGAAACATTAATTTAAGAGAGGCCTTAAACAAGAAATTTAGTAAAACAACATCTAAAAAACTCTCAAAAGGATTTTGTCTAACTGAGCAAATGTAATGCACACTACCTGAAAGTTTTGTTATTGGAAATGGTGGGGGTTAGATAATAAAGACAGGTAAAAATTAAGAATGTGCAACCCATTTCTTAGGGCCAAACTGAATATGATGTGGAAGATCTATGATTAGCAGCCCAATCCTATCTCTTGCCACGAGTGCCAATACAGCCATGTCACCTTAATGTCTCTGTCCTTAATGAGAGAAAAAAGGCTGGAAGACATTGGGACATGTCTCTAGAGTCAGTCATCAAACCATGGATGAGGTGACTCTGATCTCCCAGCTATGGGGAGGAACTGACGTACAAAATATGTGAAGAAAATAGTTTGCTACTCCAGCACCCCCAGTCCCCCCAAATGCTGAGAGTGATACACATCTACACATGGTCTTTTAACACAGCAGCTTTTGGCATCAATACCTAAAACACTGGAGACGGAGTGACTGAGCAAATCTTCCTGCTTTGTAATCCTCTCCATCCATCATGGAAGGAACGGTCTCAGAATCCTGTACAATGACGGCCATCTCACTGTCTCGTTTCCCCAGCATGCTGCGGTCATTGATGTTGGCGGAGCCTAAAGAAGATGAGATGTTAGTGGGGGAGACACCAAAATCCTGTCTCAGTGTGGCTCCTTAGCACGACAACACAACAGTCTGAAGGACCATCATACTTTTACAACATTTTAAAAACCAATACAACATTATGGCTTTTCCTGTTCTGCACAGTGATATAAATTGTGACCCATCATTTGAAGTGGTTTCAGACTATCTGAGATACAGTAGTCAGCAGAATGCCTAGAAATCAACTGACTTGCCATAGGATGCTTGCATGGAATTTTTAGTCTATGCAGTTTGTGTATGAGAAAGTCTAGTCAAGCAAGAATGTTCTGCTAATTTTCCAGGCATCCTACATGGATTGCGTGGTTAAAACATCTGCAATTAAACCCAAAAGACTACTGGTTGAGAAGCACTTATGTATCAGGATTGCAGTCTAAGACTTTCTACTTTTTACTATTGGTTTATTTTGAATTTACAATAGAATATGTGATGCTGAGCATTGGAAGTGCCAAGTACGTATTACCCACATTTGATATATATATTTCCATGAAGTCTCCTAATAGTCACAGACACTGTGAGACTGGTAGATCAGTGTTTAACTAGATCATGGGTCTCCAAGTGTTTTGGCAGGAGGGCCACATCATCTCTCTGACACTATGTGGGGGGCTGAAAAAATGATTTACATTTCAAATTTAAATAAATTTACATAAATTTGCATACAGGGTTGTATTAGAGACACTAAAAGGATTGCCTGGGGTCTTGCTGAGAGCCACACTGAGGCTTGCCAAGGACCACATTCAGCCCCAGGGCCTGGGTTTGGAGACCTTTGAACTAGATCAATAGAGTTTACTATTGATCTTCTGCCTGATTGGATTGTCCAGTCATGGCATCTTTTTCTTTAAAAGAGAATACTAGTGACCTTAAGTAGGAAAAGAATGGTTGTAAGAAATTTTGTGAACTACAGGTGTCCCCCACTTCCTAACATTTTGTTTTCTTTTCTAACAACTTTTAATAATACCCTGAACACATTCATTCAACACATGTACCATTCTTTCAATCTCTTTCTGCTGGTCCAAAGACTAAAATTGTCTTCCCTACTGTTGATTTGCATGTGACAGGGTGATCAAACTTTTTTTGATCTTATGACTTCAGTAAATAACAATCATTCAAATACATAAAATATTCATTGCCAAAAAACATTCTTTTTTCATTTTACTGTATTTTGGTTATGTGTTAATAAATATGTGTTGTTTATGCTTTTGCAAATGATATTTATGTCTTTTGAGTGGCCATTTTGCATTTGCAGGCTGAAAAAGACAGGGTTCCACTTTTCAACACTTCACTTTTGGATGGTGCTCCAATCTAACCCATCTAATAAGTGAGGGATGCATGTACTCTGAACATTTGAATTTATTTCATGATATTGTACAAATTCTAAGCTGTTGCATTAGTAGAAGTATGGAGATGGGTTGCACACCATGAGCAACAATAATTCCAAGCCCCTATTATAGCACCTTCACCTAGCTTATGTATTAGGCCACGTTAGTTTCTCAGTTTATAGCAACACAATTTAAAACTCTTCCTTTACCAATGGACAGCTGGAGTCTGTTGGAGTCAATCGATATAAATGCCTTGTGAACATTATCCATTTCTTTCTCATCAATGAAGCAACTGAAGCTGCTAAAGGCTGACATTGCTTGAGATGAAGATTTGTTAAGACAGCCTTTCTATCAAAGGCACCTCCCTCTACAAAGAGCCAAAACTAATTTAAAAAGCCAATAACGGGAAGACCGAAGGGGACAGGACTGGGAACACTAACCACATGCTTCATAAACTCCAACATGCAAGAAAAGGTTAAACAATTCTCAATCCAAATAAAAAATGTTCAGAGTTTAATACCTCTAGTAGCTCCAGGCTGTTTCTGCAGAGTGGTGTGGTGGTACTGGAGCAGCGCACTATCAAAATGACTTGCTATGCTTAATATATATTTTTGTACAAGTTGAGCAGTATGAAAGGCTGAGATGGTTAGGAGTGTTGGAAGGGGGAGAGAGAAGTTGGAAGGGGGAGAGAGGTTGGAAGGGGGAAATACGGTAGTTAGAGGCACATCTGAGGCACCATAGGCCCTGCCAGAATTGCTCCATTCGACACAGCCTTTCTATCATAACTGAAGGGCAGGAATCCTGGTCCTACTAGGTGTTTATCCTTGTTAGCTGACTCAAAGAGACAGCAACTTGATTGCCCGCTTTCCACACACCCCCATACACAGTGATGTCTATCAAATTTGTAGCTTCTTCTAAATCAGGTGGCCAACCTTTCAACATCTGGACTCCTGGACCTTTAGCAACTGTAAAGAAAGGATTTTCAGCAGATGCTGCTTCTCATCTACACAAATTGGCAACCAATTCCTTTTTCTACACAATCCACCAGCTGTAAAGCTGAAAGATCGACTGCCATTGTTGGCATTTTCAAGTATCTTCTTGGCAGTCCTTTTCAATTATAAAAAAAAAGAAAACTCAGGGAAAATTTCAAATGCATCTTTTGGGGAATTCCTAATCTGGTCCTGATTTGAGATGGGTGATCTGAAATGTGGGTATCAACTACCTGTTGCTGGACTTCTGTCTCAGCTCACTATCCAACATCCACTTAGGACCTGAAGGGTTGTCAGCATTGTTGGAACGTGATAGGTGCTGGAATGTAGAGGCAAAAAATCTAAAGGCCACTTGAAAAATAACAGTGAATGAAGCAATTGACTACATGGTCTCTGATATGACCCCAAACCTATCATCTGAACCCTGACTAACAGGTAGGGAAAGATCGGAGAAAATAACAGCTTCCTGATTCTTCTTCCATAGCGCTCAACTCACAAATGCAGATTTCTTATTGGGGAAGGGAAGACTAGATACAAAAATGTATCAAAATAGTACCAATTTTGTGCTAGCAGCTTATGCTGCTTTGGGTGCTTGATGGGGAAAAAAGCATACAGGAAGTTAAATATCATAGTAGTGTTTAGGGAGCTGGACTGAGACTTGGAAGCCCAAGGTTTGAATTTCTCATTGGCCGTGAAGCGTCTTGGGTGACGTTGGGCCAGTCGCAGCCTCACCACCTCAAAGAATGTGAGGACAGCAGGAGGATTTGAATATTTGCTTTGGCTATGGCGGGGAACGGCAGGGTATAAATTCCATTATATACATCAGTCAATCAAAAAACTGAAGAACCACTGATTGACTCACTGACTCCCTGATTCATCAACACCCAGACCTAGAAGTGTGAAATTTGGGGAAGTATTATTTCCATTACATGAGCATGACTAAGAACCAATTTTGAGAAAAGGTAACAGCCAAGTGGGTGAAAAGGGGTGCAATGTGTTTTTGTCCCAATACTTAAAACTGAAGACTGACTGATCAACACACAGCCCGAACCCCTGGACCAAAAAGTGTGAAACTCGGGAAGCATATTCCTTCTGTGATGTAAAGACCCACTAACAACTGAGTTGGTGCCTGGTGCTGACCAGTGGAGCCTGCTTACTACTGTTGCCCACTAGTGTCCAGTGCCAGGTGGTGCTTGGGGCATGGTGCCCAACAGAGATGCCTGGTGCCCACTGGTGCCTGTTAATGCCATTGCCTGTTGCCAGGTGATGGCTGTTGTTGGGTGGTGCCAGGTGATGCCCACTGCTAGGCGGTGTCCGCTATCGACAGTTGCCTGCTGCCAACTGATGCCATGTGCCAAGTGGTGTCCCATGCTCCAAGTGGTGTCCCATGCTGCATGATGCCCAATGGTTGTTGCTGCCCACTGCTGCCCATCACTGTTCCCAGCACTGTTTGGTCTGCAGTACATGTTGATGCCCTGTGGTCTCTGTTGGTGCCCAGCCAGTGATGGGCCCAGCCTAGCCCAAGAACCGGTTCCCTGGAAGTGGGTGGGGCCAGGCCGGGGTAAGGGGATGTGGCTGGGGTAAGGGGGCGAGGCTGGGGTAAGGGGGCGGGGCCGGGAGAATTTAAAGGGGAATTTTTTTAAAATCTAAACATTTTTAAAAATTAATTTTTTAAAAAAAATCTAAGTTTTTGTTAGTGCCCCCCAGCAACCTTAACCACACTTTCCTGGGAGTAAGCCCCATTGACTGTCATGGGACTTACTTCAGAGTAGTCATGCATAGGATTCAGCTCTCAGGCTGCAGTGCCAGCCACAGTTTCCTGGGAGTAAGTCCCATTGACTGTCATGGGACTTACTTCTGAGTAGATTTGCATAGGATGGGGCTCTGAGGCTGCAGTCCTCTCCACACTGGCCTGGGAGTAAGTCCCATTGAGTGTCATGGGACTTCTGAGTAGACCTGCATAGGATGGGGCTCTGAGGCGGCAGTCTTAGGATGGGGCTCTGAGGCTGTGGAGTTATCTCTCCACACTGGCCTGGCCTGGGAGTAAGTCCCATTGACAATCATGGTGCTAATTTCTGAGTAGACACACATAGGATGGGGGGCTCAGGCTGAAATCATACCCACACTGACCTGCGAGTAAGCCCCATTGACAATCATGGTGTTAACTTCTGAGTAGACACGCATAGGATGGGGCTCTCAGGCTGAAATCATACCCACACTGACCTGGGAGTAAGCCCCATTGACAATCATGGTTCTTACTTTTGAGTAGACACGCACAGGATGGGGATCTCAGGCTGAAATCATACCTACACTGACCTGGGAGTAAGCCCCATTGACGATCATGGTTCTTACTTCTGAGTAGACACGCATAGGATGGGGATCTCAGGCTGAAATCATACCCACTCTGACCTGGGAGTAAGCCCCATTGACGATTATGGTTCTTACTTCTGAGTAGACATGCATAGGATGGGGATCTCAGGCTGAAATCATACCCACACTGACCTGGGAGAAAGCTCCATTGACAATCATGGTGTTTACTTCTCAGTAGACATGCAGAGGATGCGCT
The DNA here is from genome assembly GCA_030015325.1 of Cryptoblepharus egeriae. Taxonomy (NCBI): domain Eukaryota; kingdom Metazoa; phylum Chordata; class Lepidosauria; order Squamata; family Scincidae; genus Cryptoblepharus; species Cryptoblepharus egeriae. The sequence goes on from JAREYC010000006.1 coordinate 89,050,115, forward strand.
GTGAGGCTCTAAAGCCTCACACCCACTGAGCACAATAGGGCTTACTTTTGAGTAGACAGGATTGTAGTCACCAGAAATAGGATCTATCCTGGAAAGGAGGATGGAAACTTAATGATAGTTTCCACTGAGCACAATAGGGCTTACTTTTGAGTAGTCATGCTTAGGATTGTAGTCACCAGAAATAGGATCTATCCTGGAAAGGAGGAGGGAAATGTAATGACAGTTTCCTTGGAGTAAGACCCATTGAGTACAGTAGGGCTTACTTTTGAGTAGTCATGCTTAGGATAGGGTTCTCTCTCAGACTGCAGTCCCAGCCACTCTTACCTGGGAGTAAGCTCCATTGCTGCTGGAGCGGCAGGGGCACCTTTAAATTTCCCTCCACAGCCTGGGAAAAGGACGCTCCAGCGCTGGGGCTTATGGGGCGCCTTTCAGGTCTGCCTTGGGAAATTTAAAGGTGCCCTGCCGGCTGCCCCTGCCGCTGCGTCCGAACCGGCACAGCTGGTTATCGCTGCCCCCGCATCTGCCAGATCGCTAGCGGCAGGGGAATTTCAAGAAACGGTTCCTGGGGACCCCCGCGATCCGGCTTCTGCCCACCTGTGTGCCCAGCATGCCTGGGTACATTCCACTAGTAAATAAATGCATGCTCTGAAGCAGGAAATTACATCACTCTGATGGTGATGATGGCGGGGGGGAGGTTTGGTTAAATAAATCATATGAATGCTACACACACACACACACACACACACACACACACACACACAGATGGGCAGGCCTGGCTCCAACAACCGGTTCGCCGGAAGTGGGCGGAGCCAGGCAACTTCAGGGGGCGGGGCCATGGATAATTAAAAAAATTAAATTAAAAAAATTAAAAAATAAAAAAAATAAAAAAAATAAAAAAATTTAAGCATGTGGCTTACCTCTGAGTAGACCTCCATAGGATGGTGCTCTGAGGTGATCCTCGCCTCCCCTGGCCGGCCAAGGGAGGCGGAGTGCAGCGGGCGCCCGCGAGGTGCTCCTCGCCTCCCCTGGCCGGCCAAGGGAGGCGGAGTGCAGCGGGCGCCCGCGAGGTGCTCCTCGCCTCCCCTGGCCGGCCAAGGGAGGCGGAGTGCAGCGGGCGCCAGCGAGGTGCTCCTTGCCTCCCCTGGCCGGCCAAGGGAGGCGGAGTGCGGTAGACGCGCTGCGAGGTTCTCGGGCCCCCCGGCCAGACTCCCCGCGAACTGGTTCGGCCATTTTTGGCCAGCCACCTTAGCTTCCGGTTCGCGAACGTCGGGCTCAGGGCAACATCCGGTTCGGACGATCCGGTCCGAACCGGTGTTAGCCCATGCCTGTGTGTGTGTGTGTGTGTGTGTGTGTGTGTGTGTGTGTGTGTATATATATATATATATATATATATATATATATATATATATATATATATATATATAAAATTTTGTCTTGTCCTACATTTTTCTTGGCTACATTTTGGGGTCACTGTCTTCATTTGCAGCCACACCACTTGGTTACCCTGATTGTCCTGATTCTGAATGCCTACCCTGCAACAATGCAACAGGAACATAGCATAACATAAACAATTTTGGGTCCACTTCCCATTCTCTGATAAGGGAGCAGTATGTTAAACCTGCCCTTTCTGACCTCTTCAGAAAAAGAGAGAGAGAGAGGGATGGATGGATGGATTTGTACTAATTTTCTTCCCTGCTGTACCCCTTTGAGAAGAAGCTGATGGGGCACACGTATCAGCATGAAGCATCCAAATTTCACAGCATGTTCTGTTCTTTGAGGAACAGATGACAAGTTGCTGAAGTTTTGAGGCAGAGTCCAAGTCTGGTACGAGCCAGATGGGCTCAGCTCCCCGCAGAAGGAATGCCATCATTACAAGGGACAAATGGAAACTTCTCCAACATTCTTGGCATCATCCTCTTCCCCAGCATGTACATTGCATTGAGTGTAATAATCAAAACAAGATGGCCTCATTTGAGTTGTGTGTGTGCCATCTTTTCCCTGACGTACCTTTAATGGCTGGGTTTGGGATCAGCCAACTAGAGAAAGAAAACCATCTGTACCGATAGTAGTAGCTTAGCCTGAATATTATTTTCATTTTAAAATGCATAAAATAAATGAGATGAGATCGCAATCTTATCCATATCTACTCAGAAGTAGATACTTCTCAGAAGCAGTCATTACTCCCAGGTAAGTCTGGATAGAATTGAAGCCTGAGGGCTCAGACCTATCCAAATTTCCAGCTCTGGCAAAGCCAGAAAGCAACCCTGTGGTAAGGGAACACATGTTCCCACACCTTAAGAAAGTCCCAGGGACTGCTCTTCCACCACAGGATGCAGCCTTTATCGCACTGGTACAACTGCACAAGCCCTAGAAATATAACTGTACCATCCCTTAGTCAAATATATGTACTAAATATATGTACTAAATATATGTACTAAATATAACTGTACAATCCCTTAGTCAAATATATGTACTAAATATATGTACTAAATATAACTGTACCATCCCTTAGTCAAGTGATTTCAAAGTCTAGAATCAAAGGTCTTTTGGGTTTTGTGGCAGATATTTAAATATAAAATCTGTGTAGTTCCTCTCTTCCTTTTGTCCTCACAACAACCCTGTGAGGGTGACCAGATGCCCAGACCCCCTCAAAAGAACAAGGTCCCTCAAAATTCCTGACATATTAAAAAATGTAGGGCACCCCCCAAAAATGTAGGACAAATGTAGGGCATGTTAAAATAAAAGCTAAAAACACTTGTATTGCTTTTCTGCACTAAATTTCAACACTATAGTACTTATTGTTAGCACCCTCTTTGCAAGACCTGTTTCCCAAACCAAAAAGGCACGTTTAAGGCAGGCATGCAGAGGCTTGGTCTTTCAGCCTCCTCTCCTTTGCCTCCTAACAAAATATAAGCTCCACTGACTATAATACTTTTGAGTGGACACAATTGGGCTTGGAGGCTTAAAACTAAAAAAGCCAGGAGTTATCCCACCATCCCTACCTTGAGCAGGTTGCCAACTTTACACCCAGTCCTGCTCCTCTGCTTTGACAACAGCTGGATGAAAGGCCTCAAACCTGAACAACTCAAGCCCTTGTGAATTACAGTGGTGCCTCACGTAACAAATTTAATTTGTGCCAGAGGCATGCTCATTACGTGAAACGTTCTTTATGTGAAGCAAATTTTCCCATGGGAAATAACGGAAACTCAGACGATTGGTTGCACAACCAAAAAAAAATCATATAAAAATTCATATAAAAATATTAACTGAATGTGAAAATGATGACAAAACACTGGAACTGAATTAAAAACATGCATTCAATGTGCATGATCCTAAGTATACTTAGGCTGCAATTCTAAAGACACTTTCCTGGGAGTAAGACCCATTTAGCATAATGGGGCTTACTTCTGGGTAGACATGGTTAGGATGTTGCAATCAAAGACACTTTCCTGGGAGTAAAACCTATTTAACACAATGGCGATTACTTCTGGGTAGACATGGATAGGAGGCTGCAGTCAAAGACACTTTCTTCTGTAATCCAATCCACTTTCCAAGTGTCTCCCCACTTTCTCCTTCTCTCCACCCTGAGCCTCTCTCTCCCCTGCTCCCTTCTGGCTAGCCCTGAGCTGCTTCCCTCTTCTCCACTGCTCTTCTCTCCCTCTGCCCAGTGGATGCCCAGCCACAGGAGGAACAGCGGGGAAGTGTTGCTTTTGCTATGGGCAGGTGCGCTATGCAGCCCTGACACTTTTAAAAAGGGCTGCTGGTCAGCGTGTCTGCTCCAACTGCCAACGAGTTTGTTTGTTTGTTACGTGAAGCAGACTCCTACATAAATTTTTTTTGTTACATGAAACATGCTTTACCACTAAACATGCTTTTTTGTGCAAAGTATATATTGTGGATCCATCTCCAAAGGCATAGGAGTAGGAGAGGCTGGGGTTTCTCTGGTCAGTTGGCAACCCTGCTTTTAAAAAATTAATTCTCCTGCAGCTGCACTTCTAACGCTCCTTACTTCCTTCATGCCTTCCTTCCTTGCAGCAAGCAGTCTCTCTCTCTCTCTCTCTCTCTCTCTCCTTCCCTCTCTCTCAAAAGCGAACCTCCGGTTCCAGGGCTTCATTTACGGTTCTGTCTGGGAATTTCCAGTCCTCTTGTTACCCTGTGTGAGGGAGACTAGGCTGATGAGTGATAGATTGGTCTAAGGACATCCCCACTAAGCATCACTAAGCATCAGGGCTGAGTGGGGATTTGAATTCAGATCTCAGTTCAACATCAGAACCATCATCCTGGTTCTATGTTTAGGAAGGGGGGACAGATGCAGGAATGGCACTTAATGAATAAAGTGGAACAAAGACTGAACTTGGCCTTCTGCTGGCAAAAACTTTTGCGCTATTATGTTGAACATTGGTTCCAAAACTGGTGGACATGATCCACTGGGAGACATAGAAGCAGGGCATTCCCCCTTAAGGGGAGACATTAAGACTGCAGTTTTGCCCACTGCCAAGGGGCTTATTTTTTACCTTTGGGGTAGAGCTGGCATCCTTCAGGGACCTGAAGGCTTGAAGGCCTCTAGGATGTCCTCTTTAGCTCTTATCAGTCTTTATCTCTTATCAGAAGCTACTTGACTGTAGATAAAGATTGTTTACTGAAGCTTCAGAAGATATCTGAGGGGACTGGAAGCTTCCAGGATCCTATAGGAGACCAGCTCTGCCCCAAAGATTAAAAACAACTTGCTGCCCCTCTCTCCACCTCTCTCCCTGCCAGCACAAATACCTGGTACCCAACTCCCCAGTATGAATTTTAGAACTACTGATGTATGATCAACAATGAATTCTTTCTTATGATAACAACAAATTTAGAATGCTATACCCAATGGCTGAATATTCGTGGGCTGCATTTCTAGGTACACTTTTTTCTGAGTAGGATTGCACTGCTAATGTACTAATACTGTCACAACAAACCATAAGATTCAATCCAAAGAAATTCACAGAGGTATCTTAATTTGGATACTTAAAAAAAATCCCACATATTTTTGCCAATATGCCTTACTCACCAATGATGACTGTGTTGTCATCAACAATCATCAGCTTGCTGTGAACATAGATCAGTTCTGTGACAAGTTTCCCTTCCAGCTCGGCATAGGTTCGAAGGCCGCAGAACGAAATATAATTAATCCACTGGTCTCCAACTGATGGGGTGTTGGGGGTGTGAATGGAGAAAAGAAAGGAACAGATGAGCTTTAGGAATGGTAAGATATGTTGGTGGAGGAAATTACATTCAATAGTATCAGCTCTACATGAATATTATGAAGTTGCAGGAACTGCAGTGGCTTTGGGCCAAACTAAACAATGCTCAATATGACACTCATCCTGATATACTTTAAAGCCCCCCTATCCTATATCATAATTCCAGTATGATACCTATTCCTCCTCTCCCAAATGGAAGTGGGTCAGAGGCTAGTGACACATTCAATGTGAAATTTACTTTGGTCTGTATTGGTTGTATTAGTAACAAGTGACTATTTCCCTGATAAAGACCTTAAGACAAAAAATGAATTTGAATGACCCACAGTGACCATATACAATGGAGGGCAAAATGCCTTTCTGTCCTCCATTATATGTGGTCACCCTGGGAATGACCACATGGACAAGGGTTATACCCAGATGGTCCCTGGGCAAAGAGAACTTTGTTCTCTTTCCTCTGTTTATTCAGGAAGCACCATTGCTTTTAACAAGTATTTGACAATGGCTTCATTCTTCACACCACGCAAGGTGAACTCTAGGTAAGGTTACTAAGTATGGCTGAATAAGTGAAGCAAAGGCAAACAAAGCAATCCATTAGGGGCCGAAGCACTTAGTCAGTTAATTAAAATACATTTAAATTGACTGAAGTGTACACATGAATAATCAGTCAGCAAATTGTTTTTTTTAATGGTGTAAGACAGCGTAAGGCCCACATAGAACTGGGATGCCCACCAGTTAATGAATTAATTAGTTAAGACTATTAAGTGTTTAAGAGCCAAACTATACAATATCTATTAAATAATATGCTTTGCTTAATGCATACATTACTTGATCACAGTTATGGGAGCCCGATCCAGATTGAGAATGACACATGGGGCAAGAAGGGTATGAATTATTTTCCAGTACCGTGGAAAGTATCATGGTTCCTGTATCACAGTCCCAATCTAGATTTTCCATATAGCTCCTATTTGCTGGGAGGACAACTCCCTTTGGTGTCAAGACTCCTCTGTCCTCTCCTTGGTCCTGATTTGGATTTTCTATCTGCTCAGTGGGCCATTGAATATCATAAAACAATGTTTCTCAAACTGTGGTCAGGATCCACTAGGTGCATCATGAACCAATTTCTATGCTATGGGTTGCATAGCACCTAGCTCAGCTACCTTTGAAAGACAAGAGCTGAAATTATATAATACAGAGCTGTTGAAAATATAGAATACAGAGAATATAGAATACAGAGCTGCTGGGCAGGGTGGGCTCCTGGGATGAGGCACAATGCTTTACCCTGGATAGGTGGGAAGATGGAGCACTGGAAAGGAAGGAGGATTGTATGGTTGAAGAAGGACCCAAGACTGTGTTTTGCTATGACTTCCAAGATGAAATGCTTGATTTCTTAGCTATGCAAAATAATAGTTCAAGTACAATGAGTAATTGGGGCTTTGGTTAATCGTGGCATAGGTTTGAAGCCTAACATTTATATAACTTCTGGTGGGTCCTGATAGACATTCTAAAAAGTGGTCCCAACGTTAAAAAGTTTGAGAACTACTCTAGGACCCAGCACCTCATTACTATATACTGATAATAAACAATAACAGTTTCGCCCAAAACAGTTATGCAGAATTCTATCTTCCAACAGTGCCATCGTCTTCTTGCCATTGCTAACACTGGCATTGTTAACCAGAGCTAACTGGTTAACATTCCCATTGCTAACACTGACCCTGCATGACCTAGCCTAAGTAATCTATTCACTGCAATGGCAATATGGAGAAAAAGATAACAATCATTTTGAGTTGTAACCAAAAGTGTGCCAAAAACTGTAGCTCTCTTCTCTTTTTGCATATACCCAGATGTTGTTTTGCCACTTTGTTTTCTTTATTTTAAGGATCTCCTCGATATAATTGAGGCCTCCTGCGCTGCTGGTTATACAACCCAGCAATTACGACACCTAGCATGTGCTTTATGGCGTATCAATCAACATTTAGTGTCCTCGAGGCCCAACAGAGAATAGCACATGGAGAGCCAACCAAAGCACTTACTTTCTGCTTTCAGTTGTCCCAGGATTGAATTATCTCCTCTGCACATGGTCCTGGAAGAATTAAGGCCACAATTAAATGCAGAGAATAGCAGCATGTGAAAAGAGTTTACAAGGGGGAAACTAATTAAAATCACCAGACTTTCTCCTCCCTACTCTTGTATTTTGTACAGAAAAACACATATAGTTCAATACCAAGGACTACCGCAAGAGAAAGATGGGGAGATGTGAAAAATATGGAATAAGCCAATTTTGTGATGTATGGTGGTGAATGTACAGTGTGTGGCTTACGTGTGGTCCACAGAGCTTGAGAGACAGGATTATGCACCATGAAATACTTGGTTTCAATCTTGCCTTATCTGATAACTCAATAGAATATCCACCAATGCTTGAGGTGGGGCACCAAATACTATCTTCTAGTCTGATGGTACATTCTGTGTGTAACTGCATCCTCCTCATCCTCCTCTGCCCTCACTCCCATTCCTACTGTCATGCAATTTGCACCACAACTTTCCTCTAGCAATCCTCTCCCATCCTATTGCCTTGTTTTATTTAGAATCCAGGAAATATAAGTGTGGTGGTGGTGATGGATATGTCATGAAGTGGAAGTAAAGGTGGCAGCACATTTGGCCACTCTGCCACCTACAGCTTCACACTGGTTTAATGAGGGTTGCAGGGGGGCAAATGCCCCATTGTACCACCTGGTGAGAGGTGCTTCTACAACCCTTCTCCAACTCAACTCGATCCACAATCCACAACCCAATCCCCATTGGGTTGTTCTTCAGGACCCACAGGGGAGCCAGTAAGACCTCTGAGTCACTCATAGGATGCATCTACGCATCTGTTGGCGATGCTCACAGGCGTACAGATTGGCTGCTACAAACAACATTCAACAGGAAAATGCTCCTATTGGGACTCGGTGTTCACGTATTTTTTTTATTTGTTTTTGTTCACGCTCTAAAGTGTGGTCTCTTGTTTTTGCAATCAAAAAATGAGAAAGGCTCAAGAAAAACTGGGGAAAAAAATAGGAGAAGGAAGCTTAATTAAAAAGCTAATGAACTAAAGTGCCCCAGAGAAGCTGCTTAATGAGGCACAACACAAAACTCTGTGCTCCCTCTGCTGGCCATTTGGTAGGAGTATCCAATAGGGTTCCCCCCCCATTATGAACCACCGTAGAACCATGTGAACCTACACTTCTATTAGATTAGACCTCTCTTCCAAGTAGCTTGGTGTTGCTGACTGCCTCTGCATGCTCTATGATGATATTTCCTGGTCCTAGCTACAAGGGATGTTAAGAGATGAACCTGGGATTTTCTACATGTGTAATACCCTCCTGTGTATTACACCTCATTAATACCCTCCTTACACCTTCTCCTGTGCCAAATTAAAAGCTAACTATGAGTACTGTAGCCTCTCCTTTCTTTTTGTACTCTATCTATTGTCCAAATGCAATTTGTAAGCTATTCGGGGAAGCAAATTGCCTTTAAAAAAAATATTATTTTGTAAAATACAACATGCATTGAAAATAATAATTTAACTATCATATAATAATATAACAATATAATAAAATAATATAACATAATTTAATAATAACTATCAAGTTAAAAGCTGCGATCCAAAGAATTGCAAATATATAAAATAACTGCATGATCAGTGCTCCCTTTGGGCTTGTTTAAACCAAAACCAGCCTTCCACTCTTCCCCAGCCCTGCTGTCCTTATGCCATATAACAAAATGCTATGAAAACCAAACTAAAAAAAGTTTTTTTCGCTGCTCAAAGCTGCTGCCATAGGGCTCGATTTTGCTCTCCACGTAAGGAATGGCTCTGAAGGGGATGGGCCCCTTCCATGCTTCCTCCAATACTGACTGCTCCATACCCCTCTAGTTATGCCACTAATTCAGATTGATCAGAGGAACTGATTTCAGTTGTGTACTGCAGGGTAACCAGATGTCATAAATGCAAAAGAGGACAAGGCCCTCCACTCCCCCCCAAAATGTAAGACATCCAAGAAAAATGTAGGACAACAAAATAAAAGCTGAAAACATTCATATATTTTGCTTTTATGTAGTTAATTGAAAGACTATAATACTTATTATAATACTGATTACTAAAATTTAGAACTCCTACATATAAATCATTACATCTAATTTATGAATTACAAGAAGGTTACATGCTGTTTGCTCACAAGGAAAAGGAGAACAATGAAGATTTTTTCCCCCAGGATACAAGGTTAAAAAAGAGGACATGTCCTGGAAAAAGAGGACATATGGTCACTCTTGTACTATGTCTGCAATCCTATGGACACTTTCCTGGGAGTAAGACCTATTGAACACAATGGTGCTTACTTCTGAGTTGACATTGATAGGATTGCACCTATAGTATCTGTCCCTGTCTGTCTCCCACACTGCTGAAAATGAAACAATATGAATAGCTTGTACTTCCCTCTGTTACCTGTAATTAAAGTGCATGATTGCTTGTAGTGCATTTCCTCCACCTGTTGAAATATCTCCTTCAAACCCTGGCAGCAAAGGAATTACGACATAGACACGATACCGTTTGTTTTCCCTAAAAGCAAAAGACAAAGACAGATGATCAAATCTTGCCTCAGTGTCGTCTTTTTAAAAAGCCAGTTTCAGGAAATTACCGTAGTTTAATTTGTAAACAATGCAATTCTCTTTTCACATCAGCCCTTCTGATAATAATTATTTCAAAACATGTCTTCCCAGACTTTTTCAGTAAGCCTGCTAAATGTTACAGATGGATGATGATGTATAAGGATAACAATAACTTATGATCTTCAGTGATCCTAGTTGCTATTGTTCAATTGATATTAGCTTTTAAGCCACAGGGAAAGCAGGGAGAGAATGAAGACTGAACACATGGGGAGGGGGGGGGACAACAGACAAGCCCATGAAGGTTCAACAGATCATTGTTAGAAAGGGCAAGAAACTAGCCTCATTCATTTGAAGCTGACCACAAATATGTATACAGGTCCAACCTTGTTATAGATGGATTTTTAATACACGGATTTGACTCAGCACAAATGGCCACTGCAAATCACAATGAAGTAAAAATAAAAAACTGCTTTTCTACTGTTGTAGATAGTCATGCAAACAATCATTCCATTTTTCAATACCAGAACCAAACCCCTGCCCTCCTGCATTGAGGCACTACTTTATTCCATTAGGCAAAATAGAAGAGCAAGAAATGTAGAAGTGGATCTTTAAACTTATTTTCCATTGTTTTCTTTATACACTGATTTTTTTTATACATGGCAAGTTCCAGAACGGAACCTTAGTGGCTAACAAGGGACACCTGTTACATTGTAAACCAACCAGTGGAGGTGAGATCTTCCATATCTACTGTGTACCTTAACCAGGAAAAGAGGTCAAAAGGCTCCTTCTCCGGAGGATACATCAGGAACCATGTTTGCCACCAACATCCATAGCCAATTTGACACAATGGTAGCCAGTTTGACACTGTGGCAGCCCCTGTGTGTTGGGCAGCTCAGAATTACACTGTGAGTTCCCCTAAGTTTCTGAATTGCCCCCCTTGTTGGAGCCCCTCATGTGCTTTATTGGCTGTATCACTACTACTGAGACCAGTGGCCAAGTCTCTGAGCCTACTTGGGAGAAGGAAGCAGATTCTGGATTGGGGACTTTTTTACATCCAAGATATCACGGACTCCTGAATAATGATCGTTCTGTATTATTGGTGCTGCAGCTCTCTTCATAGAACTGTTCCCAGCCTCCTTGCTTTGTTTTACTCCTAGTCTGCAGCCAAGACACACTCTCTAGTCAAGATCACTGCTCTGCACAGCAATTATCCTCTCCGCTCCTTCGGGCAGCCACAAGCAGGTAGGACCCTTAGTTTTCAATTCCACAACCATCACACATTCACTTACCTGTCAGGAAATTACAACAAGATCAGAAACAGAATTGTGTTTAGGGTGACACCTCAAGTCAAATAGCTAATTTGCCATAGATTCCCTCTGATTCGCAAAATCTGTCCTGCCTCGTTTTGAACATATATTTATTTTTATTTGGCTCGACAGTTCAGTAATTATCATGCAACAGCAGTCAATTTCTGGGGATGGTTCCATTTCTAGACATGCCTTGAGTCTCTCCAATTAAAAAAATCATTAAGAGACCTGTCAGTTACAGTAAATCTTACCTATTCAGAATTTGTATGGAGTCTAATTTTTCAGATACTGTCTTAACAGTCCTGATGAATGAATAATTCTTGTTTTGCTTGTAAACCCAAAAGCAGGGTATAACCACAAGGTGGCGAACATCATTGAGTTTGTACAAAGCCACTGAAAATGGTCTACTACAGATTCTAGCAGGCAGAAATACCATCTCCGAGTATGTAATTATTTCTAGGACTAGGGATTCCAACAAGAACTAACAGGGATGGTCACACAAGATTTATTTCTATGGTTAATACTGAGATATGCACTTAAATGGTAACTAACCAAGTTAACAAGTCCAACCATTTCCAAAGTTAGGTCACCCTGGGCAAAAGACATAACTTAGGGTGAAATCCAGAGTAACTATGGGGAGTCCTTGCTCCGGAGTAAGAACAAGTTACTCGGGATTGCAATATGAATTTCCCATAGGTTTTCATTAGGTTTTGCAGTAACTACAGGTGCACGTAATGGGTCTTACGTGCTCCCGTAGTTACTCTGGATTGTGCCCTTAGGGGCTAAGCACAAAAGAAACTCCTGGAGTTCTCCTAAACTCCATATAGACTTAAACATATAGTCTATATGAACTCAATATTATGAAATACACTTTAATCCTGCTTGCATTTCAAGAACCTCATGGCAGCGTAAAAGGTGTTTCATCACCACCTTTTAACATCACAAGAACCTAATGGGGTTGATTGGTTTTAGAGATTAATGCTGGCCCAACGTACCCACACATATTAAAGTCAGGTTTCCCCTGGAATAGCCTGGCAGTTTTCTAATAGTTCTAATTCAGGCAGTCACTGAAGCTTCTACCGCAGCAGACCATTTATTAATTTTGATCATCATTGATCCTACATCATTATAGGATCCCACATCAGATCCTTCATCACTGATTAATTTTGCTCTTTAATGCAGCTGTACCAACTAACAGTTACTCCCTAGGGCTTCAGGAGTGAGTCTTTCCCAGTGTCAGGTGGATGTGCCAGTGACTGAACCTTGAAACGCCTACATGTTAAGCATGTCTACCTAGTTCAATGGAACATACTCCTTGATTGCCATAGGCTGTAATACTATACACACTTTCCTGGGAGTAAGTCTCATTTAACACAATGGGATGTCTGAGTGGACATTCATACAATTGTTCAGTTCGTGCATTGTTTGTTTATATCAGGGGTGGGCAAACATTTTGGCAAGCGGGCCTCATCATCTCTCATCATCACCTCATCATATCAAGGGCCAAGAAAAAAGAATGAATTTGCATTTCAAATTTGAATAAATTTACATAAAGGAGTAGATTAGAGATGGAACTAATGAAAGAATGAATTTTATTTATAAAACACATGGAAACTATAATTCAGGCAGTAAAACCACAAAAGAATTATTTGCCACACATCTTGCACTGTGAAAAAAATAACAGACACAATGCACAATCCTAACCATGTCTACTCAAAAGTAAGCCCCATTGTGTTCAATAGATCTTACTCCCAGGAAAGTGTCTTTAGGATTGCAGCCCAAGCCAGAAACACATGGGGGCATAATTTGCTCAGAGGCAGTCAGGGGCCAAACTTAGGGCAGCTGCAAGCCACTGCAGGCTTCAATAGTCTCCAACAAGTCAGAAGCTCATTTGAGACTGGGGGTTCCCTACAGGCCAAATTGGGGGTCCCCAAATTTGCCCACCCCTGGTTTACATCAATGATCTCCAAACCACAGACTGCTGTGTCTGGAAAAGCCTTCCCTGTTATGCGCATCACTTTTTGTTTGGCTTTCAGCCAATCTTCTAAGAAACTTCTTAGAAGCTTCTTAGATGCTTCTGCTCCCATCTTCCTAGCAAGGCTATGGATGAAATCCAGAGTAACTACGGGGAGTCCTTGCTCCGGAGTAAGAACAAGTTCCTCTGGATTGCAATATGAATTTTCCATAGGTGGTGCACTACTGCACTAGGTAGTGCAGTAACTTCTGGTGCATATAATGTCTTTTATGTGTTCCCGTATTTACTCTGGATTGTGCCCTATGGCTGCAATCCTAAAGACACTTTCCTGGGAGTAAGGCCCATTGAATACAATGGGGCTTACTTTTAAGTAGACATGGTTAGGATTGTGCTCTACGGACCCCATTTCCAGGGTGACCAGATGTCCTATTTTTCCAGGACATGTCCTCTTTTTTATCTTTATGTCCTGAAAGATTCTGAGCAGATCAGCTCAAAAGATAAGAGGCTGTAGAGCAGAACGGAATATGCTGCGCATACTGGGTAAGCTTTTTCCAGAGACCAGTCTGTCCTGCAGGCTGGGGTTTGGTGCCTGCTGGTTTACATCTTTAACACAAGCCACATTGTGGATACCTTAAAAAACAGGAAAATGGGACAGAAAATAGGAAAAAGAAATGATTTCTTAAAAAATCATTAGCACAAGATATTAATGAAGAGATGCGTCTTAAGTGCTATTTATGTGCAAGTCCTTTTTATGTCTTGCAGCTGTATGGCTTTCACTTACGCTGCAATCCTGAAGACACTTTCCTAGGAGTAAGACCCACTGAACACAATGGAGCTTACTTTTGAGTAGACAATGGATCTTACTTTTGAGTAATCAAACACACAATCTTTTTGCTTTAAATTTAATGTGTCATCTTGATGAGAGGGGACACATAATTTGGAAGTGAAGAATATCAATTATTGACTCTTGCCGGAAATAATTACAAGAACAAATCACTTCAAATCAATCTCTTTTCATTAAAACAGCAGCAGCTTACTTAGGAAAACACATAATCAGTGAAGCTGTCCCTGTGAAGGGAAGATGTGAGTTATTAATTATATATGCCTTATATTTTCTAGCAAATGGAGAGATATATTGACTTGGGTGGAACACTCCATGAAGTTCTTCCATTATGATTTAAATATTAATGCAAAATTTAATTCTTGTCCCCCATGAATTCCAGAAAATGAAAAATTTCATATATAATATGATCTGATTCACTGCCTCTTTCCCATTCAGGCCAATTCCAAATATTTTACGCTGAATATAATATGGAATTTCTTTTGCAGTATGACTGGTTTGTTCTGATCCAGTAAGGGAGATCCGTAGGTGGAATGTCAGTGGGGAAAAGTTGGTTAGGATTGGGTCTTGTGTTCCTGAACTGAGGGCCAAACTACATGTGAGGTTAAAAGCATAAGAATGTTTCTTAGCAATTGGACCCTCAGATAGGTTTGCCATAATTCTCTTCCACAAAACTGGGAAAGCACCCCATCGAACCTGCCACTATGTGAACATGATCCCTGAAAACCGGGACATACTTGGTTTTACTGGACACATGGCAACCCCATCCTCTCATGCATGCATAACACTGACATGCCCCCCCCACAAATGTAGCAGTCTTAGAGCACACTCCTAACTGTGTCTACTCAAAAGTAAGCTCCATTGTGTTCAATCACTCTTACTCCCATGAAAGTGTCGTTAGAATTGCAGACTTAGATTGCAATCCAGTTCAATTTTCCAGTGCTGGTGCAGTTGTGGTACTGGGGTATGTGTTGGATTCTGTGGTAGAGGGGTTGTCATGGGGTTTTCTCAAGGTATGGGTCATGGTTTCCCTTACCATGGGGCTGCACTGTGGCTACATAGAAAGTTGGATAGAAGTGGGGCCTCAATCCTATCACAGCATCAGCTGCGCACACAAGGAAGAATGGTGGAGGTGCACTAGGGATGAGTGTTGTGTCTTGTGACTAACAACACTACTGCATTACACTAGTGTTCATTGGGATCATTGCTCACCCACTCAACGAGCACTAGAGAAAGATGGTTTATCAGAAATAAAATATCAGAATTATGTTCTGCTGCTGAATATAGACCCCAGGCTCTAATCTTAAAATAAATTAGGGGTACAGGCCATCGGGTAAGAACCACAGGTTTGGGCTGCAGGGCACCTAGTATGGCCCAACACATGAAGTGTGCTGTAGGAAACTGTTTAGAGGCTGCCTCTGGCTTTATCAGAATGCAGCATGCTACAAGGATTGCACCATTTGAATGACAATGAAACCAAAGCAATGATATACTGTGCAGTTAACATTAAAAAATTCTGCACCATGGAAACCCAAAGCCTGCAATTAGAATTATGCAAATGTATGTACATTTGCATAACTCATTTGGCTAATAAGATCTCCAGGCTTTCAGAAAGTCTGGAATGCTTCTGGTAAGAACTGGGAAGAAAAGCAAGTGGGCTACACAGGCTGATAATAGCAGACCCACGATGTGGGTAGTAGCATAAATACTATGGAAATGTGACACTAAGTATTGCAGCTTCCATAATGTGCCGCCACTTCATGTTCATGCAGTGACAGAGAGTTGTGGGGACCATTTACATGGCACATTGTGGCACCTGTAATATTTACCACAGGACATCCTGAAGTGTATGAGATTTCAGAGCTGAAATACACATTATTAAACAAATAATCTGGTTTTGGAAGAACGTGGCTTGTTCTTAGTAGCTGAGCCACCTGAAATATTTGCTGACCTTCATGAAATGGAGAGTACCTGCAAACATTCTCCTTTACTTTTCAGAAATGAGGCCAAGCAATGCTATGGCAATCCACTTATCAATCATATTAGAATTTCTCAGAGTGTAAAAGCTTTTACTCTTAAAAGCAAACTGCCCCTCATACAGACACCATCAACACACCACGTCCCTGGCTTAAACTATTCAACAGAAACACAAATATTCATGGGCTGATGATGGCTCAAGTACACATAAATGCACGTGTTGGCCCAGGCTTTCAAGTAACACTGGGCTGTGGCACATGGACCAGACTGGCATTTTAAGAACTCATTTTTAAAAAGACAGTTTGGTAATCTGCTGTAGCTTTCTCTTCAGGGGAGGAATTGTAATACTTTGGTACCACCATTCAAAAAGTCCTGCATCTGGTATCCACCAACTGGGGGTGTGTGTGCAATCCTAACCAACCTTTCAGCACTGCCATATCTGTGCACTGTATCTTGCAGTGGGAGGATAGAGCCCTTTTCAAGGTAAAACAATATTTGTTTTCTTACCTTGCAGTTGCATTGCCCCAGAGTTAGAAAATACTGTATTTACTTGAATCTAAATACACCATTGAATCTTATGTGCACCTGATTTTAAAAGGCTTAAGATTAAAAAAAGTTTACAAAGCTGGTGTAAAATTTAATTTAATACATACAACAATGAATTAAATGACAAAAATAATAATGGATTTATGGTATGATTTTTACCTATTCTTACTACTTTACCCAACAATGGATTTATGTTACACTTTTTATTACAATAAACTGTTAAACTAAATACTGACCCTATACTTAAATACTGACCTATACTTATAATCAAATTACCATATTTACTCAAATCTAATGTGCCACCAAATCTAATGTATATGCTGATTTCAGAGACAAAATTTGTCTGAAAAAGGTATTCATTAGATTTGAGTAAATATGGAAGTTGCTAGAGTCTAGATAGAAAGTAACAGCTGTGGTTGTTTGATGCTTGGATAGGAATACCAAGAACAGGAAATATTTGCATTGCATTCCATATTGCAATAGGAGATTTTAGAACCTTTAAGAATGTCCAGCATGGGCTGTGTACAGTCTGTAGACAATGTAAACTTTTGATCCAGCTTAATGCCAGCACAAACCATTTGTGTGTATCACTCCGTCTTGTCTACACTGAAAGGTGGGACACTTCCACTATTTCAGACAGGAATCTTTGCAACCCTGTCTGGAGAGTCTAGAAAATTTTGTATGTACTCTGGTTCTCAATCCTCAGGCAAGATGACCATACAGAATGAAAGACAGAGTGCCTCTACCTTTAACCATTGCATAGAAGAGGAAACTGAGGCAGGTTTAGCTCATCATAGTAGGGTTTAAAAAGCAGCACCGGTCTTATTTCCCTCTTCTGTGCAATGGTTAAAGGTAGAGGCATTCTGTCCTCTATTCTATATGGTCATCCTGTCCTCAGGGCTATAGGACTTCCCATGCAATCACTCATACTGGCTTATAAGCAATGTTTAACATTCCAGACTTTAGTACCAAGTCTTCAAAACCCCACCTTGGATGTATTTTGAGCAAGATTACCTGTGGGCTTTGAGAATCCTGTTGGCAATGGCATCACCAATACGGTTGGACACAACTTTGTCATCAGCACAGCTGATAAAAAACTGATTCTGAAGTATGAGAAAAGTAAAAAAAACAACTAAAATATCAATACTGCAATAATATGGTATCACTAAAGCAGTGGTGTTCAAATTGTTTTTCTAAAGAACTATGGTTCTACCAAAGCTTATTGGAGGTTCCTTGATGGGAAGATCTGCAACTCTAGACATATTTTGTGAAAACAACTTGACCAATGCTTACAGGAGTCACTCTCTTCAGGGCAGTTCAGCCTCAGGGGAGGATTGGGAACATCAGGGCAATAGCAAGACCTACCACAGTGGGCCAGAATATCATGTAAGCTGAGTGCACTTCGATATACATTACACAATCCTCTGCAATACAGAAGCGTTCTTTAGCATGCAAATTAATGTGGCAAAGATTCCATGATGGTAGGAATGAGACAATAACTGGTAAATTATTTGCATCAAGAACATAAATGTGACATTGAAATAAATGGAATTTAAAGTTTTTTACTTCCACTTTCTCCATTGGCTTCAGTGGAATTTGACATTTGGATTCCACTGAGGGAACCGACCCAGCAAATGTTTCAGATTAGTATGAAAATTTAACACACAATGAACGAGAGTTTCATAGTGACAGCTAATGAAACAATATCCATATTTGTGTACGAGAGCAAACTAATTAGTTATGAATCAATCTGTACTTTGAAGGCTGCCAAATTTTCAGTTAAAAAGGCAACAGATGGCAAATAGTACATCTCCCCAAGGATTGCCACTATGAATCAATAGCATTTTCATATGGCTCCTACAGAGGCCAAAAGAGACTAGTGATGGGCAATAGTTATTAAGAGCTAAAATGATCCCCCACGGTCATCTCATTTGTCCAACCAATGAAGTCGGTGGTCCTAAGGATGGGCAGGGAGTGGGAGGTGAGGCTGGAACCTAGTGACGTACCAGATCCCAACCCTCTTGTCTTCTCCATTCTGTGCTGCCTCCAGAGATGATACAGAACCAAGTTGGGGTTGCTGTAGAATCACTGGGTTTGTTGCAGCCCTACTCAGGGGATGGGGGAAAAATTTTCTCTTGCCCCATGGTAGCATGGCAACAGCCCCAATGAATCACTGGAAACAGAGAAGGCATGTCAGAACGTCTGCTCCAGCACAATTTTAAATTGCACTGACCAATGTTAAATGCAAAAGGGCAATTTTGGTCTCTTGCAACTTTCCTCCACCTCGGTCACACACTCATGCATGACTAATGCTTGCCTCAATATATATGTAGTGCTTGCTGTTTTCTATCACGCTGACATAAGCAGTATGGATGGATTCTTCATGGTATTTGATCCCAGCAGACCAGTCAGCAGCAGAGCGCAGCACCTGCCAAGGAAATTAGCAGCCATTTTACCTCCTTACATCTTCACTGTATATATAAAACTGAAAAGTCACTCTCTCCCTCACTGACTCACTCACTGACTCATCAATGCCCAGCCAAAACTGCTGGGCCTAGAAGCGTGAAATTTGGGGAGGGTGTTTCTTCTGTGATGGAGACACCCACTAAGGACTGGTTTCCAGAAATTCCAACCAGAAGGGGGTGAAAAGGGGTGCAACACATTTTCCTCCCTATACTTTCCATTGAAGAATCCCTGACTGAGGGATGCTCTGCCCCAACCCTTGGACCTAGAAGCATGCTGCGCATGGGGGAATGTTGCGCATGAGGGGATGCTGCGCATGAGGGGTGATGCACAGGGGGGATGCACATGAGGGGGTGCTGTGCATGAGGGGGTGCTGCGCATGGGGAGGTGATGCACATGGGGAGGTGATATGTATGGGGGATGATGCACATGGGGGTGCTGCGCATGAGGGATGATGTGCATGGGAAGGTGATGTGCATGGGGGATGATGCACAAGGGGGGTTGATGCTCATGAGGGGGTGTTGCACATGGGTAGGTGTTGCGCATGGATGGGTGTAGCTCATGGGAGGATGGTGCTCATGAGGGGTTGAGCATAGGGGTTGATGTGCATGGGGGATGATGCGCATGGGGGGTAAATTTTACTCCTTCAACATGGGTACGTTTTCACTAGTATTCACATAAAAATCCTTTTGCTGGAAAAAAATTGCATGACAAAACTCAACCTTACATCTTGCAAATTTAGGAAAACAGAATATATACCAGTATATTCTTTTCAAGCACTGGGTTGCGACAAGTGTGGTATGCTTGGCCCATATTTAATAGGGCTCCAGAACCTTTAAGAATTACATGGTAGGGAAAGCCAACCAGCAGCTACTTTTTTGAAACCTTTGATGAAAATAGCAAAGATCTCTCCTTGTGCAAATTTTTAAACATGCCGGAGATCATTTATAATCTGGTTCCAGAAATCTCTCATTCTTTACTGTGATTCAACAAGACATCTGTCATATAATTCAGTGTTAATGGCATTCACTGATAATATGAACACTTCTAGCACATCTCTTGGCAGGTCACCCTGACGCCTGATCATTATATCCTAAGCCAATCTAGGCAAGGTCACAGCCCTCCCAGTGCCAACAATGTTTCCACAGAAACCTTGGCAATGGCCTACTGATATGAATGCAACAATCACCATTTGTGCCATAGCTCCTTTCTGCTCCAGGCTGCATCTGGAATCGCTGTAAAGAGCCTTACACTGTTGGAACGCATGTTCCGGCAGCATTACAGTACCATTAGAATGGTCTGTCAGTAAAACATAGAGTTTAAAACTTAACTGGATTTTAATATGGCATACTGCAGTGGAACTCAAAGTTGGAACCACTGGTTACCTGGAATGTGGTCCCCCATTCAGACACCATCTAACATGCTGCTCAGGCACTGCACAAAGTTGTCTTCGTTCGGAACTAGAGATGCTCTGGGCAGCTGAGTTGTTTATCTGGTATCCTAGAAGGCTGCATAACAGGATGTCTGGGCAGACACTACTGTCCAGAGTGTTCCTGTTCTCTGATCAAGAGCACCTTCACAAGGTGCATGAAAGGAACCAAAAGGTCTACCCACCAGATGGACAACATATGAACACTGGATCTGGCTCTATGGCTGCAGTTCACGTGGTTCTGGCCTACCCAATTGATATTTTGCCCAAATTATGCTTGAAACCCCCCCTCATAAAACCCTTTCTTAAAAATCATTAGATTTTCCATGAGTATAAATACAGTAAATTCTTAAAAATGGAAACTGAGCTTCCATAGGATTTAAGATTTTACAAGGTGAAGAAAAGGATTGTTTGTACAACGTCTCCATAGCTGTCATGGATTTAGTGCAGTCTCTTAAAAGGAAGAGACATTTGATCTCACCGTTCATGACAGTTTCAATTTAGGGGATATTTTATTAGGTTTTCACAAGGGAAGTCTAAAACCTCACAGCAGCAGGACTGTTATAAATTTTAGATATCAAATGCCATTCTTACCTGAACATTGGCGCGCACAGCCTCAGGGACTTGGTACTTCAACTCATCTGCTGTTATCTGAGATTTCGGCAATAAGAAAGGGTAGGACAGAGATCTGTATTTGGGTTTCATGATCTTGGGAATTAAAGAGGAAGAAAAAAAGAAATATAAAAATGAATTAAAAATGTGGTCAGATTTGTATACGCACAGTCTTGTTCACACTAACCTGTGTCTGAGGTATATTTCTCCAAAATTAAAAACATAGTCAAAAAAATAGCTTTCAGACACAGTACCAACACAGACAACATGCAGGGATACAATGCCCTACAAATTAAAATCAAAGAAGAGAGGCTCTAGCTTTCTGTTCATGTTCTATTTGCAGAAAACGTTTCACTTAGGGAAGCATCAGACATGTTTTTGTTCATCTGCAGCCTGAAACATTAAAATCCATCCTAAACATCTCAGCATCTTACCACACTTCATCCTCCTTAATTCTGCTGCATGTATAGACCAGGCTTCAAAATGCACCCAGCCCTGTGTATGGATCAGTATGCAACATCAGAAAGTACAGTGGTACCTTGCTTAACAAGCACCTCGCTTAACAAATATTTCTCATAACAAGCAAAAATTTCCAAGAAATCTTGCTTCACATAACAAGTTCCGCTTCACTTAACAAGCAAGCGCGCTATGGACACGTGTGCTATGCAGCCCTGAAACTCCGAATGGAGGCTCTTTAAAAGGGCTTCCAGCCAGTACTGCTGCCTCTAACTGCCCCCAACTTGGGGGGCAGTTGCTTGGGGGTGCCAGAGGCAGCTGCCTCTAACTGCCCCCACCGATCACCTTGAAGCTCCAACAGCAGCCCAGTTAAGCCTCTCAGGAAAGTGTCTATGATTGCAACCTCCTAACCCTGTCTACCCAGAAGTAAGCCCCATTGTGTTAAATGGGGCTTACTCCCAGGAAAGTGTCATTAGGATTGCAGCCCAAGAGCACAATCCGAACCGTGTCTACTAAAAAGTAAGCCCCATTGTGTTCAATGGGTCTTACTCCCAGGAAAGTGTCTTTAGGATTGCAGCCTAAGTAGACTTCATAGGATTGTGCACATTGAATGCATGTTTTGAATTCAATTCCAGTGTTTGTCATCATTTTTACATCCAGTTAATATTTTTATATAAATATTTTGGGGGTTGTGGAACCAATTGTCTGAGTTTCTGGAAAAATCTGAGTCTCTGGAAAAATCTGCTTCACTTAAACTTAAACTTTAAGTGTTTCACTTACAGAGCATGCCTCCGGAACGAATTAAGTTCTTTATGTGAGGCACCACTGTACCAGGAAATAGTTGCAAGATATCAAAAGGCAGGAGGACATTAGTCAAACACCTAGTTTTCTGGTACATGAGAGGGTTAAATATGTTGTCACTTCTGGCACTTACTTCTCTGTGTTGGAATATCTGGAGCAAAGGAGGGTATTTACTTGCGCTTAATGGATGAAGAATGCTTCCATCAGCAGTAACAGATGAGCATTATAAAAACATTCTTACAGCTGAGTGTATGCCTATGTGGAATTGGGGTTGTAGGGACTGTTGAAGATGTATTATTTTACTATCCTTTTTACAATGGAATTTGATTAACATTTTACTCTCTTCTTGAATCAGACGGTTCTCTCGCTTATTTAATTTTGATATTTTTAAGGAGCTCCTGTCAGCTGTTTCTTTGATCACATTTATGAGCATGCACTTTTTAGCAGCTAAATGTAAGCCTCACTTTCATATTATGTGTAATGAAAAGCATTTTTAATTTTAATTTTTGTATTGTATTGGTTTGTAAAATATGGAGGATGATGCTCCTAGGATATGTACTGTATAAACTGGAGATACTTATGCAAGTTATAAATCCTGTCATATGCATAAATATGCAAGATATTTATCCTGTCAACATGGAACTTACCTTTGTGAAGTTCCAGCGCTGAATAAAGTGCCGAGCCACATCCCGCGCAGCTTTGCCATGCACAACCGAGGCGATGTCATGCCAGGGCATCCTTGGAGTTGTGTAGCGATCAATGAAGTCTAGGTAGATAGGAAGGAACCAGATATCACCTGGGCAGGAGATCTGATCAAGATTGCAGAGCTGCAGTTCATGCTTAAAGATAATTCATCTGAAGGCTACCTGTTCAAGAACACTGGAAGACTCCTGAGGGGCAATGTTGACAAAGCTGAGCAGAGATCTTTTGGGTGGCAGCCAAAAGAAGTCAGCTTTGAAGCTCTATCAGTGTGGGAGGACAGTAGCCAGAGTGTGTCCAGACTCTGGAAGATCCACCTGGCATGCTCAGTTCTTGAAAGGTAGAACTCCCTGTTTATTGCAAAAGCCTCTTTGGAGGCTTAGAGAAACCTGTCAATGTAAACCGCCTTGAATAAAGCCAAAGGAAGGCCAGAAAGGTCATATATAAATACCAGAGAAGCATGACATGTTACCTACACAATTTACAAATGTGCTCACTCACAATGGAAATGTTTCACAATATAATAGTGTTGAGTTGAGGGAAAGCTGGAAAAGATTAAAGTAAACTGGTGGTTTTCTATAGATATTAGAAATCTGGAAGGAAAAATGTAAAAAGGCAGCTATATACTTCGTATTTTTCCAACACTGCTGCTGTGGGAATTTCTGCTAACACTGGCCAAAGATATAGTTCAAATTTCATGGTGAGCCTACATCTGCAGCTGGAAATGGTGCATCCACCATTTGCATTCATGTGCAAAATGAAACAGATGAACCAGTAGCCTCCAGATCTAAACTACAAAAGTTTCCCATAATACTGAACATCTGTACACTATAGAAAAGAAAAACTGATTCTGGGTTGCGTTATCACTTACCAACAAAAGGTTTATCAAGTTGCACCCAATCTTTAAAGACAAAGTTGCAATAATCTTTTCCATGCCAGAACCTGGTTTCCCCATGAAGCTCTCCAATACCTGTCTTCAAACTGCGTATCGATCCTTTATCTGTCCCAAATAATTAAACACACACATACATTTTTCACGTATCAAATGATTGCAGTTATCAAATAGTTCAGTTATTTTTGCAGTTATTAAATAATTCAAGTCACACACATTTCCGGTCTTATGCAAAATTATACCTGCTACCAGTGGTGTAACTAGAGTATGTGTCACCTGTGAAGGAGGCCAGCGCATCACTCCATGATGGACCTCCTCCCATGCAGCACAAATGGAAATGCCCTGGGTGGTGGGGTAGTGATGCACCACTGTTCCACCCACTGGTTTTTTTTCCTGCTATAACCATTTCAGTGTGGTTTGTTTCACTGCATCTTGCATGAAATGAGGCATTAAATGATATATAACATGGTGGCATTGTTCAAAAATACAAAGAATTCAAATTTTTTGGCTGATATTGGTATCACCCTATCCTCCATGCATTACACCTGGTGTGGCTGCAACCCCATAATGAGGCCACTGCAACATACTCAACCAAAAAACTCACTTGAGTCACCGTCTATGCTGCTCACACTGTCTGCATGGTGCAGGCCATGGCGGTGAAGTTGTCTGTAGATGCTGAACCGGGCAAATTTCTTGGTTTTCCCTATTCCTTTCATTCTTGAAGGATCCAAACTGTTATCACCTTGTCCATGCAATGGTGGCTTCACTGGGGGCTCTGTTTGAGGGCTGCTAGTTTGTGATGTAATTGGTTCATCTAAAGACTTGAGACAAAAAAGCGACAGCTGAAGCTCAGTCTAAACTCTCAGAAAAAGAATGTATAACAGTTCATCAAGGAGCCTACCCCTTTAGAATGCAGGTGGTTCTGATAATGGGCTGTGGGTGGTGCAAGTGGCTAAGACACTGTGCCTGTTAACCAGCAGGCCAGGGTTCGATTCCCGGGTCGGCCCCATAAGACGGGGTGAGCTCCTGTCCTTAGCCCAGCTCTGCGACACCAGCTGGATCCAATCATATTGGTTCTGCCTTTCCACTAGACTAATTCAGTGGCGTGGAGAGGGGGAATTTTCTGCTTGGGTAAAGGCATATCCTCCATAACAATCCAACCCAGGCTTTCGTGCTTCGCATGCAGCGTATGCAGCACAGAGCACGATACCATAGTCTCTCAAGACTGACGGAGGCCTGCAGTTCTGATATTGGACTTAGATCTAAAAGATGCAGGTTCAAATCCCTGCTCAGCCATGAAGACTCCTGGGTGACCTTGGGTCAAGCACTATCTTTCAGCCTAGCCTACTTCATAGGGTTGTTGTAAAGATCAAAGGAAACAAAAGTACTTATACCCTAAGCTATTTGGAAAAAATAAACGATTAAAAGTACTAAAATTTGTATGTCACTTTCCATCTTCCTTCCTGAGACTTTTGCAAGATTGTAAGACTCCATTGCTAATAAAATGGATCTCTGATGCTTTCTGTCTCGGGTCAGTTCATGTCAAGGGACTCAATGTTATGCTGTTGAACATGTGAATGCATCCATTGGAAAGCAGGTATTTGAAGGTATTTGTAATTTGGTGGAAGCCCTGCACAGTCCTGGATGCCATTTCTTGGTTGTCCCAAGCTGAATCTACAGGCCCTACCACTTGGCCAGATATCACTCTGAGAAAAGGCAGATCTATGTTGAAGACTTCTGGTTCATCATCAAGGAAGTGGAATCACCCAGGGAATAGATGCGGTTTTGGGGATAGATAATGTCAATGGTTATATCCAAATTCCATACAATGATCAGTTTGAATGTAGAAACCATCTTAGCCATGGCTTCAAAGTTTTGTCTCTAGATCATCAGCCAGAATTATAGAACTCACACATACAGTAAGATTCACTGAAGATGGTGACTTTGTTGCTGTCATCCGTTTTGCGCTGCCAACATCAGTCAACCGATGCTCATTATCATCCCATCGGCCATAAGCCAAGTCAATGCCTCCAACAAAAGCTATGGATTGGTCAATAACCACCAATTTCTCATGATGCGCCCACAAATAAACAGTTGATGACACATGGTCCGGATGCCTCATCACCTGCATTGAAAGGAAAAAAAAAACACCTTTAAAACTGTGTCTGAAGACTGAAAAATATCCAGACAAGCAAAGTATTTTTAAGGAGAACTCTTGTTATCTTATTCATAGCACAATGAACATTAACTCTTTAATTTTTTGCTCTGGAAAAAAGATGATGCAGCTGTAGAATTCCCAACGTATGATAAAGCCCTGTGAGTGGAACCATCTGTTCAGCAGAAACACCAGTCTGAGAATCCAGACAGGGATGTTGTGAGGAGTCAGCACTGTTGGGAAACAGCAGGGAACGCATGGCTTTCACTCTGATCCCTTAAACCATCCTGAGCCCAGAGTACAAAAAAGTACAAATAGGACCATGGAAAACTCCCTAGAATCTGAATCCAAAAATCTGCAGACAACTGCTAACAGAATTGGGAGGACACAATATGAAATGGAAAGTGAGAAGAAGGATACTTATTTCTTCTACCATCTCTTGCTTTTCCCTGGGAGTTGTTCCTCCTCCAAGTTGTTTTTCCTCACAATGTGACAAACATGTGCTTGTGACTGCAGAAGCAGGGAGATCAGGATAGTGTGAAGGATCTCCACCCCTCTTCTGCTTTCGACGTCATCCTGCTCTTTCCGTATTGTGGCTGTTTGGTTGAGACTTGGATTTCTTGACCCAGGAACCCACCAAAATGTAGTTTTGGCTTTAGTTTTCCTTTTGTTCCCCTCCTCTTTTTTCAAATCCTGATTCACTCCATGTGCTTCTTGAAAGCTTACTTTCAGCAAGTAATATGTTTGCTAGTCTAAATAAATGTTCTGTGAGACATGTTCAGGGTGACCAGATGCCCAAACCTCAAAAGGAGGACAAGGTCTTGGATTCCTCTTAGCCTTGCCTTTCTGGCAGACAATGGCACGTTTGCCTACTCACAAGTAAAGTTGCAATATTGGACACTTTCACTTTCCCATAAAGCTCAATGCATATTTTTTATTTTTAGGCCATAACTTTTGATACAAAGGAGTTATTTCAAAACCAATTTTTGTATTGAATTCTGCTCTTCAATACAAATACAAATCCAATACAAATACAAACCATTGCAAAGTTCCAAAATGAAGCCAAAATGCAGCCCTTTTGGAGGACACCTGGACAGAAGGCAGGACAAATACAGAAAAACCACTCATATGATCACCCTGGACATGTTCATTGTGTAAAACGGTGTCTTGAAAGAAATGTTCCCAATGGGATGTTGTTCAAAGTTGAAATATAGAGTCTGGATGCCTGAAAAAGCCTAAAACCTCAGCCTATTGATTCCTCTCTCTTCTGATAAAGTTTAAAGGTTTGTCAGATGTGAAATGTTAAGAACTTCTTCTGTACTTGTTCTGAACATTTCACATCTGACGTACACACAGTTCTTACTCTTTACCAGTAAGCTTAGGTAGCCTTTTCAAAATATTTTTTTCTACCCAGATCCATCCCAGGCCTTTGACTATAAGGAGAAGATAAGGGCCTTTGGCCTGATCCAATGGAGGCTCCTCTTATGTTCTTAAGATAATAAAGAAAAAGAAATCACAAGCTTGGCCTCAAACTCAATATGCCATGTTGTAAAGTACACCTAAAGAACACCTGCCATAAATTTCACCTAAAGTACACCTGCCATAAAGGACTGAAATACCTTGATGTTGGGATGCAAGCGATTTAAGGTTCGCTTGCTGTACTCGCTGTTGATGCCAAGAGCAAGCTCAACCTCTTTGTAGAGCATCACAAAGATTTTCACCCCTTGTTGCTGCCAAGAAACAAAAGTAGAAATATAGATTGTATATCAGTGACCACTTTACAGCATCCAACAGAGCAGGTTGAAAGCTCCAACTACACACACATACTTCAAAAATTATCCCCGATGCATTTCACAAATGCAAAATTTCTATATGTTATCATATATGGCATACCTCTATCTCTAAAGCCTAGCATTCCATGTCACAGGGAGGATCTAACCTACAATACGGCACTTGTCTCTTCAGTCACTCATGATATGCATGAGTAGTGCATTTTGGCATGCTTCCACTTGGGGCCAACTTTGAGTCAATTGGAGAAACTGATCCACATTCTTGTATGCAATTTTATATTAAATTGTGCTTAGATCAATTTGGTCCATTAACTCATAGGCACTTTTAAGTGCACATTTTGATTGCTTTCCATTCTGATATCGAGATTTAAAATCTTTAATAAATCTTATTAATATATCTAAGTTTCTAAAGACATTGATCATGAATGTGGGGCCCTGCAAAAAAAACTGTTTCCAACTGGGCCCCGCAATTCTTAAGACTGGCCCTGCTCCCATGGAAAGCATCTGAGCACAGCATCCATATGACACTCCAATAGGGCCCGGCCTTCCATCCAATGCTGGCCTCCATTGAGAAGGCCTTTGCCAATCAAGGAGGAGTGTAATGTATGAGCAAAGTGTGTGGAGCTATAGGAGGTGCTTAAACTGTATGGGCAAAAGCCTTTAATGATGATCCTAGGAGATTAGATCAATAATACAGATAGAACAACATAACAATAAAGTATGGACATAGCTAAATGATAGGAGAATTCTCCTAATTAGATCTCTACCTCTTCAGGGAAGATTGATGCCTATTATTATAAATATAATGATAATCCATTTTGAACACAGATACATATAATAAATCATGCCTCTATGCAAGGGTATTACAATGACTTCCTGAAAAGTCAGTATAAACTACTCTATTTAGTACCAGCTACAATTTATTCATGGTGGGATAAACATGTGTAACGATTAGAACAACGACAAAAGTTTTGTTACTCCCAGGTATACGAGTGTCACAATTCCATGAAGGCTGCAATCCTAAATACATTTTCCTGGAATAGTGGGTGGCCCATCTTGCAGTTGGGTCAGCCCAGTGATAGATAGGGTAACCCAAGTGCACTTCTGGATTGTGCCCTATGTGTTCCAGGTGACATGCTATATGGAGTAAAACGGGTAGGATTAATGGCTTCAGTAGGCAAGACATTGCTCTCAACTTCCTTTCTATATGGAGGCCCCATAGCATTGATATAAAGGGGAGCACATGGTACCCACTTGAAAGTGCCACGGGGGGTATTATGACTTACAGCTTTCCGCCTCAGAATGCAGTCTAATCTCCAGCGATTCCCTTCCACGACTGGCCGTTTCATGAATATCTCCGGGCTCAGCCTGTAAAATGGAAAGAAAAACAAATGTACATCTTTAAAATATAAACCAATGAATGTGTCCCAGAGCTGACTGAATATTTTGGAGGGCTGCTGCAAGTTGGCGTAAACAGAGCAGGGCTAGACATACCAATGACTATGATGAATTTCAAAGAATTTCCATGTTATACAACTTGGACCTACAAGGAGTAGGGGTCAGAGAGGAGCTAAAACTATCTATTTCCAAGTTAAGGGAGAAAAGTCCTCTGGCAATTTTACCTACTCAATAAGTCCGTTAGTATCCCAAGGAGAAGTTGGAAACAACTGAGAAAATAGATAAGGTATTCTTGTTAAACTCACAAGGCTTCCATAGAACTGAGTAATGGCTGTTCCTTGGGGGAAGATGTATGGATCTTGAACAGTGAGCAACCATGTTTGTTAACACTATAATCTGATTATCTGGATAGGCTACAAGGAAAATGGAACCGAGGCGCCAATATATATATAATTTCAGGACTGGGCTGAACACTGAAATCAAGATAAAGATAGTGGATGACAGAATGCCTACACCTATTACCACTGCCTAGAAGAGGGAGTTAAGGCAGGTTCAGCTCAACATGAAAGGTCTTGAAAAGCTGCACCTGCCCATATGTCCTCTTCTATACAACAGTTGAAGGTATTGGCACTCTGTCCCACATTGCATCACCCTGTCCTACATTGCATCACTCATTGGTCACCCTGATTGGAGTGTTTTAAATTATACCATGCAAAATTTATAGCGGGAAAGGTTTTTCACTAAGACTTGAAAGACCTAGATTCAAATCTCCACTCAGTAATAAAAGTCATGGGAGTGTTTTAGGCCAGTCATCATCACATCCCCCCCAAATCCAGAGAAACTACGGGAGCACGTAAGAGACTTTACGTGTACCCGTAGTTACTGCACCACCTAGTGAAAACCTATGGGAAATCATATTGGAATCCACAGTAAGTTGTTCTTGCACCGGAGCAAGGACTCCCTGTAGTTACTCTGGATTTTGCCCTTAGTCTTATATCTGACAATGTTGTAAGCATTAAATGGGTGAATGAGCACATTAACCACATATGGAATACCTTGGAAGAAGACTGGGATTAAAAAAATAATAGAATAAAAATACTTCTGGCACAACTAATGTATGTTGTGATTATTTGGAGTGTGCATTCATGCTTCAAAACATAGGAAGGGCCTTGCAGGATAAAAAAATTCAGTATTTTCTACAAAAATCTCAACAACCATCAATCCTTTGGTGATCTACTAGAAATTGGCCACTAATCAGCGGCAAACTATGATCTAATTTCTCCCGTCCCAGCCTAGTTTACCAACATTTGCAAAACAAGGAGTAGTAAAAGTGACCCCCTGTAATTATTTATTTTTTTCCGTATACATTCTGTTCATTGTTTCTAACAATGCTTCAGTATATGAAAGAGGCCACATCTGTGGCTGAGTCAATGTTTGTTTGTGAAGTGAGCACACTGACTAATGTCATTCAAAATTTGGGGAGGGGCAAAAGCTGATGGAAACTACAAGTATATACAAGAGTCCCCCATTTTCTGATGGTTTGTTTTTTGACAGTTCCACTCTTTTCAACCCAGGACTCATTCAATCAACATATGCTTCGCTCTTTCAACCTCTCTCTGCTGGATTAAAGGCTAAAATTATCTTCCCTAATGTTGAGCTGCATGTGACATGGTGATGAAACTGGTTTTGGTATTTCCTTATGACTTTCTTCAGTAAACAATCATTGTTCAAATACATAAGGTATTCATTGTCCACTCATGCCTTTGTTCATTTTACTGTAATTTATCATGTATTTTGGCTATGTGTTAATAAATATGTTATTTAGGCTTTTGCCAGTGTTATTTGTGTCTTTTTTTTTGTTGCCATTTTGCACTTGCAAGCTGAAAAAGATTGGGATCCAGTTTTCTATCTACAGTATATATCTATCTACTGTATTTATATACTGGTTTTCAACTAAAAAGTTTACAAAACTTTTAAAAAAATGGCTAATGGATACCTGTTCCAAAAGGGCTGACAATCTAAAATGCAAAATGTACACCAGCAGAAGCCACTTGAACAGGCCAGTTACTCTCCCCTTGCTAAATAGAGGAGGCATACTTGAAAGAATGCCTCTTGCCCAGTTAGCAGGACAAGAGGTCTCACTTTTCAACAGTTTCACTTTTGGACAGTGCTGCAGTCTATAATCCGTCCAGTAAGTGGGGGATGCCTTACTGAGGAGCACATTCTCCTTCATTATAGAAATTATTGTGGAACATTTTTATACGGGCGGTGGTGTGGACTAGCTGCTGGTAACTCAAAACTTTGCATTTTTAATCTCATCTCTGCCACAAACTCACTAATAGGTTTTAATTGTATTTTAATTTTATTTATTATCTATTTTTAATGGTATTTTATTGTTGTTTTTAAATGTTGTTAGGGACCTTAGGTTTTGTTAATGAAGAAAGGTGGGATATAAATTAAAAATAAATAAATACTAGGTGATCTTAGGCAAGTCACCCTCCGTCAACCTCACCTGACCCCCACCACCTGCAATATGGAGATCATTATACTTTTAAGACTGCTGCAAGGATTACAGCAAGATAATTCACGTCGAATATTTTGCACAATGAAACATGTTGTTTATACTAAAAACAAACACATATGTAACCCCAAATCATGTAATTATCACCGCATCCAGCTTGGCCTGGACAGGCCACTCTGCAATAACATTACCATTTATACTCCTTTTTGCTAATGTGTCTCTGATCTTTGAAGCTGGTTGCCACAAGTTAAGATGAGGAAAATTTAAAACCTGTAAGATTTATTTCTTGGGAAGGAGACAACAAATGAAAGCTGAGTGCTGCCTTCAAAGCAATCCTTGTCTTTTGGTTGCTTTGAATTGGTTTTGTTTTGTTTTCTTGCTGAAGTGTCCTTTTGTGAGATGGTAGGCTGTGTAACTATTGCTAAACTATCTGGTCATGCTGTGAATTTCTCTATTGAAATCCAGTATAGTATTCAGGGCCAGCCTCCCCACTAGGCTGGATGAAATGGTTGGGAAATCAATGATTCCTTATGGCAGTGATTTTCAATCTTTTTCATCTCATGGCATACTGACAAGGTGCTAAAATTGTCAAGGCACACCATCAGTTCTTTGACCTTTGACAAGGCACACCATGTTGGGGGTAGGAGGCACAACCCCAACTGCCCAACTAATAAGTTGCTCTCCCCCAAATCTCTTCAAAGTCTGCTCCCAGAAAGCTCCATCAGTCCTATTTTGAAGAAACAAAATGCAAGGAAAAATAAGACAGAAGGTCACCACCACCTTTTCATACCTAACCTCTCCTTCCAAACAGATAGGGCTTGTGCATCATGCTCTCCCCAGCCTCTTTTAAAGAAGCAGATGGGCGAGCAACATGGCTATGACGTGCGCACACTAATGCATATGCAAAAAATGAGGAGCACAAAACTATAGGTGCTACTCCAGTTTGAGGCAGGACTTTTAGCATTATAAAAAAAGTTCTAGAAGACAGAATAAATAATTCTTTATTCTCTTGGAGAATAAAAAAAGAAGACAACCATACTTATAAAATACAAAATACTAACCACCAGTCTGTGATGAAAATTTCTTCTTTTGCCGCTTCCATAGCATTTGCAACATCTTCAAAGTATCCCTTTGCGTTCACATACCTAAAAACAGTGAAAATTTAATTATTTTTACTTTTCCGTCAACTGATGAGAGAGGGACGGCATACAATGAATTAAAATAGATGTGATGCTGGACAGCCATTCATAGAGTGAATCTCCCATATTTTTTTGGAAAATTTAAGAACTACGATGGGAACCCCAATTCCACTTGGACAGATAGCATTTTCTCCTCATGCAGTTTTCCTGATTGATACTGTATTTGTACTGCGTAAGTATGTTTTACGTAGTGTAGAGAAATCAGACAATTGAGGAGGAGGGATTTTTATCAGAATATTTGTCCAGGGGAAAAGGTTAAGTGCCACAGCTTGAGTCAATCTGAGAGAAAATAAAATTTTCCGTATGAGTAGGGTTGAACTGCCCAATAAATTTCAGTACATAATAACATAACACTGAAGAAAAATAAACAAGTTTGCACACAATGAGTTCTATTTATTTTTTGTAGGGCTCTTGTGCTGTTAACAGTTGCATGACAGGCACTGGTTCCAAAAGGGTAGCCTTTTCCACAATTATATTTCCATGCTGGAGAAAAATAAGGAGCATCCTGTTGTTTCTTACCACTTTGCCAAAGTGTTCTCCTGAATGGCTGCAAATGAACCAAATCTGTGAACTCGAAGGTAGTTCTTCCCATGTTTCTGAATAAATTCTTCTATTCCTTGGCCCCACCAGAGAGCATGTCTGTAGCTGTTGCACTTCAGAATCAGTGATCTATAAAGAAGATGTATTCATTCACTATTAGATGACTATTTTAACTGTTGGAATAGTGAAGATGGATGATTTACATGCAAAATGTAAATGCAGATAGAGGGGTGATACAAAGGGGCCTTCTTTTGCACTTTTCCTGTGTTGCCCCATATGTGCTGTACTTTTTAAAGTGACTTTTTAAAGTGTCAGAAGCAACTTCTGACAACAAAACAGAGAAGTGTCATAAGCAAAGCCTCTCTTGCTCAGGAAAGGGCCAGACGTCTGGTGAAGTAGCGTGGCAAAGAACATGCTCTGTAACCTGTGAAATTGCTCAGTTCAAATCATGCTTCCATGAGAGTTGAGTGAAAAACATTGTGGACTGCAGTATGTACTCTTGGGTTACCACAGCTTTCACTCAACACTTGAGGAACCTTTTCTGTGGACATGGCAAGAGGTTTCACAACACCGTACACCTCTTGTCTTGTTCACAGCTAGCACTGCTTGTTCGTGTTAGTCTGGCAGATGCAGCAAGAGCCTTCCCTGCTGTTAGTGCTTTCTAGTTACTCAGAAGACCATAGGATGAGACCATGAAGTAATCCTTCCCTCACTGTGATGCTTCATAATGATGTTAAGCCAGACTTATTCACAACAGTGAATAAAAACGTGAATAAACTGAAGAACTCAAGAGGGTAATTTAAAAGCATGCTAGAGAATCAATGTAGCATAGAGTACACCACAATGTAATGTACTGCAGTGATTAGCATGGAGACCACAGATCAGGAAGCCCTGGATTTGAACTTCTGAGTAGTAAGTCCATACTGCATTTGGGGAACTTGAGCCTGTCCTTACATCTCAATCTAACCTACAGAATAAAAGTGGGTAAGGCATATGGAACACATGGTTAATGTAAAATAAATGAAATAAACCTGATCCAGTGAGTAGTATTCTGCACATATGTCTTGGCATAGAGCAATGGTTCTCAAGCATTTCAGCTTGGGACCCCCTTCAGAGAATAACAATCTGCCCAAGACCCCCAAAAGTGATGTCATCAATCTGGAAGTGACGCCATAAAAATAAGCAACATTGAGTGAGAGGAAGTGGCTTGACTAAAACCACATAGTGAGTTCCTGCCACGGGCGAGTTCAAACCAAGAACAACCTAATTTGCATCTCACTCTCTTCATTACTACATTATACCAGCTCTCAGTCACATGAGTCACCAGGGCTTGAAGTCATGCTTAGCCGAATCATCATCTTAGCCACAGTTTTCTATTTGTAAAACAAGAAGTGTGGCCCATCAGGTCTGGTCCTTGAGAACAAAATACAGAATCGTAAAGGCCTTTCCCAATTCCAAGTCTTACGTAAATGGCTAATAGAACTAACTGAAAATGTACACATCCTTGTTTGATGTTAAGTTCCCGTTTTCAAATTCTCTGAAGAAGGAGCAGGGATATTTGCCTGGACCACATTTATCAAGTGGTCTATAATATTCATCTTTTCCATTAATATCTTCATGATTAATTTGACTATATATGGCCCAGATTACACTTCCAGCAAAAGGTCACAAACAAGAGCACTGGCAGCTGTGGGTCTTGTTAGGTCAAAAATCACTAAGTATACTGCATAAATGGTGGTACCAGAAGGTACTGCATGAAAACTTCTTACCTGGAGAGGTTGTCTATCCGCAGCCCATATTTAGTTTCTGTCTCCTTCTTGCCAATCTTTATGCTGAATTCTTTATCCACCAGCAACACAAAGGAAATGGCTCCGCTGTCGGGTTTCATATACAGCAAAAAAGAATCTTTCACTACTAACCACCTGGGAAAGAAATAGAAAAATGCATACAGTATTCACAGTGATGGGATTCAAAGAAATTAACAACCAGTTCTGTGCCCATCTGGCAGCCAGTTTTAAATGGCTATTTTTAAACTTTATATGTCCTGTCTCTCATTAACAACCAGTTATATAGAGTTCTTCCAGAACCTGCTGGAGCCCACCACTGAGTATTCAGAAGAGCTGCAGTGTGTAGTGGATGAATCAATTAAAATCAATGGATCAATTTAAAAAGTGGCCCCAATTATTCAAGCATCCATTTTTAGAAGCATTAAATAGCTAAATGTACCTGTGCTGGCAGGAATGAAATACTCCCCTGTGCACCATCCACCTTGTATCCCATCCCCTTATTGTGCAACAACCTCCATGCGCAACCCATGTGCATCGACCCCCTCATGTGCATCAACCCCCCATGCATATCGACGCCCATGCACATCAATGTGCAGCATTCCCCATGTGCAGCATTCCCCATGTGAAACATCCCCCCATGAGCATCAACCCCCCCATGAGCATCAACCCCATACGCATCAACTCCCCATGTGCATCATCCCCACCCAATGCGCAACATTCCCCAAGCGCAATGTTTCCCATGTGCATCAACCCCCATGAGCATCATCCTCCATTTACATCATCCCCCATGTGCATCATTCCCCCCTGCGCATCAAACTCAGCATCATCCTTTCATGTACATCTAACTCCCATGTGCAATATCCCCCATACACATCATCCCCCATCCTCATCAACTCCCCATGCACTACAAGCCCTAATGCACACTATCCCTCCATGCGCATCATCCCCCCATGCAAATCTTCTCCCCACGCGCATCATCCCCACCCAATGTGCACCTTCCCCCTGCGCATCATCCCCATCTGCATTAACTCCGTGTGCATCAAACCCCCCCATGCACCACACCCTCCCCCTGTGCAACATCTCCCCCACAACTGTGGGGAACCCTACTGAGCAAGTGCAGGATTTGTGGCTGGATTTGATCAATCTTCAATGTTAAATATAGGCTGAAAATGTGTTGCACCTCTTTTCAGCCCCTTAGGGATTAGATTTCTAGAAACTGGTTTTTGGTGAGGCTCCCCTTAACAGGAGGAATGAGATTCTCAAATTTCATGCTTCTAGGTCCAGAGGTTGGGACAGAGCATCCCTCCGTCAGGGATTCTTCAATGGAAAGTACAGAGAGAAAAATGCGTTGCACCCCTTTTCACCCTCTTCTGGATGGAATTTCCAAAAACTGATTCTTAGTGGGTGCCTCCAGCACAGAAGGAACACCTATCCCAAATTTCACGCTTCTAGGTCCAGCGGTTTTGCCTGGGCATTGATGAATCAGTGAGTCAGTCAGTGACATTTCAGTCTTATATAGTGCATTTACTCGAATATAAAGTGTCATGGAATCTAATGCACATCCTATACTCATAATCAAGTGCCATATTTACTCAACTATAATTAACCATAAAATCTAATGCGCACCCTGATTTTGGAGACTGAATTCAGCTGAAAAGGGTGAGCATAGGATGCGAGTAAATACAGTATATAGATTACTTTTTAATATATTCAGTGACAAAAAAGGAATAAGTGGCAGAAGCTATATTAGAGAGGTATGCTGCTTTCTATTATTTTTACAAGGAAGCATCTCATCTAAGCATCTTCAATGATATCAGAAAGAGCAGTTTCTGTCCTTGGGTTTGTTAAGTCACAATCCTAACCAACTTTCCAGCATTGGCATAGCTGTGCCATTGGGGCATTTGTGGCATTCTGCAGTGGGGAGGGGAGCAGTCATGGAGGCCTCCTAAGATAAGGAAATCTTTGTTTCCCGATTGCAGAATTGTATTGTATTTTCCAGCCCTTTCCCTAGGGCTGGAAAATTGATAAGGATTACACCCTTTTAATATTTATCCAGAAATTTAGGTCCTTCCTTACTGCTTTGAAGAAGCCTCAATGTTTTCAAAGGACAAACTCTTGGGCCAGTGCTGGTCTCTATAAGAGAAGACGCCATAAGCTTCCTCTGGTTTGACACTTCTCTAAATGTGCAGAAGATTTGCTAGATTTGCTAGAATGATTTGCTAGAATGATTTGCTAGAATGGTTAATGATCTGAAATACATATGATTAATCAACTAGGTTCCCTTTAACTGAGTGATATGTCAGATGAGCTCTTCTCCTCCAAATGTGACACTATAGCAGGTTATTGTCTCCTCCTGGCCGGGAAGGCTTCTAAAGGCCTGCAGGTCAGGAGGTGACCTTTTCTGGGCAACATTGATGCCACTCCATAGCTGTCAACACCCCAGCTTGGCAGGACTGATGGACTGGACACTGAGATTAGATATAAAAGTGTACTTAATTAATATCATTAAAGTTAATGGAAAGCATGCAGCCGCTTTGCTTTGGAAAAGCTTTCATTGCCAAGCAACAGGCTCTGCAGCAATAAAACAGAGATTGGGGCGGGGGAATGAGAAGCAGGTTTTTCTCTGTTCTATGCACACCTCCCAAGTGCTCCTGGATGCAAACATATATTGTCACCTGCTATATTTGTCACCATGATGTGTACGTGTAACTGGTGTACTCGAATATTCATTGTTCAGAGCTCCATTCTCTGAGGATTGCATTTGTCCCACAGCAAGACATGATTCTTAAAATGAGTACAAATGTTTTATTCAGAAGTAAATCTCACTAATTTTAATGAGACTTACCTCCCAGCTTTAGAGCTGACATGGGATGAGTATAAGGGAAGAACTATTCCCACAATGTGCTCTCTAGGATTTCATTCTCCAGATTATTTCATAAGGGCATTAGGTACAAATCCTTTGACCACTCTTCCACAGAATACATATATGATTTAAATACATACTTATGGTTGAAAAGGGATATTAGTCAAGATGAATTCTTTTAGGGAAGGGATGTCCCAAGCCATGATCTGAGGACTAATGATGCAGCCAAAGAGGCAGGGGTTGGACCAGATGACCTTGTTGGTACTTCCAACTCTGTGATTCTATCAAAGCGAGAGGTTGTGCTGCTGCTATTTTTCAATGGGAAGGCTGGTCTGTTTCCTCATCCACTGTCCTTTTCAGAGCTTTCTGGCAGACAGGTCCGTTACTTAGCATTTAAATTAAAATTAAATTCTGCATCAACTCTGCCTCAATTCTGAGTTTTGGCTGTGGAAGTGAGTGTAGCTTGCAGGGTGAACTAAAGGGGATTTGCCTACTCTGTTGCCTGTTAGAGGCCAGCCTTGGCAGGAGCTGAGCTGGACACCTGATGCACTGAGATGTGCAAAGAGGCAGCTCATGTCATTAAGAATTGCTGGCAATGCTGATCTGTGGAAACAATGGCTTCAGTCATTCAGCCGAAGTGGACCCCAGTGTGTTCAGGACAAGATCTCCATATCATGTTCTCATTCAAAATGAATTGCATTTTTGTGAAGTGCTTCCAGGACAGTCTGGAGCTTTTCAGTAAGAAAGAAGCAGAGAGGGCAATGAGGCAGGGAACACAATGCACTTTTCCTGAGTTGGTATTCATACTTTTTTTTGCATCTTGTAATTAAAAAACAACAACAAAGAGAACAATACAATTTAATTTGCTGAAAAAGGAATAGTCATTCATCCTGAGTTTGAGTTGTTTGACACTGGAAACATAAGCAGTACTCAGAAATCAAGTTCAACCAAGTTCAACAAGACTTCCTTCCAGGTACCTGGCCATAGAGGTGCAGAGAAAGCATAAAGGGGGGTAAAGAACAAAAAGACTATAAACTATTTGCAAAAAGAAAAACAAAACGAGAGCTGTAAATGCACTTACAATTGAAAATATTTCTCAAAGAAAATTCTATAATTATTATAATTATTATTATAAGGGTAGACTGAAGTGATGGCTCCACACATGCACCTCATCTTTGCATTCCTATCCTCAAACTGCAAATATTGGAGGTGGGGAAATTTTGTTGACCTTTTTCATGTGGGGGATGTATAATACCTGACAGGGACTTATCAATGATGGTAAGGCCACCATTTTCTTTTCAAGAGGACCTCCTGTGAAAGAAGCTGTGTCAGACATATCTCAGGGAACAATCTAAAGGAAAAAAATGGGGCTGCTAGACCACTACTAAACCAGCAGTGGAAATAAAGGGAACATTTCCTAACTACTCCAAGTCAAGCTAAAACTTCTCAAGGAAAGCCAAAATGTTGGACTCAGTAGTAATAATCATAATGACTGAACAGTAATCATAATGGCTTTTTCATGATAATGAAATAGGCAACAGAATGAATGAATGAATGAATGAATGAATGAATGAATGAATGAATGAAAGGAATACCTCTTTGACCATCGGTAGCACAGCCTTCCTTGCCCACAGCACTTCAGACCAGGTATTCTGTGACCTCCAGACCTCTTCATGATCAGGCCTTCTCTGGAAGAAAAGAGTTGGAATACTCAAGATGCACTGTGGCCCAGGAGAACGCATACTTTCTCCAAAGGGATCTTGTCTGATAAAGAAGCATTAACTTACATGCCCTTTGGTCCAAGATCATGGATAAATGACAGCTGACTTACACCAATGAATTCCATCTGAAAAAATAAAAAACAAAACAAAAAAGAGGGCATGACGATGGCATGGAAAAGAGACTTAAGATGCAATAAACAGCCAATTTTGGGAGCACTGGCCACATACATGGCCACTAACATCCTTGAGGAAGTTGCTTTATTTTCCTACAAGTTTGTAACTATATGGGGTCCCTCCGGGAGAAAGTTTGTAACTATACTGGGTCCCTCTGGGAGAAAGGTGGGGTATAAATAAAGTTGTTGTTGTTGTTGTTGTTATTGTTATTATTATTATTGTTATTGTTATTATTATTATTATTATTATTATTATTATTATTATTATTATTATTATTATTATCTATAAATACACAGCGAACAATTTCATGCTGGTTTCATTCACATCAGCAGTCAGACCCTTCCCAAGAGTCTAGGACTGTGTGATGTAGCAGCGTATAATTCATGCTGATCCCAGAAGAGCGGCTTTCTGCAGTTGGCAGAGTGATATTTTGTCAGTGCCAATAGTTTTCAGGTGCCTGCCAAGGTCTTTGGGCACTGCACCCAGTGTGCCAATTACCACTGGAACCACCTGCTCTGGCTTACACCAGATACGCTGTCATTTGACTCTTAGGTCTTGGTAGTAGGAGATCTTTTCTAGTTGTTTCTCCTCAATTCTGCTGTCACCTGGTATGGCGATGTCAACAAGCCACACCTTACTGCTTTATGTGATGGTGATATCTGGAGTATTGTGTTCCAAGACCTTGTCTGTCTGTATCCTGAAGTCCCACAGAAGCTTGACCTGCTCATTTGCAACCACTTTTTCAGGCTTGTGGTTCCACCAGATTTTTGCCACTGGCAGATGATACTTTTGGCATAGATTCCAGTGGATCATCTGGGCAACAGAGTTAGTTGTGCCTCCGTTTGTAGTCAGTCTGCGCGATCTTCTTGCAGCCACTTAGAATGTGGTCGATGGTTTCATCCACTTCTTTGCAGAGCCGGCATTTTGGGTCATGGGCTGATTTTTCAATTCTGACCTTGATGGCATTTGTCCTGATTGCCTGTTCTTGGGCAGCAAGTATCAGGCCTTCCGTCTCCTTCTACAGTGTCCCACTCGTGAGCCACAACCAGGTCTTATCCTCATCCACTTTTCCTTCGATCTTGGCAAGGAATTGGCCATCCAGTGCTTTATTCTGCCAACTGGCAGTCCGAGCCTGCATTGCACTATTGCGATATTCGTAGTTGGTCTGCTGCACTTTCAGCAACTTTCTCTTGCTGACTTCAGTCAGAGCAGATTCCTGGCTCTCTCACACATCATCTGCTAGGGCATGTTTTCCTTCTTCCACCGACTGCTTCACTTGCAAAAGTCCTCTGCCCCCTGATCTTCTAGGTAGGTACAGCCTGTCAACATCACTACATGGTTGTAAAGCGTGGTGAATGGTCATTAATTTCCTTGTTTTCCTGTCCAAGTCATCCAGTTCCTTCTGTGTGCAGTTCACAATGCCAGCAGTATACCTAACTACAGGTATGGCCCAGGTATTTATAGCCTTTATAATGTTGCTGTCATTCAATTTGCTCTTCAAAATTTTTCTAACCCTTTGTATGTATTCTTTGTTGACCACAGTTTTTACATGCCTGTGCTTGATATTGTCCAGCTGCAGTATGGCCAGATATTTGTAGGCTTCAGGTTGGTGGCATTTAATGGTTTGGCCATTCGGCATTTCAATGCCATCACTTTCCGTGATCTTCTTTTTCTTTAGTGCCACTGTGGCACATTTGTCCAGGCCAAACTCCATGTTGATGTCGGTACTAAAGACTCGGACTGTATTGGTGAGTGACTGGAAATCATCCATGTACAATAGATGTGAAATTTTCTGTGAATTTTTGGCAGTTTGGTAACCCAGATTCGCTTTCTGTAGGATCACTGACAAAGGGATCAGCGCGATGACAAACAGCAATGGGGACAATGAGTCCCCCTGGAAGATTCCCCAGGAAGTCCATAACTTTCATTGGCTACGAATAATTCTGTCTTCCAGAGTTTCATTGCATTTTCAATGAAATTTGTAAGATTTTTGTTGACCCCTATGGACTCCAGACATTTTATGATCCAGCTGTGTGGCAATGAATCAAAGGCTTTCCTATAGTCAATCCAAGCC
The DNA here is from genome assembly GCA_030015325.1 of Cryptoblepharus egeriae. Taxonomy (NCBI): domain Eukaryota; kingdom Metazoa; phylum Chordata; class Lepidosauria; order Squamata; family Scincidae; genus Cryptoblepharus; species Cryptoblepharus egeriae. Next base: position 89,092,216 of record JAREYC010000006.1, read on the forward strand.
ATGTGCGGATTGGTTTTCCGGCTTTCCAATTCTCCAGTATCATTTTATCAATCAGGAGCTGGTCTTTTGTGCCTCTGCTTCTCCGTTTATTGCCTTTCTGCTCCACTGGTAAGATGTTATTTACTTCCAAGTAATCCTGAATCCTGTCAGCTATGATGCCTGTCAGCAGCTTGAACATGGTGGGTAGACACATTATTGGCCTGGTGTTTCCTGGTGCTATCCCTTTCGCTGGATCCTTCTGTATTAGGAGATTCCTTCCAGTTGTTAACCACTGGCTGATGTTACCTGTTCGTAGCATTTCATTAAATTGTTCAGCCATTTTTCCATGCAGGCTAGTCAGGTACTTGAGCCAGAACCCATGGAGCTGATCATTACCAGGTGAAGTCCAGTTTTAACTCTTTTCACTCTCTGTCTGATCATTTCAGCTATTTCCTTCTGTTCCATTTTGTTCTTGGAGAAATGTTCTTCAGACTCTTTTATCCACCCAGCACCTCTGTTGTAATCTTTCTCGGTTTCCCATAAGTTTTTCCAGAGTTGAGTAGTCGCATTTTTCTCAGGTTTTATTACTTTTATATCTGCTTTCTGATTCAATGCCTGGTAGAAGCGCCTTTGATCTGACTGGAACATTTGATTTTGTCTATACTGGATGATTCTGGCTTCACATCTTTCAATTTTTCTGGCTGTTGCTGTTATCTGCTGTCTCACAATCTCCATTGCTTCTTCAGTCTTCCTTGTGTTCAGCCAGGACTGAAGAAAAGCTAGAGGGAAGGAAGCTGAGGGGCTCCTTCTGCCTTTCCCAGGTAACAGAGCCACCAACTGGGAGGAGGGACTGCCCAGGACTGGAGAAAAGCCCAGAAGGAAGGAAGCTGAGGGGCTCCCATGGTGATTACTTCTGCCTTCCCTCGTCTGAAGTGTGGCTGAAGAGCCACTGAGGGAACATCCACTGCTGCACCCATACCCATAAATCAATATGGTGAAAGAAAAGAATCCAAAGTCTATACTGGCTTGGTCATCGCCCAGGATAAAAAGGTCCGCGGCGGATGCTGTTGATCCTGGACAGCCGTCAACAAGTGGGCTACTGGATCAGGGAACACCATCAAATGGACAACCACAAAAGCGGCAGAAATACTCAATGTTAGAGAATCGGATCCTCATGAAGTGCTACTACAACTCAGAACCTGAAAAGCGTGGCTACCGGAAGAGGATGTACCAACTCTGGAACCAAGAATTCCCACATTCAAATACAACCTATCTTAGACTGGCTGACCAGAGACGATTCATAGTCCAGAAAAAGATCTTCACTGATGTTGAACTGGAAGAAATAAGGAAAAGCTGCAAAACTGAAGAACAGCAGACTTCTGTAGTGGCTGTGGGAGAAGCTCCCATATTGGGAGGCCCTAAACCAGAAGAAAGCATGGAAATTTTTTGTGTGAAGCTGAGCAAGAACCTGAAGGCCTTGGTGAGCTGCCAGGAATACTGACTACAAGGCAGCAAGAACTGAAAGATAAAATCCTGACCCATCCTGCCTCAAATGCAGAAAAGGCAAGGCTTCAAGCTCTGAAACATATATGCAGAAAGCACCTGGCACCACTAATAAAAGACGCCAATGCTGCACTTGCAACAATTTACATAACATCTATTGAACAAACAAAACAGCTTGCCTACAGCACAGCAGTGATAGTAACAGAAGAACTGGGGACTGAACCACCAAAGTCCTCTGGAAAATCAACTGGAAAACCAAAATGGAAAATCAGACTGGAATTGAAGATCAAGAGTTTGCAATCAGATGCAAGTAACTTAAAGAACATGAAGGAGAAAACACTGAGGAATGACAAAATCAAGCATCATCATCATCATCATCATTATTATTATTATTATTATTATTATTATTATTATTATTATTATTATTATTATTATTATTATTTACTGCAAGTAGTGCCACAAAACATTTAATATGGCCCCAACTCATAATATCACCATCAACTGGTGTTTATAACCAAATGCAAGAGGGAGTAAGGGGCACCTAATACTTTTGGCACAAGGAAAAAGAATATTTTTTTCATATATATTCAAAGAACAAAATTAAAGAATGAGGGGAAAAACCTTGTCTTGCATGCTATGGTCCGTAGCTGCTGCTATAATATTTTTTAAAAATATAACAGCCCTAATGATGTATCCAGCTTGCCATGTTATCTGAACTTAAGCCAACCTTTTTCATAACTTGCATTCAATATTCTCTTTAATGATTCACCACCTGCACAGATCTGAATTTGCTGCAGAAAAAATGGGATAGAAGATGAATGGGCAGTACCAGATGCTCAAAATCACAAAAATGTCTTTTTTTCCACTGGTAGGTGTGAAGTGTTGGACTTTCATGTACCCTGTTTACATACAGTATGAATAGACATTTCTGTACAGTCCCAGCTTGAGGTTTGCCTCCTTTTTTATGATTTCAGAGTCAAGACATGCAGATCTCCTCCACAGTCCAACACACACACACTTATTATTTCTAATGCACTTTCAAATGCTGTGCAAAAGATACAATCAAAAATAGGACATGCCTGGAAGCTTTCAAATGAAGATATTCTTTTAAAAAGGGAAAATGATAGAAGAGAAATGAACTAAAAAATACAGCTAGCTTGACAATAAGTACCCAATTTTCCATATGAAGTGGCCCAAAGTTCAGATTGCTCTATATTTCTCAGGCTGTATTTATCAAGTTGCTAATCTCAATGTAACAGTCTTTCTGGTCTATAGCATACGGTATTAATTTATACAGGGTGATTGAAAAGTAACTCCCTATTTTAAAATACTTAGCAGGCCTCCGTCAGTCTTGGAAGACTATGGTATCGTGCTCTGCGCTGCATACGCTGCATGTGAAGTACGAAAGCCTGGGTTGGATTATTATGGAGGATAGGCTGTTACCCAAGCAGCAAATCCCCCCTCTCCACGCCACTGAATTAGTCCAATGGAAAGGCAGAGCCAATACGATTGGGTCCAGTAGGCGTCGCAGAGCTAGGCTAAGGACAGGAGCTCACCCTGTCTTGTGGGGCCGACCCGGGTCTCGAAACCTGGCCTGCTGGTTAACAGGCACAGTGTTTTAGCCACTTGTGCCATAAGGAGTTAGTTTTCAATCACCCTGTGTATAACTGAAGTGGATCGTAATAATGGAAAGCTATGGGCTGCAGTGAACTGTGCCCCAATGAACAATTCAGCAAAGCTGGCTATCAGAACGTCTGTTTTCAACAATGAAACTTTAGCTAACACTGCCACAGTGAACATGTAAAACTTCAATTAATCATGATTTATGCATACAAACCTATGAAACATGTACCTCTTGGCAGGGTGGTTCCCTCTAGCACACACATTCTATTCCCAGGAGAATGCATAATTTTCCATTTAAGCAGAAAAAGAAAATGATTTTTTTTGTTTTTATTAAAGTCTAAGATTGTCTAAGTTGAAAGTCTAATATTGGGCATCTGCTCAGGCAGAGGAGAGGTGGGTATGAACAAATAATTAAATACACATACATGCACATGCATGAACACACATACACACACACTCACAGGCATGAGCTGCATGTTTTCTCATGCAATTGTTATGCAGGAAAACACAGGAGATGGGAAATTTTCCTGGATACAAGTTGCTTGGTAACTGTACATTAGCATCCTCTATTGTTTCCATGTAAACAGGAAGCATTAGGAGATACTTGTATGGCTGCTGAGCAGCTGGCCGTTCATGGTCCACCCAAGTTACTCATCCCTTCCCTTTTCAAGCTCAACTATTAGTTGCCCAGGAAGCAGAACCTTGTTAGAAAACTATGCAGATTCTACTGCAGAACTTAATCAGAATCAGGGCCATGGTGGAGAACTCAAGGAAAATTTCAGATCAGTGTGCAGTAACTGTGAAAGGGGCAAATTCCATTATTAGGTTTTATGAGGATAGAAAGTAAAGACAAAGTAGATCCACAGTATCAACCACTAAACAAAATTTCATCTAATCAGAGGGGACAAGCATTAAAAACAGGTTTATTAAGTCTTGGTTCATCATGATAGCATGTGATTTATTAGCTTAGCGGACCCAAGTTGTGTACAACTGTGATCAGGACCTTCTTTCCTGCCAATGGCCATATAGAGGCTCATCTCACACAGACAAGAGGCACCTGCTAAAATTCTCTCTCCCCTACACAATTGTTAATGGTCCAGCATCCCTAAAGTGTCCCAGCTTGCTTTACATGGTAAGCTCTTAGGGTTTGCCTTGTTCTTGGATCTTCTGAAATGTGTGTTTGTTACTGAACAGGGATATTATAATACTATCTTGTCCTCCCAGCTTGGCCTGCCACTGTGCAAGACTTGCTGGTTTATAGTGAGCTTCCTTCTAACCCCCAGTTATGCTGGTCCAAGCCCCCTGCACCTGCCTGGGGGTGTTGCAGAAATTACAATACAATAGAAGATATAATACAATACAAATGTGCATTGGTTTCCCCACACCACTGCAGGAATAGGATGATAGGTCAGTTGTGCTGACCTAAACTGTTTTCAAGTGACCTTTAGGAAGTGGGGAAGACTACCAAGTATGGCGTTCTGTCTATTAAAGCTGGCAGAGCAGTGGGTGGACCTTAGGTATCTAATACCTGGACAGGGTTGCCATATGTCCCGGAAAACTGGGATTTGGGGGGGATTGCATTCACATACTGGCAAGTTTGATACAGGGTCTTGTCCCAGTTTTGTGGAAGAGAGTTATGGTAACCCTGCCTATGGGGCGCCACACTCCAGCTCTGAAATGAACTCTTCCACATGCTTTAATTCATCTTTGCTACCAGAAGTTACTCTGCTAAGCTGTGTGAGAGAGAAAATTTCCACCAACAATGCACAAGCAACGGAAAACACTATCAGAGACAAAGGAGGCGGCAGAAGCATCTGTGTGGCAAAGTGCCGCAGAACAGAACTTTTAACCCACCATTATGTACTTTAATTTTCTTTGATGACTCAATGTTTATGAGTGCCAGGTTGGCATAATAATATTTGTGAACAGAAGGTATTTATATTATTACACATACATGCTAATTCAAGCCCACACATACTGCAGTCCCATGACAGTAACTTCTTAAAGAGCTTAAGAACAGCCTTGCTGGACCAATCTAACAGCTCCATCTAATCCCATTGTGTTGATAAAGCAGTGCCTGTAGTCTATGGGAGTTTTTTTGGCTGCTAAAGGTCTCCTTGTAGGTAAGTGCCAACAGCCACAACAGGTGCACCAGTGATATCGCTGATTAAGTTTGAGTTGATCTGTACCCTTTAGATCAGGGTTGGGAATGTTGGATGGGAATTTACTCAGCAGAATATAAACCATAGTTAAGTTCCCTTCTGGTTTGGATGTGGCACATAGTAGTACTGCCTATTCCCTTCTGGACCCTATTGACCCACCTTGTGCCATCACACCCTTGTTCTGCCCTCTCTCCCCCCATTCAACCCCCCTTCCTGCCAACCTTACACCACTCTTGCTGGACATTTCTGCTCTAGTGGGGCTCCAGATGATACCCATATGACGGCTCTGGCCTTCCTTATTGTGCATTTGGGTTTTGTTTTAAATGCTTTATGCTGTGGCACTTTCTTCCTCCTCCACATGCAGGGGGAAAAACGCTAGGTTAAAATAACTCTAAATAAAATAAAATAAATGATGCTTAGTTGCTGAATGCATTGGAGCTTCTGGCACAAATATCTGGTCGCTCTACACAATCACCACTGACAGATCTGGGCTGCATCAGAGCAGTTAAAGTGGCAGTAGGGACAGCAAGACATCCCCTTCCTCTCTTCAAACTTACACCAGCAAAATAAAATTGGTGTGGGTTCAAGGAGACCTACTGGTGATAAAATAGTTTACCAAAAGGTAAACAGAAGATATTTCTATGTCTTGTTGGCTGACTGATTGCCCTCCTCACCATGGCACGCAATGTACACTCCACTGGTATAGCTAGCTGTATGCTGTGGACCAATGGGTTATAGGGTTGTTATCCTATACATACTTTCCTAGGTGGAAGTCCCACTGCTTTTAATCAGACTTACATTTGAGCAGTCCTGCCCAGAACTGCAATGTAAGATTTCTAAATTGAATGGCAACCCAAGTTGCTCGTTGAATTGGTCTCGCTCTGGGAAAACATTAACCAAGTTAGCAAGTGAAACGAAAAAGAATAGTTACCCATTGGTTATCTGTTATCCATCACTTACCGTTCCATGATAGTTTCTATATATGGGCATTTTCAAGAGGTTTGTTAAATAATCTTCTAGTTGCTTCTACAATGCAAACACACAAAAGTTAAAATATGGTGTCCCAATTCTTAAGTGAACATCATCATTTATATGCAACATTATTCTGTTATCTAGAATCAGAGAACCATAAACCATACAAAAAAGAAACCACAGTCTGAACAGGCAATTTTAAAAGGAACAATAATAGTATGTGAACTCAAGGAAAAAATACAAGGAAAGAATAAGAGACATACCCTACAATCCAGAGTAACTATGGGAGCACATAAAAGACTTTACGTGCACCTGTAGTTACTGCACCACCTAGTGAAAACCTATGGGAAATTCATATTGCAATCCAGAGCAAATTGTTCTTACACTGGAGCAAGGACTCCCCATATTTACTCAGGACTGCGCCCATAGTCAACTTATTTCCAACTGAATCAACAAAGAGCATCCCTTTTAGGGAAAACCATGCCTATCAGCTCCTTGAGTTCAACATTCCTGCATTTTATTTGCAAATAATATCAAAGCTTTGTAGGCTCTTTTCTGGAGGTAGGTCACTTACTCTTCTGCTGGACAGGTGTTCTTCTCTGGCCATGTTCTCCGAGGTGCGTGGCAGACTTGGCATTTGCCTGGCTTCTCCCCTTTTGATGGACTGTCTTCTGACTGTGTGCCTAAAACAACATCCAGACAAGCTTTGTCACTCTGCAGGAGTTCATGCATTTCTATAGGTAACTAATAGCAAAAAGAAGCATCATCTTCTTGCCAAAACAGATCCCAGAACACCGTTTGGAAAAACTTAATATGTTTACCTTCTGGTGGGGATGGGAATCCGTATAAAAGCTTTATATCTTAGAAGTTCCCGGTGGAACTCTTGAAAGTGCTTGAATTTTCTTTTCACTTGCCATGTGAATTCCCCATGTGTCAGCTCAACAGTGTAAACATGTAGACTTGGTACCTAGTGAAAATTACACAGGAGTTACCAGGAGAAAGTTACAAGGAGAATAAATGGAAGAGCACATGTTTTGTATGACAAAGGCTACAGGTTCAATCTCTGGGATTTCTATTCTTTTTCAAGTATGTAAAACAGTTGAGGATGAAGATCTCTGCTGGAGAAATGCTGCATGTCATAGCAGAAAATACTGGGTCATGTGGACCTATATGCTGATTTTATATATAAGGCAGCATCATGTGACCAATGAATCAAGAAAGCATATAAACCATTATTTAAGACCAGGTTTTTCAGCAATTTTCTTTCTCTTACAGCGTGCAAGTGCTTTTTGAAACAAATAAAAATCAATGATCTTTCAGTGAGTCAATTTATTAAGACATATAAAAGAAATATTTCAAGGGACCAACACAGATAACATTTAAGTGTAGGAAATAATGACCATAGGAAATAAGGAATTAATTTTGTTATTCTTAAGCGCATAAAGAATATTATGTGGCAAATGCCATTAAATCAATTCCCTGGTGTAAGGGTGTACAAAGACCTCTGACAGGTTTTTCACATGCATAAGCTTCAGGAACATAGTACTTATTGAATATGAAGCCACCTGTTGTCCACAAACAATATATGTATAAAGGGAGACCTGGGAACTGGGACATTGGGATCCTGACTGCACCCCAGTTCCTATTTTACTTAGGCTTCAATCCTACAAACACTTTTCTGAGAGCAAGTCCCACAGAACACAATGAGACTCAAAAGTAGACATGTTTAGTATTGCACCCTTAGAACATAATCCTAACCATGGCTACTCAAAAGTAATCCCCACTGTGTTCAATGGATCTTACTCCCAGGAAGGTGTCTTTAGGATTGCAACCTTAAAGGAAGATACGGAAGCACAAATGATGTTGTTAGTGTCTCATTCGTTTTGCCCTATGGAGAAACGTCTGCCTGGATGACAGTGGCCAAAAGTGACATCAAATGGTACTAGACAAAAGCAATGGGCAATAGCGAACAATTCTGCCTGAATAATCCTATCACTGAGTGGCAGCCACTATATTTCTGCTCCTGAAATTAGGCTGTAATGCAATTTTACTGGGATAATTTTCAAATGCCATTCAGAAAGTGAGATGTTAATCTTTTTAAATGAATACATAAATGAAACATCTTAGGAATTTCAATGAGCAGATAGGATGGCACCCTAAAGATGGCATATATTCAGCCTCTTCTTCTGCTGGCATTGTTCACTTTCTATGGAGGAGATTATAAAGCAGTTTTACAGCCAAATCCTATCGATCTGTTGCTGACAGAGCTAGCGTTCTCCCTTACAGCAGTGGGCCTCCAACTCTGCATGAAATCATACATTGTTGGATTTTGTTGGCACAGGTCTGAGAGGTCTTTCCATGCCTTAGGCTGCAATCCTAACCACACTTTTCTTGGAATAAGTATTACTGAACACAGTGGGACTTAGGCTACAATCCTAAAGACACTTTCCAGTGAGTATGACCCATTGAGCAAAATAGGGCTTACTTTTTAATAGACATGGCTAGGATTGTGCTCTTTTACTCCTTTCCATTAAAACAAACAGCTAGCAAAATAATATGGGTGGTATCATGAAACAGGACTTATTACTACAAAGAGCAGCTCAGAGATGGACAAGTTCTGACCTTCGTAGTCGAGGTACAGCGCTCCACTTCCAGAACTCTGACTCGGATGGGACATCCGGTTAAGTAGATCTGTAGATGAGCTTCTTTAAATCCACTAGTGTTATAAATGGCAGAAAATGGAATGCCCACTGCAAAGGAAGAGGAGGCAAGTTTAGCAACAGGTTTATAATAGGCACTTAATACAACAGGTGGAAGGTTCAGATTAAAATGGTTAACATGCTGAGTACCTACTGGATCCTGGAACCCTGTCGGAAGTTAGTGTTGTGTTTTTAATGGAATTTTATTATTATTATTATTATTATTATTATTATTATTATTATTATTATTATTATTATTATTATTATTATTTTATTGAAAATCAAACATAAATACACAGCAAACAATTTTGTGCTGGTTTCATTCACATCACCAGTCAGACCCTTCCCAGGAGTCTAGGACTGTGTGATGTAGCGACGTATAATTCATGCTGATCCCAGAAGAGCGGCTTTCTGCAGTTGGCAGAGTGATATTTTGTCAATGCCAAGAGTTTTCAGGTGCCTGCCAAGGTCTTTGGGCACTGCACCCAGTGTGCCAATTACCACTAGAACAACCTGCTCTGGCTTACACCAGATACGCTGTCATTCGATTCTTAGGTCTTGGTAGCGGGAGATCTTTTCCAGTTGTTTCTCCTCAATTCTGCTGTCACCTGGTATGGCGATGTCAACAAGCCACACCTGACTGCTTTCTATGATGGTGATATCTGGAGTATTGTGTTCCAAGACCTTGTCTGTCTGTATCCTGAAGTCCCACAGAAGCTTGACCTGCTCATTTGTGACCACTTTTTCAGGCTCGTGATCCCACCAGTTTTTTTGCCATTGGCAGATGATACTTTTGGCATAGATTCCAGTGGATCATCTGAGCAACAGAGTTAGTTGTGCCTCAGTTTGTAGTCAGTCTGCGCGATCTTCTTGCAGCTACTTAGAATGTGGTCGATGGTTTCATCCACTTCTTTGCAGAGCCGGCATTTTGGGTCATGGGCTGATTTGTCAATTCTGACCTTGATGGCATTTGTCCTGATTGCCTGTTCTTGGGCAGCAAGTATCAGGCCTTCCGTCTCCTTCTACAGTGTCCCACTTGTGAGCCACAACCAGGTCTTATCCTGATCCACTTTTCCTTTGATCTTGGCAAGGAATTGGCCATGCAGTGCTTTATTCTGCCAACTGGCAGTCCGAGCCTGAATTGCACTATTGCAATATTCATAGTTGGTCTGCTGCACTTTCAGCAACTTTCTCTTGCTGACTTCAGTCAGAGCAGATTCCTGGCTCTCTCGCACATCATCTGCTAGGGCATGTTTTCCTTCTTCCACCGAAGCTTCACTTGCAAAAGTCCTCTGCCCCCTGATCTTCTAGGCAGGTACAGCCTGTCAACATCACTATTATTATGATTATGATTATGATTATGACTATGATTATGATTATTACTATTAGATAAGAACCTATAACTATTTTACTGCTAATTAGACAGTTATAAATCCAAAAGCATGAATGTTTTGAATTCACATTTTTTCCTGTAAATTCAAATTATAGCACTGAATACTGGCGGGGTCCATTGGACCCATGTTGCTCTTCACTGGTTATTCAATATTTTGATAGCTAAAATTATAATCAAAATTCATATTCTCACAATATTTCACAATTAAAATTAGTATAAAATAATTATACTAAAACTTGATGCAACCTGTATTCATTATATGTACCAAACTATAGTCCATTGGACCCTGGAAGTAATCGGTGATACAAAATTCATGCTTTTGGATTTATAACTGTCTAATTAACAGTTAAAAATCATAAGTGCTTATCAAATAATAATAAATTCAATTTAAAAAACACTAACTTCCTACAGGGTCCCATACTAAAACTTGGTGCAATATTTATTCATTATATGTACCAAACTATATTACAGGGTCCATTGAAAGTACTCGGTGATACAAAAATAAGTAGGTAATGCCAGGTAAAAAGGTACTTCAAACCCAGACTATTGATCCATCTAATTTAGTAATATTCATGCTTCTGCTGCAGAGATCATCACTCAAAAATTTTCCTCTGAAAAAAACAGATTTTTTTTCCCCACAGTCTACAGTCCCTTCTTATTTAGTGGCCTCCTTCTTAGATGCAGCCCCCCAAATTATATTTTGCAAACCAGTCCTAACTGGAACAGTCAGTATCTATAATAAAAGGTGCTCCACCAATGCGCAAAGCCATATGGTGCCAGGGTGCCAGGAAGAAGGCTGGAACTTTTCAGCAAACTCCAGAGCTACAGGACTCTGCCACCAGTAGAGGTAAGGTAGCAAGGGAGGCAGGAGGACTTTACACAAATGTGGATCTAACATGAAACATTGAAAATTCAGTTTCTTCTATTTTCTTCTGTGACCAGCATGGGCAAGATTTGGTGCATCCACACCCAGACATTTTTGCATGTGAACTCCAACTCACTGACAGTCCAAACATAACCCCAGCTGGCACATGCCCCATACTGGTCTGAGGTTGTCACCAAAGTGTCACATCTGCACCACCCTTGGAGGGGGTAGGTCAATGCACAGATATGCACTGGTGTACCTACGCCACTATGGGAGTCAGGAGATTGGTGAGTTGTGCTGGCCTAAATTGGTTAGTACTGTGCTCCTATAACGTTTTCCCATGAAGGAAATTAAATTGGTTATAACTGGACATGAGTAGGGTATGGAAGATTGCTCTACATTATTGAAAGTTTATTATCTACTGTACATCAGAAATCAGATTTATATCCCAATGAATCAAGGAGGCACTTTTTTAAAACAGAGGTGCTTGTCTTTTATTTACCAGAGGGAAATGAACTGTCCTGGGATGGGCATTGTTTTTGGTTTTGTTTTAAAGATGCTGTTTGCTGATGGATACAAATTAGTTTAAGGGCTGTGGGTGGCGCAAGCAGTTAAGGCGCTGTGCTTGTTAAGCAGCAGGCCAGGGTTCGAGACCCGGGTCGGCCCCACAAGACAGGGTGAGCTCCTGTACTTAGCCCAGCTCTGCGACGCAGCTGGATCCAATCGTATTGGCTCTGCCTTTTCATTGGACTAATTCAGTGGCGTGGAGAGGGGGGATTTGCTTGGGTAACAGCCTATCCTCCATAACAATCTAACCCAGGCTTTTGTGCTTCACATGCAGCGTATGCAGGGCTGAGCACGATACCATAGTCTTTCAAGACTGACGGAGGCCTGCTTTTTTAGAAATTAGTTTGAAAACATGGAGAAAAGCCTCAACTCAGACACCAAAAGGGGGAGCTGCATAGTAACCCAACATAGAAGCATAGATTTAACAATGGGAAACTGTGGCTGAGCCCAGTGTGAACAAAAACATCATCTATTTAAGAAAATGAACTTCACAATATTTGGAGCGACATGATGATGCAAACGAATGGAAATCTTAAACTTAGCTTGTCAAACAAAGCTGCTTGGCAGCCCTGTTTTCTTTATTTATTATGTATGCTTGCCACGTTGCTCCCCCATAAATTGCAAGGAACTCAGTGCACGTCTCTTGGAAACCAGAGGAGACTGGGGCAGAAAAACAAATGATATTTCATTAATGTCTCAGCTATTTGTTTGTGGTTAATTCATCCAGGCAGTTGTAAGATTGTTAAGTTCCGAAAAGGGAAAATATTATGTAAATAGCAAGGCAGGGGATACAACGGAGCCTAGCAGAGTAATAAGCTTCCACAGTGTTGAGAAGTGATTTCCCCATCCAATACCTTTCCTGAAAAATTATTATGCATTAACATGTTCATGCTTGGTTCTGTTTGGTTTGTAGATACATATGCTGCTTCCACACTACAGCCATTTAGCAGTGTTGAAACACTGCTTTTCCACAGTTATACAGGAATCATATTAAAATGGTGGGTCTGCAAAGCATTTAATAATACAGATATGTAATCCAGCAATGCCCTTCCCCCTGGTCAAGACGCTTCTGTAGTAAGTCCTATTCAGCAATGGTCTCCTGCAAAGTTAATTAAAAGCTTCCTCCTTGCAGTTTCTGCATATTCTACTGCTTTAATGTTAATCACAACTGGGGAATTAATGATGAGTTGCCTTTTAATAACTAGTTTCTATTTCTAACAAAAGAAGGTGCAGATACTTGTTTCACTGCATTGATTTTTTTAATTATGATAAAAGATAACAATACTAATAATTTATACAGAATGTATACAGAATTTTCTGTGTGTGTGAAGCACTTTACATCAATGTGTCTCAACCAGTGGTATGAGGTCAATAAGGTCATTGCCAGTTACTTCTGATGGTACTTCTGAATAGACCATTGCTGACCATGTGAAATGGTACTTTGAGAAACACTGCTTTGCATAATTTATGCTTAATGCTATCTTTAGGACCCTCTTATAATTATTGTTGCCCCCATAATTACTGTTTTAAGTGCAATTTACTTAAGGCCACCCAGTTAGAATTCACAGCCCAGGTGAGATCTGAACCAGGATAATTTAGCTTCAATAGAGCCATATCATGTCTTGCTAATAAAAAAATGTACCAAGTATGGTAATTACAAAGACAAGAGCTGGTATAGAAGCATCTGTTATTGGGCCTTGAATATTTTGCTGGTATTGCAACTGCTAATTGCCAAAAGATCACCTATATGGAGAATTAGTGCAGGGAAAGCGCCCTAGAGCCACAGCTGCGATACAAAGACATCTGCAGGAGGGATCTAAAGGCCTTGGGAGTGGACATCAACAGCTGGGAAACCTTGACCTCTGACCATTCAGCGTGGAGTCAAAAGACCCAGCATGGCCTTCTCCAACTGGAAGAGACACTTGTTCGGCAGGCTGAAGCAAAGAGACAGACCCGAAAGCAGCGAAACCTGGGCCTGGGCAGGGGATGGAATTTATTTGTCCTCAGTGTGGAAGGGATGGACACTCTTGAATTGGCCTTTTTAGCCACAGTAGATGTTGTTTCAGGACCTCCAATCAGAGCACAATACCAGAGTCTTTCGAGACTGAAGGATGCCAATGACATTGCAACTGCTAAGGCAGGGATCAGAATTGACATGTGGCTATCTTGATGGAGAACAGATGCACAGAAGAGACATATGCTCTCACAATGATCTTTATTAATGCTGAAAAATGTAGCAAATTAAAATATCAACATCCAGCTTTAAAACACACACACATACACACCTTATCAATCAAGCTTCTAGCCATTATGGTTGTAAAGATTAGAGTAGGAAAATGACAGTGCAAATTAGGTCTACTGAGAAGTAAATCCCACTTATTCAACAGGACTTCGTCCCAGGTAAGTGTGTATAGGATCCTATGGACTGGACTCCACGCAGTCCAGTCATCTGGCTTTTGAATTTATTCACAAGCATTACTCACATTTTTATTTTTTTTATTTTTTGCAATCATGTTGCTAGCTTTTAAAAAGGATATTTTTAAAAGATGTGAAATGAAATCTGATCAAATGATACCTTCTGATATTCTGAAGAAACCAAATTCTGTAGCTGAGACTTTATGCCAGTTTCCAATCTGTGTGTCATGACACCTTGGGGTGGCCGCATCCCAAGGCACTTGCCTGGGAAGCAAGACTCCAGCATGAGCCTCCGGACAACGGAGGGAGGCTCAGCATGGTGGACAGAATTGCAGCATGCAAATATCACATGCTACAAAAAGCTGTCCTGACCCTTTTTCCACAGATCAGAGAATTACATTTGGCTTTGAAACCCAGAAGGAAATGGTGGTTGACCATACAATCCAGAGTAACTACAGGAGCACATTGACGTAGTTACAGCACCACCTAGTGAAAACCTATAGGAAATTCATGTTGCAATCCAGAGTAAATTGTTCTTACGTCGGAGCACCCTTACGTTGCGCCCTTAGTCACTGTGTGATCCAATTCACATCATTGTCGTTCACCTCTGGCTTCCAAAGGCTTAACAAGAGCTGTAAGTTTGGGAAATGCTGCTTTATGCCATCACTGACTCACCAGGTGCTTTGGGGTCATGCAGAACGTCAGTGTCCACCTCCTCCCCCTCAAAATGGAGGTCCCTCGTGTCCAGGTTTTCAATTATGTTGCTCATGTCGGCAGCTATTTTCCTCAGAGCTGAGGTATTCACTTTCTTTCCACTGTTGAGAGACATTTTAAATCCTCACACTCACCCACGGGGGGCTGTTGAGAGAAGAAAGAAGGAAACTGCATTACTGCTGTCATACGCCTGAAGTCAGTCATTAAAAACTCATAAAAACATTCACTTTGGGAAGAAAACTTTCTTCATAGAGGAGAAGAAGAAGGTTATCAGGTCCTGCCCTCCCCCTTGACAGGCTCTATCTTGACAGGCTGGTCCTGTCCAGCCTGTCAAGAACCAGAACTGGATAAGAACCAGAACCAGAACTGGATAAGAACTCCTCTTCAGAAGTGCCCAGAATGTACTGGGTTCAAATTCAAGTGACTTGGTTCTGGCTGGTCTTGGTCCCACCAGAAATCTGGTTCTCCATGAAGATGGGCAATAAGGTGTCCCAGGGCAGGAGGTCTCTCAATACAAGCATTGCTCTTCTCAAGAAGTGAAAACATGAATCAATATTTGTTTTAGATAAAGATAAAGATGAAATGTTTTAGATAAAACATTTGTTTTAGATAAAGGATTTTTTTCTAGATAAGGCATCATAGTTCATAATGCTCCAAGAAGGGTCCAGCACCAGGTTTTTGTTAATGCTGGGGAATAGTGAGAGTTTAGTTGTGACACATTGAGCACATGTCTACTCAGAAGTAAGCTCCATTGTGCTGAATGGGTCTTACTCCCAGGAAAGTGTCTTTAGGATTGCAGCCATCATTCTGCTTGGCTGTGTGACTCCTTAGCTACTACTTCAGCAACTTTGCAGGCCCTAAGTGTTCCACTGAAATGTGTTTCACTGATGGCAACAGGATCAGTGAATGAACATATTAATATCATGAGATCATATACAGTATATGTATGAGATAATCATATCATCTGAAGAGCCACATATGTGTGTCAGCATCAACTGTGCTACTTCTACCCCCACAAGTCTGCCCCTTCTCCAAATGAAGGTCAACACCTGCACAAGGTTAGCATGGAAGTGAGGCGCTATAGACTAAGCACAATCCAATGAGACTGAGCATGTTTTTTTTGAGGTTCTCTCAGAATTATATGGGGTTCTGTTTGGCAGACAAAATCAGTGACTCTTGCCAATCAATCAATCAATCAATCAATCCAATCACTGATTTAGTCTGTGTCCTGTTGGGAGGCAACACTGTCCATCCACTAGACTTTCTTGGATCATCCAGCACCAACTCTGGAGGTTATATTTGCTCTTCAAGCAAGCCATTCAATATGATCAATTTTTAAAATCAGTTTGAACAATTTATCAAAATGATCAGTTTTTTTAAACATAGGAAAGATGGAGCCTGAAGGCAGGAAAATGTTGCTTCTTTTGGAATACACTGCCAGAGTTTGTATCATGATGAACTATTCTTGACTTACATAAAGCTTCATGAAATCCTTAAAACTCCCCCAATCTCCCCTCTGTCCCCACTTCACAAGTTCACACCTTGGAACATGTTAAAAACTTTGGCTTGGATATAAATGTTTAATAGACTCTTGGCAGTACTGAAGGATACACTTTGAGATTTAGCATCCTGTTATGCAGTCTTTTAAAATATTTAGTTCTTGCATTTCAAGCCAAAACTCTCAAGCCTAATATTTAAAGGCAGCTAACAAAATAAAGCAATCAGGAATGTTCATTAGATGTACAAAATCAACCACAATAAAACAAAACAAAACTAGATGGGCCTTTGGCCTGATCCAGCGGAGGCTCTTTTTATGTTCTTAAGTGCAAAACATAAACTTGGACAGCAGCAGATGGGACATCTCTTGGCATAGCTTTTGAGAGGACCCAAATGACCTCTGAAGCAAGAACACAGTTGGGACCTACCATATGATTACCGACAAGGGGTGAGTTGAACTTCCCCCAGGAGGACGTTTCAGAGTCTCAGTACCACCTATACTATTCATTCATTCATTCATTCATTCATTCATTCATTCAAGCAGCAATGCACCCTTAGGCTAGACCTCCAATGAAGCATTGGTCCCAGGTCATGATGCCCCCTACAGTCTCTTCTTCCCACCTCAGCAGGTTGCCACATCTTGAATCTTGCACAGTTTTTTGAGATCCAACATGACAGCACCGAAATCTTGTAAGTTTCATGAATCCTTGCAAGATCCAACATGATGAAGCCTATAGGAATAGATAGGAGAGGTGAGCTGGTGTCCCTATGGCACCTCTGTGTGTGTTGTGACACCTTAAGGCAGGTGTCTCCAAACCCTGGTCTGCGGGCCAGATGCAGTCCACAGCAAACCTCTAACAGGGCCACAAACAGAGCCTCTATCCCAGTTGACATGGAGATGTGGTCAACTGGAGCTGTGATGATTGGAGCTGTGATGGTGGGGAGAAGGACTGGGGTGTCCATTTAAATTTGTGCTTTATTTCTGTGCTACGTACGATATTGGAGTTTGCATAGAGTTAGCCTGTGAGTTAAGGTTAGGACTGTGGTGGCTCAGTGGTTAAAGATGCTGTGCTGATCAATCTGAAGGTCTGCAGGTTAGGGTTTTGAGACCCAAGTACTGCAAGATGGAGTGAGCTCCCAGCCAGCCTAACAGTTCGAAAGCATGCAAATGCAAGCAAACACATTCTTTGGAAACTCTTTGTCTTAGGGAAGAAGGACCTCTTCTTGCATTTCCAGATCACTAAGGCTGTAAAGGATCCAGTTTACTAGAGAACTGACCCTTTGAATATTCTGAAGTTGTCACTGAATATTTTTATTGGCTACCATTTATATGTCTTTTTAAAAGGGCAAGAATCAAATAAGTGAGAAAATGTTCTGGAGAATTTCCTGCTACAGGCACAGGGTTGGTCTAGATGAAATACTAGGTCCCTTTCAACTCTAGGAGTCTATGGATGCAATCCCAAAGACACTTTCTTGGGAGTAAGACCCACTGAACATAATGGGGCTTACTTTTGAGTAGACATAGTTAGGATTGTGCTCTATGATTCTTTATGCCTGTCATGGCCAACATAGTTCACCAATGTTTTGTGCTGATGGTGGTGATGCAACACTAAGCCACTCCATGCCTGTGTCATGGCTGTGGCTTCTTAATGGCCTTTATGAATTGCACAGTATTTCCAAACGTTCTTCTCTTAGACATTGTTTTTTCTTTTTTTAGTCATATTTTGATTGCCTTATACAGGAGGGAGGAAGATCAGACCGGCTGGTTTACTCATTCTGTTCTGCCTGCTCAACACATTTATTTCCTCCTATAGTACACTTTGCCATAACCACAGTTGTCTTTAGCAACCTGCATCTTGATCCCTCCTTTTAGCATGTGTCATAAGTCATGCTCTAGACAGGAAAGATGCAGAGCTCGTTGAGCCTGGGAAAACTTTGGCAGGATCTGCAAGCCACAGCTTCAAAAACAAGTTTTCAAATGTCATAAAATGGCAATCTACTTTTTACACCATTGCTTCACTATAAACAGCTCCCAGGAGCAGTCTATCTGGGCAGTTACCAGCAGCACAGACTATAAACTATGTACTGTGCTTGACATGCTCCTGATATTAGCGTTCATTTTCCACAAGGGGGTAAGCTGTTAATAAAATGATCTTTCCAAGTCTTTCCTGATATGTCCTTCTTAGCTTAAAGTCATGCAATGTCCTGCTCAACCATAACCTGCGTGCATCTTCAGCCCTTTGCAAAAGCAACTAACCACAGATCCAGCCAGAACCAGTTTTTAGAAGAAAAAATGTATTTTTAATAAATATTTCTAAAATGTTTTTAGAAGAAAAAACTGTATTTTCTATATTTACTAATACAGTAGCTTCTGACACTTGCCAATTGATAACATAAAAAGTTAGGAATGCTGTTATCTTGTGTTTTCACTGGTTGTACTCCAAGAGATGGACCCTCCATCTTTTCTCATCTCTCCTTCATCCTTGTGTCACAGCTGAACCACCTCAATATTGGGTCTGGGAATTGACCCCAAGGTAAGAAGTCCTGTTTTCTAGTTCAATAACTATCACCCTTCAGGGAAATTACTGGTGCATATCAGGAAAATAATATTTTACCGATTACACACATATAATCTCTTAAGAGCAAAGGGGGTTCTTTAGAATTGAGGTTGTGTTTGTGCACAGGGTGAGGCAGTTGGTGAGGCTGGGAAACTACCCTAGCCTGGAGAAAGATTAATTATGGCATTGGTGTTTACATTAAAACTCCTTTTCATAGGCTATAAAGATAAAGGTGTCCCCCGCAGGTTGCCCTGCTGGTTGCTGACTCCAGGGAGTGGTGTTTGATACTAGGCCGAAGAGCCAGTGTGGTATGAAGACATCTCCATAGTTATGTGTCCAGCATGACTAAATGCCAAAGGACACTGAATGCTGTTACCTTCCCACCAAAAAAAAAAAAAAGCAGGCCTCCATCAGTCTTGGAAGATTATGGTATCGTGCTCAGCACTGCATACGCTGCATGTGAAGCATGAAAGCCTGGGTTGGATTGTTATGGAGGATAGGCTGTTACCCAAGCAGCAAATCCCCCCTCTCCACACCACTGAATTAGTCCAATGGAAAGGCAGAGCCAATACGATTGGATCCAGCTGGCATCGTAGAGCTGGGCTAAGGACAGGAGCTCACCCTGTCTTGTGGGGCCGACCCGGGTCTCGAACCATGGCCTGCTGGTTAACAGGCACAGTGGCTTAGCCACTTGCGCCACCCACAGCCCTTTCCACCAAAGTGGTACCTATTTATCTACTTGCATTTGCATGCTTTTGAACTGGTAGGTTAGGAGGAGCTGGGAGCTCATTCCATCTTGCGGTACTTGGGTCTCGAACCCTAACCAGATTGATAAGCACAGCATCTTTAACCACTGAGCCACCACAGTCCTAACCTTAACTTACAGGCTAACTCTATGCAAACTCCAATAGAAGAAACTGAGACAAATGTACAACGAATTATTCCAATTACAGTGTAATCCTAAGCATGTCTATACAGAAGTCCTGTTGTACTCAGTGGGACCTACTCCCAGGAAAGTGTATTTAGGATTGCACCCTTAATCATTTGTATATTGTAAGACATTTCTTTTGATCATAGGAAAAAAAACTGTTGGACGGCACATCAGTAATTTCAAAAGTAAATATTAAATATTTGATTAATATCATTAGAAAGCTTTGAAGCATATGGGAACCTGAGCACATCATTTTTTTTCAGCATGAACTCCGTGAACCTATGAAGCAATATCCCACTTCCCAACAACAGCTGAAACAGAAAACTGAATGATCCTTTTGTATCAAGTCACATGATGGTGCATAACGCAATGGGATTGCTTCATCCATTTACACATTTCGGCGGATCTGCCTTATGGCTGAGCCAGAGATTTGTCCTGACATAGCTCACTTTCACATCCCTGCTGAGAATCAAGGCTTTATATCTGAGCATCTTGAAACTTCTGAGTCTCGAAACTTCTTGAAACAACTATATCTGAGTTGAAACTTCTTTTTCCTGGCACCAGATAATCGGGGACAGCAACAACTCTCACCAAACAAACCTCTAGCAGTGTGTCAAAGTTTTTGTATTACATAGAACCATAAAAGTCTCATTTATTTCAGTGGTAGTCTTAATGGAGACAGGATAAAAATAATCACACTTAACAACCCGATCCTATCATAGTGGTCCTCCTCCAGAAGGAGCCTTCCAGTGGTGGAACATGTTTTTCAGCCATCATCATATAAGGTTATCAGTAGCATGTGTAGTTGTGTGCTTCTGGACCAATGCTGGAGAGGCCCAGTACATGAAGATGGTTAGATTAGGGTTGCCATATCCTACCCCCAATGGTGGGCTCCAGCAGGTTCACACCTACTCTATAGAACCGGTTGTTTACAAGAGATAGTACATATAAAGTTTAAAAATAGCCATTTAAAAGTGGCTGCCAGATGGACAGAGAACCGGTTCTTAATTTCTTTGATGCCCATCACTGCCCCCCCCCCAAAAAAAAAACCAGGGACAGTCCTGATTTGGGGGGATTGGCATACTGGCAAATGCGACAGAGGGTCCTGTCCCGATTTTGTGGAAGAGAATTATGGCAACCCTAGGTTAGATGAACACCCACCAACAATGGTAATTGAACAGAGAGGGCAGAAAAAAGGAGGGTGAGATGGATGTTGAAGGTGGAGGAGTGGCACCTAGCACACGATACTTGTGGTGGATTGTTAACCTCTTTTGTTCAAGCCACAATGCTTTGTGTTCTCGGACTTGTGTCATTTAAAGAGCTGACATACTGGTGCATATGTTCTAGGTGACCCATTGGCAGTTGGGGAGGTAAGGTCAAATATTTTCCTTTATCACTCTCAATTGCCCTTTCATAGCATGTAACACAATCTGTTTTGATGTGGCTGCATGCTCTGATGGGGAAAACCATAAGGTTGGGCTCTTTGGCTGCAACAGCTCGATACTGTAATGTTTTAATCACAAAATGTCTGCACCAGTGGTGGGCTCCAGCAGGTTCGCACCTACTCTATAGAACCGGTTGTTAATGAGAGACAGGACATATAAAGTTTAAAAATAGCCATTTAAAAGTGGCTGCCAGATGGGCAGAGAACCGGTTGTTAATTTTTTTCTAGCCCATCACTGGTCTGCACTCAGAAAAGTAATGCACAGTTTTTTTTTGGGGGGGGGGAAATCAACAATCTTGAATCAGATTGCAAAGTGGCCAAACCAAGATCTAGGAGTAATTAAAGAAATTAAAGACCTTTTTAAATTCACAGGTCCAGAGGACGACAATGAGGTAACATTGGGTATTTGTCAGGTTTAGTTTTTTCTCTCGAAGATTAATATAAAGAAAGGGCAAACAACACTATGAGAAAAGTTTAAGTTGGAAGCATTCCAGGTGTCCTTTGGACGGCTGCAGCTTTTCATACTGACATCAGTTAACCCAATTTTCATTTCTGCATGTTGCTCCAATGGGTACTTTTCATTCACTTTCCAAAGGCATGTAAAAATTGTGTCGCAGTTAGAACATCATACAACACCCCACTGTCAAGGTCCCAATACTATAGAAGCAGGGGTGGGCAAGGAGATGAGAAGCAGCACTTGCTTTAACTCTCTCTTCATTATAATTGGTCCAGGATCCCTGCAGTGGACCACCTAAAGAGGGCTGATGGTAGTAGATCTCCTATACACAAGTCCTAATATAGTGTCATAAATGCTGCACCACTGTCACAAGTGACAGAACTGCCAGTGCAAACACCTAGAAGATGGATGTGCCCACCAGAGATGGTCCCAGCTCATGTCAGAGCAGTTAAGTTGCTGGTGGGCTGGTTCATGGTGGCTTCATGGGAGACTCAGGAGAGGGTAGGTGCAGTTCAGGGGTTGGGCAGGGTAGATCTCATTGGGCAGCAGTGTACACTGGGATCCTATCCATGTTTTCCAAGCCGAACAGTCCCCTTGCCTGTCCCCTTGCCGAACAGTCCCCTTGCCTGGTGCAGGAGTAGATGCACATGTGGTAGGTGCAATTTTTCTTCTTCATAGCAGGTTCATGCTACAAGTGAATTATCAGTTTTCAAAAGCACAAGAGCCAGACTAGAAAGAAGAGACCTGCCCCTCCAACCCTTGTCCCCAAATGACTATGCTCAGCTATTCCTAAATTTTACAGGAAGAGAAACAGTTTAGTGTCATAACTGCACATTCCAAAAATGTGTGAAATGCAAATTTTATCCCAGCAAAAAATGTTCCAGACATGAAGTCTGGTTTTTGTATGAACTTATATAACTATTCTGCATTTTTCAAGGGCATAATAAGATGCTAAGCCAGCTGAAATACGCCTAGCAGAAGCAGCCCATTTTGTGGGTTGCTGTCAGAATGATCCCGGCACGCTGACAGTTACCATTCATCAACCTAAGCAATGCTAATGATTGTCAAAAAAGAGCTTTTTCCCTTCAGGCAAACGCACACCATTTCAAGATTCATTATTCAATTCCATTATACAATTCCAGTTAATCAGAGTATATTTCACATTATCTTCAGCCAGAAACATCCTTCTATGTCCCACTTTCCACATATCCATAACTATGTTATGGAAATATCCCTATGGTGATATTTCACATAGCTGGGGCCCATATGTGAATGTCGCAACTTTTCTGACGGTTCATTTTCTGGTGATCCACTCTTTCAACACCTTTCAATTATACTCAGAAATCATTCATTCAATGCATGTTCTGCTCTTTCAACCTCTCTCTGTTGTTCTACAGGCTGAAATTGCCCTCCTCCATGTTGATTTTTGTGTGCAAGAGAGAACACATAGCCACTTTAAATCTTGGTCTATTCCCATTTCTGAAGGAATTTGCAGACATCTTTGGGTGACACCAGGAATTTGCAAGTTTGAAAGGGTTTTTGCAATTTCATAGCTAAAAAGCATCAGAAAAAACATTTGTAAACTAAAAAAATGGATTACGCTTTTCAACCATTTCCACTTTTCATCACAGCTCCAGTCCCTAACCTATCAGATAAGTCAGATGATATAGGGCAGGGGTGTCAAACTCATTTCACACAGAGGGCCACATTAGCATTAATGGTGTCTCTCGAGGGCTGCAATAGCTTTAATGGTGTCTCCCAAGGGCCACAATCCAATTTTTTGTATGTCTACTCAGAAGGGCCCTCCTTTCTCCTGGGCTCTTTCTCCCACCCTGGGAAGCTGCTGCTGCTGTGCATGAGCCCTCCTTCCTCCTGGGCTCTATCTCCAGCTCAAAATCAAGTGTACTGCCACCACTACTGAGCTGCTTCTGGGGGTGGGGAGATCACTCAAAGGCCACACATGTGCCTGCAAAGGGCCACATGTGGCCCTTAGGCCGCCAGTTTGACATGCCTGATATAGGGGATGCCTGTATGCAGGTGAGACTGATCACATCTGACTTTCTCACCAGATTGTTGCTTGCGCATGAAGCTACCTTATCATAGTTCAGTGGTGTAGCTACAAAAGTGGCTCTAAGTACTAGAGGCACCACTTATGAATCATAAGTGGCTTTTCCACTCGTCATTGGAGCCATTCCAGCTAGTGATGGCAACACACATTGTAGCTTGGAATGGCTCTGACAACGAATGGAGAGGTCACTTGCATTGCATGTTTCAACACCTGTAGTACTTACCTTGCCACCCATTCTGGAACAAATTATGCTTGCAAACCAAGGTACCATTGTACTTTACCACTCAGTTACTTTCAGTTGTGAGAAAGTCCCACAAACACAACAAGCAACAAACATTTCAGTGACCATAAGAGACTACAATAAATACACAGTTGTCTTTGAGCACTTAGCCTATGAACACTGACCTCCATGTTCCATTTTTTTGGGGATGTGTGTGAGATCATTTCATAATGCACTAACATCACTATCTTTTTAAAATGGATCAATACAAATACATTATTGATAATCAAAATTGTTCCAACTGGCTGTAGGCTTCTGGAAAATGCTTTGTGAAAAAAACATATTTTCAAAAAATAGAATGATAGGGAGTTATTTTGTTCCCCACCACCTCACTGGCAAGTCCACTAGCAGGTGTTCAAAATAATTAGTTAATGACTTACTAATTAACATCCAGTGCCAGTTCACCTAACAAACAGGACTCTGCTGTGCCAGGTACAAGGCGGAACAAAGAAAATATAAAGATAGAGAAGTTATCTTGCTTTTCATTCCCATTTATAGCACACTCATCCTTGATATAATCATTAGCATATTTATTGACTGGTTGTTATCAGGAAATCTTGCATGCAAGATTAAAGAGAACCTGTGATAAAGAATCATTATTGGGAATGGTTTTACTATTAACTTTGACTGTCAATCAGAGCCGGGGAAGTGGCAGTTCCTTTGTTTAAATTTGGGTCGGTTTTATCCACAGATACATGTTCTGATAGAAATGTCAAGTTATATGTTCCTTTTAAAAAAAGGTGATAAGGATATTGGAAAAGATCTATATTAAGTGGATAACAAACTGGCCTTGCTGGTGCTCTCAACACATTTCCTGCCTCCACACAGTCCACCAAATATAGCTGAACAGAAAATTTCAACAAGAAACAAAAATTGTTAAGAGTAGAGGAGGGACAGAGACAGAAAATATAAATATACTGAATTGCAAAATATCTTTTCAGTCTCTGGATGCCTTTATCTCTTACAGAATTCTTAAAAGATGCAATGCTGAAAGAAATGTATTTGTGATTTGTGTTGAGGAACACATAAAATCCAAAGTGAGTTCAACAACTTCTGTGTTGTCCCCCTCTTGTTTCTGCAAGCAGCTAATATTTATTATTTATTTTATTTTAAAAATTTATATCCCGCCTTTCTCAGGCTAATTAGCCCGACTCAAGACGGCTGACATAAAACATAATTAAAAATATAAACAAAATTTTTTGATAAAAACAATTAAAACATACAAGTTAAAAAACAACATAGATTAAAAATGATAAAACAAGAGCCCCCCAACCTCTGCCCCCTTAAAAAACTTTTTAAAAATACTACGGTATAAATGTAGTTGCCATTTAACTCAATATGCCTTGCCTCATAGACTTGTCAATGCACATCTGCTATACTGTTACTACATATTTTCATTATCAAGAATTAAATCAGACAATTAAGAAGTCCACTGAAACCAGAACTGTCTTTGAAGAAGCTCTTCAAGGAATCTAGCTAAGGTCGTGCCCAGCCCGCCTGCCAGAGATTCTGGTACCAGCAGATATTTAGTGGGACTTCTCAGAGAAGAGATGCTATTCACAGCCTCCAGTATCAGGGACTCTACTTACATGCAAGAAAGAGGGGGCCACATGGCCGACTTAAGAAACTTGGCTACCTACCTTAACCTGCATCTAAGGTACCTTGTGGACAGCTCCTCTGGAAGTATTGGGTCCTGGTGCTAACCCACCTTCCCAGCAGGTTAGCACCCCAGTTTGCTTGCAGGATCCTGAATCAGTTCCCATAATCTAAAATACGATGGTTGCACATACCCATAAGAACCTAAGAACATAAAAAAGCCTCCACTGGATCAGGCCTAAGGCCCATCTAGTCCTAATTCCTGTATCACACAGCAGCCCACCAGATGCCTTGCGGAGCACATATGACACCTACATCCAGATGTCCTCCCCTGCATCTGGTATTTTAAGGTTGTCCACATCTACACACATTCCTTACGGCTCATAGCCTATGTTGACCCCTTTCCCTAGGAATTTATCCAAGCCATTCTTAAAGGCAATAAGGCTATCCATCATGGCTTGTGATGGACCTTTCCTTCAGAAATTTGTTCAGTCCTCTCTTAAAAGCATATAGGCTAGATGCTATCATCACATCCTGTGGCAAGGAGTTCCATAGACTATCTGCTGTTATTGTAAATAACTATTATTGTTAATACTGACTGGCACAGGCTTGCCAATTTCAGATAAGCATTTTTCTCTGTCCTCCGTGGAAACGCCAAGGTTTGAACCTGGGACCTTTAGCATATAAAACATGTGTACAGTGGAAGAGTAATATAATTTGCTGATGTCGTCAGGGATGGACCAGTTCAAAAGTCTACCTAGTCCATTATTGTGCTTTTTATAGAAGCCAACCAGAAAGTATACAAGCAGGGCATAAAGGAAATAGCATCCCCCATTGTTTGTCTGCAAGATCCCATAGTCAGAGGTGCAATGCTTCTGCAAAGGTTCCCATTCAGCTAGCAGCAACCACAGAAAGTGTGGTTTCTTATGTTTATGTGATGCATCAAACCCTTTTGAGCGATGCAGCAAAAACGCTAACAAGTCAGAAGGAGCTAGGAGTCCAATTATGGCAGGTACACCCAAAGTTCATTTTTCCCATTAGGTGCCCCAGCAAAATAGCCTAAGGCTGCAGTCCTAATGACACTTTCCTGGGAGTAAGACCCATTGAACACAATGGAGCTTACTTTTGAGTAGTCATGGTTAGGATTGTGCTCTAACTTGTCAGCAAGAACTTCTAGAGGGGTATCCACCTTCAGTGGTGGCAGCAAAAATAACACACTCATGGCACTTTAGGAAGCAAACAGTTTTATGGCGGCAAAAACCTTTGTGAATCAGAGCCCTTTCACCATTGGCACAATTCTTATGAGACAATAAATCGATTAGTCTTGATGATAACACAAGATCCTTTATCTGTAAGAGTTGTTAATATGGTTTTTAGTACAAGTTCCTTTATGTCTACTCAGCAGCTCTCTCCCACTCCATAACCATGACTCTTTCATGGCTAGTCACCAGTCTTTTTTCCCAATTCCCACGACTTCCCTTTGCAACCAGCGACCTTCTGGCAGGGTTTCTTTGCAAAAGCCTGGAACTTGGCAAACTACTGTTATGGGGACAGAACTGTTCAGGACCTGGCAGGACACAGAGCAACTCATTCTATATTTGTTCTGCTTCAGCAAGATCAGGCTGGGGATTTTTCAGGACTTTGAATAGCCAATACAACCAATAGTAGTACTCTGCTTCCCGAATTTAGTTGCAAGTAAACCTGGGGTCTGCTTTTCACTGAGATGGCAAACCTGTACCACAGTTTTAACTATTTCGGACCACATGATGGAATAATCTTTCATAAAAACTTTTCATGCTTGCTAAAATCTTGCCTGACAAGATAGCCGCCTCTTGATACACTGGTTTTCTAAGTGCAGGGATTTTTTTCCTCCAAGTATGAAGATCAAGTTGATATCATGTTGAATAATGATAACGTTCTTACAAAATGAAGAATAGGAAGAAAACACTCTCAATCCCAAATTACCATCTTGGGATTGATTTCTACGAACAATCTCAGCGCAACTTTGATTGAAATTTCCCGTTTCCCTTTTGGCTGGAAGCTGAGATGGTCTGACTAACTATGAGTCAGCCAGTATGAATGATGAGATTACTACAACATTGACAATGGTTAGTGGATACAACTTGATCACTTTTAGCAAGTACTATATCACATGAAATAGTTCTTAGTCATCCTGTGTCTAGCCCAGGTAACTGTTTAAGACATTTTCCGTCATAGGAAAATTACCTGTTTATACATGTCTTGGGTGTTTGCAATACTGAATGAACAACTGTAAAAGATGGAGTTTAGGGACAATAATGGAAGGGCCCCTAGAAAGACAGATACAATGCAAGGAAAAGGGAGTATAAAACGGGCACATGTACAGAATTGGGGTGTACATTTCATGAAGTTGATTTCACTGTCAGTTTGACAAAGATATCCAGGCCACAATCATACTTGCTCCGATACCACCCTTTCTGAACACTTAAAATAACTATGAAATTTTTCATATGAGCACTTATTTTAGGGTGAATGGAGTACATGAGAGGGCCTGGTTAACCGGGGGTTAACCTCATATTCAACTCCCTGCCACCTCTAATTAACTCACATACCTAGTTTGAATAATGAGTAAATATCATGGTTATTTACCTCCTAAAGCAATACATGAAGAAATAATATGTATTAAAACAAAATCATGTTCTTTCAAAATGCATTGAGGATCATGGACATGTAAAGGAACAACCAAATCTCCCCAAATCTAGCATGAGCAAAAGAGAAGACACTGTAAATGAAAATGAAACCCATCTTCATCTTAGCTGTTGGTGTGTGGATGGTTATTTTTGCCCATCCTAATTTACCCGGTTCAATGTGGAGACTGATCCAGGCCAAAGACCCATCTAGTCAAGCTTCCTGTATCTCACAGTGACCCACCAGATGCCTTGGCAATAATACGCCTGCATCCTGTTGCCATTCCCCAACACATGGCATTCTGAGCTAACTCCATGGTCAAGAATTTGACAAATCTATACATTGTTTAGCATTTGCTTTAACAATAAAGAAATCATTGCCTATTCCACAGCCATGGTACCCAAAGTCACAATTCAAACCTTGAGAGTGGAATATCCTATAAAGGTGGGTTAAACAGGATAGTTGTTGATGACCCAAATCAAAAGGGCAACATCTCAGAGCAAGAGTTTTCTAGAGAGGGCTGCCAGATCACAACCAGAGGTTTACTGAGTCACCAACACTGCAAATTAATTCAGATATACAGCAAAGAGAGCACCTTCTATCTTCTTGAATGGGACACCTACAGGTATTCAGTATGCTTGCTACAATGGGACCAGGTAAGAAATAGTCAGGATCAGCAACACCTGTTGCTTCTCCTGCTTCACAGGTTATTTCCAAAGAGGCAGAGCACATTTCCAGGTTGCAACCAGGCAATCCTATTTCTCAAAGGTCTGGATCCAACACTGTGCAGCTAAAAGACTCTCACTTCTTGGTCACACGTCTTTTCACTTTCCTAATTATAAACACTCTCTTCTGTGCAATTATGTTGGGAAGCCTCTTCTTATTGGCAATCACTGACTCATCTGGAAACAGCTGTTTGGGAACTCAGTCAATTTGCTCTGATAAATTCTTTACTGGCTTCCAAGTGAATCTTCCCCACCCCAGGCCAGCCTGATAAACTTCTCAGCCTGTTCTTCATTTCTGGGCTGTATAAGTTAAAGATTAATTTCAGGCAGCCAAGGCATTACCCATCCACTGTGTGTATTTGAAACCAAGGCCAGTCATCTGAAGGTCAGCATGGAGATGCTCATCAATGTTCCCACTGTATTGGGCTCACTTTCTGACCTTGTGACTCCCTCTACCCAAACACACACAATTTCCTTTTAAAGAAATTTGTTTACCAATGAAATAAAAAGGAATTGTGCTTCATAAACTGAAAGATACAGATGGAAACTTTTACAAAAGAATATGTTCACCTTGGAACAATACCGTATTTACTCAAATTGAATGCGCCAACGAATCTAATGCGCACCCTATACTTATAAACAAAACATGCTTTACTCAAATTTAATTAACTATTGAATCTATTGCACACCCTGATTTTGGAGACTAAATTTGGCTTTAGAAGGTGAGTGTTAGATTTAAATACATAAATACAGTATTTGGCAGATACAGATTTATGTCAAACTCAATGCTATGGCATCGCTTCGATGACATAAAACCCTACTGAACAGCAAACTTATGTTTGTAGTCCTTGGTCTTTCTAGACAGATGATCAAAAATGTTGCTGTGGTAGTGATGTATTGACAATCATAAAGAATATTGCCTTGGCACAAAAAAAGTTTCAGTTGTTTTCCCCTTTTCCCCCAAAGCTAATTTGCTGGCATACGTCGAAGGAGACATAACTCCAATGAACAGAGTGGGTTAGAAAATTGAGGCCCGAATCCAGCAGCAACTTTGCAGCTGAGATTCACTCCCCAACCATTGTCCTCTCCGCTTCCTGAAGGTCCTACAAACGTTTCCCGTGCTAACAGTGTATCTGGATAATTCTGATACATGCACAGGGCTGGCAGTTTCTGCCAGCACTAATGTTGGGCACAACTGTGGCTCAATGCTTGTGCCACCATAGGCCAATTTTTGACAGCAGATCAATAGATTCACTGTTGTAAATGACTCATAGGATTGGGCTGAAAGACTCAGACTCATATTCTACAGTAAATATACTCATAAGTAAATATATATATATTTGCTTGTTAATTTATATTCCACCTTTTTTCTACTTTGAAATTTTAAAAAATGTTGTATGTGGCATTGCAAAGTCCATGCCTTGACTAGTCTATACTTGCTTAAGCAGAAGCAACATTGTTACATCCAGTGCCTCAGACCATATACAGGACCACAGCTTGTCAATCCTAAAGACACTTTCCTAGGAGTTAGACCCATTGAACACAATGGGGCTTACTTTTGAGTAGACACTGTTAGGATTGTGCTCTAAAGCTATACTACTTTTAGCCCAAAGGAAAATTTCTCTGTCTTTAAATCAATGAGAGACTATACTGAACATCCCCTCCTACAGTTCCCTTTTGAGTAACAATATCATATGGTTCAGAAAGGAATTATTGGGGTGGGGAGTATGGTGGTTTTTAGCTGGCAGGAGACACAAATTTAGAGCCTCAGGTTCTACACAGAGAATTTGTGGCTCAATCTATAGTGTGTGTTTACATTTAACAGTAAATGTAATGACAGGATCAATGCATTTTTCCTGCTCATTAGCTTAATGAGTTCCAGACAGACAACATTTAATCCAGTTTCACTGGCAAACAGTACATTTACCTTGGTTATCACAAATTTTTGCAAGTACCTCTTCAAATCCCTGCATGCTTTTAATTATCTCAGTGCTCTCAATGTCGAATACCAAGCACTTGCCTGAAGGTTCTCGATGTCAGACAGAAAATCTATTTTGGGATTTTTAACACATTGGGTAGGCAGATAAAATAACCACTTGCCAAATAATATTTCTGCAATAAGTTTCAAGTACCATAAGATGAATGTTGGTGCTTGGAAGTCTATCTGTTGCATGGCATGAAAAGGGTTTAGGGAGGGCCGATGAAGTTGTTTGTAAAATACTTTATCGAGCAGAGCAGAGACACTCAAATTTAATAAGGGCAAAATCCAGAGTAACTACAGGAGCACATAAGAGACATTCCCCCAAACCCAGAGTAACGTGTCTCTGCTCTGCTCGATGAAGTATTTTACAAACAACTTCATCGGCCCTCCCTAAACCCCTTTCATGCCATGCACCAGATAGAATTCCAAGAGACTTTACGTGCACCCGTAGTTACTGCACCACCTTGTGAAAACCTGTGGGAAATTCATATTGGAATCCAGAGTAAGTTGTTCTTACACCGGAGCAAGGACACCCCATAGTTACTTTGGATTTTGCCCATAATGTGCACCCGTAGTTACTGCACCAACTAGTGAAAACCAATGAGAAATTCATATGACAATCCAGAGTAACTTGTTCTTACTCCAGAGCAAGGACTCCCTGTAGTTACCCTGGATTTCACCCTATATCTGTATTCAAAACCACTGAGGTCCTAGAACCTGATCCAGGTGTAACTTTCTTGGGACAGGGAGATCCTAGCTTACACTTCAGCCAGGAAGAGCTGGCTTCTCTTACTGGCACAATAAAACCTTTCCTTCCAAGAAATCTTCTTAATTTCTTCTGGGAAAAAAATCATGGACTGGGTATTTTGGAATATATCAAGACAGAATGATTTTCAGCCAATTAAATGAATCAATTTAAATTATAGAAAAAGCCAATTCAATTAAAAGCTCAAAGCAGAACTTAAAATTCCACCTCCTTGTTTTTGTACACATAATCTAGCCAAAAGGAATGTTACCATCTGAACAGAAAATTCAAAATATCAAAATGTCATCAAGTCTAAGACTTGTGGGGAAAAAAAATTTAAGATTTCAAAGTATTATCCAGTACTGCTTGATATTTGTAAAAAGACATGTGGGTGACTATGGAAAGAAGGAAGCCGCCTGTCAGGCAGAAAAAGAGAAGCAAGCATTTTTTGATATTTTGTTATACAAAATTTTATTTTGTTATGCAAAATTCAGGGATCCTTTCTTGCCTGACCATTTTATATGCGCACTCATAACAACCACATGAGGTAGATTAGATTTGTGCTTCTCGAGTTGCCATCGAGTAAAAGTTTTCCCAGATTCTCTTAAATAGTTATGGTGCCTTTGATAGAGGAATGGCAGACAGAAACAGGACCTTCTCGGTGGTGGCACTCCCTCCCCACTGAATTAAGGAAATCCTCCTCAACGCTGTCCTTATGGCGAGGCCTAACGATCCGCTTATTTAGACAGGCTTATAATGGCTGTCCCTAAAGGGGAGATTGGGTGCCCTTCAGGGAGAAAGGCAGAGTATAAATAAGCAAGCAAACAAACAAATAAATAAATACCTTACTATTATCTGCCTGTTTTTAAATGGTCTTTTAAACTTGGGTTTTTCATTATTTTATATAGACTTTAATGATTTTTATTGTCTGGTTTTATTTTCTTATCAAATTTTAATGGTATTTTATTTTGTGCTGTTTTTAATTTTTGTTAGCCGCCTTTTATATCCTTTTTAGGTAGAACTGTGGGGTATAATTAAATAAATAATAAGTAAATAAATGTAGCAACAGTTTTGGGCATGCAAATCCTAACTAATTTCCGCCACCACAATTAACCCATTTCCTTGTTCCCGCAGTGACGTGGAGAGACCAGCGCGTGTATGTACACTGGCCAAATCACCCCAGGAGTGGCGCAGATGTTTGCAACATCCTCAAGCCAGTATAGGACTTGTAATGGTCTAACCGGGGATTAAGATTATACTGTTGATCTCCTATAAGTTTTCCTCCGGAGCAACCAAGAACACAAGGTAGAAAATCAATAAATCATTAAAAAAGCTATCAGGAAATCATTTGTATGAGATCCAAATCCAGATCTACATTCAGTGCGTGTTCCACATTTACAGTGTATGAGGAAAGGCTCACCTCACCCAACGTCCATCATCATGTTTCTGGTTAAATTAAATATACTATCCCTGCTTAAAAGTAAAACAATGAATAAAATCATTTAAGTTGTTAGGATGATGTGACAAAACGGAAATGAAGGCGGTTTGGCCACTCCACCCAGCAATTCATTCAAACTGTTCACAACCAGGAGTCACAGAAGAAAGCTTTCTGGATTAGGATAGGCCTGGCTCACAGCCCAGCATACTGGTTGATGCACCCCAGTAGGCAGAGAATTTCATACAGGGGTCACTGCAGGTGAAATGTTCCTACTTGAACAGCCACCCATTGTCAATCAGGCTTTCAGAAGCACAGTAACATAGACAGGGAGGAGGGTTGGCACAGTAAGTACTGCTGGTATTGCAACACGCTGTGTAAATGGACCTTTTTTCTGGGACATGCCCAATTTTAAGCATTGTGTCCTGGAAAAGAACTTAAATGTCCCCCTTTCCACCATAAGCAGTCCCTTGCATGCAGCACATAGCCGTCTTAATTAGTAAATTGTATGTAATATTATTTTAATAGTAAGTAATAAAAGTAATATATAACTTAGCTTATATGTTACTTATTTTACTATTACTATATTAGGGTGCAATCCTAACCGAGGCAGGCCTGCGTCTTCAGTCATCCTGTTCCTGTAGTGATGAAGGGAGGCAAGAGCAAGTTTGTGCCCTGACCTAACTTTCCCCCAGGAGTGGTAAGACCCCCGGGGAGGTCTTATGGCACTTTTGCTGAACCCCCATGACAACACAAGAGTTATGTCGAGGCTTAGGATTTCCCAGAGGTTAGGATTGCAGCCTTAATTTAGTAAGTAATATAGTAATTACTTAATAATACTGCTAATAATATTTAATAATAATATTAAAATATTTAATAATGACTATATTACTTTAATAGTAATATGCTTAAAGTTATATACTTAAAGTTAGAGTTAAAGTAATATACTTTAATAGGAAGTAATACAGTGTTTAAATTAATCATATGAAATTAATGAGTTTTTTAGCTTTTATTTTGTCATAACCTACATTTTCTTGGATGTCCTACATTTTAGATGTCCTACATTCCTTGTCCTCTGTGATTTTGACATCTGGTCACTCTGGGTATGCACCTTTTCAAGGTGGAGGATAAATGAGGCTTGCAATTAGTAAAAAGTCAATCCTTTGCATTCTCTCTCTCTCTCCCTTGCTCTCCCTCTCTTTCTCTCCCTCTCTTTCTCTCTCTCTCTCTCTCTCTCTCACACACACACACACACACACACAAACACCCCATAGTTAGAATATAACTCAATCCAAATATTCATAGAGGTTTATATGACTTACCACATCCTTCCAGGACTTGGATGTAACCTTGCAAGTAAGTAGATTTTGAAGTCCACATTTGCATGAACTGACTTGTGAGTTAGAATTCAGAATCTGTCCTAAAATCATTGATCCCTCCCGTTTCAGAAATGGTGTGCTATAAGCTTTGAGCCTTTCAAATTGCCATCAAGTACAACCGAGAAGCCACAATCTCTTGTTGGCTGCATGGCACATGTGTATAAGTCCCTAGGTCAGATAATTCTCCCATTTCTATTCCACCTGCCCAATCCTTCCATCACCGCTTCCTGGTACGTGTGCCTTCCCTTTGTTTTATAGACTCTATAGTTACAGGCATCTCCCTCCACGCATACACACCCCAATATGGTTGTTTGACTGTAAGGATTGCTTGGATTCATAGTGGATGCAAGAATGGTCCACCACACCCATCTGATCCCTTAAACACAGCTATGTTCGAGTGATACCCATCTGCTCACGGCAACACTCTCTGTCTTTCAGACTAACTGAATATTTGAACAAGTGTGGGGCAGGACTTCATATGTGCTGGATCCACAGCCGTTGAAAGAGCTGCTCTGGAATGGTCTTGAATTTCAAAGAATACATGCCAATCCTGAAGAGGACTCCCCCATACCGGGCCAAATATGAATGAAATGCACAAACCAGACTTGGCCAACAGTGTCGCTCACCGGTTCCTATGATAGACACACAACAGTTGCACATATGTATCACTTGCTCTTGCATGCCTAGCTCTCCCATTTAAACAATATCAATCAAAGCCTGGTTTGGATTCCCATTATCAGTATGCCAAAGGTATGACATAATGTCATATTTAAGGAAAGGGTTTCGTCATGAAAGCATCAGTGGATGTACACACAACGTTGTGACAAAAACAGACCCACCGTTAATTCCCAAATCACTAGACAGCACAAATTATTTTTTCCATATGCTGACAAGCCGCTATTGAATTCAACTCAGTCTGCACCTAATAGTGCCCATCACCTATGTCTGTTTGTGCCACCCATTTTACATGGGAACTGGATGAATTTTGTTTTAATCTACAAACACAGTGTCTCTTAAATTGTGGGTTGGGACCTACTATGTTGGTCATAAGCCTATTTCGGGTGGGTTGCTGAGCTGAGTCACCGCTGAAAATGCAAAGCTGAAAATATAGGGTGTGGAGCAGCTGGGCAGGGCAGGCACCTGGGAAAGACATGGTGGTGATGTAGCTAGAGGGGGATGAAGAGGGCAGTTTTGGAGGGGGCTTCACCCCTTTGGAGCCACAAGGGTCAATGGCACTCCCTGCCCATCAGCAGAGCTGCCTGGAACTTTCAAAGCAAGTAAAGCAAACGGGAAAGCAGGGAGGAGGCAAAACAAAGTGCAGAAAGGTAGCTGGCAGGAGGAGTGGATCTGGTGGCAATGGCATGCGTCGAATCCTATGGTCCTTTTTTTGGTAGCTTCCCTCATCCCTTTTTCTTCTTAGACTTTTGCAAGCAAAGGGGGGGTCACAGGGGAAATTGAGGATTGGGTCACATATAAATTTTCATGTTTTTCCTTCCTACACTTATTCAAGCCCTATTTAACTCCAGCTGGTGTACCTCAGAATTCTAGGAAAAAATAGATCACATAAACATGAAGTCTAGGAAGTCTATGAGAGTCTAGGAAGTCACTTTTTTGTGTATGTCACTCTTAACACATCAAGATGTACCTATAGGTATCACTTGCTGAAGAACCAATACAGAGATTCCAGAAACAATACACCTTGAGATTTGTTTCCCTTTAAAACTGTTTACTTGCAACATTAATATATTTTGGGCCCAAACACATATGGGCCCAGGCTGGTTCAGTCCGGTTCTTGGGAACCGGTAGTTCCCATTTGCCTGCTGCTACCGAACCGGTAGCAGCGGGTCCCCCAAAAAATGGGCCGAACCGGTTCTCTGGCGCAGTGCACAGCAGCAGCTGGCCAGGGATCTTTCTATTCTTAAATTTGCCACCTTTAGCGGCAGTCCAGTGAGCGCCCCAGAAGCCTCAGCGGTCTTCTTTCCCCGGCCACTGAGGCTTCTGGGGCACTTTGTCGGGCTGCCGCTAGAGGCGGCAAATTTAAAAATAGGAAGTGCCTGGCGGTGGCTGCTGCTGCTGCCTCAGAGCACCATCCTATGCAGGACTACTCAGAGGTAAGCCTCTTCCCAGCTGGCCGGGGAGGCTGAGGGGGACCCACGTGGCACCACTGTGCTCTTCCAGCCTCTCCCCAGCCGGCCGGGGAGGCTAAGAGCCCCATCCTATGCAGGTCTACTCAGAAGTAAGTCCCATGACACCCAATGGGACTTACTCCCAGGACAGTGTGTGGAGAACCTCAGAGCAGCCTCAGAGCCCCATCCTATGCAGGTCTACTCAGAAGTAAGCTGCATGCTAGTCAATGGGGCTTACTCCCAGAGTGGAGTGGAAAGAACAGCAGCCTCAGAGCACTTCCTATGCAGGTCTACTCAGAAGTAAGCCTCATGCCAGTCAATGGGGCTTACTCCCAGGACAGTGTGGAAAGAACTGCAGCCTCAGAGCACCATCCTATGCAGGTCTACTCAGAGGTAAGCCACATGCTTAAATTTTTTTGAATTTTTTTAATTTAAAAAATTCTCCCTGGCCCCACCCCCTGACCTCGGCCCTGCCCCCTGACCTGGCCCTGCCCACTTCCAGAGAACCGGTTGTTACGGCAGGCTGGGCCCATCACTGGGCCCAATCTACCAACTTTCCAGCACTGATGCAACCATGCCAATGGGGCATACACTGCATATGGGAAGGCAATATGGGAGGGGAGGTCACGGAGACGTCCTCCAGGTAAAGGAATGCTTCTTATCTTGGAGCTCCATTACAACAGTATCAACACTGACATGTTGGATCGGATTGCCCCTTTGTTATATTTGAAGTCCCATTAAGAATATCCTGCATTCATCTATGCCCCTGGCAGCTTCCTAGCTAATGCCACTTTGTTGGCACTGAAAAACAATCCATTTTCACGCTCAGGAACCACACTTATTTTCTGGTTACAAATTAGATGACTTGACACGAGGTATGTTTCCATGGAAATGATTAGGGTAACTAGTTAACTTACATAATTCTGGAAGCTTGCAATCTTTATCATCAACTGCTATTCCTAATTATCCAAGGGAACGATGAGGACAAAGTCATTAATGCAAGTCAGGGGAAATGCAGTGTACCGGCAATGTGCTCCGCTTCTTAAGCATAGATCGGTCTGTCTTATATTATTGATCGACCTTGTTTGCTTTGACTGAGAGTGGTTTTCAAGGTCTCAGGCTGAGTTGTTTCCTAGCCCCACTTGCTGAGATCCCCCACCTAACACATATGGCAAGCATCTAATAGAGACGCACAATCCTTCCTGTCTGTAACGTAAGTGCTTTATTTCAGCACTCATAAGAGTTTTCCATGAGCTGGTCATCTAAGGATGTCATATTCCAAAACAGTAATTATCAGTCATCTATGTGCACCGGGAGTGGTCCACAGGTGAGACATGGGAATTTTGACAATTTATTTAATTATTAAATAAACATAATTAATAGGGTTAATGAGAAATTGAACTCCCCACCAGCAGCATGGTGTGCCTTGTCAATTGCCCAAACATTGATGGTGTGCCTCGACAATTTTAGCAGCTGGTTGATGTGCAATGAGTTGAAAAAGGTTGAAAAACACTATTCTAAAAGGTATGTTACAGAAAAGGAAATTTCAGGGGACCTTCAAAAGGTAACCATATTTACTATAAGAGGGCGAGATGTCCAGATTCAGACAACACTACACATTTGTACCCCAACCTTTCCCCAAGGAGCTCCAGACAGCACAATGTGGGATGCTAGTAGGGAAGAACCAGGTTCAAATTAGCCATAAAATTCAAAGCATGATCTTGGGTGTCTTACTATCTCCCATTCTCATTGACCATACTGGGTTGCTGTGTGAAAGAAAGAAAGGGAAGTGATCCCTCAACATTTGTCCTTGCTGTACCACTTCACAAGGTCCACTTCACAAGGACATAGGGCAAAATCCAGAGCAGTTAGGGGTCCACGCAGTTATGTCACCCTCTAGTTTATCTTATGGAAAGTCATCTTAACTGCTCCGGAGCAAGGGGCTTAATTTCACTTTAGGATATAGGCCATAATCACCAGTTATTTGTGGGTTGGGTGGCCAAATACAACATAACAGACACTGGTAAGAGGCTCAGGATAGATGAGAGGGCTTTTGAGTAAGAAAAGAAAGAAACCCACTGTTTGGGAAGCGTTCTCTCATCTTGCTGATTTTAGTTCTATGATTTTGAGAATCATAGAGATTGATGGACACCAACCTGAATTCCCTGAAGGAGTTCCCTGAAGGAGCTGGGATCAAATGTAGTTAACAATGCAAGAGCTGAACTAACTGCTTAACAGCTTTAGGTCCAAACAGAAACTCTCTGCTTTCCTGTGTGCACCTTTGCAGTGTTTTAAACATTTATTTTGCCTTTAA
Source organism: Cryptoblepharus egeriae (assembly GCA_030015325.1). Lineage (NCBI taxonomy): Eukaryota > Metazoa > Chordata > Lepidosauria > Squamata > Scincidae > Cryptoblepharus > Cryptoblepharus egeriae. The sequence continues at coordinate 89,131,311 of JAREYC010000006.1, forward strand.
CAATGCCACCAAAAAGAAGTGGTGAAACGCTGGGCTCTAAAAACCATTTTTTTTCAATAATCCGGGGAATAAATACACAACAGTGGATTATAGCTGGCCAGAAAAATCTTCAGAAAAATTAAATCTTACATAACGTATGAGCTTCTTTCTATTTTACCCTCATAATAAAACTGACCCTACACACCCCATCAATGTCTGTTTTAGTGGCTTCTGCTGGTGTTCTTTTGCATTTTATATTGTAAGCCCTTTGGGGACAGGGACCCATTAGCTATTAATTAGCTATTATTTTTTTAATTTTCTTGTAAACCGCTTTGTGAACTTTTCAGTTGAAAAGCAGTAAGTAGGTAGGTAGGCAATCCTCCGAGTTGGGCCATTTTCTGTCTCTCTGCAAGATGCACTGCAAATATCAGCAAGGGTGACAGGCAGTACTGGGGTAAATATTTATAAGAAATGCAGGAAACAGTGGCAGAAGAGATATTTTTTATCCCCTTTCCATTTTGTTGGAAAGCCCTTTATATCTGCCCTCTTAACTCATTACTTCCAGAAGCAAAGAGGTGCAACCAAATTTCCCAAAAGGCCCAGTTGTGCTGTTTATAAAAATAAAAGCCCCTAAATGAAAACCGTTCCTACCCGTTGAAAGTGAAATCAGGCATTGCAGTCACTTGAGAATCAGATTTACAACATAAGGCATCTGCAGCCATAATGTTAAGGTCAAAGCAATTCTTTCACTTCTTCAGGCTGAGCCTAACTGTGCCACAGGGACCACTGGTTAAAACTGCAATATTATTGTTATTTTGCCAAATAATGTTTGGTTTACCCTTTTGATATTAAAAAACAACTGTTGCAATTGATTTTATTTTGAATTTCTCATCACAGCTGAGTAACTTACGGTTCATATTTCTGATGGGGCTGTTTTTATAGTGGATCTTAATGGAAAGTCTACTGCAACGGCATTCAAAATAAGTTTTGCAGGTTCTACTGAAGCTTAGCAGAGATTCTTCAATCAAAAACCAGAAATGTCTGAAAAGCTGCCATAAATATGGGTGTGGGATGGTGGGACTGTTATACGACAGTGTAGGACAGTGGTGAGGCCATACAGGTCTGTGCAGTTAGCCCTGTGAGCTGAGCACCAACAATACAACACACCGCAGAATCCTCCACAATCCCTGAGTTTCAACAGCAGTTGTTAAGGAATTTCTCATAAGGTAACTTGAAAAATATTTCCTGAAGGTAGAACATTTGAATCCCACTGGTTGACTGGAATTCTCCAGTAAACTCAGTTCATAGCCGAGCTTTAACAGACATCACAATTTTTGTTGCTTGGCCCTGCATGATTCCGCCCCCCCCCCCCATGCAAGTAGAAGTCCCAAATTCCAAGGTGCTCCTTAGCCAAGGGGCAAAGTGCTCCCTAGACATCTGATGGAACTGGATGGGATTTCCTAAAGTCCCTGGGGGAGATAGCTGTCATCGGCTGCTTGGGACTGCATGTAGGCATTCAGTTATAAAGCCCATCACATAATGGGTAGCAAAGCAAACATCTGCGGCAACCGTGCCAGGGGCAATGGCATCTGAGCTGGGCAATACTTTCATCCCCCTGCCAGTCAGATAGGTGACACTGGATAGAATGGAGGGCCACGTGAAACTGTGATGAAAATATTTTGGAAAAACATCCAAGAAATAAAGAACCATATATGACACCCACTTGAAAGCAACTTGTGGGCACTCTTGTAAAAGCAAAAGCAGGCCTCCATCAGTCTTGAAAGACGATGGTATCGTGCTCAGCGCTGCATACACTGCATGCGAAGCATGAAAGCCTGTTGGATTGTTATAGAGGATATGCTGTTACCCAAGCAGCAGATCCCCCCTCTCCATGCCACTGAATTAGTCCAATGGAAAGGCAGAGCCAATACGATTGGATCCAGCTGGTGTCGCAGAGCTGGGCTAAGGACAGGAGCTCACCCTGTCTTGTGGGGCTGACCCGGGTCTCGAACACTGGCTTGCTGGTTAACAGGCACAGCGTCTTAACGCATGCTCAACTCTTTCAACCATTTCTGCTGGTCTAAACACTAAAATTTCCCTGATGTTGATTTGCATGTGACACAATGATTAAACTGTTTTGGCATTTCCTTATGTCTTTCTTCAGTAAATAATTATTATTCAAATACATAAGATATTCATTGCTCGCACTTGTTACTGTAATTTGCTATGTAATTTGGCTATGTGTTAATAAATATGAGTTATTTAGGATTTTGCAAGTGATATTTATGTCTTTTTTGTGGCCATTTTCCATTTGCAAGGTGAAAAAGACTGGGTTCCACTTTTCAACAGTTCTCACTTTTATGGTGCTCCGGCAATAAGCCATCCAATAAATGGGAGATGCCTGTAATGAAGAATTTGGATTATAACCTGGAAAACCACTCACTTCAAACTTCAATGAGGAGACTGGAATGAAACTGTGCGCACTAAGCTGGGACAGATTCTTGAATAGCAGCCCATTTCCAAACACAGGAGGATGCAGAAAACTTTCTTTGCCTTTCAAAGTGAGCTTGAGAGCAGATAAGATAAGCCTGCATTCTTCAGCCTCTTATATACTTGACAACATACCATCAAGCTTATCAATGTGGACTAGACAAACCTCAGTCTGTTCTAGTATATTATTTCTTATTACCACTGTATTTAAATTGTAAATACCAAAGTGGAATAAATTATTAAAACAGTTAAGTACCTGTACGTTAATTACAGTAATGAAAACAAGATTACGTGTTGATACTATTATTTCAGCACATAATTAAAATCCATCACAGCTATTGTGGTTCTCTAATAAAACATTTACAGCTGACCATTAATGATGTTGTTACTACACTCTTCCAATGAAAAGCAATGCTAATTTTTGCACTGACTTGAGATAGGCATCTGCAGCTGTGTCCTTAGATAGCCCCAAAGGACTATTTTCAGGTGACAGTAAAATGTTCCCTCTTTGATTATAGCTAGAATCTGTTTCCAGAAAGCCTTAGACATGACACATAAATGGAAAACTTGGAAAAAGTTAGCCAAAAGTAACCTTAATTGCTGCCCTGCTGACATTTATTTAGATGGTTTAGTTTTTGAAGAGTCAAGTTCTTTCAAATTAACTGTAATCAAACTTGCACATTTTTTTCTTAAATCTGCAGTCAATCTTCTGAATAAGTTTTTACCCTTATACATCTCTTCCATTCACATCTATAATTGGGAACATCGTGTTTAATTTTAACAAAAGTGGATACATTTTTCTTACTAGGCTTCTCAACTTAATAGATATAATTAAGCAGTGAGATTCTGAATTTTTCCCCCTGAATTAAGATATACTTGTAAAGAAGAATATGTATTCTAGTTCTCATCTGACAAATCTGAAAAAGAGGTAGGCTAATGCCATTCATTTTATTAACCACTTCTAAAAAAGATATTAAGTAATGTTTAAATGTCAAATAACAGTCTATTAGTACAATCCTATGCATATTTATTTGGACGTCCCTTCAACTGTGTTGAATGGTGCTTGCCTCTCAGGTACACATGTATAACTCTGAAGTCTAAGTAACTATGGGGAGTCCTTGTTCCGGTGTAAGAACAATTTGCTCTGGATTGCAATATGAATTTCCCATAGGTTTTCACTAGGTGGTGCAGTAACTATGGGTACACGTATTGTCTCTTATGTGCTCCCATAGTTGCTCTGGATTGTAGGGTAAGTAGATTTTGGCTGCAATCCTAAAGACACTCCTTAATTGTCCTAAAAAAGAAACTCCTTAAAGACACTCCTTAATTAAGATCCATTGAATAGAATGGGGCTTACTTTTGAGTAGACATGGTTTGGATTGTGCTGTATGATAATTACCAAATGGACTCCTGGAGGATTGATCTATTATTACTTATATGTCATTATAGGTTCAGGTTCAGAGCCAATATTTAGTTCACAACTAGACGTATCCCCCACTTTCTGAAGGTTTTTTTCTGACGAATTTCAATTATACCCAGGACTCATTCGTTCACTCTTTCAACCTCGCTCTGCTTTTCTAAAGGCCAATATTGCCCTTCCCCATGTTGTAGTGCCTAGTCTAATACCATTCCCAAAGGAGAATCCATTTTCAGAAATCTTTGTGTGACTCCAAGGATTTACAACATTAAAAAGGCCTTTGCAATTTGCAAGCTAACAATGCATTGGAAGCAACATTTATAAACTAAAAAAGATGGGGTTCTACTTTTCAATGTTTTTCACATTTCAATGGTGCAGTAGGCCCTAACATGTCCCTAACAAGTGAGGGATGCCTGTACTCCGTCTTCCATCTTCTGTCTATCTTCAGCTGGTGCAATCTCAGAGGAACTAGAACATGTCTCTGAATAGACACCCTGTAGCTCTGTGGTATATAGATGATCCCAGGTTCGATCCACAGTGTTGCCAAGTAGGCAGAAAACCATCCCAGATTAAACCTTGGACAGCCACTATTAGTCAGTATCAACAACAATTCTAAATTAGCTAGACCTATGGCATGATTCAGTATAAGATACTATGGCATGATTCAGTATAAGATCTTATATAAGATATAAGATACTCAGAGTTGCATTACTTGGGTTGGACCAAAAAACTGGATTGGACAGATTTATGGAGGAAAAGTCCATCACAAATTAGCCATGATGATTACATGTAACTTCTGGGTTTTAGAAGTTACATACACCTGAATGCCAGATGCAAGGAAGTGGCCACCAGGCTACTTGTCTTATATGCCCCTACAGGCATCAGAAGGCCACCGTAAGATACAGGTGGTCTTTGATGGTCTAGATTAGATGGTCTTTGATAGTCTAGATTAGATGGTCTTTGGCTTGATCCAACAGGGCTCTACTTATGGAAATCATTAGCTTTATGATCATGCTTAGAGTCCGGTTTCTAAGTCCGGTTTCACAGAGCTAATTATGTTACGTGCACATTCAAAAAGAGAAGTTTCTTTTGCTATAACACTGCATTTACAAATTGTTCTTTTTGCCTTTTGCTTCTTTTACGGAGCCACGAAACAATCCTGAACCTTGGGGCATGAGTCCACAGAATGTTTCGAGGTCTCCTGTTCCCGCATGCACCCCAAACATAAACAGGCTTGCATGCTAAGATACCAGCAGAACCATTTTCTCCCTCTCTTCCGTCTGTTTCGACAGATGGTTTCTTGGTGATTAGAGCACCTCAGAAACACAGGCAGTGTGGGTGAGTTGTCTGACAAATGAGGAGCAGTGCTTGGGACTTGATTATATAAATTTTTCACTTATGTTGTTTCATCTGCCTTTAATTGAAAGAAAACACCTACAACATTCTGGGATGGTGGGAATCACACGTTTTGGGAAATGTCTCAAGTACAAGCGATATGGACAGTATCTCATATCTCAAATTTATGTAACCTAATCATGTGGGCAAAAAAATGATAGGGTAGATCCACCTGCTGCTTGCCTCGAGTAGAATCGGTGTATGCACAGCTCAGCAGCAGCCTCGGCTCAGCAACGTGGCAACAAAGTTGTGAGAAGCACAGACATGTGCATGTCTTTCTCTTCCCACACAGTGTTTTGCCCACTCACTGCAGGAGAAGAGACGAACATTTACCCAGGATGAACATGCGGAGAACAAGCACATTAAGTTATCACTTGTCAGTCTTTGTTTTAAGTGGCATATTCTTGTTTGCATTACTAAAGAGGAAGAAAGGGCTCTTGCTGGAGCTTGGTGGTGGAGCACATGCTCTATGTGCAGATAGTCCCAGATTACATTGTTGACCTCTCCAGGTAAAGATGGAGAGAACCCTGATGGAAATAACTGGGCTGTCAATCAGACCATGGAACATTATATCTTTATTGCCATATATTTTTTAAGATTAAAAAGTTGATAAATTAATTTGCATTAATTTATAGCTTTTTAAACTGTATTCCAGGTAATATTGAGGCTCCTTGGGGGATACTTCAGGGACTTTTCAGCTTCATGAACGGTCCATGACAGCAGACAGGCCTCTTAAGAAGACAGTTTACTCAGCATAACTGATCTTGCCCTGCAACAAATGCATAGCGAGAGAGCAATGATTCTTAATATTTGTCCTCCACCATACCACTTTACACGGTCTACCTATTCGAAGTACAACCAGAAGTAACTGGTGATGACATCATTACATTGCAAAGTAATATAACTGCAGTTACTTCTGGGATGGGAGTCCATATACAAAGAGGCTAACACTTGTAAGAAGCTCAGGGTGGTTGGGAGGTCTTTTTCGAGCACAGAAAAGCATGCTTTGGAGCTCTGCCCACCACACTGAACCTACTACTGGTATTTGTTGTGTTGCTTTCTTGGTCTCGCTGCCAGGTATTGGGGTCCTGCAAGTGCCAAAACACACCACTTGTCTAATACCACTGGTGGTCCCCATATCACTGAATGAAAACACTGCTGTAGAGTGTGAGTATTCTAAGAAGAAGCACTCTCAGGCTAAAGATACTTCCCTGGGAGTAAGAACCACTGAACACAATGGAGCTTACTTTTTATTAGTCATGTTTAGGATTGTGCTCTCAGTTCTGGTTTGGTGATGATGAAGCCCATCAAGACTCAAGGGAAAGTGGAAATGCCCTCCATAAAATTTCCAGAATCCTCTATCCACATGGCAAATGCATAGGAGAAACGAAAGGAAACAGTTTCCCCAAAGGAAGTCAGTTTCATAATTATTTCCTTACATTCAACAGATTATAAAAATGTAGAACATGCTGAGTGTAAAGAGAAGAGAGACTCTGGGATTAAAGGGATGACATATACAGAACTAGACAGAGCATACTTCAGCTCAATTGCATACATCTTCCCATGAATTGGGACCTGCAGATTTAACTCACTGTGGAACTGACCTCTGGAAAGTGACTGGGAGCCTTTATAAAACCAGAGAGATTGTACATAGCTTCTATGGTCCCCCCAGAGTAGTTTACAGGGCACTACCAGTTTTTACGTGTGAACACGTTTGAACCTCAGAAAGGTTCCCAGATGTGACCACAGCCCACTTATTTAACTCAATATCTGTGGGGGGCCCAGGAAGGGATTCCTGACAGATACCAAGGTCCAACTGTGTCTAAAATCTCTTAATGCATATGCTTCACATAAAAAAGCTATTCCCATAAATCTGATATTGTGACATGCCAAAGACCCATCATAGTCCCCCAAAATCAAGAAAATGATTCCCAAATTACTGTCACACAGGAGCTCTTTTTCACAATCAGCCAAACCTCAGCAAAATTAATTCCCAGTTATAGTGACAATCTTATGAATGCTCACTTGAAATTCACAATTCAGATCTCCTGAATTGGTTTTATTTAAAAAGAACTATACATACTTGCTTTGGAGATCACGCAAGTGACTCTCTACGTGAGAATATGCATATAGAAAAACCTTTTCTTTCATGCCCTTTTCCCAATCTAGATCTTCCTGGCCCTCAAAGATGCTACTTGAGGATGGAAGTTTGCACAGAGTGACCAGATGCCCAAACCTCAAAAGGAGGACAAGATCTTGGATTCCTCTCAGACGGGCCTTTCTGGTGGACAATGGCACGTTTGCCTACTCACGTGCAGAGCAGCAATATTGGACACTTTCCCATGGAATTCGATGCATATTTTTTATTTTTAGTTTTTTGGCCATAAGTTTTGATAGGAAGGAGATATGATTGTTGCATTGGATTCTGCTCTTAATATGAATCCAACAACATATGACATGATGGGGTACTGCACACCGTTGCAAAGATCCAAAATGAAGCCAAAATGGAGGGCAATGAAGCCCTATTGGAGAACATCCGAAGGATAAAAAAAGAGGACAAATCTGGAAAAATCCAGTCATATGATCACCCTGAGTAGGCATAATCTGTTTTCCCCTTCATGTAAAATAGTAGCTTCTGGAGTGTGGGAATTTACATTGTGATGGGTGCAAGAAAGAAAAGGTTGAACACCTTCCCTTCAAGTCCAACTTATCTGATCTTCAAAACAAGCAAGTCCCTATAGAATTGCTAATTTGTTTTAAAAATGGGCGCTCATAATTGGAAATCTCCCCATCACATCTCCTTTAGCCTTAACACTTGTGAACAAAGTACAAGACTTTAGGCAAGCCTAAGAAGTAGATAACTTTGGAGGCCTACATATGCCATCCATCATTCTGACAGTCCTTCTCCAAACACATTGACTCAGAAGTTACATGCATTTATTTCTACAGGATCCACATTCTATTATGTGGGCTTTGTTGATCATCTGAGAGACACAACAGCATATGAGCATGAGAGCTGTGATGAGCATGTTATACAACACAACAGCCATTGGGAAACTAAGCCATTTCATAGTGGCATCCATCCAACAGGGACCCCATGTTTGCCTCAAAATATCCTACATCCATACGTCCTACATCCAAATCTGGCTGCCATTTTTTTGCAAAGCTTGGTGAGTAGAATGAAATGTTCAGTGGATAATCCATATTTTGGAAGAAGGCATTCAACATGCTTCTCACCCATGAGTTACTTTTACCTTCTGCATTTCTGTTTGTGGTGGACACCTGTGTCTGGAAGTCTTGCTGGAAGGTAACAGATCAAGGAAGGGTTGCGGAAGAAAAAAAAGCAGGGGAACGATTAAGCACATTCTTCCACCCATAGCTTCTCCAAGAAATTATGAGACCCAATGCAATGTTCAAAGGAGAAGAAATGGCTGGGACCTTAGAAACATGAGGCGAAGCTATAGTGGAGTGTGGTGGCACTGAACAACTACAGATGTAAAAGTGGACCGCCTAATTGGTTCCTGTAAAATGTAGCACATGCTACAAGACAAGGTTGCAACAATAATACATTGGAACATCTGTCAAAAAATACAAGCAACTGTAGCAGAAATTGGTAGGAAAACTGAACAAGAAGTTGAAATTGAAGATGCTAAAATATTATGGGATTTCCGACTAAACATCTGATATAACTCAAGTCAAGAAGAAAGAAAAACAAGTCAAAATCATATAGCAATCTGAACTGGATATAGTTGGCCCAACTGGAGATTAGGATTGCAGCCGAAGGTTAAATTACTGTGGGATTTCAACATTTAATCTGGCACATAATGCACCAGATTTGGATTGCAGATGTGGTTTATGTGGGGGTCTATGAATTATAAAAAAGTTGCCAAGTATAAAGATCATCAGATTGAGATAGAATGATTCTGACGATAAAAGGTAAAAATTATACCTTTCTGTTGGTACTTTAAGTGCTGTCCCAAAATACTTGGAAAAACGCTTAAATGAAGAATGGAATTAAGGCAGATTCCTCTTCAGAACTGTCTTATGTTAAGGTCTCCCTTTCCACACCTGTCCTGCTGTCCTTGTGCTTCAATGTGTTCATCATAACACTGACTTGTGCACATACAGTTGTGCACCTACAACAGTTTAAATATCAAGGGTGTGCAAATATAAAGGGTGAGTACAACAAGTGTGTTTTGCAAGCATGTGCAACACACAGTTTTATTTGCCAGAAACTTGGTTTGCAAGGAATGGAAAAGAAGCACCCCATTCAAAGCCTTACAGGTTCATTCACTTGGTAATCTGACCTAGGGAATGGTATCCTTCCTGGATCTCATATACAGTATAGTAGTTTCAAGGTTGAAATGTGGAAGGACCACCAGGTCAGCAGCAAAGCACAGAAGAACACAACACCTCCACTGGATCAGGCCACAGGCCCACCTAGTCCAGCTTCCTGTATCACACGGTGGCCCACCAGATGCTTTAGCGGCCCACCAGACACATGCAACCAGGTGCCTCCCCTGAATCTGGCATTTTGAGGTTGTCTACAGACATCCCTCGTGGCTTGTAACCTGTGATGTCCAATGCCTTCTTAAAGGTGTTGAGGCTAGATGCCATCATCACATGCTGTAGCAGGCAGCATGCACAATGTTCCCAGTTCAATCTCTGACAATACCAGGAAGGACCTAACCCAACTTCTCAGTATTCCAGGGAGTACTGAGCCAGATGGACCACTTTGCAAAGTTCACAACCCATCCATGGAGCAACTCCGCTCTAGCAGTTTTGCAGAAGCAGGTTCTTCCACCTGTGTAGCAAAACAACACTCACTCCGGGGGTTTGGTATATGCTACATTTTGTTGACTCTTCAAATACCTAAAGGGCTGTCATTTGTTTTCAACAGCCTCAGAAAGTAGAACTACAACCAACAGGTACAAACTGCAAAAAAAGAGATTCTATGTGGTCAGGGCAGTTTGGCAGTGGAAGAGATTGCCAAGGGAGTTGGTGGACTCTCCATCACTGGGGATCGTCAAGATCGACAAGCACCTGTCGGAGATGCTCTAGGATAGTGTTTCTCAAAGTGGGGATCGGGACCCCTGCAGGGGCCAGGTCAGGCTTGCCAGACCTCCGGCTGTAGCTGTGCATGCACTGGGGCTGACTGACAGCCTCAGAGCCCAATCCTATGCATGCCTACTCTGAAATAAATCCCATTGTTTTCAATGTGTGCATAGAACACACATTTCATTTGTAACAATGAAAATACATCCTGCATATTGGATATTTACATTCTGATTCATAACAGTAGCAAAATTACAGTTATAAAGTAGCAACGAAAATAATTTTATGGTTTATAAGTTCCCCACAAAATGAGGAACTTATAAAGGGGTCACAGTGTTAGGAAGATTGAGAACCACTGCTCTAGGAGTATTTCCTGAAATAGGCAAAGATTTGGACTAGATGACCTATTAGGTCCCTTCAACATTCTGATTCTACGACTTTAAGGCCATTTGTCACATTAAATGGCTGCAGGCAATCCACGAAAATGGAGCAAAAATGAATTAGAATCTCTCAAATTCAATTTAAGAACTAAATATTGAAAGAGCACATCAGATATTTAGCATAAATTATGTGAATAAAAATATTTTCAGTTAAATATTGTCAGAAGAAAATGCTTTGTCACTAAATAAAAAAATTAAACTGTCTAGTTCGATAGAGGGTCGGGCTAATTTTGGCAGGTTTCAGCAGCCAGTTTTGTCTGTGGCTTCATTCATTTCTTTTTAACCGCTTTGTTGAATGTCTGCTGATACAGTAAAGGGCAAGGATTTGATTGTATTTGTGCACAATGCAGCTTCTTTATGCAAGGATTACACAATCAATATTCTGTAAACTGTGTCAGGTTGGGAAGAAAGGATGTGCCTCAATATGTCTGCAACAGACAGTGCATGTGTCATGTGTGCCACTTGAAATGTCATGTGTGCCACTTGAAATACCTGTATGAAAACTGCAAAAAATATTCCTAAGCATCACTTGGAAGTGGCACAGTCTATCTGCACCAGGAGGATCTCTCAAATGTGACAGATGGGTAGCCTCAAGGAAATTCTTGGACAGAGATCATGCCATGGTGGCTGTAAGTCAACAATGTTCTGCTCACCTTGATCAGGGACTTGCTGGGCCACATGGCATGGGTGAGGTGAGAGAAAAAGTGTTTCCCATACAAAGTTTTCATTTCACAAGTGCCAAATGAGTTCTGTTTTTGTGAGATGCCACGACAGATTCATGGGGCAAAATCCAGAGTAACTATGGGGAGTCTTTGCTCTGGTGTAAGAACAATTTACTCTGGATTGCAATATGAATTTCCCATAGGTTTTCACTACATGGTGCAGTAACTACGGGTGCACATAATGTCTCTTATATGCTCACATCGTTACTCTGGATTGTAGAGTAAGTTACTGTTCCTAACAAAGCCATAAATGTTTAGTTGGGTGGAATTTTCATAAATGTTTAGTAGGGTGAATTTTCATCAGGAAAATTGTTTTCACCAGCATGCAAACAAGTAAATCAAAAGCATAATCATAAATTGCAAAGCAGATAGTCTGGAGAGCACATAAAAATGATGTCCTAAGAATGTGACCCCCGCTGGACAACAGAGAACGTCATATTCACACCTAGGAGAGAAACCTGAGAAAGATGAAGAGTTCAGTTTGACTCAGTGACTGGAGGGCATACTGGTCGACGTCAGTGTGGTGACAAATACAAAACATCTCCTGTTCAAAGATCTCAGTTAAGACAAACATGGGAAAGGCTTGACCTGAAATTCTTCCAGGTCTCCCAGATTGTCCCCTTGTGTCAAGACTTCTCGGCATATTCAGTCTTAGTTGTGTCAAGATTTCCAGGCATGCTCAGCTGTAGTAATAAAAGTCCTTAACAAGCTGAGGGTGCAATCCTATCCAATTTAGGCCAGCACAACTCTCCCCATTCCTATGATGGCATAGGGAGGCAGGCACATGTCTGTGCACTCACCTATCCCCCTTAGGGGTAGTGCACAACTGACTTATGACACTTTTGTGACACTCCCAGGTCAGCACGGAACTTGTGCCAAGACTTGTGCCAGTCTAATCAGGGGTTAGGACTGTGCTGTCAAACCACACATTAATTTTAATGCCTGGTTTGACTTTGCGTGTCTTGATTTTCCTGTGTAAACAGCATATGCAAGGGACCAATCTGGATCAGAACCATAAAAGCATTAAACATTTTGTTCCACTGCAGGCCTGAGCTGGCTTGGGTTCCCTCTATGTGCTATTCATCTTAAGAAAAAATATTCCATTGGCATTATTTCATTACCTTTTAAAAAAATGTTAGTACCTATCATCGTTCCTAAATGCTTCATATCCCAGCCAGTTCCCTGATGGGTCAATTAACTCAACAGTTCCGTTCTGTTTCCTTATGTTAGGTACTCAGAGGGTGACATCTTTGAAAGGATCCTTTGCGCAAACATTCTTCCATTCTACTTCTCCCCTGATAAAAAGCTAATTCAAGCTTCAATCCACTCTTTGTCTATTCTGCATGTTCTTAATTATTACCTCTGGGACTGGATGCTTATCCTCTTATGTTATCCATGATCACATGCACCAAAATGTTTCTTTGCAAACCCAGTCATCTATGAGACTTTTAAGATAGTGATGTAGGATCAGAATGACTGAGATCCTGTTCAGTTGATGATTCTCGAAACAGTTACGTTACTGGTGCTGCAGAGTAACTAAGGGCGCAATCCAGAGTAACTATGGGGAGTCCTTGCTCCGGTGTAAGAACAATTTATTCTGGATTGCAATATGAATTTCCCATAGGTTTTCACTATGTGGTGCAATAAGTACAGGTGCACGTAATGTCTCTCATGTGCTTCCATAGTTACTCTGGATTGTAGGGTTACACTGTTACTTACAGTGTATCTGAGTGCATTTACCTGAGCAACAGTTTTGCAACTGAGTTGTACTCACAAATACTGTTTAATCACAAATCAGTCCGGCCAACTCATTTAATCATTCTTTTAAATTGCTGGAGAACTTTAAGCCAGAATGACAGAAAGGCCAGACACCAGAATCATCCGGATCTTGGCAATCAGACGACCCAAGATCGACAAATAGATAGATACATGGATTTAAGCACCTTCACACATATTCAGCCTTGGCTATTTAATTAACATGAATAACCTCCTCTTCCTTAAAAAATAGCATCTTAATCCCAAACTAGGGCTGTAGTGACTCTGCTGTTTAAGAAGATGGTGTGCGTGTCAACCAGCAGGCTCGATTTTGAGACCCGGGTGCTACAAGATGGATCGAGCTCCCATTCCTTACCCTGTTCCTGCCAACCTAGCAGTTTGAAAGCACATAAATGCAAATAGATAATTAAACAGGTACCACCTTGGTTGGAAAGTAAAAGAGTTCCATGAACCTTGGCATACAGTCATGCAGGCCACATGACCACAGAAGCATCTTTTGACAATACTAGTTCTTCTACTAAGAAACAGGGATGAGCAATGAATCCAACACTCGATCACAACTAGCAATACAACCTGCAGGGACATCTTTACCTTAATTCCAAACTAACTTTCCAGCGCTGATGCAGCTGTAACAACAGGATGTGTGCTGCATCCTGTGATGAGGACCAGCCACAGAGATTCCTCAAGGAAAGGGAACATTTGTTCCTTTTACCTTAGGTCTGCATAAAGACTCCACTGATGCAGGAAAGTTGGTTAAGCTGGAGAGAAGCATACAGAATTATTCTTCCTTCCATTTTAGCTTTTACAACAACCACATGAATTAGATTAGGCTAAGAGTAAGTGACTTGGCCAAGGTCACCCAGTGAATTCATGGCAGAATTTTAATTTTAATCCCAGTTTCTGTGGTCCAGTGCAAACCACTACATCACCCTGCATCTCAGCTATTCTTCTAAACTCCCAGATCCAGATCTAAACTACTGGATCCATGGCCTGTTGTTGTACTATGTGCTCCAGGAACATGTCACCTTTTCAGCCATTAGGGTCGAGAACTCGTCAGCATTTGATACAGAACCGTATTTTTGAGTATTACAGAAGCAACTTTTAGAAGCATCCGAGTAACATAAGAACAAAAGAAGAGCCTCTACTGGATCTGGCCAAAGGCCCATCTAGTCCAGCTTCCTATATCACATAGCGGCCCACCAGATATCTCAGGGAGCACATACAGCACTTGCATCCAGAAGCCCTCCCCTATATCTGGCATTTTGAGGTTGTCCATGTCTACACACATAACATTATTCACTTGTGCTTTACCTTTGGCTGCCAAGTGACCTTGGCTTGTTAAGCTACAGCTAGATTCAGAAACAGATCTCGTATTTATGATCTGTTTTCTCTGAAGTTAAAGATCTACATGCTGTACTGTTTCACAGCTTCAAAGTCCATTATATAATCTTTAAGAGGACACTGCCTTGAATACAGTCTATGGATCTACTTTCTCCATAATTCTGTTTAAATTCTGAGATTCTCAGCATATTTGAATGTTTACTAGACAAGAACAGTTCAAAAAGTCACCTTAAAATAGACAACTATAAGATGTACAAAAAGTGAAGCAACAAGAAAACTTTCACTGCTTCCCATTAACACATCACTTTATTATTTTTAATACATTAATACCCTATGTTCTGGAAATATTGCAAATATTAAGCCGCTTCTCTCCCTGTTAGGAAACAGAATGCTGAAATTTTGACAGCTTTATGCTGTTAGGTGTTTTGTCACATATAGAATTAAGTTTGTACTAACCTGGTGCCCCCAAAGATGAAGGTGTCCCATTGTCCTTTTAAAAAAATCAAACCTCCTTATGTGTTAAATTAAATATCCAAGAAAAGTAAGCACAACAGGATCTTCAGAGACCAGAAAGCAATGTCTTGCTAAATGCTTCGGCTCAAGTCTAGCTGACTCCAGGGAGTTGGTTTAAGGGAAAATCCAGCCCACAAATTATTTCAGCCTATGAAGGAGAGCTAATAAAAGAAAAACCACTCCCTCGATGTTAAGGCAAATATTAGAATGCAAGAGAAGGCGGAAGGAAAAGCCACAGATAGAAGGGGCTACTGAAGCTTTCTATTTTTCAGCACTGTGCATCCAAGAAAACAGAATGGCAATGTGCAAATAAAACATTTCTTGCTCTGTAATATACTGGAGAACAAATCCATGAAGTTTAATCCACAGGTTTAGACTGATACCTTAAGCAGGCATACAGAAAGTCTCACCATGCAGTGGCATAGCTAAAGGGGGTGTAGTGGCTAGAAACTGTACTAAGGAACAAGCTCCAGGGGGGCAAGAACATGTGTGTGACACTAGGGGATAAAATTGTGAAAATGTGTTGTTTTTGAGCAATCTCACGATTTTATGTATCATTCGTTGCAAAATTTTAAGCAGAACACAATGAAATTGCAAACTGCAACAATATCCCTACAATCCAGAGTAACTATGGGAGCACGTAAGAGTCATTATGTGTACCCGTAGTTATTGCACCACCTAGTAAAAACCTATGGGAAATTCATATTGTAATCCAGAGCAAATTGTTCTTACACCGGAGCAAGGACTCCCCCTAGTTACTCTGGATTGCACCCTATGTCTCTATTCTAGCAAAGATGGAATATCAATAGATTCTAACTATTCTATCAACATGTCTCTATTCTTATAGCCAAATAACCAGAAAATAAAAATAACATTGCATTATTTTTCTTATACTTTTTCTTGTGAGCAGGCAGCACGTAGCCTTCTTGTAATAAATTATAGCTGCAATCCTAACCACATGTTCCTGGGATTAGGTACTGTTGAACACAATGAGACTTATTTCTTATTAGACATGCTTAGGATTGCACTGTATATGTAATAGTTTCAAATTTAATAAAAATGATACAAAATAAATGAACCACATGAAAGCAACATATATGAGTGTTTTTAGTTTTTATTATGTTATGTCCTGTATTTTTCTTGGGTGTCCTACATTCTGGAAGCACTTGTCCTATTTTGTGGTTAGGACATATGGTCTCCCTGCTCCCATTACAAACCATTCTGAAAAAGGGAGCAATAATGACTCACAGGGCACAATCCAGAAGTGCCCTTGGGTTACCCTGTCTATCACTAGGCTGACCCAACTGCAAGATCGGCCACCCTCATAATTCTGGAAAAGGCTTGGGGAAGGTTCACTGTGATCTGAGGAGGGTCACCTCAGGTGTCACTGACTTGGTGTCTACTGAGCATGCTCTGGATCAGGTAGGTCAGTCCGGGCTTCTTGACTCTCTGGATCCAGCGTAACTTTCCAGTCTGGATTCAGAATAGTTGGGGCAGCCCAGCTGGGCACACCTCATGGCCCTAACTTTGGATTGTGCCCACAGTAATCAAGAACAGCTCAACAGCTGTGGAATGGCAAATACTAAAAAATCTCATACATGCTATTAAGCTGCAATCCTATCCACATTTACCTGGGAGGAACCCCTATTGACACCCCAGTATACAAGCCTTGAGTCAGGCAAATGTGTTGAGCTGGTGGTGAAGTGTATAACTTGGCTTTTCTGGTGCTAATCCTGTCTAATAATCTATGTCCCTCTTCCTTCCTTGGACAGCTGGGAAAATTCTTTTAGTTTATTATATATAAGGGACAATCCTAAGAAATTTAGGCTGGCCTATCTTTCTGTGACGGTGGGGTAAGGTTGGTGTATGCCTGTGTGTTGTCCAAATACCTCCAGGAGTGGTGCAGAAATGTCTTACTGGACTTTTGTGACACCTCCAGTCAGTAAAATACTTATGTCAGGGCTTAGGCCAGCCTAGATGGAGCTTAGGATAGCAGCCATAATTTATTAATTACAAGTAGGCTACATGCTGCCTGCTCACAAGGGAAAGGAGGACAATGAAGATTTTTTTTCCAACACACAAGGCTAAAAAAGAGGGCATATCCTCAAAAAACAAAAACAAACAAAAAAAGGACATATGGTCATCCTGTAACCAGAAGATCAAGCATACTTGTGAGAAACATCATTACATGTGTTTTCCTTGGGTGGAGGAGAATTTAATTGGGTGTTTGCTGACTCCGGCTTTGAAGAGCATACACTAAATCATTAAAAAAGTCATTTCCAAACATTTACACACTTACTCCCACAGCCATAAACCATCACGAGTTGCCTTAACCATCTAGGATTTTTTTAAATCTCGAGACTAAATCAAGGCCAGGCCAAATTATACCCAAGCTATTTTTGGAAATTAATATGGGGGAGAATGGAGTTTCATTCACAAATTATGAAGTGATTTCATATTTTGTGATTTGGGAAGTCAATTGGGAAGTGATACTCCCACCCTGTATTTGTGATGAAAATCTCAATTGTTCTCCTTTTCCTTGTAAGCAGGCAACATGCAGCCTTCTTGCAATTAATAAATTTACCCTACAATCCAGGGTAACTATGGCACCACAAAGTAAAACTACGCACCACCTAGTTACAGCACCACCTAGTGAAAACCTATAGGAAATTCATACTGCAATCCAGAGTAAATTGTTCTTACACTGGAGCAAGGACTCCCTGTAGTTACTCTGGATTGCGCCCTTTATGTAATAAATAATGGCTACAATCCTAAACTCCAGTTAGGTCAGCCTACGCCCTGGCATAAGTTCTGTGCTGACCTGGACTTATGTGTCACAAAAGTGTCATAAGACACTTCTGCCCCAGAAGGGGGGGGGGGGGGAATTAGGCCAGTGCACAGGCACATGCCAATAGGAGACTGACTTCTTACGCTTTTTGCTCCACACTTTTTTCCTGATTAGAAACACTCCAGGGTTTCTTTTAGCACCATTGCGGGAAAAAAATACAGCTGACCTGTGTACCAGGAAACCCCCAGGTCAAGCCGTACCTTTGCTATGAACTCACCAGGGAGAATTAAACCAACTCTGTCTTCTTCCTGCCCGGCTTCATTTATCCTGCCGCAGGGCTAATAACAGCATCTAGATTGCGGGAAGTGGGAAGATTGAGCCATGTGGCTGCAGTTGCTATTGTACCTGTGTTGTTGTTGGCCTTCATCTTTGGACCCGTAAACACTTGGCTTTGAGTCAGCTTATTAGGACTATTAGCACAGAACTATGAACCCTACAAATTTATGAAAGCAGGAAAGCCAAAAGCTCAAGCTATACCCTGCTCTCTCGTATCCAATCCTACAGGTAAAGCTCTGTTAAAACCCACAAGTAATAGCAAAGGCGTCTCACACAATCCTTTCCACATCACCTATGTTTCTCACTCAGAGCACAATCCTTTTGCTGGGTCAGGCACACTGGCTCAGCCTGCGCTGCATCCAGCAAGAATTGGGGCTGCTGTGTGCTATCTTGGGGAAGGAGAATCTTTTCTCCTTCCCCAGTGTAAGGCAAGAGCAGCCCCAATGGGACTACTTGGATCTGAGCCACTTTAGAGACGGCACAGATCCAAGTACACGGGACTGCTCTCGTAACCCTTAGAATACCAACCGGGTCCATTAGACCCGGTATGCAAATGTATGCAAATTAGGCTATTTTTAGATGGTATTCTAAGGGTTGGCATATCTGAATCCAACCTGCAGGACTTCAGCCTTATGTACAATGGCATGGGAATAAATTCCACTAAACTCCATTCGTACTCCCTGGGAAACCACAGAAAACAGCCAGAGGATCTGCGGAATACTCATGAAAAAACTGCCATCCTATATAATGTATAGGATTGTAGCTTTTATAGGGGGCCATAGCCAATGTCCCCACAGATCAAGGGAGATGCGTCAAGATGTTTGAGAACAAAAAAGTTTGTGTCAAAAACAAAAGAGAGGTGGGTAGAAATATGATTGATTAAATGATAAAGTCTCAGTTATCTACAGGTGAAACAGTATATTTCACTATTACAGTATATAGTAATAGCACTGCCTATTTTTCTGGAAAGTAGATGCCAGTTCTCACCTGCAAGTACTCAGTGGTTCTCAGCTGTGTGTGTGTGTTTGTTTCTGTGTGTGCTGATACCCACTGATGTGGTGGTACTCACATAGAGGTGCTGGTACTCCCTACAGGAGCATACCCCCTGAAAAAGACCCCTGGGCCATAGGGGTCAGAATAGTAATACAAAATAGGACACACTATATTTGTGTCCTATTTAATTCTGCTTTTCCTTCCTTCCTCTTTACTCTCCATGCTGAATTCTAGACTGCAAGCTCAAGATTGTAAACTCAGAGGCAAGCCTATTTTACCTAATAGTGGTCCCCAACCTCGCAACCTCTCTCCAATGAAAACACAGTCCCTGTTCTGAATGCAGCTTACTGCGCATGTGTATAAGGGCTGTAGTGGCACAAGTGGTTCATGTGCTGTGCCTGTTAACCAGCAGGCTGGGGTTAAAAACCTGGGTCCTACAAGATAGGGTGAGCTCCCATCCTTAGCCCAGCTCCTGAAAACCAAGCAGTTCGAAAGCAAGCAAATGCAAGTAGATAAATATGTACCACTTTGGCAGAAAGGTAAAATACGGTGTTCCATGTCTCAGTATTTTTGGCCCCATAACCATGGGAGCATCCTTGACAATGTTTGCTCTAAGGGCTTTGAAACGGGGTGAGCACCGCACCCTACAGTCGGACACGACTAGCACTACAACCTTTACCTTAACTACAGGCAATGTTTGTCTCCAAGTAATCTACAGAATATCAAGGAAGCCTACTTTTTGGCACCAAATACCAATATGGGGTTTCTCATGCATTACTCATGTATTCCAAAGAATACCCAGTACTGAGTCAACAATGCGTGGAACAGTGCGTGCCAAAGTACAAACATCAGGTATTCTGTGGAATACCTATTATAGCATCAACTTTGTAAGGGCCAATGTCAGAGAATTTTTTTGTGCTAACATTTTGTGTCAGTCTAAGTGCTATTCCAATTTGTCAAGCTGTAACACATAATTAGTTGTTAAAATTAACTGGTATATGTCTGCATCCAGACTTGATAGTTAGTGTTTTCAGTGTGAGGTGTTGTAAGACATGCCTTAGTATTTGCTAACACTATAGAATTATTATTATTATATACGGTATATAATATAGATCTATTTTGTATATACTGTATGTAAAATATTTAATAGTATCATTTATTGTTGTTATTAATAATATTATTAACTAATGGTAATATTAATAATATGGGATTCAAACTAAACACAAAGCACTTGTATATGTTTTAGGGAACTTTGCCTGCTCCAGTCTATAAATTCCTAAATATACAGTATACAATGTCTATGGAAAGCACATAATATTTTTCCATGACTGGCCACATTTCCTAAGCCTTACTTGGAAAGCTAGAGGATTCCCAGGACTTAAAAAATAATGCCTGGATTGATCATGTAACACACTTTTCCATTTGGCACTATTCAATTTTTTCCTAAAGCCATTTGCCAATAAATCAAACCCTTCCACGATACCTGATACCTTAAAATGCTAAATGGGACTTCCCAGTAAATTTTCATTTATTCTTTTTTTGCTAGTGTACCAATGGTTATTAGTGTACCAATGGTTAGTGTACCAACAGTTACCCAATGCTTATTATGAAGTATATATAAAAATGCATGGACCCAAAATTCCCCTAGTCACATTGATAGTATTGAGAGGTTTCTTCGGTTTTTATAAGAAAAATAACTAAAAAAAACTTTTTGATTTTTTTATGCCAAGGATCACAAGCCTAGAGTAGACAAAATCACAATGTGACAGCCAATATCCATATTCATAAGGTAGAAAAAGTACAAAGGTGCTGGAGATTTATTAATGTCATAGCAATTATTTTGTTTTCCTGACTCACAAAATGCCTTTGGGTGAGAAAGGGAAAAATGTTTCTTGTACTTTCCTGACAGTCTTCTTTTTCAAATTATTATTCTGTAAATGAAAAATAGTTTTTTTCAAAAATTTACATACGGAGGCTCTGTAATATAAATTCAAAGTTTACACTGCAAATTGATCCTCAACTGTCCCCGATTCAACTCCACAGTTAACCCCAATGATCAAACTAGAAATAAATAATTGGGCATTTCATTGTTTTTTTTCCTAGGTAAAAAACAACCATTGGGATGATTTGGATTGGGGAAAGGGAAATTTAAGTGAGGAAAACGGTGTGCAGGGTATTCAATCTCTTCAGAGCCAGTGATTTATCTATAGCTACTTCCCTCTTATAGGACGGGTTAGGGTCTAGAGCACTGCCCCACAGTGAAAACAGTGAAAAGTGGAACCCAACCTTTTTAAAGTTTATAAAAAAAGCTTTTTTAACTAGCAAATTGCAAATGCCCCTTTTATCTTGCAAATTCCTGCTGCCACAAAAAGATTTCTACAAATGGATACTCCTTAACTCCTTTGGGAATTGGATTAAACCAGGAGCTGCAACATGGGAAAGGGCAATTTTGGCATTTACAACAGAAGAGAGAGGTTGAAAAAGTGAAATGTGCTGAATTAATGAGTTCTGAGTATAACTGAAAGGTGTTGAAAGAGTAGATCAGAAAACGAACCATCAGAAAGTTGGGGATACCTGTATTTGCATTCACTTGTTAACTGCAGGAGTGCGGCAGGAGACGGGAGCTCACCTTGAGCACAATCCTAACCATGTCTACTCTAAAGTAAGTCCCATTGTGTTCAATGGAACTTACTCCCAGGAAAGTGTCTTTAGGATTGCAGCCTTTGTCCTTCAGTACTTGGATCTAGAACCACCGATCTTCAGGATGACAAGTGTCTTTGAACAGAGCCACTGCAGCCCTAACCTAGACGTTAACTCAGTAACTCAAACAATACTTGGTATTAAAAAGTGAGAGCAACAGGTGCACCTCAGAGGTCTCCTGATTAGTGGTGGGCTTCAAATAAATTAACAACAGGTTCTATGTCCTAATAACCTAAATTAACAACAGGTTCTATGTCCCATTAGTGACTGGTTCTCAGAACCAGGCGCTCATAAGCAAAGAACCTGCGAGAACCCCCTGAAGCCCACCACTGCGAGTCCTGATGCCCACTTCACCAATAGGTTGACACAAATAAGGTTGTCTATCTGCTAAAGCCCTAATATTGTTTCTTGCAGCAGCAGCAGCAGCAGCAGCAAAAAAAAAAAATCAGCTTAAAGGGGAAACCACAGTTGCAACCATCAATGGCAGTTTTCATGTTGCTGACATAAAATCTCCAGATGCCACCTTGTGGTTGCTTCCTTGCTCATATTTCATAGCAGACTATTGAAGGAACAAAACATCATCTCTGTCCCTTTCGCATTTGGAACATACCTAGAGGAGAGCATTTTCTAGGGATGCTAAAAGAGGAAATGCCCAAAACATCAGAGAAACATGTGTGGTCCAGGAACTAGACTTTCTGATCCTCGCCTACCTTAGAGGGTTATTGTGAGGAGAACATGAGGGAAGAAACCATCACTCTGAACTCCTTGGACGAAGGATGGTATAAAAAAGTAAAAAAATAAAATAAAATAAATTGCCAATCTAAAATAAATGGCCAAAAATAAAATAAGTGGCCAAAATAAAATAAAATAAATGGCCAAGATTGGGTGGCCAATCTTTCAATGTTAGGGCTCACGGAGCTTTAACAATTGTCTAGAGGAAGGAATTTCAGCAGTCAGTCATCTGAAGGGTTAAACTAGAGCTTCAGTTTTATGAACACTTTCCTAGAGTAAGCTCTATGGAATAAAATGGGACTTATTTCTGAGTTGATATACATCGGATTGTGTTGTGAACAAAAAGCAAACAATTGGGATGATTAAAAGAACACATTCTTTTAGCACGGCATTTTGCGAATGGAACAAAGGTGTCTTAAAAAATTGTGTAATAAAATATATGACATATATAGTATGCTATATACTGTATTAAACATATAAGTGTGTGTAATAATGTAATAATATGTAATAAGTATATATAATAATAATATGGAATGATAATAACTAAAAGGTAATAAACATATATATGTTTAATATACAGATTAATATATATGTATATATTAACATAGGAGCTGCAGTGGCTTAAGAGTTAAAGGCACTGTGCCTATCAATCTGAAGTGTGAAGGTCAGCAGTTTGAGACCTGAGTACTCAGGGAAGGAGATCCAGGACATGAGTGAGCTCCCATCCCTTGCCAAGCTCCTGCCAATGGAGCAGTTCAAAAGCATGCAAATGCAAGTAGATAAATAGGTACCACCTCAGTGAGTAATAGGTTCCGTGTGCATGCAGATCACAGGTCCACAGAGACGTCTATGGCTCTAGAAACAGAGGATGAGCACTGCTCCCTTGGTCATGTAAGGCAACCTGAGGGGGACAGCTTAACCTTTTATATATGATGGAGTGGAACTTTTATATATGATGGAGCTACCATCAACCACCTCCTCTATATGGATGACATCAAGCTGTATGCAGAGAATGAACGAGACATCGACTCCTTGATACACCTGACAAGGCTCTACAGTGAGGATATTGGGATGTCATTCGGCCTGGATAAGTGCAGCCAAATGATCTTAAAGAGAGGAAAAGTGGATAAGACCAGTGGGATAGAACGACCAACAGGATACATAACAGATGTAGAGACCAACTATAAGTACCTAAATATCCCACAATCCCACGGAAATCATGAAGAGGAGGCAAGGAAGACAGCAATATCCAAGTACCATCAAAGAATACGACAGATCCTGAAAAGCCAGCTCACTGGGAAAAATAAGATACATGCCATCAATACATATGCGCTGCCAGTCATCAGATACCCTTCTGGCATAATAAGCTGGCCACAGAAAGAAATGGAGGCGGCTGATGTGAAGACCCGAAAGCTCCTCACAAGACCCGAAAGCTCCTCACAATCCACCCCAATTCTAACATCCAGAGACCAAACACTAGTCAGAAAGAGGGCGGCCGGGGTCTGAGGAGCATCAAAACTACTATCATGGATGAAACCCAGAATATCCAGGAATACTTCAGTAAGATGGCTCTCAAAGATGAGCTGATGAGAGAATGTCTCCAGCAACAACAGCAACAGCAAATACGGAAGGAAGATCAAACTGAGGAAGTGTCCTGGCAAGATAAGACCCTGCATGGGATGTACCATCGCCAGATAACCGAAGTTGCTGACATTGAGAAATCCTATCAGTGGCACTGAAGCCCTCATCATGGCAGCACAAGAACAGGCACTAAATACCAGATCCATAGAAGCGGGGATTGACCACACAAGAGAAGACCCAAAGTGCAGGCTGTGCAGAGAAACGTCAGAAACAATCCATCACATCGTGGCAGGGTATAAGATACAGGCAGGAACAGCATACATTGAACAGCACAACCAAGTAGCCGGCATCGTGTATAGGAACATCTGCTCAGCCTATTGACTAACCCCTCCCAAGACCAGATGAGAGACCCCGCTGAAGGTTGTGGAGAATGACAGGGCTAAGGTCCTGTGGGACTTCCATATCCAGACAGACAAGAAGGTACTGGCTAACCAGCCAGACATTGTGGTGGTAGATCAGGCCCAGAAGACAGCCCTGGTGATAGACGTAGCGATACCAAACGACAGCAACATCAGGAAAAAAGAGCATGAAAAGGTGGGAAAGTATCAGGGTTTGAAGGAGGAATTAGAAAGACTGTGGCAAGTGAAGGTGAATGTGATCCCAATAGTGATTGGAGCACTAGGGGCTGTGACACCCAAGCTGGAAGAATGGCTCCAACAGATTTCAGGAGGATCAGCAGAACACTCAATCCAGAAAAGCGCATTGCCAGGAACAGCTAAGATACTGCGCAGAACCCTCAAACTCCCAGGCCTCTGGTAGAGGACCCGAGATTGAGGATAACATACATACACCACCCATGGAGGGTGAGAAAACTATATCTATATCTATAGCGATAGAGATAGAGATAGATAGACACATGACATAACAGCAAACCTGAGTTTGCACTATCAACAGGGGGCCAAAATGAATCTTGGGCTATAGATTGGTGGATGGCCAAATCACACATGCTCTCAGTCTAAAGAGATAACCTTCCTCACAGGGACATTATGATGATAAAACAAACCTCATTTAAACTGGTCTCATTTTCCAGAAATAAAACTGAAACAACATCGTGACCTAATGTACTGCTCCAACCCGCCGTCCCACCAATTCTATAATGGTACCATCCCAATCTATTTAGGCCAGCCTAACCCACCTAGCATATCTTCCCATGGTGGTGTGGGGAGGTTGGCGTATGCCTGTGCACTGGCCTAACCCCTTCCCCAGGTGGCACTTCTGTGACACTCCCTGTCAGCACAAGACTCATGCCAGGGCTTAGGCCAGCCTAGTTGGAGTACAAAGTTCAAAATAGCAACAGATGTCTTTTCCTCATGTTGGATCTCCTTGTTGTTTGTGTGGCACTCCAATCACCACAGAAGCCGCCTTTCGGAAGAGCTTTGTTTTCACAGCTCATATATTATCCTAATTAAACTACAGCTTCCGTTGGAGGAGAAAGTATTTTGCCCTTGAGTTGAATACACCCTCATATGAACTTGTCACGTCCATGCTACAAACAATGGACAGAATGGCTTCAGAATCCATTACATTCAGTAACAGAATTAGGGCCCAATCCGATCCAACAACCCCATGCAGACTTACCCTACAATCCAGAGTAACTACGGGAGCACGTAAGAGACATTATGTGTACCCGTAGTTACTGCACCACCTAGTGAAAACCTATAGGAAATTCATATTGCAATCCAGAGCAAATTGTTCTTACACCGGAGCAAGGACTCCCCGTAGTTACTCTGGATTGCGCCCATAGCCACTGTACAGCCCAGAGACAAGGGAGCAAATATAGGGCCCTGTCCAAAAATGAAAACCATTGAAAAGTGGAACCCAGTCTTTTTCAGCTTGCAAATGCAAAACAAAAGACTGAAATATCACTTTCAAAAGCTTATAACACATATTTCTTAACACACAGCCAAAACACAAAACAAATTACAGTAAGAAGAACAAAGGCATGTGTGTGCAATAAATATCTTGTGTACAGTATTAACAATGGTTATTTACTGACGAAAGTTATAAGGAAATGCCAAAAATAGTTTCATCACCAATGCCAATCAACATTGTTGAAAATAATTTTATCCTTTAGAGTAGCAGAGAGAGGTTGAAAGCATGAAGCATGTGATGAATGAATGAGTCCTAAGTATAACAGAAAGGTTTTGAAAGAATGAAACTGATAGAAAGTGGTGACACCTGTATTACTTTGAGAAGGCCTATATGGGTGCAATCCTGAGTAACTATGGGGAGTCCTTGCTCTGGTGTAAGAACAGTTTGCTTTGGACTGTGATATGAATTTCCTATAGGTTTTCACTAGGTGGTGCAGTAACTACGGGTATACGTAAAGTCTCTTACGTCCTCCTGTAGTTACTCTGGATTGTAGGGTATGTCTGCTCTGAGTGCTTTCCTTTGACCAAGAAACACATAGGAATTTCCACCATCGCTTGCAACCTGATTCAGTCCAAGAAACGCTTCCTGAATCTGCGCAATGTACAAGTTGCCCCATTATATGAACCATGATCAGAACATACTGCCTAACTTGGATACAGCTGAGCAAGTAGCTGCATATAATTTCATCACACCATATGGGTGTGGAGCTCATTTGGAGCTTTTTGTTCCAGTTGGGATAAGGACGATATTAATAAACATAAAGGCGGGAGCAAGCGTTGGAATAGCAGCCACGGCACAGTACACAAAAAAATTATTCTTCTCCTATTGAAAGATTCCTGCCTCTTCTGTAATATATAGAAATACTGACTACATACACTTCTGACCTCACAGTGATGTCAGTTGCAGTTCAACTGTTGCAGTCAGTTGCAGTTGCATGAGGTTGCAGTTCAAGGGTGTGGAGATGAATGACACAATGATGGAGTTACAACTATTAACTAGGTGTCAACCTGCTGGGTGGAAAAGGTGTTTCTCATAGAATCCCCAGAGAATTGTGAAACACACAACGGCTCTCAGCCAGGCTGTTAACAAAGGAATAAAATGCAAGGAAATTCATTAATTCTCCCTTATCCTACTGTTACTGCGCTTGAGTATATGCAAATAATAAAATTATTTAACTTGTCGACGTGTTGCTTACAAGGTTAAACTCTTCAGACAGCATACAAAAAGAGGAAAGTAAACACAAGAGTTATACAATAAAAGATAAAGGCAGTAGAAATCAGATTTATAAGCCACAAAACAGAACAATTAAATCAGCATATTCTTCCCCTCTTTTCTTGCCTATGGGTTCCTCTATCACATCCTGTATGTTTTTAGGACCCAACAGAGCCGACATCTAAAGCTAAAATTCTCTATAGTTACTCTTGGAAATAAGTCCTACCAAACTCATTGGGACTTCTGAGAAGATATGCAAAAGACTGTATTCTAGGAGCACCAGTCTATGCATCTCTACTCAGAAGTACTTCCCATTGTGTTCAATGGGGCTTGCTCCCAGGAAAACACATATAAGATTGCAACCTTAGTAAATACATTTGTAAGAGTAGCACATCCTTTGTTGCTGTATACTTTCAACTACACCTGTCTTTCACCTCTTAACTCATCCCTTGCCATGTGAGTGTCATAATAAACAGCAGATTACTAACCAAGTACTAATTACTATGAACCTATTGGGCAATCATAAGGCAGTAGAGTGAAGGCTCTACACATGTGTCTGGAGTCTTCCACCTGCGTGCAGGTTATAATTTCCTTTGTATTTCACCTTAGCCTGTAAATTCACAGTCTGAGTCACTGCCCAGTCATGAAGCAATCTGGGTGGTTCTGACTGAGTGCCATCTCCCAACCCCAAAGGATTGTGAAAATGAGATGACACCATTGGTACCAGCCTGAGACTGTTGGCAGATGGGGAATCATGAAAGGCAGAAGTCACACTTTGTATGCAGGAGGTCCAGATTCAATTGCAGGCATCTCTTGTGTGACCATGGGACTCTTTCCCCAGCCACCCAAAAAGAAACCCATCAAGGCAAAGAAATGGAGAACCACCTCCACCATTCAGCACATACCATACCAAAATATATAGATCAGTGGTTTGAATCAGTATAAGAAATCTTATTATAGAACGTTAAGGACGCAGTCCAGAGTAACTACAGGGAGTTCTTGCTCCGGTGTAAGAACAATTTACTCTGGATTGCAATGCGAATTTCCTATAGGTTTTCACCAGGTGGTGCAGTAACTACAGGTGCACGTAATGTCTCTTACGTGCTCCCGTAGTTACTCTGGATTATAAGGTAAGCCTACCAAGAATTTCTAACAGCTTACTCCATAAGACAAATATCCCAAACTTGTGTGCTGTGATGCTTCAGCCAAGGAACCTCTGTCGCTGCCCCTTATGGGACAGTGCAACATAGATTGCCATGATTGAAGATTGCCACAATCACACTGCCACTGGGGAAGAAAGTGTCACTGTCGACCTGGGGGTCCAGGGGACTTACCTGGGGGTCCAGGGAGCTCGCAGCCCCATCTACAAACCATCCTGCACATCTAATCTGCTGTAAATAGAGAAAAAGTCATTTCCAGTTTTCATCACAAAACTTCTGGTGTAGGAAGCCCTTAAGAGGAGGGCTCAGGCTCTCTGGACCCTACTGAGAGTGACCCCCCCAGGTTTGAAAAAACCATTTTCTCCCCAGCAGAGGCATGACGTGTTGCTTCCCCTTCCCTGAAAACATATCCGTTAAGAACTCCTGCCATTCATTGCAGACATTGGTAGTTATCGTGATGAACAATTGCCTGATGTTTTGCCCACAGATGGGAGTGTGTCCTGTACTATGCAATTCTGCAGCGATCACAACCTTATGGAAGATGCTTTCTCACAGACGTCATTTTTATTCAAAAAACACAATGGCTGATCCAGCCCCTCCTAAGAAATACTGTATTTACTCAAACCTAACACTCACCTTTTTCAGCCAGTCTCCAAAATCGGGGTGTGTATTCAATTTAATGGTTAATTATATTTGAATAAATGTGGTATGATTAAATGATTTTAAGTATAGGATTCAAAGGCACATCAGATTAAATACAGTAGTTGCAGTCTTTCACGGTGAAATATTGTTCAACCCTTGATTTGGTTTTCAAAAACCCCTCATCCATGCACTAGGATAGCGGTCTCCAAATCAGAGGCTGCAGTGTGCTAGGATTACCTGTCTGGGAAAGGAGCGGTGGTGATGAAGCCTTACAGTTCCACCCTGCTGACACTATTTGTTGTGCCTGATCCGTGCAAAGCCTCATAGTGGGGAAGCTGCTTTTCCACCATGTCATCCCAGGGAGTTCTGCACCCTGGTTTCCCTGGGGAAGTGGCTGCCCAGTGTGAGAATCTACATGGTGGCTGTGGGTGGAATGGTAAGGCTTTATTTACCACCACTTTGTTATAATGGGAACAATCTTAGCATGCCGGATCCTGCCCTTGGGCTGGAATTTGGAGACACCAGTCCCAATATCTCCTGAATCAAATTGCAAAATGCAATTGCAATCAAATTGCAAACTCCTTACCTGATGATGTATCTCTGCTGGTACAGTATGAGGTGGCCCTATATATACAGCCTTGACGTGGCCACGATGTTATGGTAATAAAGAATTATTAGAAATAACAAGATGACATGTTCTTCAGATTTGGGGATGGCACATTCCGGTGAAACCAACCGCAAGGAGTTCCATCAAGAGGAAACAAATGTCTTCTCGCTCCAATATTTATTCAAGGCACAGACACAATCTGTGTGAAACTATTTGCTTAAGGTTGGAACACCTGTTTGCTTGACTATCCGCCCAGTATCCTTTGATAGTGGGAACGCAAAGGCAAAACAATACAGATCCTGTTGCTTGATTTATCTGCTCACTGGGAACTGGTGTGTCCCAAGCGTGCAATGTGAGTTATAAATATACAGGACTCAGCTTGCAATTATCCTAATAGGCTGCAATCCTAAAGACACTTTCCTGGGAGTAAGACCCATTGAACACAATGGGGCTGACTTTTGAGTAGACATGGTTAGGATTGTGCTTTAAGTTGGATAAGAAATCTTTTGCCAGACAAGTTCAATGTCTATCTAGATCAGGATTCTGTTTCCAGCAGCAGGACACAGAATCAGGATTCTGTGGGTCTCAACACTGAACATGAACCCCAAACCCAAACCCATAAAAACAATCTCACCTGAACCATCTCACCTGATGGATCACACCTATGGTTAAGCAGCAGTGAACAAAAACTTGACCCTTTGATTTGGCAGCCATTGTACAGAATACCCTCCCCAAAGACGGAAAACTTTCTACTGCCAGGCAAAATCTGCCCAGGTGTACCAGCATCTGGTATAGCTGGTTTTTATTGACTGACGTCGCTCTCTGTGCTGCTATTGCTTTTTTGCTGAATTTTATTGCATTGTTTAATTTTTTTTAACTATATACTGCCCTGAAACCTGATGCTGTCAATGCCTCCAACAACAAAGAGTCTGGTGACACCTGAAAAAGTTTAATACAGCATCAACTTTTTTTCTATTTTGGACAAACTTTGGAAGTTAGTGCAAGATAAGGGTCCCTTCAGGACTGGGGTCCATGGAGTCAAGAAGAATCAGACTTACAACTTAAAAACTGAACAACAAAAACAATAGCAAAAATTTCCATTTCATCAGATGATTGAAGTGAAATCCTCAGCTGGCAGAAAACTGTTTGCCAACAGCAGAATAAATTAGCCTGAAAATTTATTAAAATCATGCCTGAAATAAATCATGCCTGAAAATTTATTCAACAGAGATTGCTAAAATAACAATATTCATCTAGCAAAGTGAAGACACAGGGCTAGCCAGAGGCAACCGATTCAGGAGCCATAAGAGAAAATAATGGAAACCTGTCATCTACAGCTCCCAGCTAAAACACTCTAAAGTACCAACCTGTATACAACCTAAAGTACCAACCTAAACAACCTACAGCCTCTATAAAACCTACAGAGGGGGTGGCAGTGGCTGCCTGGATCCTGCAGCAATCATATTTGGCACCGCAGCAGCTCCATGCTCCAGGTGACTCAGGATTGGGCTGTTAACTCCCATATCCACTTAGGTAACATTACAGAGCCTAATAGTGTCAGTTAGGCTGCAATAATAATCTCCATTTAGGTCGTCCTAAACCCTGCCATAAGTCCTGTGCTGACCTGGAGGTGTCACGAAAGTGCTGAATGACACTTGTGCGCCATGCTTGGGAGTAGATTAGGCCAATGCACAGATGTGAGCTTGCATCCCTACATCACCATAGGAATGGGAAGACTAATGAGTTAGGCTGGCCTAGGTTAGGATTGCACCCATACTCTATTAAAGGATCATTCATTTGCTCATTCACCTACTGTATTTCCATTTTCTTCTCATGGTACACTGAATATTATGGTTTTCTCTATGGCATCCAGATAACATTTAGGGAACATTTCAATTGCCAAAATAATTTCAGATTTTCAGTTCTCAACAGAAAAACCTCAAAGGGAAATCAGAGAAAAGGCTGGAATATTACTGGGGCTTTTCATCCAGCTGAATTAGCACAAGCACGAGATCATTCTTGCTGATTACAAATTGTAACTGGGCTTATCTTGCATCGTTTTAATATTGTTACAGATCGGCCCTGTACAATTTTTATTGTTAATCCACCTGGCTCTTTTCAATTTTTTTTATCTTTTTCAAATACTTTTTTTCTACAGTCATACAATATATACCCATAACGACATCAATCTAAACACGTACTGGTACATTACACATCTCTTTGCAGATTCTACTTTGTGCATCTGAAAACTTATGCCATAATCAATTTGTTAGTCTTTAAAATGGCACAAGACTCTGTTATTTTTGCATTCTGAGAAATCAAGAGATTATGCAACATATGACAAACCACTTCCTTATTTTCCTGAACTATGAAGGAAAATTTCTATGCTTGCATGGTAATTTTCATTTAACGGCTGGCTCGTTTTCCATGTATGAGCAAACGACTTTTTATACCAAGACACATTTGAGTAATGTTGGTGCAGGAGTCATTTAGAAAGGTGATCAAGTCCTACAAGGATTGGGGTAAACTCTGTGTTACCCAGCAGTCATGTATAAACCCCTTAATACAGGTTTTTTGTTTTTTTTTGTTATGAAGCATATGTATAAGATGGTACTTTCAAGATCAGAAGGAACAGGATGGGTATTAGACCACAGGTTCCCTAGCAGATCTGAATGTCTAAGATTTGAAGCAGAACTTCAAAGATCCAAAACAGATATCTTTTGTGGATATTCACAGAGTTGGTGGAGGTACCCTGGAGGTACCAGGTAGAGGTACCCTGTATGACCTGGGATTCTTTTTAGTTTACATGACCTGATGATGTGGATGGGATTCTTTGGAGTGTGGGACCAGCTGTCTACCTGGGACTATGGCATCTATCTAAGGGAAATAAAAAATTCAAGGAATAGAAGTTTAAGTAATATTTAGGGAAATTTTTAAGAAAAAATTTAAGGAATAAAAAATTTAAGGAAAATAAAAAATGTAAAGAATTCAGAGAACATTTGAGGAATTTCTGAGGAAACCTTCGGGCATTGAAGTGAATTCACAGGTACTGTGGGATGCCCCCAGTGGCCTTTTCTAACAGGTTCTTCTAGATGCCACCATATTAAAATACAAAGGTTGCAAAAATATTTAAATATGCAATAAAAGAAACAGTTCAAATAAAAACAGCCAGCAATATCCCACAACACCCTAAAAAGCTAAGGTTAATAAAAATGTTTTTCGGCCTTCCCGGAAACATTTTACTGAGTGTGCCAACTTTAGATTTTCTGGGAGTGAATTCCATAAAAGTTCTAATTCATTTTATGGAATTGCTCTCCCATGAAAACCAGTAGAAGGTGAAATTGTCCCATCTTTTTAGTTGCATTTTGGGCTTTTCTGAGATGAAGGGTTTTAAATAGAGATGTGTACAAATATTAGGAAACGCAGGTCCAAAGAAGAATTTCAGAGGGTTGACTTCAGAGGAAATTGTGTCATCCTCTGAAATTCATCCTTGAGGATGGAAATTTGGTGGGTCTTCCCTTCCAACTCTCCATCATCCAAAAGGTGACATTTACTGAATCTCCAATAGCTTGAGAAAAGATTTGTTTGTTGTGAAGATCAGATTATTTCCAAGTATTTTAGAGGCAAAAACTGAACCAGCTCACCTATAGTTAGCTTTAAGCGAGACCTACAATTAATTTCCAGCTCTGCTACTACATTCCTCTTTTGCTCTCTGCCACACAAGGAACTATGCAATCTACTTTGTACGGAGACTGTAAACGTAGTCATTTGGTGTGTGTTTTTTAAAAAAGAAAATAACTATTGTTGTTTGACCAAGAAGTGATGAACACCTAGCATAACATGAAATCTTTCTTTCATCTATCACAAACTGCATACCATCTCCTGCATGATCCGGAGACCGCTACAAACTATAGATCTGTGGCATAGCATAGCTAGAGGGGGTGCAGAAGCCAGTATTGGAGGGAGCCTCACTGCGGTGTGCAAGAGGATTTTTGGATCCCTTCCAGATGGGGGACCCAAAAACTACCATACTGACTGCTGCACCCCCTTAGCTACGTCACCGGTACAGTCTATTAGAGACTATTCCATCATTCCTATCTTTCACACATCAGTCCTGTTTGCTCAACACTAGCTTGAAGAAGCCAGAAGCCTGGTGAACTTGAAAGTTTGCTTACATCTAAATGCCATGCGTCAACTGGTCCTCATGAAAGCATTCTTCTTCTATGACAAATTGGATTTTTTTTAACAGATCTATGACACTTGTGACATAGCGAATGCCTACACTGAGGATTTGCATTAGTTCTGTGAAACTACAAATAGTGTACCTTATTTTCTATATATAAAAAACAGAAAAGTCACTGACTGACTCACTGACTGACTGACTCACTGACTGACTGACTCATCAACACCCTGCCAAAACCGCCGGGCCTGGAAGTGTGAAATATGGGGTGGGTGTTCCTTCCGTGACTGAGGGGTGCACTAAGAACCGGTTTTTGGAAATTCCAACCAGAAGGGGGTGAAAAGGGGCGCAACACGTTTTCCTCCCTATACTTTGCATTGAGAATTGCTGACTCAGCAACATTCCGCCCCAACTGCTGGGCCTGAAGCATGGAATTCTGGGAGTTCCTTCTGTCACCTGAACACTCACCAAGAACCATCTGGAGATATTTAACCCCTCAGGGGCTGAAAAGGGGGCAACGTGTTTTTGTCCTAGACTTAACATGGAAGACTGACCAATCTCCAGCCTATTTGGTGCTCAGTGTCTGGTGCACTGGGGGGATATTGTTCGGAGGGTGGGGTTGCACTGGGGAGGATGCTGCACATGGGAGACGTTGCGCATGGGGGGACTGATGCACATGGGGGATGATGCGCATGGGGGAAGTTGCGCATGGAGGACTGATGCGCATGGGGTGTTGATGTGCTATGGGGGGATGGCATATGGGTAAAAATGTTAGTCCTGCAACGCGGGTACGGTTTTCACTAGTATGAAATAAAATATGGAGCAGCCATCATGCCATGGCACATTTCCCAAGAATTCTCCAAGAATCAAGCTAAATGACCTCTCCTTCTGGAAAATAAGCAGTGCCAAGAAACACTGCATGTTGGTGAAGTCCCATAAACATCATATATCAATATGATATCTCTCCATAATATTTTTCTGGATGTGATGCAATGTTCAGTGTGCACTCATGAGATGGCCAGAAAGGCATGCACACACCATGCATACCATGCACACAAACAAAAAAACACACACCATGCACACAAACAAAAAAAGCACACAAAAAAAACAATCAAAAAAGTTGTACACAAGAAGATAAGCATTTACAAATTCACTCCCCGGAGAAGTGCTTAGGACTGGTGGCTTTTCTGGAAACTAAAAAAGTTTTAGACCACTGGACTAGAGCACCACCAGGAAAAGAGAGGCCTTCCCAGTACCAGGAGATTGTGCACCAGTCTTGCTCAGGTTCTAAGAGCAATTGTGTTAAAATAGTTTTTCACAAGTGCAGGATTCATGGTAGCTTTCTTGGATAGGAATGTTTGGTTATTGTGACATTTCTAGAATGGGGGCAGGAAAAATATAGGGTGGGCAAATAGGGTCCTGCCAATATGGGTGCCATATGTCCTGAAAACAAAGACAATCCCGATTTTGGGGGATTGAGTTTACATACTGGCAAATGGAACAGAGAGGTCCTGTCCCGATTTTGTGAAAGACAATTATGGCAACCCCACCTGCGAGGGAATGCTGGATTCACAGTGGGTCCAGGGTGACCATACATCCTCTTTTTCCAGGGCATGTCCTCCTTTTTACTCTTGTGTCCTGGAAAAATACCTTCAATGTCCTCCTTTCCCTTGTGAGCTGGAAGCATGTATCTTTTGTGTAATTAATAAATTACATGCAATAAATTAATAAATTACATGTAATAAATTATATGTAATTTAATAATGAGTAATACAGTATAGTGTTTAAATTAATCACATGAAAGCTATATACATGAAGTGTTTTTACTTTTTATTTTGTCATATCCTACATTTTTCTTGGGTGTCCTACATTTCGGGGAGGGCATTATCCTCTTTTCTGTTAGGACATCTGGGGTCATCAGTCTCATATTTAATTCAATTATTTATTGATTAGAATCCTAGCTTGAAAATGTTTGAAGACCACTGTTCTATATGGGGGAGCAGAGCTGATTCAGTGGGGCTCTTTGCATTCCTATCTTTACACTCTTTAAAGGGGGAAAGATTTCCTGGTTCTTAGAAATATCTTTTTTCCTAGACAGAATCAGGGTTCGGGGTCTTGGATCAGGGATGGGGTCTTGGATCAGCACATTAAATTCGGGGGTTCGGGGTCTTGGATCAGCACATTAAATTTTACTGGAGAGTTGGGACTGCCCCATGTGACATGCCTTTTAGTAGAGGGGAGGGAGAATAGGGCCCTTCCCCAAGATGTCATAACCATAAGTCATAACCAAAAAAGAGTACAAGCCTCGCTGAAATAGAGGATAACCAAGAAAAATGTAAGGCATGTCAAACTAGTAACTAAAAACACTCATATATTTTGCGTTCACGTACTTAATTTAAACACTATACTACTTATTACTACATTTAATTTAAAATTATTACATATAATTCATTAATTACAAGAAGGCTATGTGCTGCCTACTCACAAGGAAAAAGAGGAAAGTGGGAAAAAAATTCTGGACACAAGAAGAAAAAGGAGGACATATTCTGGAAAAAGAGGATTAATGGTCACCCTGGTTAGTAGACGAGAGTAGGGAGATTCCTCCACCCCCCACACCCCCCAAAAAAGTGATTTCCTAAAAGTTTTTTTAGAACACTTGTTAGATAAGTTGTCAAAGCTGCAACAGGTTGGAAAAGTTCTTGGAAAAGTTGCAACTGTTTGTAACAGGTTGGAAAAGTGGTTGCAAAAGTTGTTGCAACCGGTTGTAAAAGATGCAACTAGTTGTAAAAGTTGCAACTGGTTGGAAAAGTTGCAAAGGGCGTCTCAGGCAAACACCTGCTCCAGGCAAAGCTTCCACCCCCCCCTCCTCCCCCCGCAAGTAGAGAGACCCCTCTCCATGTCCCTCCAAGTCCTGGGGATCCTGGGCTTACCTGGTCTGGTGCGCGTGCAGGGCTGGATCTGGAGGGCTCTGCAGCTGTGCCTGCTGGCACTGCCAGGCTCGCCCACAGCAGTCCAGAAGGGGGGAGGCAGGGAGGCTGGCATTGCACTGCAGTGCGTTGTGCTGGCACGCCCGGACACCTGGGCTTCTGGTTTCTCTGGCTGTGCTGAGCAATGCTGGGCTGGGCTGATCTCTCTGCAGAGCTTCCAGCTCAGTCCTTCCTTCTCATGCTGCAGGGTCGGGACCCACTGATGGCTCGCAGGGTATTCACCTGATTGAGGGGAGGGGGTGATGGAAAGATCAGAAAACTCCCTGTCTCCAAGCCTGAGGCTGTGCAAAAATCAGATCCTAGAGTTGCTCAGTCCTTTCTTGCAAGCAGCACAGCTCATGTAGTTTGCAAGGTGGCTGCTCTTTGCTCTGTACAAGGAGCTGCACTTGCTATTTATTTTCAGGGTTTTATTTATTTATCTGCTGTGTTTATTCATGTGTCCATATAGGGAGATAAATGTTAGACTTCTAGAGTCTATTTTTTTATTATTACTTAGGAAGGAAGAATAGAAGGAAGTAAGGAAAAGGATAGAAGGAAGGAAAGATAAAAAGATGATAGAAGGAAGGAAAGATATAAACAAAGGTTAGAAAGATGGAAAGAAAGGATAGAAGGAAGGAAAGATGGAAAGAGAAAGAATAGAAAGAAGGAAAATAGGTGACTATGAGCACAATCCAAATCATGTCTACTGAAAAGGAAGCCCCGTTGTGTTCAATTGTTCTTACTCCTAGGAAAGTGTCTTTCGGATTACAGCCCATATGTCACAACTGCAAAAGAGGACAAGGCTCTCCCAAAAATGTAAGACACCCAAGAAAAATGTAGGAAATGACAAAATAAAAGCTACACACAGTTTTAAAAGATTGTCAAAAACAGTTTGTTTTCAGTTGGCTAATTTAAACACTCTATTATTTATTATTAAATGTAGAAGGTATAAATTATTAAATTACATATAATTTAGTAATTACAAGAAAGCAACATGCTGTCCACTCACTAGGAAAAGGAGGACACTTAAGTTTTATTCCAGGACACAAGGCTAAAAAAAGAGAACAGGTTGTATAGTCACTGTGTAAATAAACTTCTTTCTAGGGCTCCTTTCTAAAACAAAAGTCTGGAATCTCCAGGTGGGTCCTGATAGAGTGTCATTTTTTAAAAAAGTGGGCCCTGGTGTTCAAAAAATTGGGAACTACTGTACTTATCTAGTGCCTTGTCACTCTCAGTATGAGCCTTCTCATTTTCCTGCCCCACTGCAAATCAAGCAGAGCTGGGAAAGGGAGAGAGGTAAATAATTTATTGCAAATTAATAAATATAAATTAATAATTAATAATAATTTAATAAAGAAATTAAATGTGGGGACCTCAATCTCTGCCTGTATAGAGTTGCATTTCCATTACAGTTTTAATCTACTTTCAATGTATTTCTATGCAAAGGGGGACACACAAGTCAGGCCCACGGCCAACCCTCAGTGGCCCTGCGGCAAATACACAGCACAACTGGGTCTCTTCCAACCAATCTAGAGACAAAACACATACAAATAAAAAAATGAAAACAATCCCTTTCTGTTCATTTGGCCTTATAAAAAATGCCGAACAACATGTTGCTTTCTAAGAAGGAACAACAGACAATACCCAATTGTGGTCAGTGCTAGCCCAGGCCAGATTCAGGATCAGAAATCAGAACAGCTGGATCTTAGATATGCAGCTTTATTCAGAACTAGCCTCATCCCCTACACACACACACAGGTTCTGTTCCTGCGTGGAGTTGGTGCGTGTACACACATACACCAGTTTTGTTAAAATAATTCAAAGCAGTTTACAAAAACTCATCTGAACAGTAAACCACGAAGAGGATGACCAGACAAATGAAAAAGCAGCATTAATAAATAACTCCATTAAACTTGGAGTAACCATGTCGACTCAAAAACAAGTCCCATTGTATTCAATTGGTCTTACTCCCAAGGAAGTGACTTTAGGATTGCAGCCATAATCAAAGGCAGCAGTTGTAAATAAAACAGGAGAGGGTTCCCTGAGATATTAAGGCAGGATTGAGGGTTTTCAAAAGGATTGGGGTCAGGTTAGGGTGATCATGTCGTAACCACAAAAAGGACAAGGTCCTCTGAAATGTTGGACATCCAAGGAAAATGTAGAACATGAGAAAATAAAAGCTAAAGTTACTTTCATGTGGTGATTTAACCCACTGTGTGGGTCCAATCCTAACTTAGGCAGGCACAACTCCTTGGTCTTCTCATTACTGTGGTGCTGCTCAGAGGCAAGTGCATGCCTATGCACTGGCCTAATCGTCAATCAGGAGTGGTACAAAAGTGTCTTATGGCACTTTTGTGACACCCAGGTCAGCACAAGATTTATTAGGCCAGACTAACTGGAAGTTAGGAAGTTAGGACTGGAAGTTAGGACTAACTGGAAGTTAGGACTGATTAAATTTGAAATCCTCTATTTAGACATAAATAGAGCTGGGCTGTCATTAGGCTTTCAACCCAGGCTTTCATGCTTCGCGTGCAGCGTATGCTGCGCCGAGCACGATACCATAGTCTTCCAAGGCTGACAGATGTCTGCTATTTAGACATCAGTTCCATTATAGACAATAGAACTTACTGATGTGGAAGTCGACATGCTGTAAACAGCAAACTATTCTGCTTCTGTTTTCTCATGACAGCTTTATTGGTTTTCAGTCTCCCATCCAAGAGTAACCCAGGTCTTTTCCTGCTTTGCATTCTTCTTCAGTCCTTTACTCAGTCACCAGACCATATGTTGCTGCCCCACCTGTTTCTTCATGGTTTTCATGAAGAAACAGGTCACATCAAGATGGATGGTTTGATTAAGATGGATTTCTATGGCATAGTCCTAATCCCCTGCCCAATAGCTAGCAAAGGCTGCTTTAAGGCTGCCATAAACCCCATAGAGAGGTTGAAAATAAAAAAGGAGAAAGCAGAATGATAAAAGTGGAAAAAGCTGTACTGGAAATCAAAGAATCAAGAGAAAAAACAGATTTCAAGGTTAGAGGCATTTGGTAAGGAACTTCAGAAAGAAGGTCCATGTGGGAGGACTGTGGCAAAGTTCTTTCCAGTTGAAGAAGGATCAGGGTAAATGAACAAGAAATGAGTTTTAATAATGACTTCCATATGTAAGAATTTAACATGAATCCTGGTTTTTTCTATCTCCTATTGCCTGCTTCAGAAATGTCATTTTTATGATTTAATTTTTAAAAATAATTTTATGATTTTTTTATGATTTAAAAAATTTTAAAATATTTTTATGATTTAAAAAATCATAACATGCTACATAATAAATGTGATTTCACAGCAGTGTCTATAGACTCAAAGCTTAAGTACTTGTAAAAGTGAAAAATCAAACATAGACATGGTAACTCTGTGATTATTCTCATAACATATGCACGGAAGCAGAGCAAAATGGACAATATTGTTTAAGCCCAAGTTGAATAGGGAAAAGTATAGCAAAATTTCACAGCTTTTTGAAATGGACTGCCTGAACTAGTGTAAAAAAGGAAGTGAGAAGGCATTAAAGGAAACGGGTGGATCTGCTTTTTTGGTAATTGCTCAGTCAGTATATATAGCGGACAATCCTAACCATGTCTACTCAGAAGTAAGCACCATTGTGTTCTATGGGTCTTACTCCCAGGAAAGCGTCTTTAGGATTTCAGCCATAGTTGCAGAGGCACAAGTATTTTTAGAAATTATTAGGGAACCATAAATGCGGACTTGGGTTCCAACATCCCAGTAATGCCTTGTGTCTTTGTCTCTCCTAGATCAACATTGCATAACTTGTGGCCCACCATGCTGAACACATTTTACCAGCCATGAATTATAGCCTACCAGGATGAACAATCATTTTGTGTTTGTGGTCTTTGGCAGGCAGGAGGAACAAGATTCATGAAACTCCTGAGGAGGGTCTATGCATGGCAATACTCAATCTATGCCTACATACTGAGGAACATTAGAATCTCTGCCAGTCCAATCATGAGACAAGATGAGGCCAGGCAACTGGAAATGGCTGGACATGTCTGGCTTTTGCTTATTGGACAAGATTGTCTGGTCCAATAAGCAAATGTCCAGCCATGGGGGGGGGGGTGAAAGGTGCTTAGGGGCAATTACGGGCAGCCGCGGCATGGAGCAGATGAGTTTTGGCCCGCCATTATGGATAGGATCACAGTGCACGTGTGCCTGCAGCGTTCGAGGCTGC